>CM053583.1:88534890-88569214 GCA_028627135.1 Pseudochirops cupreus
GCAGAATAGTAAAAGCAGGCTTCTACAGGGCCAAGAGCAAATCTCAGTAAATATGTTTGAATAGATGTGTGAATTAATTACTGCTATCAATGTCAGTAGTACTGCCCAGAGGATGATAGAGCAGCAATCAGAGTAGCAGAGAGACAATGAGAGAATAATCTGAAAGGCAGTATTGAAGTCAGCTGGGGGAAGAGGAGAAAGCTTCTATGTGTTGCTGGTTAAGTATATCTAATATATTGTCAAGCATTACGTGTTTCATACAATAATATCGATATCTAAGATATTTTCACTATTAAATTTTTATCATTCAAAATATTTCTTCACATGCCATGTTATAGGGCCCATTCTTTGTCAATGCTAGCAAAGTATTGCCACATGAGCTGGAAGTTTGCTAGGAGTTCCAAGATTATTCACATTGCGATGAGGGGGTGGGAGAACTAGAGCAACATCTGCTGCCTCTCCATGGTCCGTTGCATAGGACCATAAAAATGCAAAATGTTGTCGGGTTTTTTAGTAAATGAACAACCAGTCCCACAGGAATCAGCAAAGGGAGGAGGCAGACTTTCATCTAAACCACAGAATCATTTCTAAGCTAATTAGAAGCCATGACTATGGAAAAGAAGATTTAAATGACGTGTTTTAGAGCAGGGAAAGAATGAGTTGGCAGACTTTGTACCATCTACTGCCAAGCTATATTGTACAGCCCAACAATACTTACTCCATTGTGTCACTGTTTCAACAAAGCACAGACTTCCACTGCATGCACAAAGGGCTGCTAAGGAAACCGGTAATTAGAGTCATTGATCATTAAAGGTAAGAGGACCTGAGAGATCATCTAAATGAACTCCCTCATGGGACAGGTGAAGAAACTGAAGCCCGGAGACAGGAAGTTATTTGCCCAAACTCAGTCAGCTGGGCAGAGTAGAGTTGGGTCCTCTGGATCCAAACTGAGTGTTCTCAACTACATAATGAGGGATTTATCTGAAGGTATGCAGCTAATAGGGGGTAGAACTAGGATTTGAATCCAGTTGGCTTTCTATCGCACCATGGTTTCCTTGGTCTGTGTAAAGTGGTTCTTTGGCTTTGCCATTTATTATTGCCAAATTTTTTGCTTGGTGATTTCCTCCAAGACATGAAATGGAAATGTTTGTGTAATTGAAAATCCTTGTTTATTTATCATAACATTCTTACCAAACTTACTCTTCAGTTAAGAAAAGATTAGCAAAAGCAAACTTGGAAAGGTGGTGAAAAAGAATTCAAGAGATCAAATTAACAAGTAAACAAGGATTTGTTAGGTACCTACTATGTGCCAGGGACTGTGCTAAATCTTAGTAAACAAGACATACAGAGATCAGGTTATCTTTTCCAGTGGGACAAGGGCCACAAGTTGAAACATAATTGAACCTAATGTGAAGGAAAACTGGATATTTTCTAAGACTACAAATAGCCCTGAGATGTTATGAAAAGTGTTCTCAAAAATGCCAAACAGCAGGTAATATACCAAATAACATCTTCCTACAGGTTGCTGTAGAGAAAGGGCCTGGGATGAGAGAAAGTCAGGACACCATGTAGATTTTTTTTTTAGTGAGTTCAAAGAAGTAAAAACTAAGGAACAATTTACTTTGCTCTTCTTGAGGAGCCATTAGCTCATTGAGTTAAGCAAGTCACATTGTAGACAAATTTTTTGTACACACTCAAGACAGTTGAAGCATCTAGTTTCCTGAACTCTTGTCTAACTTTGGTCATAGAATAATAGGTTCATAGTGGTAGAGTCAGAAGAACCTACCTAGGTCATTTAGCCCAAACCTCTCATTGCATAGATGAGGAAATGGAGTCCTGGAGAACTTAAATAACTTGTCCAAAGACCCACAGATGGTAAGTGGAAGAGCTCAGATTCAAACTCAGGTTTTCTTTCTCCAAGCTGAGAATTTTTTCAACTCTACCACACTTCTTGTGTCCTATCACCCTGAATTTCACTTAACAGTGCCTGTTTAGTGACTGAATGATTGACCAAATTGCTTACCTATTATTCCAGGCTCTAGACCAGCAATTCTCAACCTGTAGGTCGTGACCCCTTTGAGGGTCAAATGACCCTTTTACAGGGGTCACAGGGGGCCCCTAAGACCATCAGAAAACACATATTTCTGATGGTCTTAGGAACCGAGACACTGCTCCTCTATCCGTCTCCAGGCGGGTCCGCCCACATGCAGATACGCCCACATACAAGTATTAAAGGGTCACGGCATTAGGAAGGTTGAGAATCACTGCTCTAGACATACCTTCTGCCTCATCTAACCTATGAATGGTACAGCCTCAAAACTTCTTTTGGTAACATAGTCCAATGTTCCACTGTATATTTTTCAGGTAGTGCTTCTTTTCTCCATCCTTAATTTCTGTAGCTATGACTTGTTCTCCATCAGTTGAAAAGGAAATTTTCTGCTTATATGTACTTCAAGTACCATTTTTGTAGTATAAATAAGACTATTTCCATCACAAGTCCTACATGTACATTGAAGATAAGTTCCATACAGACAGGCATCTGTTTCATCTTTGACTTTGTCCCAGTGCCCAGCTCAACATAAGATATATAAGAAGCACTTATTATAAATGCTTGTTGATTGAATGATGTAGTTTGAAGGGTACTATAATAACCACCTAATGAAAGATCTCTTACTACCCTCTTCCACCAAAAGAAGAAAATCTCTGTTATTCTTTAGCCCTCTGGACTAAGGCTTATTTATTTATGTATTTATAAAGAAACAGCAGATATTAAAATTCTTGGCTAGAATACACAAGGCACATATTAGCATGAATTAATTTTTCTATTTTTTCTTTTGTTTGTTTTATTTGGTTTTGGTTTTGGTTTTCTTAAGGGAAGAGCAGTCTCCTGAGAGGAGTAGACAGAATAGAATATGGAAGCATTGATGAAGCAACATGTTTGAGAAAATTCTACCCAGTAGAGTGCTATAGACATAGGAAATCATAAAGATATCTAGCACCTTAAGTGAAAGTAAAGAAGAACAAAAGCCAAAATTTCATATTTATGACTATGTTCATTGTCTTCTCTTTCCTCATAGGTCCTGTTTCCCAAAGTTTCAGTTTTTATTTATACCCTCCCTGGAGAAGTTTGTCTTATAAACTTTAAGAACAGGGACCAAACCTTGTTATGTATACAACAAATATTGGCTTGGAATCTTTAGGAAGTAGGATTGAATTTGCTTTGAATGCAAGATGGTGGTTATGAAAAATCTATAACATGGGACTGTAAAATTGAGGACTCCCCAAAGGGCAGAACTGCTGTCAAGGAAGTTAAAGAGAAGGAAATTCTAGCTTGAGATTTAGAAAAAAAGGCCCAGTTCTTAGAGTTAGTCAAAAGTAGAAAACGAGCTGCCCCAGAGGTAGAGAGTCCCCAACTGCAGGAGGCCATCATTTGGAGTCTGGCTGCCCACCTGCTTAGAGTTATGTAGAAGAGATTCCACTTCAAGTACAAGCTGGGTAACACAATGTTAATAAACTAATAAATGGGAATTCCACTATCTATAACAATCTCCTTTAAAAGCCTAGGGGGACACTTCAAATCCTTTTTCAACAGTCATTAAAAAAAACATAGCTGTCCTTTTCTGGATGAGCCAATTCAGAGACACTTAAAGCTAATTGGAGTATGCTATTTCTTTGTCTTCCTTCACCTTTCCTTGAATTCTTAGGTTATTTCATTTTGTCAGAAGAATGAAGCATGGTCAATTTTGTGCTGACATTGCTTCCAGGCGGGCACATGTGATAGCCTGATTCACTAGTCCCATCATCAAACCCTTCACCAGTAGCTTTTGTACATTCTCTCCAAAAGCATGAAATTTCCAACTCAGATTCAAAAAATGGTTTCTAAACGAATAGTATAATATTGACCTCTATTTGAATCACTCATGAGGAAAAAATTCAGACATCATTTGGCAGGAGAACCACGCATAATTCTCAGGAACAGATGAAAACTTGCACAAAAATTAAAAACCTATCAGCCATAGAAATAGAGTTAGAGGTTACACACATCAGTAACGTGGAGGATTTGTCTTAAAAGACCAATATTTTCAAAAACCATAGACAGAGGCAAGAATACTAAATCTAAATATTTGGATTTACTGTGCCTACTAATCCTGTTTACATCACTACTACTATCATATTATCAAATTGAAACACTGGGTCAGGAAAAAGAAATGATTAACTCATTGGCAGATTAATTACATTTGTTGTAGAAATTAGGGTGGAAAATATTATTTCACACTCTAATGGTTCTATTTGCTCAGTGCAGTCTATTTTCATTGATAGTTAGATGATTTTTCTTTCAATTCAAGTACTCAGACAACACCTGATCAGTCCAACTTGAACCACTTGTCCACAATTACCAAATACCATGTACCTACTGAATCCTGAAAGAAAAATGGTCAAACAAATCTTTCATTTTGCTTAAATAACTTCATACAGTAAAAATTATAAGGATTTGAACTATATCAGCCATGGATTCCTCCCATTCCTTTGAACTTTATCCTTTAGGCCCTGCTTGAGATACATGGCCATCCCTACTGCAGCAGATTGCTAAAAATGACCTCTCCTATTCCATTTTGAGAGCTATCAACCTACTGCTTCATATTGCATAGAGCCATTAATGCTAATGATATTCATCTTGGAAGGACAAGATAAGTGATAGAAAATAATCTATTGAATGACATAATTTCTCTCTGATATAGACCAGTATCAATATTAGTTGAAATTCAGGTTAGAAATCTTTAATTTCTCAATCAAGAATCATATATGGATGCAATTTGTTTGTCTCTAAAGGCTATTTATACTGTAAGATTTCTCTACGGGTACACTTTTCAACTATATAGGTCATAAACTTTCTCACCTCAGTTAGTGGTCTTCATGAGGCATTTTGGGTCTTCAGGGCCTTAATTAAAACCTATCTATCTTGGTAGAGCCTGTCAGAAAACTCAACTGGCATACCCTTCAAAAACCCAGAGTCACATCCATACTATGATGAGGCACTGGAATATTTTAGTGGAAGAAGGCATTACTTATAAAGGAGAGAAATATTCCATTCTGTAGGCAATTCATGTTATATTTATATTTTCTTACACTTAATTATTCAGATCCACCCTATTATTTAACGATGTGATGTTTACCAAACTGCATGTAATTTCAGAGGGTAAGAGAGCTTCACTTTCCCACAATTTACATTATTTCTGGGTTTGTTTGTTTTTATCCTAGCCATGATCCCAGTGATTGACAATTCTACAACTACCCTGTCCTGTGGTTGTTTTGTGGTACAGTTGTGTCAGTCATGTCTGACCCTTCATGACCCCATTTAGGGTCATTTTCTTGGCAAAGATACTGGAGTGATTTGCCATTTCCTCCTCAAGCTTATTTTTACAGATGAGGAAACTGAGGCAAACAGGGTTAGGTGACTTGCCTAGGGTTGCATAGCTAGTAGGTGTCTGAGACCAGATTTAATCTCAAGAAGCTAAGTCTTCCCATTGTAAAGCCAAGCATGAGCAGAGGACTTCTTCTGTGAAGTCCTTCCCAGAGGACTGCTGCTGTGAACAGCTTTCAAGGTTCTTATTACACAGGATAGTGAATTCTCTATTTATTCAGTAACAAATTAAGGCAAAACATTCACAGAAATTAAAATATAGCATTTACAATATTATGGCTAAACAACTTATCACTAAAATAGCCACAGGAGACAAGCTCCCTTAATTGACGCAAAGTACAGAGGTCAAAAGTTTTCCACCCCTAGGTCACATTGTCTTAATATCTTCAATGAAAAAGTCTTCTTTTTTCTTAATTGGAGATTAGTTTGCAATCATCCTTAATTAGTAAGTCCTTAACTCAATCATCTAAGTGTAAAGGTCAAAGTTGTCTATCCCTAGTAAATTATGATCTTCTCAGTTTGTATTAAATACCCAAGGAGAGGTCTTTTCATCTTGACTCGAGGCTGACTCTCCACTTCCATGGTTGCCCTTCCATGGTCCCAGCTCCTGCCAGTTCCTTGTTGTCTAGCTCCTTGTCCAGTTCCTGTTCCATACTCAAATTCACAGTGTCTAGTCCACCTCAAGTCCTTCGCAGTTTCTGTTCCTGAGAAGATAAAGCTTAACAAAGCCACAATAACATTCATCCACACTGCTAGCACTCTCATCAATTCACTTTCTGCCTGTGAAATCAACATAGACCCAACAACAAGGTCTGAGGAATCGACACAAATCACTGTTGCAGTCCCTGGACCTCTGAAAACATCAGCAAGACCTTCCTCCAGGACTTCTGTAAAGTTTCTGGGTAATTAATAATCAATTTATTAATTAGGCTAGCTAACAACCAATAAATTAACAGTGGTTTCTCTTGGCAACCAAGGACTCCCAATGGAGACTCTGAAAGCATTAAATAACCCTTCTGAAAGAGAATCCCCTGGCAAGTGAAAATCAATTCTGATTGGTGAACATTTAATGAGGAGACAGGCTAAAAGTCTTCAGCTTCTCCTGCTAAGAACATGGATCAATCATGAGACAGACACCTCTAGCAATCTGGGCAAGGGAATTCATCTCCATCCAGATCTCTCTGGATAGTTTTTTCTTCCATAAACTGGGTCACCCTAAACTCTAATGGAGGGAAATAAGGACAGGGATTCCTTCCCTCAGGACAAAGTTTGCCCCAGACTGGATTCTGTTTACATTCTAAACAGAAATTAGGTCTCTTGGTTGGGTGGGGTCTAGCCCAAGATTGAGACACAGGTTCCTGGACAGCAAGGCATAATCTCATCAATCAGTCTGGTCCTCAAGACTGACTTTAACAAGAGTTGGACCTTAATGAGAAAATAGTAGAAAAAGCCTGGATCCCAATATAATTGATCGCTAATATAATAGTATAATAATTATTTCTCTCATTGATGAGGAAACTGAGACATGGAGAGGTTAAGTGACATACAACTAGCTGGGCACTCGGTTGGGAGCATTTGAAGTAGAATTCAAACTCAGGTTTTCCTCATTCCAAGTTCAATCTTCTATCCCAGTGGTTCTCAACCTTCCTAATGCCATGACCCTTTAATAGTCATATGTGGGTGTGCCTGCATGTGGGCAGACCCACCTGGAGACAGATAGAGGAGGTTCCTAAGACCATCAGAAATATGTGTTTTCTGATGGTCTTAGGCAACCCCATGACCCCTGTGAAAGGGTCGTTTGACCCCAAAGGGGTCGTGACCCACAGGTTGAGAATCACTGCTCTATCCACTGTACTACTTAGATGCCTCAATTTTTAGAGTTCCTCCTGAAGAGCTTAATAAAGTACATATGAGATACTACTCATCTTTCTTCTGTCCAGAATTCTAAGATGTAGTCACTTCCTCATAAGGAACTCATCATTTTTACTTCAGCAACTAATTCTTTCTTGATCATGAGAGTCATTTTTTTAGTTATTCTCCTAATTTTTCTTTTTTTAAAAATTTATTTATTTACTTTTAGTTTACAACATTCAGTTCCACAGTTCCTTGAATTTCTAATTTTCTCCTTCCCTCTCCTCTCCCGTTCCCCCATGGTGGCATGTAATCTGATACAGGTTCTACAAATACCTTCACATTAAACATTAGTCAAGTTGTAAAGAAGAATTATGACCAATGTAGTGAACAATGAGAAAGAAGAAACAAAACAAAACACAAAAGAGAAAGAGCAAGTAGTTTGCTTTAATCTGCATTGACTCTGTAGTCCTTTCTCTGGAAGTGGATATCCCTTTCCATCAAGACTCTTCTCCTAATTTTTCTACTTCTGGAAGTATGAAACAGTTGATCTGCCCTTCCTCATGAGCACTTTTCCTCATGCTCTCATCTTCTTCAGCTTCTATGGCATTACACTCTCAGGGTTCCCTGCCACGCAATAGTCCGATTCAACAATTATTTATTAAGCATCTTCTATGTACAAGGCATAATGCTATACACTAGAGATACAAAGACAAAAAAAAAATTCCCTGCCTTCAAAGAGCTTATTCTACCACATAAGGGTGTCATAAGGCTCTATACAGGGCCAACTTCTCTTCTCTCTCTCTCTATATATATATACTCTCCACTAGAGGTTCATAACTCCCTCAATTACTATCATTATACCCATGACTACTGTAGATATCCTTCCTTAATCTCTCAGTTGTACTCTAATTTGTTGCTAAGCATTAACCCCTTGATATCTCCTAAGGTTCTCAAATTTAACATGTCTAAAACAGAACCAATAATCTTAATTCCTAACCACCCTTACTCTTCTAAAAGCACCTATTTTGGTGGTGAGCATCATTATCATTCATTCTCCAATTCATAAGGTTTGCAAACTTAAAAAAAAAAAATCATCCCTGACTTTTTTCTTCTCCCTTACTTCCCTTACCTAATAAATTGTCTTGGTCAACTCATTCTTCCACCTTAATGTCTTTTAAATCTTTTCTTTCTTTTCCTTTCCTGCACATTACCAACACCCCAGTTCAGTTGCTTATCACCACAGTCTGGTTTAGTGTATTAGCCTCTCAATTGGTCTGCCTGCTTCCAGTCTCTCTCCTTTCCCATGCATTCTTCCCACAGCTGGCAAAATCCTGTTCCTAAGGCATAGGTCTGACCTTGCCACTTCCCTGTACAAAAATCAATACCTCCAAATGACTTTGGTATAAAATACTAACTTTCAAGTCTAACATTCAAAACACTGTTCAATCTAGCTCAGACTTACCCTCTCTAGTATTATTTCATATTACTCTCTTCCACAAGCTAGGAGTTCTGGTCAAATTGCTCTGCTAGCTTCCCACTTGACAGGACTTCTCCTCTATGCACCAGCATAAGCTATACCCCAAACTGTGAATACAGTCCCTTTTCATCCCTGCTATTCAAAATCCTTATCTTTGTTCAAAGTTCCGTTCATTTCAGACATTCATTCAAGGCTAATGTACCGCCTTCTCCATGCATCTAACTCCAAGTGGTATTTTTCTCTCACTTATTTCTAGAAGACATCTGATTTCTCATTTGATTTCTTCATTTCCTTCTCTGAATCATACTTATTGTTACTGGATAATAAACAGAGCTGGAAGAAACCTTCGAGATCATATAATCCAATTCCTTTATTTTTACAGTGAGGGAAATCAAGACACAGAAAGGCTAACTGACTTACCTAAAGGCAGTGACTAATAGTAACTAGTAACATCAAGAACCCAGGTATTACCTATATTTGTGTTGTACATTCTCAATAGAATTTAAGCTCAGTGATTGCAATGATTGTTTCAATAGTATCTATCTATCCCTACTAAGTAACACAGTGTCTTGCATTGAGCAGCCATTTAACATTTGTTAAATAGTTGATGCCCATGTCATTGTAAGGAAAAACTTAATAATAATTAGAGCTATAGAAAGTGAAGATGGCTACTTCAGGAGGTAATGGGCCTACCCTCACCCCAGTCCTACTCCCACCCCTTACCACACCGAATCTTCAAAGACTAAATAAATACTTATGGGTTTGTTTTACATAGGGAAAATTTTTATCGTAGCATAATTTGGATGAGGATACCTGTGATGTTTCTTCTAAGTCTGAAATTCTATGTCTCTGCAATACGCCCCCCACCCCCACCCCCATTTGTTGAGAGGAAACTGTTGAAAAAAAAACTAATACCTCACAAGTTTGGTGAGAAGAAATCAAAAACAGCTATAAAATGTGAGTTATTATCATTACTATTTATACAGCTCTATAATCAGAGTCCCTTAGTGTGAAGAAAGCCCTATATAGAAACTCCCTAATATAGGTCATCAACCCATCTGTAATTTATAGTTTTAAAGAGTTAACTAGGACACTGATAGTTCAAGTGACCAGTCCAAGTCCATGCTGTTAACATATTTGAAAGGCAGATTATCAATTAATTAGTCAACAAGTATTTATTTTGTATCTACTATTAGCCAGCCACTGTATATGGCACTGGAGATACATATACAAAAGGGAGAGCATTCATGCTCTCAAGTAACTTCCATTCTACAAAAGCAGACCTGCACAAGTTGGCAGTCAGTTTGGGGTAGACAGGTTAGACTAGAGACAGACTGGCCCCATGGGTCACATGACAAGCAGGAGCATAGGCAGTGGCAACCCTACATTTTTTGCAGGTCACCAGAAATCCTTTGGAGGGCTGCAAGCAGCCTGCAGCCATATACTGTGCAGGCCTGTACAAGAGGAATATAACATGTTCACAGATAAATCATACAGGATATATACAAAGCAAATAAGAACCCCAGTCTTGTAGACACCAAGGTCAACCCTGTGTCCATTATGCCATTCTGCAATCATCTTTGTCATTATCATTATTATTATTATTATTATTATTATTATTATTATTATTATTTAAAGATAAAGGTAGTAACCAATTTTTGAATATTCCATATACATCATCTAGAATATTATTAAAGTTAAATCTTGATTAAAATATTCTTGATAGAGAGACAAAGTCTTCCATATGTCCTCATGTGACACAGTAGTATATTCCCAAATATATTCAAATTGCCAACTATAAAGAGAGAGGGAGGGAGAGAAGGAGGGAGGGAGGGAGGGGGGGAGAGAGAGAGAGAGAGACAGAGAGAGACAGAGAGAGAGAGAGAGAGACAGAGAGAGAGAGAGGGAGAACAAACTGCTTTCCAGTAACCTTTGTAGCCTACTTTCTATCCAAATTCTCCCCAGGGTATGACACTGAGCTCTCACAAGGAGAGGTGCTCTACTTTCTACTGTAGCTATTTCAGGGAATAATAAACAGAATTAGAGTAACACTAATATTTGCACATATTTGCTATAAGATTAAATAAAGATAAATGGCAAATTTAGCCATCATTTTAAAAAAACTGTTAAAATACTCCAGGAACAAGTCATTTTTGTCTCTTAGAAATTGTTTTTGTTAGATATTCTGCATATACCCCTATTTATTAGATTTTTTTTATGTAGGTAAGTTAGTTAAAGCAAAATTAAATCATATGGGAAGTAACATAGTTTCAAAGGATGCCTTAGGTTAGGCTCATGTTCAGGGTTGTCATTAGACAAGATTTTCACAAAATCCCCAAACATGGAATTGCAGAGCTCGAAGGGACCTCAGAGCTGCTTTATCCAAGCTGTAAATGAAAAAAAAAAAAAGGCAGCTTAAGTATAAAGCATCACTGAAGAGCAGTCACCTAATTTGTGATGGAAAACTCCCTGAGAAGAATTCTGGACAACTATAATTGTTAAGAATTTCTTTTTCTATATATTAGTCAGCACATGCATACCTTCCCCATATACTTTATATAATGTAAGCTCCTTGAGGATAGGGATTTTTTATTTTGTTTTGTTTTGTCTTTGTATCCTCAGTTTCCAGCACAGTGCTTTGCCTATAGTATGGCTATGTGATACAATGGATGGAGTGCCAGACTTAGAGTCAGGAAGATCTGAGTTCAAATTCTGCCTCAGTCACTTAGAAGGTATGTGACAGTAAACTTCTCTCAGCCTCAGTTTCCTCATCTGTTAAGTAAGGATAATAATAGCATATGCCTCACAGGGTTTTTGTAAAGATCAAATGAGTATATAAAGTACTACGCAAATTTTACACCATTACATAAAGGTTAGTCATTGTTATTGGTAAATGCTTGTAGAATTGGCTCATTAACATTGAGTCAAAAATCACTTTTCTCCAACTTCCAACTATTGCTTCAATTTCTACAACTCTGTCAGGTTAGTATAAATAGTACCATCCCTGTTTTTACGAATAATGAAACTGGTACCCCCAAAAGTGAAATGATGTATTCAGCATGATACCAATAATACCAATACTATATAGATGATACAGAACTAGAAACCTGGTCTTCTTACTCAAAGTCCATTGTTCTTTCCATGATAATGGACTAGAAGATTTAAAGGAATGAAAAGGTGGAACTCCATTCTGGGCCCAAAAGAATCCTGCAATATGACTTAAATTGTGTGGACATTCCAGTCATTCACAATCGGTGCTTTGGCAGGTTGTTCTTGTTTGTGCAGAGATGGAAGCTTCATTTGGAACCTGTTCCAACATTTGCTGGAAAGCTACAGCTGGATGAACACCCAGGGTCACTCCTTCCATAGCTGTAGACCCCAATCACTCAATTCAAATAATGACAGATCATTCATTTTGTTAGTCCATTTCAAAAGTCAGCCAAACATGTCAAAAAAAAAATCAGTAGGCTAGACTTGCTCAGATATTTATTTCTGTGATTATACCATTGACATGTCCTTTAAAGCACTTTGACATTAAAGTGACAGAAAATACAGTGTTTATAGAGCCATCTACAGGATTCCCATTGAGCAGAGCCTCAGCACTATCCTGACATGAACTCAGAAAACAAGTGTAAAATCAGTGAGCTTTGTGGCCTCCTAAGATTCTATGGTGAAGTATCCATGTGACCAGAATTTGCACCTAAAGGAATTCCTTCTCTTCCCCTATCTGCCATATTTTAAGAAAATATTTTGATAGATGAAGAGAATGAATTGATTGTCCTTACCATCAAGATAATCCTTCCTCCTCGTCTCCATTTCAAAGAGACTTGGGAAAAATTAATTTCTGAGGCACATACACAAATGTGATCATCTTGAGTATTGCTTAAATTGGCTTAGAGCAGGATTTTTTAAATCAAAGAACACAGATCCCTTGGGAATCCATAGTTAGATTTCTATGAACTTGGATGGCAAAAAATATATCTTTATGTCAAGATAATTGATTTCTTATTTATTTTATGATATTCATTTTTTTTCAAAATTTTGCTAAGCAATTAAAGTTAGTGACTTGTCCAGGATCACAAAGCTAGTGTCAAGTGCCTGAGGTAGGATTTGAATTCAGGTCTTCTTGACTCCAGGGCTGGTGTTCTCTCCAGTGATCCACCTAACTGCCCTTTATCATTTACATTTAAAAACATGAGAAGGAATCCCAGGGTTTCACCAGGCTGTCCATGACACAGGAAAGATTAAGAATCATTAGCTGTCTAAGCTAATCATATAAATTTTGATAGCAAGAAGGGACCTTAGAGATATCATTTAAGTCAACCCCTTATTTTACAGATAAGGAAACTGAAGTTAATAGAAATGGGATGACTCACCTCTGTCGCAGAGCAGAGCAAAGACCAGAATTCTGCTACTGGTACCGGAGTTGTTTCTTTTTTTCTCTTTTTCTCCCAATTCCTTTCAAAAACACCAATTCAGCTATTTTCCCCTTTACTGTTTATATTAGGGACCTTTGTTTGAAATTATTGTGTTCCATTCTTTATTCTATCCTACCTGAGTGCCTCATTTCCATTGCCACAATTCTATGTCAAGGCTTAGCTAGAAATGTTCAACTTTCATTCTCTAAAAGGAGAAAGTAAGCATTGTGAATTGTATACTTGTACATGACAACCCAAATTCATTTCTTTGTCCGGGAGTCCTTTTCAATTAATTTGACAATACAACTACTTTGTATCTAGTATATAAATCTGGTCTTTCATGAAAAAAAAATAAGGTGATTCATAGTATTCATAAGTCTCAAACCCTTCTTTATCCATCTCTCAATCAGTTTATGCATTTTCTATACTGTTATTTCCATGACAGCCACCTTTTTTTGTTTCTTTTCCTTAGGTGTTTCACTTTGCTTTTGCTTGCTAAGTCTGACATTCATTCTATGACTGACCTTTATCATTTTTCTTCTTGTTAGAAAATACTAGGCTCACCTCATTGCAGGTGACTTTATTTTAATTGGCCATACATTCCAATTTCTCAACTTTTGAAAATCTCTCAGACTTTAATGTCAGTAATGACTAAAACACTTGAACATAAATAGTAAAAGAACGATGACCAGATTGGGGAAGGTGACAATTTCACTGTATTCCACATGATGTCACAATTTCAGGGTCATCCTTGGTTCTTCTGTTTTCATTATTCCTCATATTTTATCAGTTGGATGTCAAATACCATCAGTTCTACTTCCCCAACATTGTCCTCATCTACCCCCTTCTCTGTCCCTACTCATACATCCATCATCCCCTCTCACCAGGACAACCTCAATAGTTGCCTGATTTTTCTCCCTATCTCTAGTCTCTCCCTCTCTCTGTCCTCCAAAATAGCTGCCAAGATGATATTCCTTCTATATGAAACTTTTCCTGCTCCTTCCCCTACTCCTCACCATTTGCTAGTGCCTTCATCCCCAAGCTACCTTGCTTTTATGTATCTTGTACTAATGTGTATTTATCTCCATATTTATTTTGTATGTACTCATATATATGCTTCTTATAATTCCAGGCCTTTTTATTGGCTCTTCCCCATACCTGGAACTCTCCCCCTTCTCATCTCTACCTCCTGGCTTCCTTCAAGCCTCAGTTAATGTCTCATTGTCTACAAGAAAGCCTTTCCCAATCCTCCTCATTCTTAATACCTGTTCCCCTGAGACTACCTCTAATTTACCCTACATATAGCATTTTTTGTTCATGTTTGTAATTTTATGTTGTCTCCCCCATTGTACTGTGAGATCCTTGAGGTAAAGAACTATTGTTTGCTCTTTTTTGCATCCTCAAGGCTCAGCACTGTGCCTGATACATAGTAAAACACTTAATAAATGCTTGTTAATTTGTTTTGACTTGGGAGAAACTAAATTCTTTGTGAATAGGGAGTCTTTGTTATTTGTATCCCCAGCACTTAACACAGTACCTAAAGCATGGTAGAAGCTTAATGAATTCTTGCTGACTGAATGATTGATTATTTTGACTAATGATTTTTATAATCTTGAATCATCAAATCAATCAAAATAATTAAACTGATTTGAAACAAAAGCTCAAATTTAATCAAACACTAGTTATTTTGGAAGCAGCTGTTGGAATATAATACGTGGTTGGAATATGACGATTTCCTTCTTTGTATTGATTTGTATCTGTGTGTGTATATACAGGGTGATTGCTTTTGAGGCCATGGCAGTTCACAAAGATCATCTGCTAATTAAGAGAGGTGTTGCAATCTGCTTCTATGAAGGGAGTATTCATACTAATAAAGGTAAAGATCCTTTGCTAAATTACTGAAGAAACATATATGGATTCTACAGTTTATGTTCAATTCAGCTCAATTAAATGAGCATTTTAAAGCACCATCTGCATATGGCACCCTGTGGTAGACACTGGAGTTTAGCCTGCTCTGAAATATGGATAAGGGAATGAAACCCTAGCAAATATCAATGCCCCAGATTTCCCTCTAAAGACTTAGAGAATTAAAAATAACTTTTTCCCCTGTGGACAAAATCACATTATTCTTAGCTAGAGCAATGGCCTTTGGGGATGTCTGAGACCATGACTATATCACCTTCTTCTAAGCATGCTGGGAGGAGGGGGTATGTGGGAGAAAGAAGACAGTCTGTGGGATGTATTAAACACTAAAGATTAACCTCCTCAAATTACAGTTCTATTAATTAATCCTTTCTGTAAAGCAAGCGACCATTGTCTTGGGCACTGAAGTCACTCTTCCATGACCCTTACCCTGCTCCATGTGGGAGCACAGGACGGAAGAGGTGAAACAAGCTATGTGGAGGAGGGGAGAGGGTAACTCTTTTGACCCTGGCTTTTGTTGTGGTTATTTATTTTTTGGTGCTGCAGCAACAACCCCTTCATGTGGTTGTCCCAGATTCTCCAAGCAACAGCTGCTGTTTGCTAACCTGGAAAGAGGAATGCCAGTTCCTGAGCAGAACCTCTTCTTAATGGTGAAGGGGCTGCAACAAACCAGCCAGGAAGCTTCTTCAGATCAAGGCATGGAACCTGAAAACACAGCCACTACCACTCTTACTTCTGTGAAGGAGCAGCATTAAGTTTATTTTTCATCCACACCTACTGGAACTCTTCTGTTCTATCTTGATTTGAAATTTCATTTTCAACGATTCACCAGAAAGCTAGAAGTGGACAAATTGCTGCCAGTCAGTTAGAAAGATGTAGGCTTAGAGCAGAATCTCCAAGCATTGCCAGCACAAGGAAAAAGTCCTTTACATCCCTTTAACAATTGCTTCAGTGCCATCTCAGAAATTTCACTCAATTGAAAAGTCATTTCCAAGGAGATTAGCAGATGTTCCAAATACTGGAGTAAGCAAAGCCCACGTTTCTGACACTATTCTTCCCAACACCATTATCATAAGGACAGAAGCAGAACAAGGGACTCTATTTACCAGAGTAGTCATCTCTCCATGAAAATGAGGGATCAATAAAATACTAAATGGGAAGAGAAAAAAGAAAAGAAAAGGAAAGAAAGAAAGAAAGAAAGAAAGCAAGAAAGAAGTGTGAGGGATAATTTTTAGTGAAGTTTCCCTATTCTAAAAAATCAAATCTAGAACGGCTTCAGTATTCACTAGGCCTAGGGTTAGGTCACCTCACCTTCAAGCAATCTGGGGCTTAGAGCAATGGAGACCCTCCCCCAGAGCCAACTCGGCAGAAGATATGCCAAATAAGGTTAAGACTGCTTTCACAGACACCCACATGTTTCCGGGTCCTTTGTCTCAAAGAGATTCCCGTGCTTAGGTTGTGGGACAGCCCTCCCTACCAATAAGAATGAAGGCCAGTTGGGCGGGTTGGGTTTCTGCATTAGAAGATTATATAGCCATGGGCTGGCTTCTACCTGTTGCTCTCTCCCTGCAGATGCCATGTTGGGCAACAGGGGAAGAGTCCTTTCTCATGAGAAAGAATAAAGACCTTTTCTGACCTTAGATTCAGACTCTGAACTCTTTCATCTCACACAGAAGGAAGGAAAGAAGGAGAGAAAGAGAGAAAGAAAAAGAGAAAGTAAGGGATCATGGGGTAACTCAAGAAGTTCAACTCAAATTAATTATTATTTCAACAGTGGATACCAGGAAACAGGTACTGTTTCCACAGCAACCAGAACTTGGGCAAGGCAATAATAGACAACAGCATTTTTTCTTAGGCTTACTAATAACTGTCTAGTTAGAAATTCAAAAGCTGAAAGACAAACTTTAGTTGTCTTCTGTAAATATTACCATAAGAAGATCAAATCAAACCACAAGAGTTAATCATGTTGCATCTAGAACACAGTATGCTTCTTATGTTATCAGGAAGGGAATTTCTCCTTCAAAGGGTCACTGAGAACTTTTTTCAGTAGTGGATATGACTCCATTGGTGACTGGCTCCCAACTACTGAATTCAAATATGTATTTATCTACTATATTACTTGCCCAGTGAGCAACATGTTCATATGTCACACAGAGACCTGCTTACCCCACAGCTGTATATCAATTTGGTTCAGTCACAACAAGACAAAAAGCTTACCCCAATGAAAGTTTCTCAATATCAAAGAGCAGTCAGAGTCTCAATATCAAACAGCACTCTAACCCTGACTGATACACAGACAAGGGTAGTTTCTTGATCCTATGCCCAAGTGGGTTCATCTTCCCCCAAACGCTCTAGAATGATTATGGTTCCTCAGTATCTGGGACCAGTACTATAAAGAATTATTCATGATATTGAACTGTTTGGACAGCAACATCATCCAAACAGTCTCACAGGCTTGAGAAGTTCTTATGCTAGTCAGCATAGCCAATGGGCAAGAACTGCATTCTGCTATATCTCCTGACACATAAACCACCCCTATATATGAAGGAAGAATTTAATATAGTCCAATATATAGTCATCTAAAGCATGTAACTATTGAACTCCAAGGGTCCCAGACAGTAGTATGTAACATTGGCTCAGGTGTTGGAAATCTGCAAAAGTCAATCAGCTAGCAAAGCATTCTTATATACCAAAGAAACAAGTATGCTTTGAAAACAACCGCTACCTGTAAGGAATCCTACAGGTCAGTGCAGTATCAAATGCAAGAGTGCAATCATAACAGACATCAGCATTCATCACCAGCTAGTGATGGAACAACTAGATTACTATCCATAGAGAGAATTCAAAAAGATCCTAGAGAATTGGCTATATGTGATCCTAAACTGCCTGGAGTCATTCACATGCTACAATATCAGTTTCCATCAGCATATACAATGGTCTACTTACAATATTTGTGCTTTGGAGATAACAAAACGAAAACTGAGATATTGTAGATTAGGAGGAATCAAATATCTGTTGACCTTTTGGATTGCAGAGTTTTGGAAGTAAAGAAGAAGGTTTAGGGTACAATATAAAGCATTGTTTATGGAAAAATCTATGGATGAAAATAAAATAGCAATGAAAAACATTAGTGGGATACCTCCCCTGGTGCAATTGTCAAGAAAATCTATTGATGCATAAATAAGGGAAATTATAACTGGAGTTCTCTGGAACTTGTCCTCATGTAATGCAATATAGATGACAATCATTCAAGATTCTCTGTCAACTTTAACAAACACTGTGATATTTCCACATTCTAAAAGGAATAATTCTTCCTTCAATGAAGATCATAAAATTAAATTTCAAACTTCACTAGTTTTACAAAACACTACTGGTTGCCTAAGGAATCTCAGTTCTGCAGGAAAAGAAGCACAGAATGAGATCTTGTGAAGGCCTTATGAATTCCTTGTTATATGTGATCCATGTATGTGTAAATGCTTTTGATGATGACAGCAAGACTATGGAAAATATGTGTGCACCTTGAGGAATCTGTCCTCCCAATTTTAATTAGAAGTCTCTCAGACATGGCTACTGGGAATTAATGAATTGGATGATATGTTAGGGAAAAGAATTTACCAGCAAAGATTCAGAACCAAATTGTTGGGAAGGGGAGGGGAAGAGAGGAAGGAACAAGAGGAGAAGAATCCCTGAAAGTGATGAAATTGGAACACATTATGGCAATAGTGGGGCCCATGGAGCATTTATCAAAAGGTTGGGTGGAATCAAAAGCATTTGCTTATACCTGTATCAACATTAGAGTGAAAGAGATTCAACAACCAACCAAGAGATGGTATCTCTCGTTCAATCAGTTGGCAGTACATCTTCATCACCAGCACTGGTAGGAATTAGAGAATCTTGCTCTGAGTACGATAGGACATAACCATCCATGCAGTATTATAATAGCCAATTTGATGTCTATACATAAAAGCATATATGTTGGCAAGATCAGTTGGGTATATGATGCATTATTTTTCAATGCTCTATATTTCCAAACATATACTCTGTGTAGGAAGCTAAAATATGAGTTATTTGAGAAGTTGGTCATTCCTGTATTGAGAGAGTTCCCTAAAAGCAATGAAAAGATAATCAATTCCATGTTCCATTTTCATCAGTCAATCTCCTCTTTCCTGGCTATTACCCAGTCTTTATGTGATTTTAAGCAAAATGGGCTTATTTAGTCAAATTCAAGGCTATCATTTGCTGCAAAAGGATTTTATGTAAGTAAAAAGAGGCACCTATCTGGATGATAAATGAGTTATAACTGCTCTGTGGTACGGTTAATTATGTTTCTACTCTTTTCTATCTTCTATGGTCATTTTCTTTTTACTACATATATCAAAACTCTGGTTTCTTTTTGACTTTCTTTAGCTATATTTTAGAGTTGACAAAGCTCCAAAACTCACGAATGAGAAAAGGAAGGATGTGTGTCTTTGCAAAGAACAGATTAAGAGAGTAGTAAAATGTATCTCCCACGTGACCATTATGTTTAAATGGATAAAATTGTATTGTATTAAATTAATGCTTTCATGCTTTGTGTTGAAAATTTTTCATAGAATTTATTTGAGAATCTGGCCTTATATAGTTATGAAGATTTCATATTTTCCACACTTTCAACTGTCTGGTAAATTATAATAACCTAGAATTTTTAAATAAAGCAGAATGAGCCACAAAAGGGGGGAGAAAAGGATACTTCATGTTCAAAAAAGCCTATTTATTAAAAATAAATAAATAAATAAAAACTGGTGACAGCTTAACTACTGCTGGGGAGTTAAAAATAAATGGATACACTGAACTGGGGAGGGATAGAGCACATGGGGAAATGACAAAAGGCCTCTTTAAAGAGCTATCATGAGCTCATTCTTCAAGGGAGTTAGGTTTTCCAAGAAGTGGAAGTGAAGAGGGAAAACAATCCAGACACAGGTAACATCCTGTGCAAAGTCACAGAATGATGAAAAAGAATGTGATTTAAAGGGAATTGCCAGCAGGGTCATTTGGATGGGGCATTGGACATGACTTCTATGCAAAGGGTACATAGAAGCAATATGCAAAAATCTGGAAAACTAAGCTTGAATCAAATTTCAAAGGGCTCTAAATGCCAAACAAAGGAGTTGGTATTTTATCCTAAAGGCAACGTGAAGACACTGAAGCTTCTTAAGCAGAAAACTGACATGGTAATTCTTGCATTTTAGGTGTATTATTTTGGCCATGATGTGGAGCTTGGATTAGAGGGTGGAGGAACTTCACAAAGGATACCAATTTAATGGTTATTGCAACAGTCCAGGCAAAAATTATAAGGGCCTGGACTATGGTGGTTGTGATGTAAATAGAAACACAGGATGGCCAATTCCTTTCATATCTGAAGATATGGCTCATCTGAGTCAGGTGACAAATTCAGTAAGGATTTATCATTTTTTATCGTTATTTATTTTGAGTATCAGTTCCGTTTTATTTGTGTTCTTATTTCCAGTGCAAAAGTCTTTCTCTTTGGCAGAGAAAATAGAAGAAAGATAAGGCTTTAAAAGCTTTTCTTTCTCCCAACAGTCAGTTATCTTCAGCATATCCATAATTAGCAATAGTCATGTTCCTTCTCAGTCTCCTCTTCCCACTTTTTTTTAGTGCTTAGCTTCCCTGAACAACTCAATTTCATTCTAAGCTGGAGAATCCTGACATGATTTTTGTAGCATCATACTACATTCATGTTTATTTTCAGTCATTGTTTCCATCTTCTGTACTGATCTTTTTTTTAACCTAAGTTGGTTGGTAAATTTTCTATATATCCATATCAGACTCTTTAGAGGAGTCTCATTTTTTTCCTCCTTTCCAGAATTTTTTCACTTTCTATCTCAAGCATTTCATTTTTCAGTTGCCCATTCCTCCTGGGTTGACTTCCCCTGTAAAATTTTAGTTGATGGGATACTACCTATCTTTCCTCTAAACCTTTTGAAATATGCTTTCTCAAAACCTAGAGCATATGTAAAACTATATGCTTTGTTTTCCTCAAGAACTTTCCATCAGCTGGCTGGATAGGTGAAATACCCCATCATTGCTCATTGCTACATCACACCTCTGTATGATCAGAGTTTTATGATCTTTTCCCCGAGAATTCTTTTCTATTTCCTCTTTTTGTTTAGGTACTGTGATTAAAAAAAAAACACAACTGATTCTCATCCTTCTCATTGCCTTTATCCAAATGCCTTTCACTACATTTCTTCCCTCTGGTTCCTGTATTCTATCACATGTATCTATCTTAAGATACAATTATTTCCTTTACTCTTTTACTTACCTTGTTTCTTTTGAATTAGACATGCCCATCCAGAGTCATATTTCAATCATGAATTTCATCTCATTAAGTCTCAGTGATACCCATGATGTTAAATTTGCTTCCTTGAATTAGTATCTGTTCATCTTTCTTTAAACTTTGCTTGGATTTTTGTCTTCTATAAACTTCAGGGTGTCTCACTTGCTATACTTCTATTATTTTAGCTATTCTTTATGGCAAGGACTCTTAACTTGGGATTCAAGGACCTGTTTTATCTTTAATTTGATCATTGTATTCCAATGCAATTTGTTTCTTTTATAATCGTGTGTCTTACTTAATTTTAAATCATCATTCTAAGAAGGGATCTATGGGCTTTATGGAATCCATAGAACAAAAAAGATTAAGAACCTCTGCTTTATACTATTTGTCTTAGTGCATTTACTTAGGCACTTTTCTCTTTCACTCCCCATCAAGTCTTTTTTTTTTTTTAGTTAAAGCCCTTTTTAATAGATCATCTAAAAAACAGCTTGTTTTTAAGTTACCTATATTTCCCCTTGTATCCCTCCCCATCACCCTTTCACAGAAAGCTATTACTTATAACAAAGCATTTTTAAAAGAAAAGAAAAATAGGAGAAAAAGAAATCAGTAAAACATCAATATTTGAAATTATCCAACATTACATGTGATGTTCCATACTTGTTGCACCCCCATCCCCTGAAAAAGAGTAGGAAAGGGAAGAAGGGGCCAAACCTGTTCTTTATCATTCTTAATTCTTCTTTCATGAAAGAAATGTTTTCCATCTGGTTGGTGGGTGGGTGGGTGGTTTGGGTTGGTGTCTTTTTGGGGGGGAAGGGTGGGAAGGTTTTTTTTAGTACCTTCAGTTAACATCACCTAGCCAAAATAAAACTTTTTTTTTATCCTAGCACACCCTAAATGACCCATCACTCAAGAAATTATATATGAAACTGAATTGTAGTCATTTTTAAGCTGGCCTCATTTCTTGGAATCTAGAGTAAGTTTCCAAAGAGTAAAAATGGTATAATGAAATGCATAATAAACTAGGAATCAAGAAATGTAGGTTTTAATTCTCGCCGTAACTAGCTATAGCACTTGAAAAAATCACTTCAGCAATTTGAGCCTCAATTTCTCTAACTGTAAAAAGATCCCCAAGATCTCTTCCAACTCTAAAATTCTCTAATTCTTTGAATATATAAATAACATCCAGTTAAATTTGGGGAGAGCCAGAGCTTTTACCCTGATTGTATGTTTCCTTCTCCTAATTAGAGTCTGTGTGTGTGTGTGTGTGTGTGTGTGTGTGTGTGTGTGTGTGTGTGGGAGAGAGAGAGAGAGACAGACAGACAGACAGAGACAGAGACAGAGACAGAGACAGAGAGACAGAGAGAGACAGACAGAGACAGAGACAGAGAGAGACAGAGACAGAGAGAGACAGAGACAGAGATAGAGACAGAGAGGGAGAGACAGAGAGAGAGAGACAGAGAAATTTCTACATTTTGTTGGGGACTAAGGACATTCAATTGTTGTATCCAGCTGTGTTTGCATCCCTGCATGACTCTTAACAATTTTCTAGATGAGTGCTACTGGTGATGATAGTCAGAAAATAAATATTACTGAATTTTAATCCCCATAGATCTGAAGACCATTATCTTCATACTGTTCTCTTAGCTTCTGCTTTTCATCCCTTTAAATTGCATGTTCTCTCTTGGCTGGTAAAGAATTATTAATTTAAGTTAATCTGATTACGCTCTTTCCCAAGATATATTAATCTCAATATACAATCTTAGATATTCTAGTATTTGATTTAGAGGAAACTTTTATTGGAATTTCTGTATAAAAGAATAATCCCCCTACAGGACCTTCAGTTAGAGTTGTAATTGAAATAATATTAATGTGCTTTCCTTCACATAAGAAGATAATATAATAAACCTTATTTGGAGCCACTTCCCTTAGGCTATGAGGGCAGGTATTTCAGAGGATCCTACTTGCATTTTAGTTCACTGATCACTATTCCATTCACACAAAAGCAACATTTCAACTTTAATGCTGATGATATATTCATTCTAGTTCAATCATTTAGTTAAGTCCATGAAGTTCATCTGGGCATGAATGTGATTAAATTGAAGGTGAGAGCAAGTCATGCAGCCATGCAGCCTAAGCTGACTTCAATGTGACTATAGGTTACATTGTCATGTGACTATAGTATAACCTTAGGGCACAGAGTTTGAATTTCAGTTGTTGGTTATTTCCTCACTTCTTCCTTTGGCTTCTAATTTTATCAGCTTACTTTAGATGCCATACAAATAAACAAAAAGATATTAAATATTATGGATTTTCTACAAGGCAATGTAGAATGCATTCAGATCTTCATAATCACAAGGGGAAAGGCCTGGAACTGTGATTTCAGTGGTGCCAGGAATACAAGGGAAAGGGAAATCCCTTCTACCAATCTAAGTCAGCACCTTCTCTGCAACTTATCCTTGGAGTTGCCTAGAGCGCTGAGCAATTAAATGATGGGCCAGGGTCACTCAGTGTATCTCACAAGTATATGTCTGCTACATGTGACACAGTATATGTCGCAGGTGGAACTTGAACCCACATATTCCTGGTTCAAAGGCTAGCTACAACAGACATTTCAATATGCTGCCTCTCAACTATAATCATAAGTACAATAAAAATCTTCTCATGTGTCAATATGTTCTTCAATCCTCCCCCACCTCCCTGGGAAAAATCTCTGTGTCTTTTGAGTATTTCAGTGCACCCCTGCATTCTACATCCTATTACAATTTGTTGTATGCTTGCCTAGTCTTCCCTAATACATTGTAAGCTCCATGATGGCAGTCTTTATCTTCATATATCATGCAGGGCTTCTCATAGTATACCATGTAATATGATTATAATGTAATACTATAAGAGTATTAGAATATTTGTTGAAAGAATGAGTGAATGCAAATTGATCCCAAATCTTAGGTCGAGATGCATTTTGAAAGTTTATTCTAAGAGTAGAGACATAAAATTCAGCATTATACTCCATTCAAAGTGGTTGCAAATATTCACAAAGTATGACTAGGACCCAGTAATATCACTGAAACCTTCTCAGAACAAAAAGCTTTTGACACTGAACTATGTTCTTTAAAGCTATAAAATGCATCTTCAGAGCTTCCTGGATAGAAAAAAGACAGGCAGATGAATGACACTCTTTGAGGTTTTATTGGCTACCTATCAGTTGTGTTCCTTTTGTAGGAAAAGTAGATGACTCTTATTCCTGAGAATCATCTTTAACTCCTAGATAATTAATAAACCCTTTGCATTCATCTCTGTTGCATCTCTTTTATGGCATTTCCAATCTATTTACTACTCAAATGTATATACTTTTTAAAATTACTGTTGCTGTTGTAGCAATCCTTTCATGTAAAAGGATGCATTGTCCCATTCATAGTTGCTTCTGATAAAAGTTCTCCATTTCATGGATAGAATTAAAAGATCACATGGTAATATTTTTATACTATAAATGCATAATTTACATGAATATTTATCAAATGTCAGGGTATAGCTGACATGAGTACTGTGGTGAGAATTGCCCAATTCAACACCACAAAGAAGGACAAATCAGGCTGTTTACAAGTAAATGATACAAGACAGGGAAATATCAGCAATATCTGTTATACAGTTACTATCAATCCAAGGGCCCAATATTCATGTAACTCTAGAACATACAGAGGTACAGATGCCATTGACCAGAAGGTTGCAGAAATACTACAACTACAAAGTATCAAAGATGATGGAATCTGAGAATGAGCAATGAATATAGGTTTTTATACAGTTCAAACAACTCAAGTCAGCAAAAATCTCTAGTCCCATGCAATCAATTTGTAGCATCAAATAAAGATCCAATGGGTATTAAGTATTATAATATTACCAATTGTGGTTAAACACTAAGGTGTGACTTAGAGTACCAGTGGGGCATAAGCAAGAAAAAAAGGAATTCTGGCAATATGAGGTGGGGCTAAGTGACACCAAGACATAAAGGGAATTCTTAGTATTGGAAAAGTGTGTGCTAATGAGTCAGCCTGTCAAAATCCAGTCCTATGGGCCCCTAGATCTTCTGAACATCTACATTAAAATAGTAGTTCCTTAGAACTTTCATATTTTTAGCACACATTATATGTTCTGTGACATAGCACAGTGTGTAACCTATTGTTTAATGAAAAAGGAAACAAGAAAAAGGCTAGTTGGAGACTATTCTTATATATGTGATGGTAGAAAAAAACAAAAGCCCTTTGTGAGTTAATCCCAGTGTGGAAAACATCAGCAATGACATAAATGAGGTGGCTTCCTTTTCTCAGGGCTACTAGAAATTGTACCCTGGTTCCAACATTTCTATATACTTCTGCAGGAAATGATATGAGGATGTGTTGGGGATCAATCTATTTCGTTTGCTACAACAACAAAGACTGAATTTCTTCCTTCTGCTTAAAAGAAAACATTCTCAATAAAAATGAGTAGCAGTTTACCCCATGATCAGAGGAAAATACTGGAGAAATAGGAAAGGGCCTTATGTAGGAGTGGAATTTTGGCTAATCATTAAATAGAGTGAATACTTAGAGTGTTTACTTATCCAAAAGACTCCCAAGCACATGAAACACTCAAGAGTTTCCCACCTTGAAAAGTCAACCAAGGTATATATAGAAAGAAGCAAATGAATAGTCTAATGAGTCACTATGTGATTTGAAATATCACTTCACATAAGACAGAAATTAATAATAGCTGACATTTGCCCATAAATCTCATCTGATCCTTATCTGATCTGAAGCAGATGCAAGTATCATCATCTCCATTTTACAGATAAGAAAATTATGACTCAAAGAGGTGAAGTGACATGCCCAAGGTCACACAACTAATGTCTGGATAAGAATTTGGATTCAGATCTTCCTGACTCTAAACACACAATGTCACATTGTACTTAGTACAGTGTTGAGAACATTGTAGATACTTAACAAATGCTCATTGATTCATTGATTGACTGGCCTAAGATCCCAACATATTAGATTTTGGTATCAGTAATTATGATTTGCCTTCTGTGGATGATTTTTATATCTGCTGCGGCTACCACTATTATTGTTGTTGTTTTATACATTGCTTGCTCTTAGACAAGGCTGAAAAACATTTCCAAAAGGCGTACCTATTGCCATGGAAACCAGTTGTGACCAGAACCAATACTACATGGAAGTCATAAATCAACAGCACTAAAATCAAATTCACTAGCAGTAATAAAGACAAGAGTAAAAGAAAGGGATTCTATTTATTCTTGCTTTCTGTGGCCTATCTGAAAACTCAAAGACTGAGTCGGAAAATGTCATAGGGCAACTGCAAAAGAGAAGCAACCCCTGGAAGTCATTAGAGAACTCAGTGATATTCAACTGTGCTTTCTTTAGCAGCCAAGTCTCATGCATTCCAACATGAATGGCTCTTAAAGGTTAATTAAAAACAGCAAGTGATAAAAATTTATAAGTTTCTGTTTATAATTTTTTAATGATATGATTTCAGATCTTTTATCATGACCCTGTTGTGTTCCATACAGATCCCAGCTGTTCATTACTTTAGAAACCCTTAGAAAGAAATATATATTTAATACACCGAAGATTTTCTGCTTTATGCTAAAGAGCAGAATCTTACTGTCTATGGCTTCACCAAGTCACAGATTCCAGTTAGATCAAAAACTAGCCATTTTGAAGTACTGATAACTTTTAATAATAAAACAACAGAATAGGAAACCAAAACATATGTTTATGTACATATATACACATGTGTATATATACAAAAGCAAATGTGGATGTGTATATGTATTTACGTGTGTGTGCCTGTGTGTGTGTATATATAAATATGTATACATAGTAACTTTTTAAGATAAATTATGTATACAATAAAGGAAGGTATGAGCAAAACTAGTATATGTAGGTAGAAGTTTCAGAGAGGCAGATCTAAGCTTGATGGAAAGAAAAATGTTTAAGACTCAGAGTTGTCTACAAATGGAATAGAAAGTTGGTTGTTGTTCAGTCATTTCAGTCTTGTCCTACTCTTTGTGACCTCGTTTGGGATTTTCTTGGCAAAGATACAGGAGTGATTTGCCAGCTCATTTTATAGATGAGGAAATTGAAGCAAACAAGATTAAGTGACTTTCCCAGGGTCACACAGCTAGTAAGTGTCTGAGATCAGATTTGAACTCATGAAAATTAGTCTTCCTGATTACAGGCCCAGCACTTCACCACTCTTCCATTTAGAATGGGAAGTAATGGGTTCCTAATCACAGAAGGACTCTATGTAAAGGTGGCCATTTCTTGGAGGTGTTACATAAAGGAATTCAACTCAGGTTTGGGTTAGACAAGATCTCTGATGACTTTCTAACTTGGAGGTCCTCTGAAATCTCAATGATCAATCTTATCTCAAAACTTAGGGGCAGCTAGGTAGTGGTGTGCATAGAGCACTGGCCCTGGAGTCAGGAGGACCTAAGTTCAAATCCAGCCTCAGACACTTGACACTTCCTAGCTGTGTGACCTTGGGCAAGTCACAACCCCAATTCTCTTGCCTTCCCCCCTCCAAAAAAAAACCCAACAACCAGAGGGATGAAATTTCTATACTCTGTCAGATTGAATTTGTACATAGAGAATAAATTTGAGAAGCAGATACCCCTAAGAAATGGACAACTGACTGCAGATCTAGTGCTTTTCCACTGTAACTCCTTGCTTCTCATACTGAGTCTAGGTTTCCTGAATTCAGGACCACACTGTGTGCCTTGCCCCATACCACACTAGCAGACAATATACCTTAATGTCTCTAATGATGATCCTTCACAAGAGAATTACAAATGGGATCCCATTTAAATCATTTGTTAATAATTACATTCAACAAATATTAATTGTGTCCCATGGGCATTTTGATATATCCTGGAGATACAAAGAAAATTGAAGGGAAGCTTAGGTTCAACTGACTAATCTCTGTTGAATTTACCTCTTTGCTTTCTTATTATTGCGTGGCTTTAAAAAGTATCTATAAAGGCATCTATTATTTCCACATCCTTACTTGACCACACATTTTCCACCCAAGCATGGAAGAAAGAAATGCCTACCTAACCTATTTCAGAAAAGGGGGCCTTTATGAAAAAAAAAATATGGAAACTCACTTGTTATTAAAAGTATCCTTGAAATTGGGTTGCTTAGCCAAGCCAAACCGGGTTACAGTTGCTAGGTGACAAAACACCAGAAGAGACTTGGGTATTTCAGACTTGTTTCTGAGTCTTAGATCTTGGTCATCTAGTCAAAGTCATCTATCAATAGTGTCATTGTTTCCAAAATGTGGAACATAATTGATTATACTCCAATTACACTTCCTATAATGATCTTTAACCACTAATGAATAAATTACTCTGACTTATTCTCCTGTTAATTAATTTGCCTAAATATAGTCCTTACTATATTTTTATCTTTCCACTGACTCCTTGATTTCTACCTGCAAACATACCGAGATTTTGCTATAGTTAAAAAACTCTGTTCCTCCTTTAAATACTATCTTTTCACTCTCACTGTTTTTACTAGCATACTTATACAAAATACAATCCACCTGCCTTACTTTGATCCATTCACTTGCAGCTTTATTGGAATGAAAAGAAGCAATGAAATTAAACTCAAACTTGCTCTGTCAATTGCTCCACAAGGCTATTTCAAAAATGAGATGAGAGAATTTATGCAAAGTGCCATGTAAATTTCATCTAGTAATTATTAAATGGTTTAAATCAGGCTGTCAAGCCCATCACACTATGGACTTCAGTATAGTTAAGATTATTGATGAGCTCATCTCCAAATTTAGGGTCTCTGAATCCTCATTTCCATTGCTACTGTCTTCAGTATTTGACATTGTTGACCACCTATGCCTTATTATTCTCTCCTTTCCTTTATTAATAATGTTTCATAAGACCAATTCTCCTTTCAACTTTCAGACATTTATATTCTTAATTCTGTGGCGCCCCAGAAGTGAAGTTTTGTCCTTCACCTCTTTTCATCCTTTCTCTTGGATATCTCATCATCTGTTGTGACTTTGGTGTTGATTGCATAGTCATTTCTATCCAAATTATTTGAAATCTACAATTCTCCCCTCCTATCAATAAACAATTAGTGGCAATCACATTGATTCCTTCTTCACTATATCTTTTTCCATCTACTTCTTCCTCTCCATTGCCACTGCCACCATTCTAGCTGCATATCCGCTAATGGCAATATTAACTAATGACAGCCTTCTAATTAGTCTCTCTGAATCATATCTTTTCCTTCTCCATCTCATCTAGTACACTACCATTGGACTGATCTTACTACTAGCTAGCTTGTCTTTCTTTGATACTTTAAGATATTATGTCAACAGTGTAATGTTTCCTTCAGCTGTGAAGATCATTGCCCATCTGTTTCTTCTTATCATAAGCACCTTTTGTCCTTGACTTTTAGTAAATCCACCCCAAAAGGACCATCTAATGTGTTAGGGATTTTCCTCTAGGTCTTTGTGGATACTAGTGGAGCACGTGGTCCATCTTTCAATTATCCCTTCATCTTGATCGGAACCAGCTGACCTTCTTGTCCACGCAAGGTTCATGGTTATCCTTCATTCTCAAAGAGGATCAAAATGACTTCACTATGTTAAAGTCAAGATACAGTGTATCTGACTGTGGCTGAAATGACCAATACAAGTTCTGAAGGCTCTATCACAAGTGGGCATATATAGTCCATAAGGAACATTTGGAGTGGAGATGTCTCTAAATTTTCACGTCTTTCTTTTGAAGCTGCTGCAATTCCGCTTTGCTCAAGGAGCACGGTGCCTTCTTTGATGTGGGCATGCCATGCTAGGCAGTCCTGTGCCAGTGTCTCCCATGTCTCATAACTGATTCCAGAGTTCTTCAGAGAGGCATAGAGTCTCATATCGCTTCTTTTGACCTCCATGCAAGCGCTTGCCTTATGTGAATTCTCTGTAAAATAGTCTTTTAGGCAAATATACATTTGATATTTGAACAACATGGCCAGCTCATCAGAGTTTTGCTCTCTGCAATTCACTTTGAATATCTGATAGCACCTCAGTTTCCGGTACCTTATCTTGCCAGGTGATCTTCAGAATCTTCTCAAAACAACCCAAATAGAAGTGATTTGATTTCCTGGTGTGGTGCTGGTATATTGTTCAGTTTGACAGGCATACAAAAATAAAGTCAACAACACAATTGTATAAACCTTCAGTTTGGTAGGCAGTCTAATATCTCTTGTCTCCCACACTTTCCTTCAGAGACTCCCAAACAAAGAACAATGAATACATTAACCTCATCATCTATGTGTACAATCCTGGAAAGTATATTGCCATGATAAGTAAACTTATCCACAGCATTCAAAATTTCTCCATTTGCTATAACTCATAGTTCCAGGTATGGATCATCTGGTGCTGGCTTGTGGAGAACCTGTTTTCTTAATGTTGATTGTTAGGTCAAAATTAGCACCAGTAGCAGAGAACTGACCAATATTTTGTTTTTTGGGTTTGGTGTTGTTTGGTTTGTTTGTTTGTTTTGCTTTTTCTTTTTTTGGGAGGGGGAAGGCAGGGCAATTGGGGTTAAGTGACTTGCCCAAGGTCACATGGCTAGTAAGTGTTAGGTGTCTGAGGTCACATTTGAACTCAGGTCCTCCTGACTCCAGGGCAGCCAGTGATCTATTCACTGTGCCACCTAGCCACACCTGATCAATACTTTGTTGCATCTCTGCCTCAGAGGCTTCATTCAATGTATAATCATGTGCAAACAGAAAGTCATACACCAACTTTCTCCCCACTTTCATCTTGGCTTGTAGCCTTTTCAAGTTAAATGATAACTATCAGCGTGGTAGCTGACCTTGATGTCTTTTTTGTCTTTATTGGATGCATTGACAACATCATTGAAAACATCATGCTAAAAATCATGGGAGAAAGCACACAGTCCTGCTTCATTCCATTTGTAGCTGGGAAACTGTGAAAGCATTATCCATTATTCAAAACCCATGCAAGAACCCATACGAACAGGCCATCATGAAACCAAGATATAATACTGATGAACTTCTCCAGGTAATCAAATTTTGACATGATTATCCATAAGCCCTCATGACTGACAGTATGAAAGGCCTTGGTCAGATTGGCAAATGTTATATATAGATCTCTGTTCTACTCCTGGCATTTTTCCTGTAGTTGTCAGGCAACAAACTCCATAACAGACATTCCTTGACCCTTTCTGAAGCCATACTGGCTCTCAAATAAATGACCATCTTTCAGGTGAAGGATTAGCCTATTACAGAGGACTTGTGACAAGAATCTTGCCAGCAATAACTGAGAGACAGCTCCTATGATTGTCACAGGACAACTTATTTCCTTTTGCTTTATTGAGATGGGCAACAGAGGCATCCTTGAACTCCTTGGGGAATAATCTTTGCCATATAACCCAGAAAATTTCAGTCAGCTTCTTTATGAGCAGTGGAGTAAATCTCAGCTGGAATGGAATCTAGGGAGAGACTGACTTCAACATGAGGTATTGCTTCAGTATTGATTAATGATGGTCTGTTGAGAACACTATAGAAATGTTCATCCTATCTCTCCAGGATCATGTCCTTATCAGCACTCCATCAACACTGAGTAGTTGAGATGCACCATAGGTCTTTGGCCCATAAATAGCCTTCAGGATATCATAAAAAGATCTTTGGATTGTTACTATCAGCATAAACAGAATGTCATTTGCTTTCTTACCAAGTCAAAAATCCTGCATCTCTCTAAGATTCACTTGCACTTTGCTTTTCGTAGAATCAAATGCTGCTTTCCTAGAGACAGATGAACTATCCTGCTGCTAAACCCTGTAGAGTTCTTGTCTCTTTTTTTTTTTTTTTTGGTTTAGCAGCTTCTGAATGTCCCCAGCATTTTCATCAAACCAATCTTGATGTCTGAGAGTGTTCTGGCACAGATGAGTAAATGAAGTGCTGTACATCAAATCTCTGAAAGCTGCCTACCCCTTTTCTGCTCCACTACTGCCAATCGTAGTCTAACTCAGCTTTTCCTCCAAGTTAGCAACAAATTGTTCATACTATTGACATGATGTCTCCTGGTAGTTATCTCACCTTGGAGCTACCATTCTTGTTGAATTTGAATGTTTAGTGTGGAGAGGATAAGTCTATAATTGGTTCAGCACTCTGTCACACATTGCCTTTGTCTCTCTCACATCCTGTCTGTCTCTCCTCTTTACAATGACATTGTCTATTAAATGACAAAATTTGCTGTCAGGGTGTATCCATGAAGTTTGATTGTGTTTAGGTAAATGGAAGACAATGTTGGTGATAAGGTCATAAGACACAAAAGTCTTCAGCAGTAATTGATCGTTACTGCTGCTGTTTCTGACTCCGTTCCTACCAAGGACTCCCTATATGATAAGCTGTGTTAAAGTCACCCAGAATTACAAGCTTGTTCTCTTCTGATACACTGCTGATGAAGTTCTCCAAGTCTTCATAAAATTCTTTTTCTGAGCTCATCAGGGTTCATCATGGTAGAGTATATGCACTTTTGATGGTGGTATGGCACTTTTCTACAAATGACAATCACATTTTGATGAGCCTGTTGATCACTGCTTTGGGGAGGCATACGGGCTTGTTGGCTAGATTAGTTTTGATTGTAAAACCCACACCAGCTTCATGGCACTCCCCATCACTGCAACCATTACAGAAAAATGTGCATCCCACTCCAACTTTGGTAATCTAGCCTTCATTTGCCAGTCTTTTTTATCTCAAGGCTGCTATTTGGATGTGATACCTACTGAGATGTCTCACAAGAAGAGCTGTTTGTCTTTTAGGTCTGCTTGATTTTATGTTGTCCGTAAGTATGTGCGCATCCCATACACCAATGGTGAATGGAATCATCTTTGTGAAAGATTTTGCACATTTTTTTGTGTTCTGACTACAGGGTGGAATCCCTACCTACTGTGGTAAAGCAGGGCAAGATTAGGTGAAGCAGGCAATTTTTAGGGCATCTTTTCTAGTCCCTTCCTCATGCCAAGAGATAAGCAGTGTAGTCATTCAAAAAGCTACTCAGACACCCAGGGGGACAGGAGTGCCAAATTCCACTGCTGCTTCAGTTTAATAAAATAACCTTATGGTCTGGGCCACCTCTGTTCTGGGATGTAACTATAGGTCCCAGAGTATTCACATATCCTGCTTCATCACTTGACTGTCACCACAGGATCTTGAGGTAGGTAAAAATGGTAATATGGTATGGGTGATGTCTTTTGACTTGGGCATAAATTAGATTTTAACAAGACCCAGTTGTGTGGAGCCATCATCTCACTCTCTTCCCCAGAGTCATCATAGTCTTATTATAATTTTTGGGAAAAGTTTCATTTGGAATGTTCTAAGTATTATTTGGGTGTTGGGAAAGTTTGCATGAATGTGGGATATGAGCTGAACCCTAAAGCTTAGCCCAGGGTGGGAAGAAAGGGACTTGAGGAAGGCATTCCAAAGTAAAAGAATATTAGCAATGGTATAGAAATAGAAAATGATAAGGAATGTCTTGAGTGTAGGAAGAAAGAAGTCTGGAGAACAGAGTTTATATAGGAGAGTAGTAGTAAATGCCTTGAAGGATAGACTGGTGTCAGAATGCTGAGGGTCTTGAATATCAAGTTTAAGAATTTGGGCCTTATCTTACATGTAATATTTTTGTTAAAAAATCTAAATATCTAACACATATTTAACTTGTCTTATTACAAAATGAAAAATATGTGGTCAGTCTGGCATGACCTGTTTATGATTAAATTATATAGACTTTTAGTCATCATAGCTTCTCATATATATGTGTGTGTGTGTGTGTGTGTGTGTATATGTATATATATATATATA
>CM053583.1:88569714-88584920 GCA_028627135.1 Pseudochirops cupreus
TGGATTTCATTTATTCATTCATTCATTCATTCAGCTAGTTGGTTAGTGAGGTAATCAGGGTTAAGTGACTTGGCCTACGGTCCCACAGCTAGTAAGCGTCAAGTGTCTGAGGCCAGATTTGAACTCTGAAACTCGATTTCAATAAATTCCTGTGCATTATAATTAACTTTCATTTTCACAACCTCTCTCTTTAGAGACCAACCTGGGACATTACTTACTAGCCTTTTCAGATTTCCTTTTCCAGTCTTCATTCTTAACTCTTTGTTGAGAACAGACTGATAACAATCTGTGTCTGTTCCATTTGTTTGCTGAAGCATCTCCTTTAACTTCTCTTCCAGAAATAGGGTGCCTTCCAATGAATGTTTGTTTGCTTAACATAGCACCACCCTCTTGCTTTGAAACTTGTAAGGTAGATTTCTAGTGAGTGTGCTAATCCTGAATCAGCTTCTTAAACCAAATGAGGAATGGGCTGTAGATAATAGAGTTGATGCTAAAAACCTTTATAGCATAGCATAATGGTTCTGGGTTTGAAATTTTAGAGAAAAAGTGACAAATCAGATTTACTTGTAAAGAAAGAATATCTATGGACCAACACTGCATCACCACCAAAATTGCTATGTTGAAGGATTTGGGGGATAGTTCATGATCCCCTAATCAGGTAGTAGAAAGTATAAAACAAAAGTCTGGTACATAAACCAATTGGAAATAAAACAGTACCAGGCATGGTGGTGCAGGATTATAATCTCTGCTACTGGGGGAGGCTGAGCCTAGTAGATCCCTTGAGTTTAAGAGTTCCAAGCTGTAATAAGGCTAAAGGTGATGGGTGTTCACACACAGTCTGGCACTAATACTGTGAATTCCTAGAAGAAGAAGGCTACTAGGCTGCTTAAGAAAGGTGAACTGGTTGGAAAACCTTCAGTACTAATCTGTTTTGAGATGGACCTATGAGTGGCAGCTTAAAATGCTAGCCTGTGTGAGAAAGGGAGACCCAGGAGAGAGAGAAAGAAGGAGGGAGAAGAAGGGAGGAAGAAGGGGGAAGAAGGAAGGAAGAAGAGGGAAGAAGAAGAAGAAGAAGAAGAAGAAGAAGAAGAAGAAGAAGAAGAAGAAGAAGAAGAAGAAGAAGAAGAAGGAGGAGGAGGAGGAGGAAGAGGAGGAGGAGGAGGAGGAGGAGGGGGAGGGCGAATGGAGGGGAGAGGGAGGGAGAGAAGAAATAGAAAGGAAGTAGAAGAGTAGGCATCACTTGTAATGATTTTGAAAAGTTTAATGAAAAACACAATACTTTTAGAGAAATTAAATCTTATTTTTTCATATGCAGATATATATATGAGATGAATGAAATATATATTTTCAGGTCTCCATTTAAAGAAGAACTTATATGTGAAAATCTACACTAACAGAAATAAATACTTCATAAATTTGAAGTATTCTCATGTAGAAGATGTTGCCAAGTCATGATAATAAAAGTCTGTGAAGGATAGCAAGCAAATGAACCTCTGAGTATGGATCCCTTTAAATATCAAGTGCTCTATCCACTGAGCCATCTAGCCTCCCCATGCCAGACATAGGGGCAGTGTAATCACACATCTCATGATGTGTGATTCAAGGCTCAGAAACATAAGAGGCCAGAACTAGAATGGGACACAGTGAATAGTCAAGTTTGGTTGGATTGTAGGATGTTTAGAGGAAAAGAGCAGATAAGACTGGAATATTAGGCTGAAGCCAAATGATACAGGACCTTAAATTCCAGGATCAGGAGTTTATCCTTTATTCAGCTGGCACCAGGGGTGGGTGGGTAGGAGCATGCTATTAAAGTTTTGATCAGACATATATTTTAGGCCATTTAGTTGGGCTCTAGTAGTATGGAGAATGGATTGGTAAGTGGTTGATTAGAATCTTGAAGACCATGTAGGAGACTAAAAATAGTCTATTCAAGAGAAAACAAGGGTCAGAAATAGCCTTATATCTATTTAAGCTCTGCAAAACTTTTTGAGGTTGCCACTTACAAGTATAATTGATTCCATTATTCTGATCAGCAGAAGCAGCTGGGTGGAGCAGTGGGCAGGGTACTAGACTTGGAGTCAGGAAGAAGTGAGTTCAAATCTGACCTCAGTACTTGACTAGCTGTGTGTCCTGAACAAGTCACTTAAGCCTGCCTCAGTTTCCTCATCTATAAAATGGGTATAATAGTACAACCTACTTCTGAGGGTTGTGAGAATCAAATGTGATAATACTGTAAAGCACTTTGCAAACTTTAAAGTGATAAATAAATGATGATTTATCATTATTATCAAATTTTGAAAAGAGATAAAGGAGCATGAGGAAACAAAAGGTAGTTCTTTATCAGGAGAATGGTGAAGGTGGGAAACTATATTACAAAGGGTTTAGGAGTGAGTGGATGAGGAAATCTTGAGGTATTATCAGAGTCAAGGGAAGGGCTTTTGTTTGTTAGGCCAGAAGATAACCTGAGTACATTTATGGTCTAAAGAGAAAGAACCAGTAGAAGGGGAGAGATTAGAGCTTCCATGAGAAATGGGATGATTGATACTGCAGAGCCAAGGAGGAAATGATAGGGCCCTAGAGCTAGACAAGATCCTTAGAGGCCATCTCATCCAACCACGCTGATTTTGTAGATAAGGAAAGTGAGATCCAAGATGGAAGTGAATGGCATCAAGGGTACAAGTCAAGGGCAAGGCAAATGACAACTCTTTCTTTATAGTATTTCAGGCATCTCTGTAAAATAAAAGGTATAAACATCAGTTAAGAGTGACAAAGAGGAGAGTGGAATTTGGTGTTTGAGGAAAGTTTAGAAAGGTTAGAAAACATTTGTGAGGTATATGATAAAGAGGCAAAAAAGTATTCAAGGAGCAGGAAGGGTCCACTTGGGGTAAGACAGCATACATCTGTAGTTGACTCAGGCAATGATGTTTTATGATTTTCCCCCTACGGTGTTTGACTACTTACAAGTAGTAGGAGGAGAGGCAGATACTGTGAATTACATAAGGTTAGAAGAGTAGGAATAGCAATCCAGGCAGAGTTGAGAGTGGAGAGGGTATTTGAAGTGGTTGACTGAATGGTCAAGCCTGGATTGGAAGGTAAGTGAAGATAATGGTTAATAGACTTGTAGATTAGAAGGAGACTGAGGGCATCTAAGATAAAGAATGAATATGGAAGGAATAAACCTAGTGAAAGTAGAAGGACAAGGATTGTTCTCAGATGCCAATTTCAGAGTACAGAATCTTGGAGGAAGATCCAGGAATTGTGAGTTTTAAGATTTGCCCACTTAAATGAATAGTCAAATTAGAGCACAGGTGAGGTTCATTATGATGACTGATGATTAGAATAGTCATCAATGTGGATATTCAAATCTCTGATGAAGATGGCAGAAATTCAAGGTAGAGAAGGATGAGTTAAGACTTATAGTTATTGAGAAAGGTGGGAGAGTGAATAGGTCAGTAGGACCAGGTGAGGTTAGAATACTTGGAGCGTGTGAATTTGAAATGAGAAACTGTTGAGTGATGTTGACAGAGTAATTTTGTGGAAGTTTCAGTGGGGAGCAAGGGATATGGCATTTCTAGCTTTAGGGAATAAACAGTACTAATCACAGGCCAAACAGATAACATTTAAAACAAATAGCTAAAGCTTAGGGTATAAGAGGGAGTGTTTGTGTTGCTTGAATATATAGCTAAAAATTGTATTAAAGGACCATTCTAGTCAAGATATATTTCTTTCTTACAGGATCTAGCCCCAAGATAAGCTTATCCTAAAATATTTTCTATTTTAGTTCTCTGTTGAAAACTATAATTTTATTATTATTATTATAAAGGGTTATGTGATACATATGGCTACATTTTAAAATGTCACTTTTATTATATCTTGGAGTGAAAAATAAACAAACCGCTAAAACAAAATACAACCCAATCCTTAAATGTGGGATAGCAACAAAATTCTATAATGGAAGTCAATGGAAAAAAACAAAAACAGCTCTCCCCTCCCCCCCAAAACAAAACAAAACAAAAACGTTATTTGATTTAGAGAAGTCATGGTAGAAATGCCTTTTTGAGAATGATTCTATTCCTTAAAGTACTGCATACCTGTACTGACAAGATTAAAAGTCATTTGCTGAATTGACATGAGCATGGTACCCCAGGATAGGATATTCATAAATAACCTAGCTGTATTTGTTTTTGACAAGATGTCAAGTTATTGTTTTAAGCTGAATTCAAAGGGACAGATTCAGCTGCCATTTCTTAGAGATAAGGTGGCAGGCAGTATAATTGAATTGACCACATTCTTCTCCCTCTTTAGCCCTCAGAATTGCATGGGATGTCTAAGAGTATGGCCAGCAGAGTATGGCCTGCCAGGATGTGAAATAGTTTCAGAGTTTAACATACCACTAAATTGAAAGGCACTGAGCTATTGGCATTCATTTCAATTACTGTGAAAGGAAAAGTTTAGCACAAACTGATCTTTAGAAGTAAAGTCTGTGATGAAAATTTAATTAAATGCTTTGCTTTGAACTCCTTTTCTGGATTACAGCCCCTGTATTGTCTGCCACATGCAATACAGCTGAGGGAGGCTCATGAGGGAGGCTTCCTTGCTCCTAAAAGCCAATTGGAGGAGTGAATTAATTGACAGTGTAATTATTTTAACTAGGATTAAAATGAAAAAAATAATTTAATTAGTATTAATTATGCAATACACAGAGAGTTGGTAATGAAATCTGCCCCAAAGACTGCATTGTTATTAAAATTAAAGTTCAATTCCTAAGCTCTGAAGCTCTGGGATATAATGCCAACCCCGCCCCCTATCATTTTTTTTTTTAAGGATCAGGTTCACCAGAAAATTTGATTTGAGTACTTTACTAAGTCCTGCAGGCTAGCGGTTTTATGGTTACTACAGTGATTAAATGTATCAGGAATCACAGATATCTTTGCAGTCGCTTGAGGGCATGGTAAAGTGAATAGCTCCCAGCCAGATGAAAACCAGTTTAAGGTTAATTTGTCTCATTAGAAAACGTAATCTCTCTAAGAGAACATATTCTGTATGAATATGTTTCTCTTCAAGAGATGATTCATCCTAAAAGAGAAAGAAGCATACAACTAATTTTTAGCCAAGCTAGGCTCCTTGCTATTCCTAAAATTCACTCCATCTCTCAATCCCATGCTATTCTGCCAAACTGAGCACTTCAGCTTTTGCCGCAGCCTTTTCCTCATACCAGTAATGTACCTCCTCCTCAGCTCTGCCCCTTAGAATCCATAGGTCCCTTCAAGGTTCAGATTATGTACCATTTCTTACAGCAGTGGTTGCCAATGTTTTTCTTCTGGGAACCCCTTTTAGCAACAAGATTTGTTGTGAACTCTCAGGATAATTTAATGTATTCCTCATAACATTCTTTTAGATTTATTCATTAAATATGATAACTACAAAGATAATTTTTACCCCTCAAAGCTTCAAATTAAATTTATATTATATAATTATAGTTATAATATTTTATTCTGCTTATAATTATTACAATGCTAAATGTGAATTTGTGAAGTTTTAATTATAAAATAATTACAAATATTTTATGTGGGACAGACTGTAAGAATGAAAAGAAATAACTCTGAACCACCATAGGATTTCATATTAAATTTATTTCTTTTATAAATTTTGTTGACTATAAATAACATTTTGATGAAACAAGTTATTATTTGGAAGATTTGTAACATAATTGAAATCATATGTAAAATTAAGTTTGATGTTAGTTTTTTTGTCTGAACAAAATTTCGCAGTATGTGGTTCAACACCAGATAAACAGCCTTCAGTCTGTTTTTCAAAAATTGATTTTATTTCTGTATTTTGATTTAAAACAATAAAATGAAAATTCCCATTCACATAAATATGTGGTGGAAAATGGTAGGAGAATTTTACAAACTTGCTAAGGGATAGAATTAAAAAAAATTATCCACTTAACCAGTTGATGAAAATATAACTAGTCATGTTATAAAATATTTGCTTTCCTACTGTCTAATGGCAAGCATCATATTGTGCATAACACATTTTGCGCTGTGTGTATGTTATACATGCATGGATATCATGTGTCTAGACACACATATGTAATCAGTAGGCATGTTGCATCCTACCAGTAAAAGGTGAACTCCTAGAGAGCAGGAATTTTTTTGTGTGTGAATTTTCCAGCTCCTAGCAAAATTCTTTGCACATAATAGATGCTTACCAAATTCCAAAGGCTGCTGATAAACAATACCTAAATAAAATAGCAAGCTTTATTTTAACCAAATGTTTTGGCTTCCTCAAATCTTTCATCACAGTTGTTTTCCACAATGTTAGCTATCCCCAGAGAGCTTCTCCAATTCAAACATTACCAGATGTTATAACATTGGGAATAATTGTTATCCTTTAGATTCAGAACATGTTTTAATGTTACAGGAAGAATTTTTTAATGTTGATTTTTGTTGGATCAAAGTGATTGAAACACTAAATCTTCAACATTGTTTGTCTCATTAATGACAAAAAAACCCTGTTGTTTGATAATTAAGACAGTACTCCTTATTTCAAAAGTAATTAGAAGATAGGGAAATAACGTATTAAAAAAATCTCTGGGTAAGTCATTTATAGGAAAATACAAAGATACTTCTCTGAAAGAACTTGTAATGAAACTGGGCAATCAAGTATGCAAATGAATATGATGCAAGGGAAGGTGAAAGAAGTGCAAAGGAGAAGTCCAAGCAAAGTGTGGTAGAGAATTTTAAAAGGGAGAGATCATTTTCATCTTGGGGAGTCAGAGAAGGCTTTTTCAACTGTTGACATTGGAGGAGGTGACTTCAACAACTAGAGAAGGAGGTGGGGGCTGAGGGAGAGTCCCAGGCAAGGTGACTGGGTGAGCAGACATGGAAAGATAGGAGAGGGCAGGACAAGGACAAATAGAGAAAATGGCAGTTTGACTAGAAAGTATAATTTGTGAAGGAGAATAATAGGAGATAATATTTAGAAAGGTGGCTTCAAGACAATGTAAAGAGAGCAGAAAAGAGGAGAAACAACAAAGCAGGGGAAGGGTTGAAAGGATTGGTATTTGAGGATTCAGAAAAGGAGCTAGGGAAAGACTGGTTAGACAGGTAGGAAAATGAAAAATCAACCCTGAATCTAAAATCCTGCAAGTATTCTAGAAACAGGGGCACATTAAGATATCAAGAAGGACAGGTGGTCACTTCCGTTAAATGGTGCAGAGAAATAATGGAGCGTGGGTATCAGAAAGGGTCTTGGAATCAAAGTTCAGGTGTTCTTATTTAATTCAGTGCAAATCTATATAGAAATCTTTTGAGTGAATGAGTGATGTAATTAGAATAGTTAATTAGGAAAGTTACTGGGGCAATCACATGAAAAATGGATTAAAGAGGGAACAGAAAGAAGGCAAGAAGACCAGTGTTAAAAGGGCATAAAATTAATGTATGTTAAGAGGTATGAGGACTTGATACTAGAATGCTTACAGGAGAGAGATGTGAAAAATATCACAGAATTAGAATCAAGAGGACTTGGTAACTGATTGCATATGTTGGTTGAGGGAGAGAGAAGAGTCATAGATGGTGCTGAGGTTAGACTCCTAGGAATATGGAGCCATTAACAGAAATAAAGAAGTCAGGAAGGGAGGCAGGTTTTGTTTAATATGAAATTTTTAAAATTAAAATTACTTATTATTCAATTTCCTTCTCTGAATGTCTTTAGATTTTTATCTGCCTGGAGTGATGGTAGAGTCCTGTGAACACTAGGAAGATAGATTATATGATTTGCCTAACTCCATTTTTAGCTCTACATCTCTGGGTACTGAGGATTTACTGAATAGTGATGTAAAGAAAATAGATTTTTCATTCAATTTTTAATCTTTATTTGAAATGTTTCATTTCAGCCATTGGTTATCATTTCAAGGACTCACTTTCTTTGTATTTTGATTATTTATGCTACACAATTTCATGAACTGTTTTTGTGCCAATTGCATAGTATATCTGTTGAACTCTAGTAAGTTTTACATAAATCACTTCAATTTAACTAAATTTCTTAAGATAGTCTGAAAGATAATCCATCAGAAGAACCAATTTATCTTTGAGAATTCTCTCCAGTGTTATTTTCTAATCTATTGTAAAAAAAAAAAAAGGATAAAGATTTTATTTATACAATGCTATTGTTTTAGTCTTTTTGACAAATCAATCCAAGTTCAGGTTCTAATAAAGAGATACAGGAAATAAGTGTCTGGGAGACTTCTAGTTATGGAATGATGTGCAAAGGTTTGTGGCAGGAAAACCTAAGCATGGTTGTGAGCAAGTAGCCTCAAGTGCAGTGAGCACTGTTCTAGGTAGGCTCTGGGTAATTAGCCTACAGAGTTGCATATCACCCTAGTTTCACTGAGTATTGGGGGTTAGGCGGCCCTCATTGGCAAATATCTGGAATACTATGACGGTGATTGGGATCACTGTCCTAAATGATGATCAACTTCATTGTTTCCTCCTTTGGTGGAAGAAGTTTTTGTGCCCCTTTGGTGCTCTAGTTGAGAAAAATTAGTATCCTACTGTTATATTAATAATTAATGATTAAGTTGTGATCCACCCTTATCTTCCTGTGTTTTTAATGTCCAACTCCTGTAGGGCTGAGTAAAGAGATTCTTCTAACCCTCAAAGTACTTGCTTATTGACTAGATTAACTCCCGTTCAACTGGGAGAACGAATTTCTATTTAGAATCTAAACAGAATCTAGTCTGGGTGAACCTTTGCCTGGGGGAAGTACCTCCAGTCCTTGATCCCCTTTATTAGAGAACAGGGTAACCTAGTTCATGAAGGGAGTCAGGGAGGTCTATGTGGAAATGGCTTCTCCTGCCCAGATGCCTTGAAACTTCTGAGCCTCGTGATTAAACCACAGTTCTCAGCGGGACAAGCAGATTACTTTTAGCCCACCTCCTCATTAAATATCCACCAATCAAGTTTGAGTTTTTCTTGTCAGGGGAATTACCTTTCAGAGGAGATTTAAGGCAGTTCAGAGTCTCCCTTGGGGTCTTTGGTTACCAGAGAAACCACTGACAATTTATTGATCACCATCTAGCCTAATTAAAAATTGATTATTAATTATCCAGAAACTCTGGCGCAGGGATTTTCACTCATCTCATCAGGGAATTGAGGTCAGTTCCCACAGGACAGAGGTATGTAACTGGGTCTGTAGCCTTGGGCTTGGTGCTTCAATTGCTATTTCAGAATATAATCCTTTTGTAGCTTGCCTTGCCCTGGAAGTCTTCAAAAATGGGGAGACAGTAAACTATGAGAATCTATACATGACTTTCTTTTCTGTGGTGGGAAATGTAGAAGCTTGTTGCTGGGAAACAAACACGCAAAAAAGCAAAACTTAAGACATGAATACATTTAACTATCACATAGAGAGCAAATTGGGTTAGTACAGGTTGGACTCTAAGCTGACTCACAGACCAACAATATAACTGCTATCTATGATAGTTATAATGGACTTCAGTATGCTTTTCAAATATTTATTCATTAATTTTCAAAATACATCCATTCAGACAAGTCACTGTGCAAATCTAAATCACTGCTTTCAAATTCCTTTTATTCCTTGCATGAGATGCCTTTTAGAGATAACTCTATCTGAGTGAGATTGCCTTCAGTAAAATGAGATTTACTTTCTTTGATCTCATGCACTAATGTGTCTTTTAACTTTAGTATTTTCTGTGATTTTTTTAAAAAAATCAATCATTTTAGGGGGAGAGGAAAAGAGGGAGATGAGAACAGAATGACTGAAAGAAGAAAAAGGGAGAAGTGAGGGAGGAGGAAGACGAGGAGGAGAGAGAAACTTTGACATACATTTGATATTTAAAATAAGGCTAGATATAGGGATAGCAAGATTTTGTTAAAAAATATAATCACATAAAAATTGCCTTGTCAAATAGTACATTCTGTCCAGCCCTATAATATTTCTGAGAGAATTCTGAGAGAAGTGAATAGGAACTCTCTCTCTCTCTGTCTTTCTGTATACACACACACACACACACACACACACACACACACACACACACACACACACCTTTTTTTGTGTGAGAGTAAACTGACATTATCACAAGAGTTAGGGATAAACAACCAAATATCCTCTTTTCCTTTAGTGACCTCTTATAGAGGTCATTCATGAATTTGTTTGCACAATTTTGAACCTATTTTTATTTGGAGTTTGGGCCAAAGTATGTGTACTGAATTTGAGAAATTTAATATTCCCCCACAAAGAGAACTGTGCCATAATTTTATTTGATATAAATTGACTACTCTCAAGCTTTAAGGGCTGTCTCCTAGTTTTTGTTTTTAGGAATCTAGTGAATGAATATATGCTAGATTTATTCATATCCTTCACGATTGTATTCAGATCAGATCCACTCCTGGCTTTCTGTTGTCTGGCCTGGAAAATTCTCTCTTTGGGATCTTCCCTCATCCCCTTCTACCATCCCTAATCCATACCATACCTATTCCACCATCTTATTTAGTGTCACTGTCCTGTGGTCAGATAAGCCATGCTGTTTTATAATCCATTATTTTATAGACAACGGAAATGTCCTTTATTAAAGACTATAAACAAGTTAAGACTCAAATTCAGTCTCCTTGCCTTTCCATCTTCCTCTCTAACAATGTTTTCTTTCCCAAATAAGAGTTAGCAGAACATCTGCTGAGTTATTTTCAATCTGAGAACATATTTTGTCCTTTCCTAATCTCATTCTCTTGAGATTATTTTCCATTCACTTCATAAAATACTTATGTAATGGGGCCTTGGCACCTACCTAGATCACCTAAGATGTGGGCGCCCATGTGAGAGATGGCAAGGACCAGCTTTTGGGAGGGAGGGCTGGCACTGTGGGTAACCTACCAGGTGAAAGGAATAGCTTCTATCTGTTATTTGTCATTGGAACTGCCTACATCTTTAAATCAATCTGCTGGAGGTGGTTCATAGATCTCTCTATTTCATGTGGCATATCATCTGTAGTAGAAGTGCCCTGCAGTCAAAATGGGGTAAAAGAAAGAACTGAGGGCTTCCTTTCCTTTCTTCTAGACAAGATGATCCTGTGAACTTGAAGTAGATCTTGGGGTTTTGGTCTTATTCTATTTGTACTTTTTAGTTTTAGGGGTAGGGAGTGGAGTCCAGGACCTGGCAGCTGAAACCATGGGGTCCTAAGAGCTCATGATTCCAGTGTGGATATTGTAGTCAGCCGAGAGGGAAGCCCTCGGAAGCCAGCATGCTTAGGGCAAGTCCAGAGGGTATTTGGATTTGGAACTAGGTGGGACTGATACTATATTGTTTTGAGCTAAATTGTGAATCTGATCCTCCTTAGTCACCAGAGACTGAGATGATGTAGAGCAGGTTAAACCCTGAGATAGGTGGAGGATAATGTTTGTATGTTAATTCTTTATATCTTTGAAGTAAATATTCCTTTGTAAAGGCTAATCTGGTATTAACTGTTTAAATGGAACTGGGGTGCTTGGACCTCTAAAACGGGATCATTAGCCAATGGATATGAAGGGTCTCACGGTTTCCCAGCTAAGCAAGTTCTTACATCAGGTCTGGAATCCTAGGCTTCTAGGGCCCCCAGTGTGACTCAAGGTCCTTGTCTGGGACTTCATTGATTGTACATACAACTGAAAACAAATACAACAAGCCTAAAGCCTGTTTCTTGAGGCGATCTGGCCTAGAGGGAGGGGAAGTAGGTTCTTGGGTGCTTTCTTCACTCCAGATCACTGCATGACAGTCCTCTTGTGGGTGTATGAGGCTTTTGCTCTTAGATAGCTTTCTGAAAGAGCACACAATGCATTGACAATAGTATGAGATGCTGGAAATAGAGAGGAACTCTGCCTTGGTCAAGCAACTCTAAAGACCCAGGCTGTTCCAGCTACATGGCTAAAGGAAAGAGGCTTTTGTCACCTATGGAGTAGGCCAATGTATAATGCAGAATGCCCTTGCCTTCCAGAAGCAAGTTCCTGATCTTTCTATCTTAGACGATCTGTGTGTGGTTGTTTTTCCTTGTTCTAAAAGAGGACCTTAACATCAGGGAGGTGATACCAAGACATGCAAGTGGATTGGATTTAAGTGAGGGAGGGCTATGCGAAGTCACCAGCCTCACTTTCTCTTCTGGAGTCATCCTGGTCCAGTGGCAAGACATAGATCAGGATGACTGGAGATGGTCCTGGATACAGTGGGAAACCTTAGCCTTTTTAAGCTAAGGTCTTTCCTAACTTCTCACTTTGACTGAGGCAATGTGTGTTCAGTGATTAAGGCTAGGTAAGAAATGAGGCAGAGAATGACCTCTTTATCGAGCACAAAAAAAGAAAAAGAAAAAAATCAATCTGGAAGACTTTCAGGGTTTCTGGCCCAAACAGAAACAATTGTTATTTACATCCACTCTTATGGGCCCAAACAATGACCACCTGGGACTTGGCCTGGGACCTATTGTTGGCCAATCCACTAGAGCCCAGTGATTTGGGTTTAAGGCATGGTCCTTAAGAAAAAAAAAGTTTCAGAGATAAAAATTTACATTCCTTTGGGCAGAATATACCCAGGTAAGGGTATGATTCCGTATGTGGACTAAAGGAAGAAAAAAGAAAAGAAAAGGAGAGAAGAGAAAAGAAAAAAAAAGTTGTGTTGTCCAACTGGCCAGTTCCAGTTGGGTCCCCAGTGAGGCAGCATCTGTTTCTACTTACTGAGGTTGTTGTTTGTCCTTCCTTCTTAAAAAAGACTATGACATTAGGAAGGTGATGCAATGACATTCAAGTGAATTGAATTTAAGTGAGGGGGGAGGCTGAGTAAAGTTGCCAGCCTCACTTTCTCCTCCAGAACTATCTGGGTGATCTAGGCATGTATAGAAACACCATAACAGTAACCTAACTAATCTAAGAACTGTATATCTTTGTTTTTCAACTCATAACTATAAATATACCTTTTCTAGGCTAAAATCAATGGAAGACCTATTAAGCAAAATATAAAGATAGAATAAGCAAAAATTAATTTATAAAATGAAATTAAAATGTATATGCATTAAATATCTTTATTCCATGTCCTAGGAAGAGGGCACTTAGGGCAGTTGCTTCTTAGGAAGTTTCAGTGCCAGAAGTTAAGCCTCTTCTACTTAAATACTTAGCATCAATTCAAGATAAAGCAAAAACAACATGAAAATGTTTTTTCAGTCCTCATCTATGTAATCCATCATTCCTCAATGCCAATAAAAGTTTTCTTTATCCGTCCAGTCATAACACTGGAAATAACTTTGAAGGGTTATATCTATTCCATCTCCCCAACTTCAGGTACCCCAGGAAGATATTTGTTTTTTAAAATGTCATTGGTATAAATGATTCGAGAATATTCCTCAATTATATTTTCTGGCATCTCAGAATATCTGATCTAAATCTCTAGGTCATACAGGCAAAGGAGGAGAATTTAGAATTTTCCAACTGAATGGCTATATTAAAAAGAGATGCAGTGGAGCTTAATGGACAGAGCATTAGACTTGGCTTCAAATCTTGGTTCAGATCTTGACTTTACTGTTCCACCTAAAGTCTGTGTGACCTTGGTTAAGTAATTTAACCTATCTGGGCCTCACCTCTAAAATGAATAGTAGTACTACATGATCTATAAATCCCTTTAACTGCTTAAATTTTGTCATTCTGTAAGTACTAAAAAACTGAGGCTGATAAATTCTTCCCATAAAGCAGAGATCAGCAATCCCTAACTCTACCATGCCATATGTTTTTTGAGGGCTTCTCTCTACTTAGTCACCAGGCTACAGAAGACTGAGAAGCTGGATTCTTTCACCTGTGGCCACTGAAATAGAAAGAAAGGGAGATGGGGGAGAGGGGAGTAAAAAACAAAAGAAATAGTACAAAGAAGGCTTTCAAGAATGAGAATGATATCCTTCCAGTTCTTTATGATCAGTTAAAAATGGCCACTTGTAGATATAAAAGTTTCCCGGTAAAACACTCAGAGCCTTGTACTTTTCTAAAGTGGTATAAATATATGGATTTTGAAAAAAATCAATAAAAAGAATTTCAAAACGACTTTTTTGCATCATTATCTCCCTACCAGAATTTCAAGCTGGGGGTGATGGTCAACTAGACAGACTGGTTGGTGTCTGGGGACACTCTGGTATCAGACTAGGAGCAGAATCTACTCCTTTCAAAAAATGATCTTCCATCAAAGAAAGAGGAAAAGAGCCCATATGTACAGAGAATATCTGTAACAGTTCTTTTTGTGGTAACAAAGAACTGGAAACTAAAAGGATAAGCATCAAATTTGGAATGGTTGAACAGATTATGGTACATAGCTATAATAAAATACTATTGTGATGGAAAAAATGATGAGATGGTTTCAGAGAAACTTGGGAAGCTTATATGAACTGATGCAAAGTTAGAAGAACTTAGTGAACAATTTGTACAAGAACAATAATACTGTAAAAACACATGTTTGAATGATTTTAGAATTCTGATAAACATAGTAATCAACCAAGATTCCAAAGGAATGCTCCCCACTTCTTGTCAGAGAGGTGATGGACTTGGTATAGAATGAGACTTTTTTTTGGCTAAGACCAAGGTATGAATTTATTTTGTTTTACTATGCATATTTGTGAGAAGGATTTTGTTTGAAGGGATTGGAGAGAGGGAATGCTTTTTGTTTTGTTTTTTGAAAAAAAGAAAGGAAAAAAACTGATCATCTCACAGGAATAAATTAATCAACAAGTATTTTTTAAGTGCTAAATATGTGTCAGATACCATACTAAGCATTAATGATACAAAGACCAATGTAAAAACACCCCCAGTCCTCAAGCAATGTACATTTTAACATCTTTAACAGTATATACATTTTTGGTGGTGCAGTGGATAGAGTGCCAGGCCTGGCATCAGGAAGCTTCATCTTCCTGAGTTCAAATCTGGCCTCAGACTAGCTGTGTGACCCTGGGTAAGTCACTTAACCCTGCTTACCTCAGTTTCCTTATCTGTAATATGATCTAGAGGAAATGGCAAACCACTGCAGTATCTTTGCCAAGAAAACCCCACATGGAGTCATAAAAAGTTGGACACAACTGAAATAAAGGCTGAACAGCAACAACATTTTAAATATATATATGTAATATATGTAAATAAATACAAAGTAGTTTTTCAGAGGGGGTGTACTAGTAGAGAGGAAATCTGTTA
>CM053583.1:88585420-88606673 GCA_028627135.1 Pseudochirops cupreus
GCCCTGGAGGCGTTTCAGCCGGACACTTCTCCCCCCCCATTCCGCAAGTCCCACTGACCTAGTTCTGAATGCTGCTTGCAGCTGCCACTAATCCGAGGCTCCTCTGCTCCTCCCGTCTAGCCACCCCCAGGGCTCAGCCAGGGCTTCAGGCCAGTCTGGTTTCAGTTCGCAGTGCTGATATGGTTCCACGTAGCCGAGCTGACTTTAGTGGAAAGTATATTTGTGTGTGTTTTGGAGTTCTATGATTAGTTTAGAGTCATATTTTATGGGTATTTTGGGGTGGCTACGTGAGAGCTGCGAAATGTTGCTGCTGCTACGCCGCCACCTTCACAATGTGAGTTCTTTTAAGAGAAGAAACTGTCTTGATTCCCTATTTGAATCCCTAATGCTTAGAGAAAGTACTTTGGACACAGTAAGTGCTTAACAAATGCTTTTTTATGTTACTATTTTTGAAGACACAGACAGTGAAGGATATCAGTCTGCTCAAATCAGAAATTTCATGTCAAGTAGTATGGAATAAGTTTGGATAATTATAGGTCGAATATAATTTTTTTAGTAACTTAAATGAAATGTTTAAAGATGGGCCAAGCAGTAATAGTTTAGAGCAGTGGTTCTCAACCTTCCTAATGCTACGACCCTTTAATACTCGTATGTGGGCGTATCTGCATGTGGGTGGACCCGCCTGGAGATGGATAGAGGAGCGTTGTCTAGGTTCCTAAGACCATTGGAAATATGTGTTTTCTGATGGTCTAAGGTGACCCCTGTGAAAGGGTCGTTTGTGACCCGCAAGTTGAGAACCACTCATTTAGAGGAAGAAGGACTTCAAACCATAGGATCATTGACCTAAAGCTAGAAAAGGCCTAAGAAGTTATCTACTCCAACATTTTATTATTTTATATGAAGAGAACGAAATGATAAATGGAGCCACCATCTTTGGGGACATTACCTTCATCAATGCTTATGTAATCTGTTCCTGTACTCTCACCCCCATTCCATGAAGAATCTACCCAACATTCTGAAGACACTCATTCAGTTTTTGGTCTTCATATGGGTACCAGGATAATAGTCAACTTGCACATTAGTTATTACTCTCACCAAATGCCTAAGATGTCTTTTCTGATCATAAACTTCCTTCATGGAAACCCTTACACCATTTATTTCTCATAGGTCATCATTAGCAATATGCTGTAGTCTAATTATACCCACCATGCAACTCTCCATTGCCCTTTGGATCATTTTCAACTTTGATGCTAAAAAAAAAAAACTATATTGTTCTCGAATTCACAACCATATATCACCAGAAGATCATGGGACCATATAAAAAATATGGGTTTATATGCCAAGTAACACTTTGAGATCATTAAAAGTACTACATAATTTTTCAAATGTAACTCAGCATTCATTCTTCCTCTTCCCTACTTCCATCCATTGTCCCTTTTCTTGATGTATACATCAATATGTGTGCTTAAGCAACAAGCCTTTCAATTGTTTGTCATGGTCCAATAGTTCATTCTTTTGGGGTTTTCCCCTATATGGATTATCACCTCTTATCATATCTCTTTTAAATAACAACAGATCTCAATAAGGAGGCACTGAACCATTCTGGGTCTTGATACAATCAGGAAAATATTCAGAGGATCACGTGAAGAATTTCACCATCTAATGAAATCATCTTCAATTTTTCCCTTCTTAGGACCCTCCGTGATAGAACCAAACACATTTGGTGAACATGCAGCTTTCTCCTTTATGCCTCTGCTAGACAATAATCAGAGGCTCATTGAACAGAATAAAATCTGTGCTTGTTTTTATCAAGCAATTTTTATTGATTGATTGGTTTCATCACCTTTTTATTTTATTTTAATTTTTAAGTTTTCAACATTCACTTTTATGAGATTTTTGATTTCCAAATTTTCTTTCCCTCCCTTCCCAGGATGGCATGCAATCTGATATAGGCTATACATGTATAATCATATTGAACATATTTTCACATTGGTTGGTTGGTTGGTTGTTGTCCTTTGTTCTCAGAGAGGACCAAAATGACATCACTATTCTAGAGTCAAGTTTCAGTCGGTCCGACTATGGATGATCAGACCAATAAGAGGTCTGAATGTTCTACCACAAGTTGGGCACAAATAGTCCAGGTGAACATTTGGGGTGGATTCTCTAAATTTGTGCATCCTGAGTTTCCTTTGAGCTGTTTCAATTCTGCTTTGCTCATAGAGCACAGCACCTTCTCTGATGTGGGCACACCATGCTGAGCAGTCCTGTGCCAGTGTCTCTCATGTCACACAATCAATTCCAAAGTTCTTCAGAGAGACCCGGAGAGTGTCCTTGTATCACTTCTGACCACCATGTGAATGCTTGCCCTGTGTGAGTTCTCCATAAAACAGTCTTTTTGGCAAGCATTCATTTTGCATTTGAACAACATGGGCCAGTCCATTGGAGTTGCTCTCTCTGAGGCAGAGTTTGAATGCTTGGCAGTTTAGTTTGAGTAAGGACCTCATTGTCTGCTACCTTATACTGCCAGATGATCTTCAGAATCTTCCTAAGACAATTCAGATGAAAGCGAATCAGTTTCCTGGCATGGCATTGACTTCACAGGTTTCACAGGCATGTCCAGGTTTCACAGGCATACAACACTGAGGTCAGCATAATGGCTCTGAAGACTTTCAGTTTAATAGTCAGTCTAAGTCCAATATGTCTTCTCTCTCATACTTTCCTTCAGAGCCTCCCAAACAGTGAGCTAGCTCAGGTAATGTATGCATCAATTTCATTATCAATGTGTACATCCCTGAAAAGTACACTACCAAGGTAAGTGAACTTATCCACAGTGTTCAGAACTTCTTCATTTGCTATAAACAATGGTTCCATGTGTGGATGGTGTGGCGGTGGATGATGAAGCACCTGTGTTTTCTTGGTGCTAATTGTTAGGCCAAAATTAGCACAACCAGCAGAGACTTGATCTATATCTTGTTGCATCTCAGCTTCAGAGGCTTCATTAAGTGCACAACCATCTGCAAATAGAAAATCATGCGCCACCACTCTCTCTAATTGGGTCTTGGTTTGTAGCTTTTTCAAGTTGAAGAATTTACCATCAGTGTGGAAGCTAATCTTGATACCCTGCTCATCCTCATTGAAAGCATTTGACAACATGGCTGAAAACATAATGCTAAAAAGCACAGGAGCAAGCACACAGTCTTGTTTACGCCACTGGTGACCGGGAAAGCATGAGAGCATTGTCCACTATCTAGAACCCAGACAAGCATGCCATCATGCTGATAAACTTCTCTGGGCAACCAAATTTTGACATAATTTTCCATAAGCCTTCACAACTAACAGTATCAAAGGCCTTGGTCGGATCTACAAACATTGTGTATAGACCTCTGTTCTGCTCCTGGCATTTCTCCTGGAGTTGTCAGGCAGCAAACACCATATCAATTGCTCCTTGGCCCTTTCTGAAGTCACACTGGCTCTCAGGTAGATGACCATCTTCCAAGTGAAGGATCAGCCTATTAAGAAGGATTCCAGCAAGAATCTTGTCAGCAATGACAAAGACAGAGACCCCCCTGTGATTGTCACAGGACAGTCCATTTCCTTTACCTTTATAGAAATGGACGATGGAGGCAGTCTTGAATTCCTAGGGGAACCTCCTCTTGCCATATAACCTGGAAAATTTAAGTTAGCTTTTATATGAGCAATGGACCCCCTACCTTGTAAATCTCAGCTGGAATAGAATCAGCACCAGGTGTATTGCCACATGAAAGGAGTCTAATGGCATTCAAAACCTCTTCAGCTGGAACTTTAGCTGGGGAGGGATTGCTTTCAACCTGAGGTAAACAGTCAATGGCCTCAGCATTGGGCAAGCCAAGTGGTGCAGTGGATAGAGCAGGTAACTAGAAGTCAGGAAGACTCCCATCTTCATGAGCTCCAATTTAGCCATGAACACTTACTAGCTGTGTGGCCCAGCAAGTCACTTAACACTGTTGGCCTCAATTTATTTTCACATTAGTCATGTTGTGAAATAAGAATCAGAACAAAAGGGGAAAATGATGAGGAAAAAAAGAGAAAATAGTGTTTCTTTTTTTTAACAAGGCAATTGGGGTTGTGACTTGCCCAGGGTTACACAGATAGTAAATGTCAAGTGTCTAGTTTGAAGCCAAATTTGAACTCAGGTTCTCCTGACTTCACCATGCTCTATTCACTGCACCACCTACTTGCCCTAAAAATAGTATGTTTTGATCTGCATTCAGACCCATAATTCTCTCTCTGTCTGTGGATTGTAAATTCCACCTTGAATCTTTTGGAATTATTTTAGATCACTGTATTGCTGAGAATATCTAAGTCGATCAGAGTTGGTCATCACACAGTGTTGCTCTCACTGTGTATGATGTTCTGATTCTGCTCTTTTCGCTCAGCATCAGTTCATGTAAGTCTTCCCAAGGTTTTCTGAAATATGCCTACTCATCATTCCTTACAGAACAATAGTATTCCATTACATTCATAAACCACAACTTGTTCAGTCATTCCCCAATTGATGTGCATCCCCTTAATTTCCAGTTTTTTGCCACCACAAAAAGAGCTGCTATAAATATTTTTGTACATATGAGTCCTTTTCACATTTTTATGATCTCTTTGGGATACAGACCCAGTAGCGTAGTACTGGGTCAAAGGGTATGCACAGTTTTGTAGCCCTTTGGGCATGCCTCCAAGTTGCTGTCCAGAATGGTTGGATCAATTCATGACTGTACCAACAATGCATTAGTGTTTCAATTTTCCCACATCTCCAACATTCATAATTTTCTTTTTTTGTCAGCTTAGCCAAGCTAATAAGTGTGAGGTGGTACCTCAGAGTTGTTTTAATTTGCATTTCTGTAATCAATAGTGATTTAGAGTATTTTTTTCATATGACTATGGATAATTTTAATTTCTTCATCTGAAAACTGCCTGTTCATATCCTTTGTCTATTTATGAATCAGGGAATGACTGATAGTCTAATAAATTTAACTCAGTTCTCTACATATGTTAGAAATGAGACCTTTTTCAGAGACATTGGCTGTGAAAATTATTTCCCAATGTTCTGTATCAAGTAATTTTAATTTCATATATATATATATATATGTACACATAAGAAATTTCTCATTGGAAGGGAGTCTTTAAGTTTTCTTTTTTTCTTTTTGCTATGCAGTGAAATGCTTTGGGGGTAGGGAGAGGAAGGTAATGAACAAACAGAAAATACAGAAGCAAGCTGTAATTTTTGTATCTTTTAGTCAATCTTTCATATGACTGTAAAGATGCAGACTATTCAAAATCTTTTGCAGAAGCCCATCCATTCTTTTTCCGTTATTCATAAAAAACATCTTTAATACAGGTGTAGATGATTCTCATAAATTATTTTAAAGGTAAGAAAGCAGGCAGCTGGACTGGTAGCTGTTTCTGTTCCCTGGAATATTAAGTTAATAACACAAAGACTTTGTATGAACTCTCCACTGATAAAACAACAACCAAAATGAGAAGATGAGGAGGAAAGGGTAAAGAAAAAAAGAGTGAGAAGGAAGAAGTGGAGGAGGAGGAGGAGATATTCAGAATCATGTTCAGTGAAATTGCCAATTACAACATTGAAAGGCTGACAGCAAAATGTGCCTCCTTATTAGAGAAGTGGTAGATTGTTAGTAAGCACAGAATGTGAGGTATATTGCCATATGCGGTCAATGTGATGATTTGTGTTACTGACTGTACTTCTTTGTCATTAGGGAGGGTTCTATTGGGGGCAAGGACAGTCACTGGAAGATCACCACAAAAGCACTGTATAAAAAAAGCATCAATAAAATATCTTCTTTTAAATGTCATGGCAGAAGATAAAAATCACCTGTGTGTTAACCTTTCACTTTCATCTCAGAAATTGTTTTTCATCTTTAATATCCTCATATGATGCCCATTACACAACCAAAAGTAAATTCATGCCTTTGAATAGAGACTACATATTTTTGTGCTGAATAGTGCAAGACAAAAGTGCGAGGAGGAATTTTTTTTTTTTGTACAGCATACCCTTAATAAAGAAGCACCCTCCAAAAGTTATTGTGAGCTACTTGGTCCAGCTGCTTTCAGTCCTAAAACAAACAACTGTTGGGACCTGACACTTCAAGAGAACAAGTCTAAAATAAAATGAGTTGAAGGATCATAGTGAACATAGTTCTTAGTGTTTTATCTCCCACAATAAAACAGTTCACACAGGGCTTTATACCATAAATAATGCTGCAAGTTGAAACATAAATTATTTTGTGGTATTGAGCATGGACCATATCTCCATGTTAAAGAAAGATGAAATGCATGACCCAGAAAGAAATAGTCACTGATGGAGTTATTGCCCTTCCTCCTCTCTATTCACACTTCCACCTGCTTCCACTAAACCCAGCTTTTACAAAGATATAAGAGAGTAGTCATCAGAGAATTCCAAGAATCAACCTGCCTGAGCAATGAAGAAAATTCCATGGGACCACCATGGCCTAAGGTTTTAATGACATAACCTCCCTGAGACATCAGCAGTGTTGAAGATTGCTTCCTTAGTGTGATTTGAGGGAGGGGGAGAAAACTGATATGTGATGAGATCAAATTATTTCCTATGGTCACAAAGCTAGTAAATAGCAAAGCCCAAACTCATATCTGGGTCTTCCTACCGCTACACATTCAGTATTCTGGTGAACTTCAACTTCCTCTAATTCATAGCAGAAATTTCTCTAGTAATAAGTTGTTATATAGAAAATGCTCATACCTTTTGAACCAGATATTCCACTATTAGGCACATATGCCAAGGAGTTCATTGAGAAGAATATCTCCAAATATACCAAAATATTTACAGCAGCACTTTTTGTAGTAGTATGGAATTAGAGGCAAATTAGATGCCCATCAATTGGGGAATGGCTAAACAAATTGTGATGCTCTAAAGTAATGGAAAATTTCTGTGCTGCAAAAAATTATGAATATGATGAATACAAAGAAGCATGGAAATACATGAACTGGTAAAAGGTGAAACAAGCAAAGCCAAGAAAACAATGTACATAATGACTATAACAACAACCACAAAACAATCATAAGTTAATGTTGCAAAATTGCAAAGAACACAGACCCAAAGAAAAAATGAGAATACACCACCATATACCACTATCTTAATGCCTTTGCAGAAGCAGAAGATCTCTAGCTATGGATCCGCACATATGTTTTCAGATTTTTTTTGATGTATTGATCAGTTTGCTGATTTTTCCTCCTCATGCTTCATAATATTTATTATATGAGGGTTCTCCAGAAGAGTATGTGAATAGATATGTGGAGAAATTTTCTTATTGTAAAAATAAAAAATATTAATTATATTATTTTTAATTCATTCTTTAAGATAAACATTAATCTCCCTAGGGTCCTCTTTCAAAGTACTGCAAACAGAAACACTGTGGTTATCATTTGTTTTCTTCTGGAACAGAAGGAATCTGAGCAGCATGAGAAAGGGGAAAAGTTGTTAGAGAAAACCAATAAAAAAACCTACCAACCAGAAAGATGTTGCAAAGGCTTTCCTGAATGCCACTCTAAGCTTCTTAGTTAAAGACAGTTAAAGACTAAGGAATTCAGCCTCATCACAGAACAGCATAATGGGATAATATCAAACTGCCACAGAACTGTTTCTAATTTTTTAAGCTAAATACAAGACATTTTAAAAGATATTATTGCCAGATAAAATAATTTTGCTCCCTTCAGTTTTGAATTTAAAACTATTTTTCTCCTGTCCCTTGAATAATTAACTACTAATTTCACTGTTTCCAAATTGCCAGAGGATAAGAAGATTAAGGGTAAAGAAAGAATAAATGATTTCAAGCATAAAGATAGCATTTCCCAAACTGAATATAGCCATGTGAATCAAACTTAAACCAAAGTTTCCATCAATAAGTAAATGAGAATGATGGAAAATAGTGTAACACAATTACAGGAACTATGGAAGAAATTAGTTTTTTGACCAGTACCTCACACCATTTACCAAAATAAGTTTCAAATGGCAGAGCGTGGGAGGGAACATTTACAGCAAGTTTTTCTGATGAAGATCTCATTTTCAAGACACATAAGGGACTAATCCAAATTCACAAGGGGAAAAAACATCCATTCCCCAATTAATAAATGGTCTAAGGGTATGAACAGAGTTCTTGAAGAAAAAAATCTAAGATGTCTATACTCTATAAAAAAATAATTATGAATTAGAGAAACACAAACTGAAGCAATTCTGAGATCCCAGTTCATATTCATCAGAGTGGCAAAGAAGACAAAAAAGTAAAATGATAGATGTTGGAGGGACTGGGGGGAGACAAGCACATTAATGTACTGATGAAAGGGGAGAGGCATTCTCAAGTGCAATTTGGAATCATACACAAAAAGTTAGCTAACAGTGCATGCTATACCACTGCTAGATCTATACCAAAAGAAATCAAAGAACAAAGAAAATGTCCTTTATATGAAAATATTTATAATAGCTCATTTTGTGATAGCAAAAACAGAACAAAACTAAGAGGATGTCCAACAATTGAAGAATAGATGAATGAGTGGTGGTATAAAAATGTGATGGAATACTATTGTGCTATAAGAAATGAGGAAACAGATGATTCCAAAAAGACATGGAAAAACATATGACCTGATGCATAATGAAGTAAGCAAACCCAGAACAATTTATATGATAACATCAATATTAAATACAAAGGAATAATTTGGGGGTTTATTGATAAAGTGATACAGAATGAAATGAGCAGAACCTGAACAATTTATGCACTAGCAACAACATTGTAAAAACAAACTTAGAAATCTGTAAGAATTATGATTGGAACAATGATTGTTCATTATTCTAGATTGTCATTGACCAATGATGAAGAATATTCTCCATTACAAAGATGTCACAGATTAAAGGTGCAAAATGGGTGATTAGATGGAGGGAGAGAGAGAGAGAGAGAGAGAAATAGAGAGATAGACAGACAGATAGATAGACAGATAGACAGACAGATAGACAAATAGACAGATAGATAGACAGATGGATTGATAAATAATTTGTATATAACCCTTGAGGGGATTTGTTTTACTTGACTCTGAACATTTGTTTCAAGTGATTGTTTTTCTTTTTTTTTTTTAAATAGGGTGGGGAGGTAGGAGGCAGTCAAAATAGCTTTCTATACATTTAAGAAGAGAGTGGTGGGAAATGCTATCAATGTGAAATGTATGTACTTTCAGATAAGGTAACTGTTCTATCATTAATTGTACTTAACTGTTTTACTAAGTTACAAGAGATCTCTCACAAACTAGGAGTAATTTGTAAACATGTGTAATATAATGAAACAAAAAAACAAAAAAAACTTTGAAAATAAAATTAATCACATAATGTTAGAGCTGATCCTCCCATTTTACAGAGGAAGAAACTAAGGATTGGCCAAGAATTTAACAGAGGAGAAGCAGGAAAAAAGCGAAAGATCAGGTTTATCTCACCTGGATTTTCAGACGCTGAATTATCAGACATGGCCTATACTAGTCCTCAGCATGTATGAGCCTCTACATTTTTGTTGGAATTAATTAAATGAAGCATAAACTATGTCTATGCAACTATAAGTGATTCATACCAAAAAGATTTTTAAATTGTACTTGAATTCTACATACTACAATGGAAAGAGCACTGGGTTTAGTGTCAATGAACCAGTTCCAACCACTTGTTTCCCTTGTGACCTTGGGTAACTCATTTAACCTCCCTAGGCCCCCATTTATTCACCTATAGAATATAGGGAATGGGGGAGTCGATTTCTAAGGTTGCTTCTAACTACTATGCTCCCTTCAGCAGGGCTTATCTTTTTGTTCTTGTTGCTATTCAGTCATTTCAGTCATGGTCAACTCTTCATTGCCCCATTTGGGGTTTTCTTGGCAAAGATAGTAGAGTGGTTTGCCATTTCCTTCTCCAGTTCATTTTACAGATGGGGAAACTGAGACAAACTTGCCCAGGGTCAGACAGTTAGTAAGTAAATCTGATGGCAGATTTGAACTCAGGAGCATAACTCTTTCTGACTCCAGGCCCCAGCCCTCCATCTGCTCTACTACCCAGCTGCCCTCAAGATTTATCTTCAAGACACATAAATAACATAAAAGTTTCCTTTTAATAGGAATGAGAAAACACTACATTCTACTTCTACTTCTTCAACTGCCTTTGAGGTAACCATACTATTGATTATGTCTGCTCCCCTCCTTCCCCAAAAAGAAAGCTGGCTCTTTAATAAATAAACCAATTGCATTAAATGCAAGGAAGGGTGATTGACTCCTAACAATTAGAAAAAGCAGCCAAGGAAATCCTATGAATTGTACACTACTCTATCCAATCTACTTTTAATTTAAAACCATATCAGAATTGTTACCCACTCCCTCTCCAAAAGTATACAATTATGATCAATTTAGCATACAATTAAATATTTTTCTCCGAGCCATTAGATTCAAAACAACCAATAATTACTTCATACTACATAGTTAGCAAATGTGTGCAATGATGGAGTCTATTACCAAAAGAATATGGAGATCATATCATTAACCCAACTATGCACCCATGGAAACAACTCAAACTTAACCCAACTATAGAAGTAAACAAGTACAAGATTTTTCTTCTGCGGAGCTAAAAGATATAAACATTTTCTTTTTGCTTGGGTGTATTTTCAGTTTGTAAAAAAAAGCAAACTGCTCAAAAAACCTCTGACACAGTAGGAGTGTCTTTTCAAGCTCTAAAGGCCCATATTCTCCCTCTTTCCAGTCACTGGCATAAGGTTAGTTTTGTGCCCTTGGTTTCCTCCCTTCTCTGCTCTCCTCCAGTGACAGAGGCATCTCAGTCTGCAGGCCTTTAAAAACTGATTTCTGGGATTTTTTTTCTCATTAACTTTTCTTTCCAAAGGGAAGAGGTGGTGGCTTCCAATTTCTTAGATGATTTTGTCATTCTTTTCATGTAAAAGAAAGAAGATAGGTTTAAGGTGGTTGTGCAGAAGTAATCAAAACATTTTGTCAGGACTGGGGGGAGACAAGCACATTAATGTACTTACGAAAGGGTACAACCACTCTGGAAAGCAATTTGGAATCATACACAAAAAGTTAGCTAACAGCTCATGCCCTTGGACCCAGCTATATCACCACTAGATCTATACCCAAAAGAGATAAAAGAAAGAGGGAAAGATCCTTTATTTGAAAATATTTATAATAGTTCATTTTGTGATAGCAAAAACAGAACAAGACTAAGAAGATGTCCAGCAATTGAAGAATGGATGAATGAGTGGTGGTATACAAATGTGATGGAATACTATTGTGCTATAAGAAATGAGGAAATAGATGATTCCAAAAAGACAAAGAAAAACTTATGTCTTCATTATATCCTATATCAACAGACTTTAACTAGTGTAAATTAGAAAACACTTGTATATATTTTGTTCAGAGTAACATCAGTGGCAGAGCTGTAACTAGGAGCGGGCAAATGGTGTTTTGTCCCAGGGGCACATGCTTCCTTCTCAGGAAGACATACTTTCTCCCTATGATAACTTTCACCCTTGTGTTCAGTATCCTCCACCAAGCCCAAATCACCAATGTCCTGAAAATTTACTCCCAAGGTACCATCAAAGTGATGCTCCTCTCCTCCTCCACACAGACCCCTACAGATACAACCTTCTAGAGTAAGACCTAAGCAGCTCCCTCTCCTGGCAATAGTGAATACAGGTCACACACAGTCTGCTCCCAGCCCTCATGCAATTTCAACGTGATTTTGACTCCTAGGAAAATATTAATATTTCCTGATTCAAATCTGTCCAGTGAATTTCAATTCTCATTGATTGTTTTTAAACCAAAAGGTTTTAACCAAATTTCCACAAACTGGAAGAGGCACACATAAAATGATAAGAAAATTTTCTTTACCAATATTTGCACAGTATGAGACCTCCAACAGCAGACAACTCTGATAAATTTTATCTTCTCATTAATGTCAGAGAGGAAAATTTTCAGCTGGAAGATTTAGCTTCATTGTAAATATATGTTAATTTTATGACAACCTGGTCTAGTATTTGATCCTTTTAGCTCTTCAATTTAGAACCTACTCAGGTAATATTTTTATTAAGGTAGTCATGGAAACACCAAATCACAGAGTTCACCATAAGTACTTAAAATTACAGTCTAGGTGACTTTCAGTGGGGGCTGTTCTAAGGGGCTTGTACATAGACAGAATGTCCCCACAGAGGAGAGATCAGGGAATCCAGGAAGCTGACTAACAATTCTAGAAAGGGCCATTATTGTTTGTCACCAGCTGGGCAACATTTCCAACATAAAGACTAAAAGCTACCTTCCCATACCACATGATGAAATAGATGAGTGTCTTAAAGGTCCTTTAAGAAACTGCTTTTAAAAAACCACTCAACCCTGCTGAGAAACTACTTAGAGAAGGAAGATTTTATAAGAGGTCCTAAGTTTGAGATATGTAATGTTTGTGATTCGTTATGTGTTTTTTCTCCCACTAATTCAATTATCTGATAAAAAATGTATTGAGTACCTACCTACTATGTACAAATACTGTGCTGGGAAACATGGATGGGTGGAAGGGAATAAACATTTATATAGTGCCTCCTTTGTGCCAAGTACTGGGCTGAAAACTTTTTACAAATATTATCTCATTTGATCTTCATAACAACCCTGAGAGGCAGGTTTTCATTTTATAACTGAGGACACTGAGGGCATAGGTTATTTGACTGGCTCAGGGTCACATAACTAATAAGGTCTGAAGCTGGATTTAAGCTTAGATATTCCTTACTCCACTCTCAGTGCTCTCTCCACTGTACCATGTAGCTACCTAAGGGTAATAAAACACAGCAGGGGCATTGTTGTTGTTGTTGAGGCATATTTGGTTATGCCCAACTCTTTGTGACCCCAATTGGGGTTTATTTGGCAGAGGTACTGAATTGGTTTGCCATTTCTTCTCCAACTCATTTTATGGATGAGAAAACTAAGGCAAACGGGGTTAAGTAACTTGCTCAGGGTCACGCAGCTAGTAAATATCTAAGGCCAAATTTGAACCCAGGAAGATGAGTCTTCCTGACTCCAGGCCTGGTACTCTCTCCACTTGGCTGCTGCCCAAAGCCTTATGGATAGCAACAATACAGAGGGTGCAATATCCATACTTCCCCAAAATGCACAGATTTTGTCCCAGCTCTGACACCTAATCAGTATAAGAAACCATGGGGATTTATAGGATGTGGTGTGAGGGTTTGTGGAGCCCTTTTCAGGGCAGTTCATCCACCTTTGGTGCCCACCTCTCACCTAACTCTCACCTGTAGCTCCAGAAGCTATAGCAAGAGCAGTGGCCAAAACCCTAGTAAAACCATCTTGGCAGACAGGCTAAATCAGGTTGCGAGTATTGGACAGGTCCCAAACCTGTTGGTGAGTTATGGGATGTCTACCCCAAACATGTAAAGATTTCCCCTGGTGGAATGGAAGGATGAGAACAATTTGTTCCAGTAGCCATGGAGGTGACTGAAACAGGCACTATAAGGTACTTAGAACTTGGTGAAACACTGTAGAAACCAAGACAATCCACTGCATCCCAAGCCTTCACCAATACTCTTGACTTTTGTCTTTACCACTGGGCTTCAATGACTCTGGAAGAAGGAGTGAGGCTGATGATTTTGTGCAACTGTGTCTCACTTAAACTCAATTCACCCACAAATCAAGAGTTCATCTCATGATGTCATTTGTCCTTTTTAAAAATAAAGGACAAACAACAAGCTGAAACCATGCTAAGATCTTACAGACTCAAAAGTAATAAAAAATAATCCTAAGACATGGCCTTATCTCAAAAAAATCTCACCATAAAACAAAGGAGATGAGACATCATTATGAACAGTTTTAATACAAAATAGAGGCTGAAAGCTCCTCAAGCTCACCAACAAAGTTCTAGGACGTTAGCCATTTGGAAGAGGTTTCATTTTTGTGTGCGCTTTGATGGTCCTGACCTCCACTTATTCTTCTTCTCAGATGACTCCCAGAACTAGCAGCTGTCTTATTGTACTCTGGCCACCAAAAGATATGTATTCTCTGAGTTCAGAAAAGAAAAAAAGCCATTCCTAAGTGCCTTCAGAAATGTTGCTTAGTTGGCTATTCAGCTCAGGGTGAGAATGGCCTTTTTTCACCTGGGACCTTCCAACATTTCCCTCCAAACAACTTCAAAATAAAACCTCAAATTGAATTCTGGAGTGGCAGAACCAACAAAAGGTTGGGGTGAGACATTTTTCCAGTCTGAGATAACTTAGGAGGTTGAAAAGAAAGGTCTGTGGCACAGAGGTGTGCTCCAGCCCAAAATGCACTTGGTGATAACACCAGTTGTGGGCCTTGGAGGCAACAACAGCGTTAGCATTCAGGAGCCCTCAAACTAGAGTCAGTAAGGGGTTTGGGCAACTAGTCAGAAAGAGACTACAGGGAACCTCTGTGTTAGCACTGGGCACTATCTGGCAAGTCTATTGCCTATACCCACTTTCAGGTGGTAATTTCAGGATAGACAGGAGCACTTTTGGTCACAAGGAAGTAATATCATTTGCTGTCCAAGGGAATAGGGACCCAGAAGCACAGTATCATTTCAAGTTTCAAGGAAGCAGTGAGAGGGTACAGATAGGTATGAGTTGATTATTTTGAGGCCTCAAAAAAAATGGATAGGTAAGAAAGAGGGCAAAGAACTGGGAGAAATGGGAAGGGAGAGGAAAAATGGAGAACATTGTCTTACATAAAAGAAGCATGCAAAAAAGAACTTTTACAATGGAGGGGGAAATGGGTGGGGGAAGGGTGGACAATGAACCCCACTCTCATCTTAACTGGCTCAAATAGGGAAAATATATCTATATGTATATATGTACATATGTATATATGTACACACCTACACACACACACACACACACACACATACACACACACTCAGTTGAGTATAGAAATCTATCTTCCCCAAAACAAAAGTAAGAGGGGAATGGGATAACAGAAAGGAGAGGTGATTTAAAAGTAGGGTAGGTTAAGGGAGGCAGTGGTCAGAAGCAAAACAGACTTTTGAGGAGGGACTGGGTAAAAAGAGAGAGAGTGATAAAAACAGAAGAAAATAGAGTAGAGGGAAACATACAATTATTAATCATATCTGTGAATGTGAATGGGATGAATTTACCCATAAAACAGAAGTGGATAGAAGAATGGATTAGAAACAAGACTCCAACAATGTGTTGTTTACAAGAATCCCACTTAAAACAAAGAGAGATGCACAGCATTAAAATAATGGGATGGAGCAAAATTTATTAGCTTCAGCGAAATAAAAAGAAAAGGCAAAGGTAGTAATCATGATCTCAAACAAAGCAAAACCAAAAACTGACCTAATTAAAAGAGATAAGCTGGGAAACCACATCTTGCTAAAAGGCATCATAGACAATGAAGTAGTATCAATACTAAATACATATGTCCCAAATGGCAAAGCATCCAAGTTATTAAAGGAAAAGTTAAATGAGCTACAGGAGGAAATAGTAAAACTAAATTAATGGGAGATTTGAACTTTCCCTTCTTGCAGTTAAACATATCTAACCATACAATAAATAAGAAAGAAGTTAAGGAGATGAATAGAATTTTAGAAAAGTTAGCTATGCTAGATGACTAAAGAAAATTTAATGGGAATAGAAAGAAGTATGCCTTTTTCCCAGTTGTACATAAATTGAACACATATTAGAGAATAAAAACCTCACAAATATAAAAAACTAATATACTCTTTTCAAATCACAATGCAACACAAATTACATTCAATAAAGGGTAATGGAAGAAAACATCAGAAATTATTTGGAAACTAAATAATCAAATCCTAAAGGATGAGGGCGTCAAAGAACAAATCATAGAAACAGTCAGTAATTTCATTCAAGATAACAATAGGAGACAACATATCAAAAATTACAGGATTCAGTAGGGGAAAATTTTTTCCTTTAAACATGTATATCAATAAAAGAAAGATCAGAACAATGAATTTGACACACAACGAAAAAACTAGAAAAAAATTAGAAATGGTCACTTTGCTTCCAGGAAAATGACTGAGACTATCCTTACCATATCCTTTCCCAAAAAAATCAATCAATCAACAAGCATTTATTAAGCACTTACTTTGTGACAGGTACATCTTTACACACACACACACACACACACACACACACACACACACACACACACACACACACACACACACACACACACACACTGCCAGAGGATTTAAGACAGCACTGCCTAAACAATTATTCCTTTCTTGCTGAAGGAAAATCAGGCTTACTGGCCTTGTTCCCTTGAAGTCTATTAAGCTTTGACATGAGAGTAATTATAGATTAATTAGGGCTGGATTAATTAGGGATTAATTTACAGCCACCATACTTCAAAAGCTAGTGATGTAAAGATAAATCACTTAACTCAAGGATATGAAATGTGGATCAACCAATTAATAAGCATTTATTGAGTACCTACTACGTGCTAGGCACTATGCTAGGGAAAGTGTTGATCTAACATCTACGGTGACGAGTTAGACTTTGCACAGAAGAGATACATTCTCTTTCTGTGATAAAATGGGGAGTTTCTTTTTTTTCAGATTTTTTTAAATTAACTTTTATTTTTTGGTTTATATCATTGACTTCCACAAGATTTTGACTTACAAATTTTCTCCCTATCTTTCCCCTACCCACCCCCCCAAAACAGCAATCCCACTGTATACCCCCTCCCCCAATCTGCTCTCTCCTATATCCTCCCAAGATGGGGAGTTTCTTGAAGGTGGTGACCCTGTCTCAGGCTTCTTTTGAACTATATCTTACCAATGGACCTAGATGGCTCTGAAGGAGAGACTGAGGCTAGTGACTTTGCATAACCCTCCTTCACTTAAATCCAATTCACTTGAGAGTCATGGCACACCTTCCTGATGTCATGGTCCTCTTTGAGAACAAAGGACAAACAACAACAACAATAATCTTCTACAAGGATCAGTATAGTACCCATACAGAAGTGCTCAATAGTTTTCTTTTATCTCTTTAGCCATTTTTTTCTTTTTCCTGCAAATGTAGGAAGACTCCTGTAATATAGGGGTAATTTTTTTTCTGTTCTAATTTTAAATTGTACAAGTTATGGGATGCTATAACAGTTTCTTTGGAAATAATTTTTAAGAGAGAAAGAAACATATAAAATAACAATTAAGCTTAGTGTCTGTATAGCTCTTTATATTTTGCCCAAAATACCTTGCAAACACTATATTGCAGGCAGATTTATAAAGCTACTGTTACAAGTGCATATCAAAATAGTGTCAAAAGAAAATGCAAATTTGGGTGCCTGAGGCAAAAATTGTCCCAGGATTCAGAAAGTCTGTGTAGAAATGTTAAGGAATTAGTAGGTGCTAGATTGGGTATATTAACATATAACACTTCTGTTTGTAGAGCACAAAGGTCAAAGATTATAACTGTGAAGAAAGAAGTATAGAAATGTTGCTTTTCCAAGGGACCATTTCAGACAATTGAATTTCCCACTTTCCTTTAGCTAAAAACCAGAAGACTAGGGTCCCATTCTTGGCTCCACCAACTGACCAGTTCTGTGATTTAGGATTAGCCGCTTTCCCTTTCTGGGTCTCAGTTACTGATCTGAAAAACAATGTCAGAGTTGATGACCAATAATGTACTTTCCAGATCCTACATCGTCAACTCAATTGCCACTTCTGATTGGTTCAGCCACTACAGCAGCAGAACTTGGAGTCAAGAGGGATCTGAGTTCCAATTTGATCTCAAACTTGCTACATACATATTTCTGTCTGCCTCAGTTTTTACAACTATAAAATGGGGGTAATAATAGCACATACCTTGCAGAATTGTAAGGATCAAGTGAAATATTTTTAAAAGTGCTTAGCACAGGGCCTAGTGCTTTATAAAGAGCTTTAATAAATGCTTATTTCCTTCCTATTCTCTTTCCTTCTGTTATACTACCAGTAAAATGCAAACTCCTTGAGAGCAGAAATTATACTTATTTTTTTGCCTTTGTACTTCTGAGGTCTACCAAGGTGTATTTTGTTTAACTCTTTGTTTTTACTGATATATTTTATTTTGCGTCACCTTCATTTTAAAATACATCCTTTTCCTTTCCCTTAACCAGTGAGCAACCTCTTATAACAAAGAAGGGGGAATATTAGCAGGTAAGCAAAGCTAACCAATTATTGCAGAATATGCAATGTTCCATATTCATAGTCCCTACCTCCTCAAAGAAGGAAGGGTGGTCTACTGCCTCAGTTCTTATCAGGTCCTTGACAAGCATTATTTGAAATAAGCTGCCCCTTCCCTCTCTTCCTTTCTAATTGACCTTTTATCTGGTTTCTCTGCTTTCTTTTTTTCCAATTTCCCTTCTCTCTTTTCTCTCCATTCCTCCCCTCTCCCAAAGTCTGAGCTGTAAGTGGAAGAAGAAGAAGAAGGGATTTGCCCAGGATGAAGTAGAGAAAAATTATCGAAACTCTAAAAAGAATCACACAAATACCTAGCATCGTCTGACTGCTAAGTCTCTAAAAACACAAAAAGGAAAAGAAAGAGCCGTAAAAAGTTTTGTGCACTGTACTACATTTCTTTACATTTCTATGCTCAATCTTTTACTTTTTTAAGTATTTAATGGTAAACATCGCAGAATTTAAAACTTCTCCACTTGCTGTAGGAGAGAAGGGGTATTAGACTGATTACCAAAATGAAGGTCTAAGGAGACATCGTGCTGACCTCATTGTTGTATACCTGTGAAACCTGGAGAGTCTACCAGTTCCATACCAGGAAAGTGAATCACTTCCATCTGAATTGTCTTAGGAAGATTCTGAAGATTCCCCTGGCAGAATAAGGTACTGGACATTGAGGTCCTTTCTTGAACGAAACTGCCAAGCATTCAAACTCTGCTGCAGAGAGCACAATTCCAATGGTCTGGCCACGCTGTTCAAATGCAAAATGAATGCTGCTTGTGTTATCTTGTCTGATTTGATTCTATAATAACCTGCTGAGAATGCTGATATCCTTATTCCCTTTTTCATATAGAAAACAGGTTCGAAGTTTGAGTAAACAGGCCAGTGTCAAAGGCAAAATTTGTTTCCAGGTCCTCAGACTCCAGTGAGCCTTTTCACTGTAACTCTCTCTGTGATACGGGTTTCTAGGGATGGGCAGGCACTACAGTGCCAATGCCTTGAATGAGACCAGAAATCACAGTGTTGAAGAAACAACAAGCAATTGATCTGGTGTAGAATGTCGGGCTGGTGGAAGGGAATAGTGCACTAATGGGCTTTGGGGAAAGGAGAGAAGCCATACTTTCAAGGCAATAACTGCTGTAGCCACCACTTTTCCCCTTCCTGGCAACCAACAAATGGCTAGGTCAGTATTAAAGGAATACATACAGAAATTCTCCCTACTCACTGAGGCAGTAAAGTTAACGCCTATAGGCAGGACAGACATTTTGTTTCCCTTTTTTCTTAAAATTATTTTATTTAAATATCATCTATTAATTTTTCACTCCCTCGAGTCTAAACTCTATGCCCTCACTGTCAAAGTCAGGGTTCATTTTATCTCCTCCTTATCCTCCCCATAAGCTTTGCTTATCTCCTGCCCTTCAGGTTTCAAGGAAGCAAAGGGGTCCTTTTTTCTTTCCCTCTCAGAGAACTCCACTAAGAAAATATGTAGCCCCCTAAAGAGAAATCTGGGGATACTAGCAAGATTTAGAGGATTTTGCTGAAGCTGTTTTGTGGTTGTGGCTATTACGGTAGTTTGAATGAAGAAAATAGTAAAGGCTGAACACAGGACATAGGAAGGTACATTTATTAAATTAGGAGAAAACATCCCTTTTATGGCAACAGGATGTCTCCCTTATATTTCAACGTTGTATTTGTTATTGTTCAATCATTTTCAATTGTGTCTGACTCTTCATGACCCCATTTGGGGTTTTCTTGGCAGAGAATCTGCCATTTCCTTCTCCAGCTCATTTTATAGATAAAGAAACTAAGGTAAACAGGGTCAAGTGACCTGCCCAGGATCATGCAGCTATGTCTATGGCCAGATTTAAACTCATGAAAATGAGTCTTCCTGTCTCCAGGCCCAGCGCTCTATCCACTGTGCCACACACAGTGTCTATGGCCAGATTTAAACTCATGAAAATGAGTCTTCCTGTCTCCAGGCCCAGCACTCTATCCACTGTGCCACACACAGTGTCTATGACCAGATTTAAACTCATGAAAATGAGTCTTCCTGTCTCCAGGCCCAGCATTCTATCCACTGTGCCACTTAACTGCCTTTCAAAAATATATACAGGTCCATGAAATAAAATAGTGATAACTTAATTCAATGACAGATCTTTAATAGCAAAGGAGGCACAAAACAGGGAGAGGTATGCAAAACACTAATGTTTTCTACTGTTAAATGAGAGATCCTCTTCAAATTCCCAGAGAAAGAGGGATTCCTTCCAGATTGAGAGAACCTCTGGACACTCCTGGTAGCAGATGACAGCATGCTAATTGCAACATTTTCTAAATCAGATAAAAAATCACCAGAAGAGTTTGGCTTAATTAACAAATAGCAAAAAATAATTGGATGAAAAATGCATATTGGCCAGGCTCTGATAAGTCCTATCTAGATTATTGATAGAACTGTCCATCCATATAGGGAAAAAATAGAGGGAGATAAAAATAGCTATGTTTAGATAATACAGAGATTCTAGTTATGTTTAGATAATAGAGGGGTTCTATATTTCTTTTAAGTGGGTAGGGGGAGGTATAAGGGAGTAAAAATAAATGTGTGCTCATTTAAATTTTTTTTAAATTGATTTGTTTATTTACTTTTAGTTTACAAGATTCAGTTCCATAATCCCTTGAGTTTCAAATTTTCTCCCCTTCCTCTACTCCCCCCCCCCATGGCAGCATACAATCAAGTATAGGATCTGCAAGTACTTTCACATTGGACATTAGTCTGGTTGTATAGAAGGGTTGTAACCAATGGAGTGAACAATGGGAAAAAAGGAAGAGAACCAAACATGAAAAAGAACACTAGCATGTAGATTGCTTCAGTCTCCATTTAAACTCTGTTCTTTCTAGATCTTTCTCTGAATGTAGACATCTCCTTCCATCCTGAGACTTGTAGAGTTGTCTTATAACTGTGAGTTGCTGAGAAGAGTCTAGTATATCAAAGTTGGTCATCAC
>CM053583.1:88607173-88624495 GCA_028627135.1 Pseudochirops cupreus
CACTTCTGTAATCTCTTTGGGATATAATCCCAACAGTGGTATTGCTGGGTCAAAGGGTATGCAATTATTTATAGCCCTTTGGGCATAGTTCCAGATTGCTCTCCAGAATGGTTGCAACAATTCACAACTCCACCAACAATGCATTAGTGAAGGAACCTGTATTTTAAAGGAAAAAGACAACCATAAAAGGGAACCTGGCTCCCGGTAAGATATGGCAAAGGCTCCCCTATCATATTTGAGGGCCTCAAGAGTAGAATCCAAGTTTCTAAAAGGATGAAGTCAGAAAAAGCACAGGGCCATACTTAGTAGATTATGTTTTCCTCCATCTATTTCTTTTGTATTAATTTTTATCTTCTTCCTTTTAAAATTCAATATATTGTCCTTCAAGATTGATTTTGCTTACACTTCTTAAAAGGTGATCTATTCCCACAGCTTCTTCTCTCTCCCTGTGCCTATATGCCTATCCAATGCCAAGTTCATTGAATTTATTTAAATTGTTCCATATTATGTATTTATCTATCTCTTCTCTTCTTTTATCCCTCTTCTTTTCCGCACAAGGAAAAATCTTCTACCTAATGTAGTGCCAATACAATATTTACAGCACCCACAATCATGATAAAGACTGTGACTATAAGCAGGGAAGCTTCCTGTGGGCTCTGCTCCACCCTTCAGCAAATTCCCTCCATCACAGGTTCCATTGATTTCATTCAGCCTAAGGGGGCAGAGTTTATTTTCCAAGCACGGGAGGTCTCCAAATTCTCCCCTAGGTCTATTAAGGGACAAGGAAAATCTCCAAATTCCCAATCTCATCACACCTACTCCTTCCATCCAACTTATTATTTTAAGTGATTTTATTTTGTTGCGTTTTTTTTCTAACAAGTTTTTCATTGCTTTGTCTTCATTATTTTCCCCACCCAGTCTATTCTAAATTTATTTTCAGATTCACAAGTTGCATTTAATTCTTTCTACTTTATTCTGTTTTCCTCATAGGAGAAAGCTTCTGAAATATCAGGTCTGATCTCCCTCAAATTTAAATATTTTAAGAATACATGATTGTCAGTATGGGTTCTTTCTCCACTGATATAGACTGCAAACCTGCACTGTAATAGGCAATTTTGTTAGTTCCCTAAAAAGTTTGACAAATGGCGGCCAACAGCCTGTAACATTTGGAGGTAGCTGGGAAGGATCCAGTGGATAAGGAAAGGTGGAAAGGAAGGGAGAAAAGAGATAATTAAAGGAGTAAATTCACAGAGGAGGCAGGGATGGATGGGATTAATAGTGACCCATTTTCTTTTTTTTAATTTATGGAATAAAAGAAGCATTCCCAAAACATAGTATAATAAAAAAGATGATTGTACATGGAAATACAAATCTACTATGCACAACTTGCTATTCCTTTCAAGTATAAAGAGACTGACACATTCAAGAAGTATTTATCACTACAAAGGCAGAGGAGGCTGTTTACTTGAAATTAGGAATTTTAAGGAAAAGGGACTCATTGCAGATGGTTTCAATTTTTTTTATTCAAAATTACTCTCTTTCCTTCTTTGCTGAGTCTAACTTTGCAGGCACCTATATGGTTATACAGATTTATAGTTTTACCGTTGGTTCTTTCCTTGTAAGAGAAAAGAAATTTGGCATTACTACAAAGGCTTTTGGTGACCTCCAGCTCCCAGTAACCTAAACCTGTTACTGGGACACTCAGAATATATATCTGACTTGCTCCATCCCAACAACCCCACCACACACACACACACACACACACACACACACACACACACACACACACACACACACACACACACACACATACATGCACCCCTTTAAAGACCTACAGACTCTGCATAACTCATAGTACCAATAAAGATCAAATTCCTTATTTGTTCTTCTATGGCACCATAACATTCCCAAGTACTATGGGAGCCAGATTAAAATGGAATTGGGCAGTATTTAAAATACATAAAAATACAATAAAACATAGATGATAACACATTTTAAAAGCAAGTCAGTGTACAGCCTACAAGTACCTTTATGTGGGCATCAGTGGCCTCCATTTCTATTTGAATTTGACACCACAGCTCTACATCATTCAATTCAACAAACATAATGCAACAAACCAACTCCCTTGCTGTTCCTTGATTCTGGCTCATGTGTAATCCAGGAATTCATCTAATTGAATGAGAAACTCCTTTTTCTGTCACAGTACTTCACCTCCCCTGGCTCACACAGATTCAGGCTATGTACAGGAATTCCTTGCCGTTCTACTGTAATTAGTGGGTAGTGAGGAAAGACTGAGGAAATAATTAGGAATTTATATTATATGCAGAGATACATAATGAGTGGCTTAACAAAGACTTCATTAATGTGACAACAAGGAACTAGGAGAGTGCCTAGAGAGATCCACTACTTAACAATCACATGAAATTCATAAATTGAAATGAATATTTTTGTTTCTTTCAAAAAAATTACATCAGTATTTCGTTCTGTTCACTTTGATATTCAGATAATCCTATTGACCCCTAGGCAATTTTTTTTCAACATATAACATTAAAATGTTTAACTCCTAGGGTTTAGCTCTTATTTTATTTGAATAATTCTTCAAAATGGTCCCAATGCTAGCATGACTATCAGTATAGAAAAAATCAAAAGCAATAAGGCTATTATAATTCATTCTATATTCACTGTTTTCCCACTTCCCATCAGAATGTGTGTGTGTGTGTGTGTGTGTGTGTGTGTGTGTGTGTGTGTGTAAAGGATAAACAGACTAATAAGGTCTTGAATTTATTTTCTATGACATATGCATACTTGATTATGAATTAGCTGTATCAAAGCAAATGGAATTATTATACTTTGTGATATTTCAGGTGAGCCTAGATTCAGTCACTTTTAATTTCATCTGGAACTCACTGAACTTGGATATCTGTCAAGTCACTATGGGAAGAATTTTGAAGAAGAGTGAATGAAATGAAATCTTTTAATACCAGCTAGTGACCTGGAAACTAATGTCAGTATTCTGTTACTAATCATTAAGTTAGAAAGTAAGGAGGTAGTAGTGCTGAGAAAAAGTGGGTTTGATTTCAGGCTATTTGAATAACAGAATAACCTAAAGTTAAAGGTGAAAGAAAAATGGGGGAAAAATGTGTGTTTGGGGGTGGGAGGAAGAGAGGTTAGGTTCTGGTTTCATGAAACAAACCAAGAAAATACAAATATATAGCAAATATACAGCCCCCTGCACTGCCTCTCATTTTCTCTAGTCTTTTCCGGTCCATCCCTAACTTCTCTACTAGACGTCCCAGTTTCTTCTTATTAACTCCAAAATTCCAGCACCACCAGTTTGAGGGATTTCTGAAGCTGGTGTAATAAAGTGACATTGTACGGGAAGGAGTTGCTATAAATGTATATGCAAGCATCACATATTTCTTACGTCTAGAAATTCTGATGATTATTACATACCACACTAGTCATCCACATGTTTGGTCATTCCTGGGAGTTGTCACTACTAAGCCCTATTTTAAAGATGTGCCCAATCTGGAAGGATTCAGACAGATAAACCAAAGTCCAGTCAAATTCATAGTACTAAGGGTGGACATGCCCTGGGAAAGATGGAAAGTCTCACTTCAGCTCCTTTTAAAGGGAGGAGGGTCATTTGTAACCTGGAAACTCTCTGGCAACTCTTAAGGCAAGTCACCTTTACCATCCTTTAATACTACATAGATGGTTGGAACACCTGAAAGTGCTATGGTATGCTTTTTGTGTGCCATCTTTATTGCATTAAACACATCTTCTCTCCATGTGTGTTTGTGCATATATGTGTGCTTGAGTTTATAAGCAGTTTGGCATAGTTGATAGAATACTAGAGCAAGTCTCAAGTCTCCCCTCTGACATGTGCTGGTTGTGTGATTCAAGGTAAGTATCTAAGATTATAAACTGTAGAGCAAGTGCCTATCTGCACTGGTGGAGGGAATTTCCCCACTGAATTCCTTACATCAGCAGAATGTATTGTATACATACATATGGAGGGCAACCAGGCCTAGACCCCAAGCCTTTATTCCCATTTTTCCTTTGCACTGGAGACATACAGAGGAGGACACAGAAAGAGAAACACACAGAGGACATCACAGAGAGACAAATATACAGAGAAGAAGCCAGAAAGACACATACACACAAAGTGAAAGAGAGAGAAAGAGAGAGAGAGAGAGAGAGGACAGAGACATAGGGACAAAAACATGTAAGTGCAAACATTACATATTTCTTATGTCTAGAAATTTTAGATACAAAAACAGGCAGAATAATCCTTTTGGTGTATTAAAGTAGGAGAATTAATGACCCAAAAGGCATGTTGTGCCATGATTAGCTCTTCTGTCTTGGGCAGACTAAAAGAACAGCACAGGTGACTAACCAGCTCTTAAGGATACCAGGGGTAACAGAGTACCAAAGGGAGTGCAAACAAGACTTTCTATCTTCCTCCAGGTTACCCACAACCTCAACACAAAAACTTTCTTCTCTGTTAGAGCAAGAACAAGGTTTTCTTGGATCCTCCTTCATTTCCCATTGCAACTATGTTTGGCATTTAGTTTCTTTTATGATCCTGAAGGAATTTTTTTTTTGCTAATGTTGTTATTGATCATAAAAAAAAAACAAAAAGTATTGACAGTTTTGGGTTTTTTGGTAAGGCAATTGGGGTTAAGTGATTTTCTCAGCTAGTTAAGTATCAAGTGTCTGAGATCTGATTTGAACTCAGGTCCTCCTGACTCCAGAGCTGGCATTCTACCCACTAAATCACCCACCCAGCTACCCTAATATTAACGTTTTTTAGAAGTTCAACAGCTACAAAGAGTATATGTGCCTAAACTACTATTAGGGAGTATTTAAGACAAAGTTGTAATTCTGACTCATTATTTATTGCTGCTTTTCAGAGCAAAGATGATGGTACTGGCCCTGCTCCATGAGTTTCCAACATAGTGAGTCCTAGTTCTGCCATTCTTTTTTAACATTTTCTTATATGGGTTCCTCTTCCAAAAGCATCAAGTGCCAAGGTCAGAGTTTGGATGCAGAGACAATTCCATAAATGATATCAAAATGCAGAAGCTCACTCAATCCAAGGGATCCTTCTTAATGAACTTACTAACTATAATATTTTTCTTTTCTTATCTTTAAGTTTCCTTTCCTTGTGAGACATCAAAGCATTAGTTGTCAGTATGGAGAAGTTTCCCAAAAAAGAGGTTAATGCTGCCTCCTTAAATCACTTGGGAAGTGGATAAAGCACCAGGCCTAGAATAAGGAAGACCTATGTTCAAATCCAGCCTCAGACATTTACTAGCTGTGTGACTCTGGGTAAGTCACTTAACTCTCTTTGCCTCCATTTCCTCATCTGTAAAATAAGTTGGAAAAAGAAATGGCAAACCACTTTGGCAAGGAAACCCCAAATGAGCTCATGAAAAGTTAGACACAAGTGAAACAACTGAACAGCAACATATAGTCTCCTCATCCTGAGGAACTTACAGGTGCTTTTAGAAAGAGAGTATTGTATGGGGAAGTGAGAGGATATGTTCATGGTCAAACAACTTGGATTTTAAAGTAATATGTCAAGAGATGCTCTGTGAAGTCTTCTCTAATCTCTTCAGCAGGAAATTGTCTTTTCTCCTTCGTCCTTATATAGCACCATTTGTACTTCTCTTACAAATTGAGTATTTCTATCTTCTTCGTAGTTATTCATAGATATTTGTGTGGTCTTCCCTGGATTATAGGCTCCATGAGAACAGAGACTGTAACTTATTTATATCCCTGTAGCTCCTCCAAATATCTAGTGTGTGTATGTGTATATGTATATATGTGTGTGTATGCGTGTATAATCCATATCATATGCTCTGTGTGTGTACACACACACACACACACACACATATATGTACATATACGTTAGGCACTTAAGATATTTGTACAACCTAATTGGACATATTATATTTATTTGGGGAAATTAAAAATGTGTTGTAATCTCAAATACGCTGAGGGTAATTTATTTATAGGAGAGGTGATCACCTCATTGAAATGGCAAGGGTAAATTCTACTCCACTAATCTAAAGAACCCAAGGAGACTGTGCTGCTTGACCAAAATCCCATAACTTTGTCCCATATATACTAGTTCACACTACTAAGTCCTTATTTAACCTGGGATTAGGAAGAACCATTCATATATAGCCCAGAAAACACCTAGTCCAAAATTAAAGAAGGACAGAAGGGATCACTTTTGTTTTGGAAGAGTAAGAATGGGAGCCCCCTTAGCAGAAAGGAGAGTGGTATATTAGGGACCATTCCTGCACTTGATTTTAATGGAAGGACTCCACCAGGAAAGTCTTTTATAGAGGAATATACTAGCACTAACCTTGGATATTTTTAGAATGTTGGGAAAAGTCAACAATAGCAAAATATGGACCACAAGAATCCCCTTATCAGTGACAGGTTCAGCTTGAAGTGAATATGAGCTTATTGGTCAACTCTTCCACAATGTGTCCATGGTCCATGAACAACTGATTCTCCAGTAAGAGATTCAATGTATAAGTGAGATCCAACTATTCATCTGAAATTGTTTATCATTTTTCTCATGGATACAAATTCTTACTGGTTACATTTGGGTACCATATGTAAACACAGTTCAAGCAAAGATTTTCTCAGAAATTATAATGTTTTAAACTAAATTAAGTAAAAAAGGGTCTCTTCTTATAAAAATAAATTCTATCATTTTGAAAATCTAAGACAGGTAGTGGAGTACATACATTCATACAATAAATATAAAGAGAGGAGGAAAGGAAACTAATTAGGTAGGGAACCCTGGAGTTATTTGAAATATATTTAACCATTTCTTCTCACATTGCAAATGAAAAAAAGAAGCATCTAAAAACTTCATTTGTGCAGCTTTTCAGTAGGACCTCCAGTTTTTAAAAACATAAAAACACAGCTTAAAATTCCACCTATATACATCAAACCCTGTCATTTGGCTGGAATGGTACTAATTTATTTTAGGAAAGAGCAGCAGCAAGGGGAAGATCATAATTTTCTGAGAAAGATTTTTGTAATCATATTTAAATTTTAAAATGTTAATTCTTATCTTGCAGTAATATCTGTCTGCTCTAAAGTATGTTTAATGAAAATAAGTGATGATGGCTGTCATATCTTAAGTAAGTTACATTTTATCTCATGTCTGAAAATCACTATGAAACGATCTTTAATTATAAAACTGGGAAACTGAATATTTCAACACGTGTACAGTAAAAGTGAACCTGTGGTTCTTACCACTGGAGATGTATTGAAAATTACCTACATCTGGCAAATGAAGAAAAACGAAGGATTTTCATTATCTTTCATAAGTTTGATCTGGAGCATTTTTAAATTTGGCATTAAAAACATTTTACAATATAATAGAAATTCCTGATTTCCTGAGGTACGAAATATGGGAAATAATCCACCAGAATTTACTAAGCAAATTTAATCACACTTTAAAATATTGTGTGAAGTTGTGGAAAGAATCTTATATTCGGAGTCACAGGCCCTAAATTCAAATCATAACTCTGTCATTTATTAGCTATGTGATAATGAGGAATTCACTTAAAGTCTTTTGGGCTCAGTTTCCTCTTTTGTAAGTGGGAAAGTTGAACTAGATAATTTTTGTGGTTTCTTCCTTCTCTAAATCCTGTGATTCTATTAAATACCTACTTGTTACAAGTACATAAACTGAATTTAAGACTGGGGAGTGGGGATAAAAATGTCACCAGACAGCTTTTAATCCCCTGAGGACTGAAATCTGGGAGACTGAAAACTAAAAAGAGAGGAGAAAAAATGTCTATATATACTTATTAAAACTAGGTACCATACAGAGTAACTAAAATCTAAGATGGCAGTAAAGATGCTGAGCAATTTATGAGACAAAAATCTAAAAAAGAAATCAACACTAAAACCAGTGGCCTCAGATGCCTATACATATATATATTTATGCATCAAGGGTGGCTAGCAAGAAAGTTGAACAAGAGAGCCTAACAGGCAGTGAATTCAAGCACATAAATATCATGAAGGCTTGGTGGGAATGAAGCATGATGAGAACTTGGCACTGGAAGAGTATACCTTATTCCAAAGGAACAGAATAAATAAATGGGGGAAGGAATAAATTTATATATATACACTTGTAAGTGTAACTTCTACGGGTCACTATAACACAGCTGTCTGTGTCCTCCTCACTTTCATTCCTCTAAACCAGAAGGTCTTGGAAGAGTCAAAAACCTCTGATTTGCCTTTCTCTGCCTCCTGGGCCAAGTCTAGTTGCCTCTCCTCACTCTCCCATCTATGCTTTGTATCTCCTCTCAATGTGCGTGCGTGTGTGTGTGTGTGTGTGTGTGTGTGTGTATGTGTTTCTCAGTATGTGTCTCTCTCTTAGAAAATTCAAAGGCCTGTCAACTTCTTTCTCTCCCAGTGAACAACATACACCTGTTGATTACAACAAATAGAAGTGAAAGAGAAGCTGGTTGTCTGAAGGGCAGACAGAAAGCCCCAGGTTCTGTCTCAGTTCTGCCCTTGGGAGGTTAGCCATAGAATATACAAGTTAAACATATAAAATATGCCTCCACGTGATTTTCTTGACCAACAAGTCAGTAGTGGGTCCTCGGTTATATAGTCTTTAATATAGAAAACCCTCTTCAGAGTTGTCTCCCATTAGTTCATTCAGAGAGTAGTTACAGTGATAAGAAAACAGTGGAGAAAGAACATTTTATCTAAATTAATCAAGCTTAACCAAAAAAAAAATCCCTGTATAATGAAAGGTCCATGTAAAAGGGAGTAGAAATCTCTACAGAGGGGGAAAAATCTCCATCTCTATAGATGGAGGGGAGAGAAGAGAGGAAGAGAGATGTTCTCTGTTGCCTTACCAGTTACTATGTGAAAAAGTCCACTCCTACTCACCACTGATTATTGATACTCTATCCACCTGAGATGAACATCTGGTCTTATTCAGGCTCCCCCTTCTCTCTACACATCTTTCAAAGCCCTCAGACTTCTCACAGATGCAAAATCTCATCCTCTCTCATCCCCAAACACTTCAGAGTTAAGATCCCAAACTTTCTCCCTACCCTCACTCTAATCTAGGGGCTATCATATTATTGGTGGAATCTTGCAGGAGTGCCTATGTAAGCAAATCCAGGAACTGGTGGCAGAGGAGTTAGTGGGGAACATTTGGATTAAGATGACTGGAAAAAAAAACAAAAATGTTATTTGTCATCAGAACATGCAATAGAGATCACCTAGACAGAAGGAAGAAATAGGAGGGTTTAGGAAATTGATCATAAGCCTCATATGGAAGGACAATTTAATGGTGATGGGGGTGGGAGGGAGGCAGAGCTTCACTTATACAAATATTTGCTAGAACTATCTCTCTGTCAAAAACAGCATAGCTAATAAATTCACCATTTGCCTTAATTATAATTTCATCTTTCTAAAGGTGTAGAAACCATGGAGGGAAATTACTATTTGAGACATGATTTTTTTACCAACATAGAAGAACTAGTTGTTGACATAAAAATTATGTGAGCTTTGAAACAAGTCACCATTCCAATTTTAAATTTCTGACAGAACCAGCCATGATCTGACACACACACTCTAAATTTGAGGAGGATAACTTTAGAGAAAGGATAGGTAGGAACGTGCAGGAAAAGAACTTGGATTACAACCAAGGGTAGGTTATACCAAGCAAAAGTAAGTATACTCCTTCAAGGAAAAATTGCATATTTGATGAAATAGACGACTTTAAAGGATTTCTGATGATCAGAATGGAACGGAAAATTTGACTTTCAAATACAAGACTCAAGAGAAGCATAAAAAGCTAAACACGAAAGAGAAATTATATGGGACTCAAGGTTAAATTGTTTATATTTCTATATGGGAAGATAGTGTATTATTAACAGAGCAGTTAGAAAGATTCTACAAGAAAAGAGGGTAAGAGAATGAGTCAGTTATGTTGGAATATTTTTAAAAGGATAAATAAGAAAGGGATGCCTTGGGATAAGAGAAAAGAGAGGGAAAATGACAGAAGTTAATCTACATAAAAGAAGTATTGAAGGAAGATTTTTTGCTGTGGAGAGGAAAATGGGGATGGGGGTAATGTTTTAATCTCATTCACATCTAATGAAATTCATTCAAAGAGGGAAAATTATGTGTTTCTATATCTATATGCATGTGGGGGTATATGAGGTATTCAGGGAGGACTAACATCTGCTCTCAGGGTTTGCAGAGCCCTATTCAGGGCTGCTTGTCTACTTTTGGTGTCCACCTGCTATCTGCTTATGGTCCCAAGAAGTTTTAAGAAGTGCAGCAACCACACCCCAGTACAACTGTGTCAGTAAACAGGCTAAACCAGGTTGAGGGTAGCTGACAGCCATTGCTGAGTTAGGAGGATGCCTCCCCCAAGTATGTGAAGCTTCTCCCCTAGTAGAATGATAGGATGAGAACAATTTGTTCCAACAGCCATGAAAGTGGCTGAAGCAGGCACTGTGGAGTGCTGAGAGCTTGATGAGACATCAAAGATACTGAGGTTGTCTACTGTATCCTGGGTCATTGTTGGTCATCCTAGCTTTTGTCTTGCCACTAGATTTCAACGACTATGGAAAGGAGTGAGGTTAGTGACTTTGTGCAACTCTGACTCACTTAAATCCAATTCATTACAAGTCAAGACATCACCCCATGATGTGTTTAATCCTCTTCCAAAAAAAAAAAAAGGACAAACAATAATAGAAATCTATCTTAACTAACAGGGAAGGAGAAGGAGATAAGAGAAAGCAAGGTAAGAAAAGGGAAGGCAGATTTTTTTAAAAGGCAGCAGTCAGAAGCAAAACAGACGTTAGAGGAAGGACAAGTTTAAGAGAGAAAAAAAGGTTAAGCAGAAGAAAATAGGATAAAGGGAAATGCACAGCTAGTAATCATAACTGTGAATGTAAATGAGATGGATTCATCCATAAAATGGAAGGGGATAGCAGAATGGATTAGAATCCAGAATCCAACAATATGTTGTTTACAATAAACATACTTGAAATGGAGACACACACAGAGTTTAAAATGGGCTGAAGCAAAATCTATCATGCTTCTGCTGAAGTAGGAAAAAAAAAACATGAGTAGCAATCACATCAAATAAAACAATAGCAAAAATAGGCCTAATTTAAAAAGATCAGCAGAGAAACTACATTTTGGTAAAAGGCACCATAGACCATGAAGAAATATCAGTATTAAACATATGCACCAAATGGTATAGCATCCAAATTCTTAAAGATTGAGCTATAGGAGGAAACAGAGAGGAAAACTATAATAATAGGGCATCTCAACTTCCCCTTCTTAGAACTAAATAAATGCAACCATAAAATAAATAAGAAGTCGAGTAGATGAACAGAATCTTAGAAAATTTGACAAAATTCTGGAGAAAACTGAATAGGAATAGAAAGGAATATACATTTTTCTCAGCTGTACATGGCACCTTCACAAAAACTGACCATGTACTAGCGGCATAAAAACCTTACAACTAAATGCTGAAAAGCAGAAATATTAAACATACCCTCTTCAGACTGTAATGAAATAAAAATTACATTTAATAAAGGACTATGGAAACATAGAGCAAAAATTCACCGGAAACTAAATAATCTAATCCCAAAGAATGAGTGGGTCAAAAAACAAATCATAGAAACAGTAATTTTATTAAAGAGAATGACAGCAGTGAGATAACTTACCAAAATTTATGTGATGCAGCCAAAGAAGTACTTAGGAGAAATTTTATATATCTAAATGAATATATCGGTAAAAGAGGGAAGAAGTAGGTCAATGAATTGGGTGTGCAATTAAAAGGAAAAACTAGAAAAATAACAAATTAAGAATACTCAACTAAACACAAACTGGAAATGCTGAAAATCAAAGGAGAGATCCATGAAATTGAATGTTTAAAAAAAATGAACTGATAAATAAAAGTAGGAGCTGTTTTTATGAGGGGCAGGGGGAAATCAACCAAATAAACAATTGGCTGACTTAATTTTTAAAAAAGAAAGAAGAAAACCAAATTGCTAGTACCAAAAATTAAAAGAGTGCATTTACCATCAATGACGATGAAATTAAAGAAATTAGTAGGAGTTAATTTGCCCAATTATATGCCAGTAAAACTGACCATCTAAGTGTAATGGATGAATACTTACAAAAATATAAACTGCCCAGATTAAAAGAGGAAAGAGAATACTTAATGATTCTATTTTAGAAAAAGAAATTGAACAAACCATTGATGAGTTCCTTAAGAAAAAATCCCCAGGGCAAGATGAATGTACAGGTCAATTCCACCAAATACTTAAAGAATAATTCATTATAATACTGTATAAAGTATTTGAAAAAATAAGTAAAGGAGTTATACCAAATTCATTTTATGACACAAATATGGTTTTTATGCCTAAAACAGGAAGATGTAAAATGAAACAAAAAACTATCGACCAATTTCCCTAATGAATACTGATGCAAAAATTTTAAATTAAATACTAGCAAGTACACTGAAGTTCTACAGAACAAAGATCATGCACTATGACCAGGTGGGATTTATACCAGGAATGCAGGCCTGATTCAATATCAGGAAAACTATCAGCATAATTGACCATATCAATAACTTAAACAACAAAAATCATATGATTATATCAATTATGATCAATTATATATCAATATGATTATATCAATAGAAGCAGATGACAAAATACAACATCCATTCCTACTTTAAAAAAAAAAAGATGAGAAAGCCTAGGAATTAATGGAGCCTTTCTTAAAATGTTAAGTAGAATCTATCTAAAACCAAGAGGAAGCATTATCTGTAACTTATATGAAGTCATGCAAAGTGAAGTGAGCAGAACCAGGAGAATATTAAACACAGTAACAGCAATATTATAAGGATGATCAACTATGAAAGACTTATGATCAAGACAATGATCCAGGACTATTCCAAAGGACTCATAATGAAAAATGCTATCCATTCCCAGAGAGAAGACTGACGAACTCTACATGCAGATTGAAGCATACTTTTTAAAACGTTTTTTTAGTTTTGTTGTTTTATTTTCTTTATGTTTTCTTTGTAATGTGGCTAATATGGAAATGTTTTGCATGACTTCACATGCATAATTGATATGAAATTGTATTCTCGAAAGGTTTAGAGGTATGAAAGGGAGATAGAGACTTTAGAATTCAAAATTTTTTAAATGACTTCTAAAAAATTTTACATGTAGTTGGGAAATATTGAAGGAAATAATTTAAGATAACTTTTTTAAAAGTTACATTCCTCTGTTATCAGTCATCTTTAAAAAATTTGACATCTTCTTCTTGAGGCTCTCTTTCTCACACTAATGTCCACCCTACTTTGACCTCTCCTTTTTTTCAACAAAGTACTTGACAAAGCACCAGTCTCTTACCACTTATCTCAAGCAAAAAATATCCCAAATTCTTTTCAACTTGGATTCTGCTTTTGCCAGAGCACAGCAATTGCCCCCTTCTTTTTAGTTCAAAATCTGAACTCTTCTGAAAGCTCTTTCAAAAGCTGTTTCCTTTTCAAGAAAAGCAGTAAAATTTCATTACCATTGGGTGTCATAGAGTTTACTGCCTTTAATATTTTGTGTCAGACACATAACAGGATTGCTTGCTTGAGATGTACTCTATATAAAGATATTTACAATATATCAGTAGTCTATGAGATTAAATCACCTTGGCAACATGGCCAGAACTTGAGATGGTAATTTACTACTATTAAAGCATTCTCTCTCTCTCTCTCTCCCTCTTTCTGTCTCTCTGTCTCTCTCTCCTTCTTTCTCTGTCTCTCTCTCTGTTTCTGTCTCTCTCTGTCTCTTTCTCTGTTTCTTTCTCTCTCTTTCTCTCTCTCTGATTTTAACCATATTCACTCTTAAAGAATCAAGCCTAAAGTCTTGCTCTTTTGAATCATGGCACAAAGAAGCCATTTTATTGAAGTACTATGTGAAATGCAGGAAATACTCTTGCCTGAGTTTCTCCCTCATAGTTGGAAACAGAAATATCCAAATGAGACCCAAATCTTAAATTTTACAATTACTTTTTGGTGCTAAATTTAAGAAGCTTTGCACATATCATGGACATGAGATATGCCTCTGTTCAAAATATATTTTAGGAAGAAAAGAGCCATCTGTCCATCTTTACATTTTGCCACCCTCACTTCTATTTCTCTTTCTATCAAGGACGCTTATGTTAAAACTTAAAGCTGTTACTTGGCCAAGTTTTAATGTTAAGCCCTTCTTTAAAAAAAAAAAGTTCTAGATTCTTGGTCATTAAAATACCTCTTGTGGGATATGCATTTATTTTTAGGTTTTCATGGATGCTTTGGGTAAAATAAGGAGTAAAACAAGCATTTTGGCAAATAGTATAGGTGCCTTGAATACAACTGAGTTTCACAGTAAGAAGCTGTCCAAACTGAAGTACAGAGGGCCATGGATTAGCACAACCATTTTGGAAAGCAGTTTGGCATTAAGCAAATAAGGTACTAAAGATATTGGCAAAAAAAAAAAGTCCCTCCAAAATAAAAATGTTTAGAGCAGTACCTTTTGCAGTAGCAAAGAAGTAGCAACAATGTAGATGCCCATTAGCTGGGGATTAGCAAAACAAACTGAGATAAATAAATATAATGGAATATTATCCCTTCCATATTGTGGGGATTAGGGATAGGGCACCTCCATGATCTCGAAAATCTGCATATAATTTTTTGGCCCTCCCTTCATACCAGAGAAGAAGTCTGAATTCTTTCCTTTTCTTTTGTGGGGTATTTATAGTACTTTATTGTAAAATCTGGGTAGATATTATACAACACCATACATAAATTTTATGCATTTTTGAGTTCCTAAACTTTTTTGTGTAATCTGCTGGCCTTCATGTGTTGTCTGCAGCTTCTGCAAAACTTTCAAAAAATCCCCATCTAATTAACTTCTTAGGCGGACCAAGATATATTCAAACTGCAATGGGGAAAGTCAGATGTGGAATAATTGTATTATATATGTTTGGGCAACTGGGTGGCACAGTCAATAGAGCACCACACCTAGATTTGGGGAGACCTGAATTCAAATCCAACCTTAGATACTTATTAAATGTGTGGCCGTAGGCAAGTCACTTAACCTTGTTCACCTCAGTTTCCTCATCTGTAAAATGAGCTGGAAAAGGAAATGGCAAGCCACTCCAGTATCTTTGTCAAGAAAACCCAAAAAGAGGTCACAAACATGACTGAAAAACAACTTAACAAAAATAATAACAATTAAATTATTGTGCTCTAAGAAACAACAGGATGATTTTGGAGAATCATGGAAAAACTTTCACGACCTGATGCAAAATGAAGTAAGCAGAGGCAAGAGAAGGGAAGGGGAAAAGACAACAAACATTCATATGCTAAGTACTTTTTAGAAATATTTTTAGAAATATTATCTCATTTGATCCTCATAACAACCCTAGGAGGCAGATCCTATTATAATTTCCATTTTACAGATGTGGAAACCAAGGCAAACAGAAATTTAGTGACTTGGCAAGGGTCATACCACCAGGACTTGTCAGAAGCTTAATTTGAACTCAGTTCTTGATTCCAGGTCTAGAACTCTTTCCATTGTGCCATCTACTGGTCAACTACAACAATATAAACGGAAAGAATAACTAAAAAATAATTGGAAATAAAAATTATTAAATTACAAAGAACAATCTTGGCCTCAAAGAAGAAAGAAAAGGTATTTCCACTCCGTGCACAGATGTGGAACACTGTAGATAATGACAAATTTTTCCAATGCGGTGAATGGTTTTGCTGAAATTTTTTTCTCTTCAATTCTTTCTCTGCTTTTTAAATATTTTTTTTTGTTACAACTGAAGGCTCTCTGAGAAAATGAAGAGGAGACAGATGGAGAGGGATCCAGCCACTATAAAACCAAAAGAAATCAATGAAAATCTATTTAAAAAAAAAAGATCAATGTAGTCATTGATAATGAAGTTATGAGAGAAGAGTGGTGAAAATTTCAGGGAAAGATCATATCAATCATTCTGGGCAACATATCTATCTATATAAATATTTGTTTGATATAAGTGTTGAGAGACTGATGCATTGTCAAGCACTTTGTTTAAAAAAATGAAAGATCAAAATAAAGACTTTAGTATGTGAAAGAGGTCCTCAAGAAGAGGATGTCAAGTGTGTGTGTGTGTGTGTGTATATTTACATGTGTGTGTGCACATTTCAAAATACAAAATAACCTTTACAAACTATGCTTCCACAATCGTGCTCAAGTTTCTAGTAAAAGACATATTGGATCTTCTTGGTTAAATGAGGGCCACTATATGATTTCATGTTGCTTGTTTTGATCCACATTTGTTCTCTGCTGTTTCTGATTAATAGCTCTTCCATAACTTAGAATTTTAAAGGGCACAAAAAGATTAAAAATTGCCCATTGCCCTACTCAGGGTCCATTTCTGGTGACTCCTCAGAGGCTAAGGGTTCAAATAAAGAATTTATTTAATAAAACACATTTCTATGCTCTCAGATAAAAGTAGTTCCCAAGACAATTAAAAGCCATCCAGAGAAAAATAAAAGCAAGCAAAATCTATCAGCGAGGATGTTAAAAAGATTGATCAAAGGAGTTCTCTAAGGTCTTGAGAACTCCCTGCCTGAGTCTTAGAATTGAGTCAAGTTGGTCCACACCTAAGTATCAGATCAATTCACTCAAATTAACTCAAAATATATTCTATGACTTCTTTTCTCACAATAGTACCAGTTAGTATTCTGGGAATGTAAGGGGTCAATTCTAACATACCTTCTAGTGCTAAAAATTCTATGAATACTTGAAAATGGAAACACATATGTTTAAATAAATGGATGGATAAAGAGAAACTCATTCAATTTAAGGAAATAGAATTATACAATACTATTTAAATTCTAAAATCTAAATTCATTGTATTAAATTCTTCACTTCCACCAAGTAATCTGGCTTGTTTATACTAATAAAAATTGTAACATATCGATTTATCCAGGTTGTCATAAAAGAAACTTCATTATGTAAAAAGATTCAATACTACAATTTATGTTATATTTAGAATATTGTATTGCTGTCCTGGTCACAATGATCACACTAACAAATCCTAGTATCCTAGTTAAGTTGGTAGCCTTTTCTTTTTATTTTAGTTTAGTTTAGTTTACATCATTCATTTCCACAAGATTTTGAGTTACATATTTTCTCCCCATCTTTCCCCTACCCACCACCCCAAAACAGCCATCCCAATGTATCCCCCCTCCCCCCG
>CM053583.1:88624995-88653121 GCA_028627135.1 Pseudochirops cupreus
TGGCTTTTTGGGCCTCTTTTGTCATTTGAGCTAATCTATTTTTTAGGGTATTGATTTCTGCAGTCAGATTGCTGACTCTCTTTTCATGATTTTCTTGCAACATTCTTATTTCTCTTCCCAATTTTTCTTCCACTTCTCTCATTTGGTTTTCAAAATCCTTCTTCAGTGGATCTCTAGCTTTAAGGCAATCTTCATGTTTATTGGAAGCTTTTGGTGGGGGAGCTCTGGCTATGCTGTCCTCCTCCCTCTCTCTACCCTGCCTTGATCCTTCTTTTCCTCAAAGAAGGAATCTAGGGTTTGGTTGCTGTTCTTACTTTGCTTCTTATGCTTATTCTTATTCATGGTTGGTGAGTCCGTGATTTTTTTTTAATCTCTGTGGAGCTCTGCTTCCAGAGGGGAAAGCTCTGTCCCAAATTGCTGGGGTTTTCCCAGCTGCCTGGAGCTCTTAAGAGGTTGCTGGGTCCCTCCCCCACTCTGGCTCACTGGAAAAAAAAAAACCATAGGACCAAAGCCCAAAACCGTGATCTGGATCCAGGCCGCTCAACACAAAAGCCTCTGAACAATCGCTTGGTCCCCCTGCAGTCTGCAGGCCGAGAGCTCTGAAGCGGCAGTGTGGAGGCGAGTGCAAGACCTCCAGTTCTGCAGCCTTGTTGCTCTGGAGGCATTTTGGCCAGACCGCTTTTCTCTCCCAATTTCACAAGCTCTCCTGACCTAATTCTGGATACTGCCGCAGCTGCCACCAATCCGCTCACCCGAAACTCCAGCCAGGCTTGGCTCCTCTAGTCCAGCCACCTCCCAGCTCCTCTTGTCCAGCTGCCTCTGGGGCATGGCCATGGTTTCAGGCTAGGCTGGTTTCAGTTCGCAGGGCTGATATGGTTCTTTGTAGCCTAGCTAACTTTAGTGGAAAGTATATTTGTGTGTGTTTTGGAGTTCTAGAATTAGCTTAGAGTCATATTTTATGGGTATTTTGGGGTAGCTATGTGAGAGCTGCAATATGTTGCTGCTCTTATGCTGCCATCTTGGCTCCACCCCCCGGTAGCCCTTTCTTGATTATGATATAAGATACTCATAAAGAACTGGATTGCCTTTTTTCCTTTTGGTTACTTGGCCTTTGTTTTTCAAATGTTTGAGGATTTTGAATCACTCAAAATATAAAGATTACAAACTCTGAAATCATCTGTCAAAAATACTTAAAGAGACAAGAAAGGTAAATTGCTAGTAGTCACACACCATGACAAGTAATATGCTAAGTTCATTAAATATACCATGTAGCAAATAGAATAAAAAACCTTTTGAGTTTGTAATCCAAGTGGTCAGTCAACTACAAAGACTAATATATAAAAAAAATATAATCTTAATTAGTAAATGCAATTAGATGAGAAAAAATATACCAAGGCAGAGTATACCACAAATAGCTGACAGCATATTTAATTTATCTTAGTGATGGAAAAATAAAATCTGCCATATTTCAATGAGTTATTAGAAATATTTTTCAGTTTGAATGTGATAAAGTAATTTCGGAAAACTTGGCTAAACCCAGCTCCAGGCAGTCTTCTATAGTGTAGACTTCATAATTCCAAAAAGAAACCACCTTGGATAGCACAGATTCAAAAGCTAGGACCAATCTAAGTCTTATGGTTTGTCCTTTCTCAAAGAGAACCATTACATTAGGGAAGGTGACATCATGACTTGCAAGTAAATTGGATTTAAGTGAGGGAGGGCTGTGCAAAGTCACCAGCCTCACTTTCTCCTCCAGAGTCATCTGGGTCCAGTGGTCAGATATAGATCAGCACAACTGGAGATGGCCCAGGATGCAGAGGGAGACCTTGGCCTTTTTAAGCTAAGGTCTTTCCAAGTTCTCACTTTGACTGAGGCAATGCCCATTCAGTGATTAAAGTTGTTTAAGGAGTCAAGGAATGGCCTCTTTAATTAAAAAAAAAAACTGGGAGGGTGTAATGAGAATGGGAATTTGAAGATCTTCCCTGCCCCTTATTAGACCTAAGGGGGAGTTGAAGACCTCCCCTTCTTTGAAAGTAAACTCTGCCCCCAATAGGCTGAATGTAATCACATGGAGCCTGTGATGGAGGGAATTTGCTGAAGGTATAGCAGAGCCCACAGGAAGGTTCCCTGCTGTGAAGATAAACTCTGTGCCCTGATAGGCTAAATATAGTCACATGGAGCCTGTGGTAGGAGGAGTTTGCTGAAGGGAAGCAGAGACCACAAGAAGCAGGAATAAGAGCTAGCCAGATAGTGGGGGAGAGAGGACACTCATTAAGGAGGAAGAGAGGTTTGTGAGTAGATATTGATCTTGTGTTGGTTTGTGGGAAGGCTAAAGGATGCTGTGGCTCTCAGTGTTATTATGGCTTCTGAATACATTTAGTACTATGATGGAATTGGCTTACTGGTTTGGGGGTTCAGTTTTCTGGTGTCTGAATAAATGCTTCGGTTCTATCCTGTGTTGGAAGAGTTTGGTATGTTTTGTGATTGAATGTCATGCGATATTTATAGTCATGGTCTTTATGATGATCATGGGTGCTATAAATATTGCATTGGTGCTACAGAGAGGAAGACCCTTGGGGTTTCTTGCCAAAAGAGAAACAATGCTATCTACAATTACTCTGAGCCCAAAGAGTAACCATTAAGTGGTGCTTCAGTAGGGACCTGTTGTTGTCCAATCAATGAGAGCCAGAGTGAAATGGATTTATGGCATAGTCTTTAAGAAAAAAATCTAGCCAGTAAACCCCAAGGTACCTAGGTAGGTTTCAGCCTTCAAAATTTACCTTCCTTTGGGCAGAGCACCCTCAGGTAAGAGCATGATATTCCATGTGGAGAGAGGAAAGGAGAGAAGAGGAGAGGAGGAGCTAAGTCTCCCAACTGAAACTGGCCAGTGGGGCCCCCAGTGGGATAGCTCAGACTATTCACAGGTTGTGATTTGCCTTCATTTTTGAAGAGGACCATGACATCAGGAAGTTGTTGCCATGATTTGCAAATAAATTGGATTTCAGTGAGGGAGAGATGTGCAAAGTCACCAGCCTCACTTTTTCCTCCAGAGCCATCTGGGTTCAGAGGCCAGATATAGATCAGGACAATTGGAGATGGCCCAACATCCAAACCTTGATGACAGATGGAAGAGTATACAAGCAAGGATGAAAGGACCAGAGAGCCAGATCTTCTGATGCAAGATCAACATAAACAGCACATTATAAACAATTAGGATATATGTGTATTTGTATATATATATACATATATATGCACATAAGTGTGTATATATGTATATGCATGTATACACATATAGTCACATCTGCAGCTTGAAAATATATTGGTGTTGTATGTACTAGAAAAAGAAAGATTTTTTTTGGTTTTTTGGGGTTTTTTTTTTGCTTTTTGGAGGGGGGGGGAAGGCAGGGCAATTGGGGTTAAGTGACTTGCCCAAGGTCACATAGCTAGTATGTATTAAGTGTCTGAGGCTGGATTTAAACTCAGGTCCTCTTGACTCCAGGGTCAGTGCTCTAGTCACTGTGCCACCTAGCCACCCCAGAAACAAAGATTTTTATGAGAATCTGAATTCCAAAGAGTCAGCTTCAGGAAATGGAGATAAGGTGAAGGAAGGAAGTTGTCCCAGAGCCCAAAGACAGTAAAAATGCCACCATACTCAACTAAGTCCCAATAAGTCAATACAAGAACATTATTGTCAAGGTACAATCAGAAAAACAGAACTAATATTTGATAGAAATGTAGCTATAAATGTCATGTGAACTCAAAAGGAGAATTATAATCTGATTCAAAAAAGTTGATACCAAAAAATGTTTGGTTGAAAATCAGCAATGGTATAATGTCCAAATTTGTTTTCAATTTTTTAAATCAAAAGTCAAAGATTTGGTGGTTTTTTTTTGGGGGGGGAACTTTGGTATATAGAAGATCTTGACAAAACTTGGAGAAAAAAATAACCTGCTCAAATACAAGCTATCCCAAATGAAGAAATTACAAATGACACGAAACAAATTCCTAATGTAACCAGAAAACTGGTTTACATTTATACATGGGAAGATAATACTTGTAATTCCAAAGTACTTGATCATTATTAGGGCCATTGAGATGAGTACACATAGACAGAGGGTATAGGTGTGTGCTATGATGGAATGATGTCCAAAAATATAAAATTAAGGGGTGAGAAAAAAGAATCACTGGCAGAAGGGGTAAGGGAGAGGTGGAACAGAATAAATTATCTCACATAAAAATAATGTGAAAAGACTTTTATAGTGAAGGGGAAGATGGGGGAGGTGGCAGGCAATACTTGAACATTACTCTCATCTGAATTACTCTCAAAGAATAACATACACACTCAGTTGGGTATAAAAATCTACTGTTCCCTATAGGAAAGTAGAAGGGGAGAGTGATAAAAAAAAGAGAGGGTAGAATATGATGGAAGGGAGGGCAGATGGGGGAAGGTGGTGATCAGAAGCAAAACACTTTTGGGGAGGGGCAGGGTGAAAGAAAAGAGAGATAAAAATAAGCAGGGGTGAAACTGGATAGAGAGAACTACACAGTAGGTAACCACAACTGTGAATGTGAATAGGATAAACTCACCCATAAAACAGAAGCAGACTACCGAATACAATAAAAATCAGAATTCTACAATACATTGTTTACAAGAAACACACTTGAAGCAGAGAGACATGCATAAAGTAAAGGTAAGAAACTGTAGCAGAATCTATCATGCTTCACTTGAAATTTTAAAAAAAAAAGCAGGGGAAGCAGCTAGGTGGTGCAGTGCACAGAACTACAATGCAGTTCTCCTGGAGTCAGGAGAACCTGAGTTCAAATCCAGCCTCTCACACTTAACACAAAACTAGGCATGTGACCTTGGAAAAGTCACTTAACCCCAATTACCCTACCTTTCCCCTTCCAAAAAGCAAAAAAATAAAAAGGCAGGGGTAGCAATCATGGTCTCAAACAAAGTGAAACCTTTGCATATCTTATGAAAAGAGAAAGTATATTTTTGCTAAAAGATACCATAGAAAATTAAGTAAAAGCAATACTAAATATATATGTACCAAATGGTACAGCATTCAAATTCTTAAAGGAGAAGGTAAATAAATTATAGCAGGAAATACACAGTAAAACTATACTAGTGGGGAACCTTAACCTTTCCCTCTCAGAACTAGAAAATTCTAACCAAAAAAAAGAAAAAAAAAGAAAGAAAGAAGTTAAAGAGATGAATAGAATTGTTGAAAAGTTAGATATAATAGACCTCTACAGAAAACTGAATGGGAATAAAAAGGATTGTGCCTTTTTCTCAGCAGTATATGGCACCTACACAAAAATTTACTGTGGGGTAAATAAAGCATATAAACTTCACCATCAATGCTGAAAAGCAGAAATATTAAATTCATCCTTTTCAGGTCAAAATGCAATAAAATTACATTCAATAATGGATCACACAAATGTAGATTGAAAATTAATTGGAAACTAAATCATCCAATCTTAAAGAATGAGTGGACCAAAGAAATTGAAGGAATTAGAATAGGCAATGAGGAAAAAATACTATCGCTTGTTGTAGATGAGATGATGGTACATTTTGAGAACCCTAGAGAATAAACCAAAAAAACTATTTGAAATAATGAACAACTTTAGCAAATTTTCAGGATATAAAATAAGCCTACATAAGTCATCAGTATTTCCATAGTCCGGCAACAAAAGATAGAAAGAGAAATTCCATTTAAAACAACTGCAGACAATATAAAATACTTGGGAGTCTACCTCAATCCAGAAGCTAAATGAACAGAAGTTCAAAACACTTTTCACATAAATAAAATAAGATCTAAACAATTGGAAAAATATTAATTGTTCATGGGTAGGCCAAGTCAATATAATAAAAATGATAATTAAACCTAAGTTACTTCAGTGCCATACCAATCAAACTAACAAAAAATTATGTTATGGAGCTAGAAAAAAATAAACAAAATTTATCTGAAAGAACAAAGGGTCAAGAATATTAAGAGAATTAATGAAAAAAAATTATAAAGGAAGGTGTCCTAGCCAGACCAGGTCTCAAACTGTATTACAAGGCAGTAATTATCAAAATGATCTGGTACAGCTAAAAAATAAAATGGTGGATCAGTGGAATAGATTAGGTACACAATACCTAGGAGTAAATTGCCATAGTAATCTAGTGTTTTATAAACACAAAGATCCAAGATTTTGAGACAATAGCTCACTATTTGACAAAAACTGCTGGAAAAACTGGAGAGCAATTTGACCAAAACTAGATATAGATCAACATCTCACACCATTTAACAAGGTAAGGTCAATGTGGGGACATGATTGAAATATAAAGGATGATACCATAAGCAAATTAGGGGATCATGGAATAGTTTACCTGTTAGATCTATGGATAAGGGAAGAATTTATGACCAAACAAGAGATAGAGATCAATAAAGGATGCAAAATGGAGGTTTGATTACATTTAATTTAAAAGGTTTCACATAAACAAAACCAAAAGTGACCAAGATTAGAAAGAAAGTAGAAAACTGGGGTGGGGTAGGGATTTTATAGCAAGTTTCTCTTATAAAGGGGTCATTTCTCAAATAAAAAAAGAACTGAGTTGAACTAATAAAAATACAACTCAGTCCTCAAAAAATGGTCAAAGGTTCTGACGAGGTAGTTTTCAGAAGAAGAAATCAAAGCTATCTATAGCCGTATGAAAAAATGTTCTGAATCACTACTGATTAGAGAAATTTAAATTATAACAACTCTAATATACCACTTCACACCTATCAGATTGGCCAATATGACAAGAAAAGTTAAATGACAAATTTTGGAAGGTATGTGGGAAAATTGGAACACTAATGCACTCTTGTTTGAGTTGTGAAGTGATCCATCCATTTGGAGATCAGTTTAGAACTATGATCAAAGGGGTATAAAACTGTGTATACCCCATGACACAGCAATACCACTACTAGGTCTGTATCCCAAAGAGATTTAAAAAAAAAAAAAAAAGGAAAAGGATCTATAATTTTTATAGCAGCTTTTTTGTGTGTGGTGGAAATTGGAATTGGAAATTGATGGGATGCCCATCAATTGAGGAATGGCTAAACAAGTTCTGGTGTATGATTGTAATTAAATGCTATTGTGCTATATAAAATGATGAACAAGATGCTTTCAGAAAAACCTGGAAAGACCTAAATGAACCAATAGGAAAGGAAATTAGCAGAAACCAGGAGGACGTTGTACACAATAACAGCAATATCATATAATGATCAACTGTGAATGACTTAGCTATTCTCAGCAATACAATGTTTTAAGATAATTCAGAAGGCTTTATGATGAAAAATGCTATCCATCTGACAAAATCTGAGCACAGATTGAAGCATACTTTTTTTTCTTGCTTTTTTTTTGTTTTGGTTTTCCTTCACAACTTAACTAATATGAAAATGTTTTGTATGACTGCACATTATAACCTATTTCAAACTGCTTACCTTCTCAAAGAGAGGGAGAGAGGGAAAGAATTTGGAACTCAAATTTTTAAAAACAAATGCTAAATATTGTTTTTACATTTAATTGGAAAAAAATAACATATTTTCTCAAAAGAAAGGAGCTGGGCATCACTGACTAGATGAAGATAGGTTGCTCAACTGCTGCTAGAAGCTGGACCAGGGGTGGGGAAACTGCAGCCTCGAGGCTACATGTGGCCCTCTAGGTCCTCAAGTGTAGCCCTCTAAATTCTGTCAAAGGGCCACACAGGAGGACCTAGAGGATCACATGTGTCCTCGAGGCTACAGGTTCCCCATCTGTGAGCTAGACTGATTAAAGTGTAGCTCTGAAATTCCCAAGAGCTGCCTGGAGGAGGGGGAAAAGTTTTCTCAATATTTTGAAGAACTGCCTTGAAAAAGTAAGACTAAACTGCCATGCTCTTTACTGCCACCTACAGGTTAAAAGGTAGCAACCCCTCAGAGATTTCTCTTCCTTGTTCTTTACCTTTACCTAAGGCTTGAGAAGGAAAAATCCCTCAGAACCCATAAGTAAAATAATATTAATAATATCTTTGCAAATTGAAGATGGGGGACAGGGGGGAGGACTATCTTATGGAGAGCTCACACTCCCTACGTGCCCAGCCAGGGAGTAGATAAATACCTTGGCAAACCCCAAGTTTAATGTCTCTGATTTCAATAAAAGAGTTTACATTGCTTCATTGATCTGATGCCCAGGAAGAGAGCAGAGAGACCCAGGAGAGAATTTGCCCCACCTAGCTGGTGAAGATCAAAGACATGAAGGCCAAAGGTCAAAGTCTTGAGTTACCTGGACACATAAGTTTCCCTACTTTAAGTGCTTCTCTTCTATATTGCTATAAATCTGTGCCCACTCTCCTCTATGGATCCTATGGGCATTGGTGGGGGAAAAGTGCCTTTGGTTATGTTATGATTTTTCTTGCTTTCACCTTATTGTTCAGTAAATGTTTCATGATTAAGAATTAATGGTGCCATCTTGGCTGATTTGTTTAAATGGGAAGTACTCTGGTAGAGCCTCAGGAGCTATACTTGTGGATAATAGATATATAACTTCCCCCACACTGGGGTTACCCCTTGCCTCATCACCACCACCTACTCTGGGAATGTCTACTTTCCAGAATGAGTGCAAGTGGACTGAATGAGAGAAAGACAAAGAGTGAGAGAGAGAGAGAGAGAGAGAGAGAGAGAGAGAGGAGCTGTGGGTGGATTTTCTGCTTGTGCTTATATTACTATTTGAGGAAGCAATTATATGGAACATTTACCAATTGTGGCACAAAACAGATCTGCTGATACATGCATGTCACTTCCAAAAAGAGAGATGTTACTGAAAGCCAATAGCACCTAAAGAATGGCTGGGAAATTTTTCCAGTTCTGCACAGACATTGGCCTTGGTATTCCTTTGAGAGTTTGGCAAACAGAGCTATGAATGATTTCTTTAGTTAGCTGCTTGAGGTAGATGATAACAGATCAAATGATGAGGAAGTGCTACTCAACTCATTTTGCTTCTTTCTTCTCTGGCAAGCAGATTGATTTTTAGACGGGAAAGGCAGAAAAAAAATGGAGACTACAGAACTGAAACCAAAGATAATCAGGGAAATAGTAAAAGAGCACCTCCATATCTCCATTAATCACAAGTCACCAACTAAATCCCAAGATACTAAATAAACAGTGTGGAGTCTTTGATCTGTATGTCATCTGTAACTGATGAATTCTTACAAGGTCAACATAGGGACTATAAGATGTCCCTGTCCAGAGGAGTGGTTCTCCATACTGCTCCGATTTCATTCCAGTTCAATAGTTTGGTTGCTTTATAGAACATTAGAGGAGAAAAAAACTTTGGAAATCATCCTGTTCAATGCATTCATTTTATACATAAGGGAATCTATGTCCAGAGAGGTTAAATAATGCCCAGGGATGCATAACTCACTGACAGATGACCTGAGAGAAGAATCCAAGTTGTATTGCCTCTGTTCTCATACACAGTAATAGCAAAGTATCATAGAATTTCAGAGATTTGAGAGACCTCAGAATTAACCAAGTCTAATCCCCTCATTTTATGGATAAGCAATCCAAGGCTTAGAGACTTGCCCAAGGTCATATAGCTTGTTGATGGCAGAGACAGAACTATAGCACAGGTCTTTTGTTCATAGTGTACTCTTCTTTCTGTTTTATCATTCTCTCTCTCTCTCTCTCTTTCTCCTCTTCCTTCTCTTCCTCCTCCCCTTCCTCCCCTTCCTCCTCCTCCTCCTCCTCCTCCTCCTCCTCCTCCTTCTTCTTCTTCTTCTTCTTCTTCTTCTTCTTCTTTTCTTTTCTTCTTCTTCTTCTTCTTCTTCTTCTTCTTCAGCAAGACCTTGGGCAAGTCACCTGACCCCAATTGCCCTGCCTTCTCCTCTCCAAAAAGAATAAATAAATAAATACAAACCTTGCTTTGGTTGATTGTTTTTTTTTTTTAAAGAAAACAAGAATGTGGTTTGGGATTCAGTAGATGTGTGTGATTGCTAGGTTTGAGGATTCCTGTCATGAACAGATGTTTAGGCTCTCTGTTCTACCACTTGAGGAATGTCTTCAAGTAGGAATTATGAAGTAACTTCAGAACAGATATGATTGTGATAGAAGATTGGAAAGTAGCTGTGGGAGTGGGAAGCAAACTCTATGTCAATTTGCTTTGTGCTATAAAATGATCAACCTCATTTCACCATCTCTAGCAGCAGATGAATGATGCTGCTGTAAAACATAAGCCTTTAAGGGATCCTGAGAACCTTGAGAATGAAATATACTATGAAACTAGCTAATACTATCAGAGTGAAAAACGTTTAAAATTAAGGGTTTATTGGGCTGCTATGTGAGGCATAGAATCACCAAAGGGTGATTTTAAACAGCCTTAGTTTGACAGCCTTATAATATACTGAGAACTCTCTTGAGCATCTCAGTTCAAGGAAGATATCATAAATTCAGCTCGATAAAAACTTAAGACAGACCTAAAAAAGAAGACCCTTAACAATCATCAATCAATCACTAAGTGTGTGCCCAGTGCCCTCAAATAGAGCTAAGAAGTTTAGAGGATGGCAAAGAACCAAGAAATCATTATTTTCCCTTTTCTAGGAGTTTACACTCTGGATGGAAAGACAACATTGCCTTCTAGAAAAAAAATGGAGACGAAAATAAAGAAATTAACTGCTAAAAGGGAATAGAATAGACTAGAGTCCTCTAGGACTTCAGAGGAGAGAAAACATCATACTGGACTGGAACAGTCAGGAAGTATTTCCTGATGTAAGTGTGTGTTAGGTCTGACCTTGAAGAAAGTATAGAATTGAGATTAGTATAGAAAAGGAGGGGCAGGCACTTCAAACAGAAACAAAAGCTGTGAGCACAAAATTAATGTGGCCAATGATCAAATGAGATAATATTTGTCAAAAGTCTTTAGCACAGCACCTGACATGTAGTAGGTACTACATAAATGCTTCTTCCCTTCCTCTTGAGGGCAGGGGTTATCCAGCCTTAATGTTGGTATCCCCAGAGTTTAGCACAGTCCTTGGCAAATAGCAGCTTGATAAATATTTATAATTCCTTCTTACAGCCAGCAGCTACTTCAGGTGCCAGATCTTTCCCTTCCTCTTTCTTTCCCCCTTTTTAAGTTTACATAGTATAGCTCCTAATTCTTCAGATCATTTTCTGATACCTGACTAATCTGATAAATTAATTATGCTAATGTGCTGATGGGGTGCTAAATAATGATTGTGTTACCCCTCACCAGGTGACATGTTTGCCTTTTAACAGGGACCTTCTGGAAATAGTACCTAAATGAGAAACTAATGGCAGGGAAGTCAGTGTAGGGAAATATTTCCGAGCCCTTCAACAAGCCTCAAACAATAGCTTCTGTATTAGACAGCTGTTGTGAGTACAGTTTGACTGAAAATAAAGAAACTAATGAAAACCATCTAGGTGTGTAAAGAAAAAAACAATTTAATGGATGGAAAATTAAGGGATATAAGACACAAAAGTAAATAAAGGAGAGGAAAGAAAGCACTATTTTCTGGGGAAATGCTAAAAGGAGAATGAAACTACAACACCGATTTCTATGGAAAGTAATGGAGTCCCACAACTAGAGTTATACTAATAAAAACACACAAAATTCTCTAGTTCAAAAGATCTACTCACAACCCTCAGCACACAGAGAGAAATGCGCTATTTGATAAGTATTTCCATTTCTTTATTAAGCAACATTATAACTGTCATCAAGTAACACTGTAAAATATCTCTCCCATCCCATATTCAGGCAACATTTTTAGGAAATATAAAGTAACACAAAGAGAAATGTAGTTGGAGTCTTCCAAAAAGCTAGAGAGGGTAAAGAAACATAAACATTTTCAATGGTGCAATATCCCAAGCACAAAGTAATAAACAATTTCCCTAATCTGCTTCTTCTACATGCTCAGAGCAGGATCATAAGATGTAGAATTGGTAGGGAACCTTAAATATTATTTAATCCAACCACTTCATTTCTGAGATAAAAAAAAAAAAACTGAGTCCCAGAGAAATTGAGTGATTTACCCAAGGACACACAAACAGAATGGAAGTTAGGTCCTTCAACTCCAAGTGCAGTGCTCAATCACCACTGGACCCAGACGTCTCTGGAGAAGAAAGTGAAGTAGGTGACTTTGCAGTCCTCTCACACTTAAATCCAATTCACCTGCAGGTCATGGCCTCATCTTCCTGATGTCATGGTCCTCTTCAGGAACAAAGGACAAACTACTTAAAGGGCTCTGTCCATTTCTGTCTATAGTATGAGCCACCTCTCCCAACCACAGACACACCTCCTTAGAAAAGTCAATTGGTTCTCCAGATTAGATTGGATTGGTTTAGCTATGAGATACGCACACACACAGAAACACACACATATATACACACATATATGTATGCATATATGTGCATTCATTTATATAAATATGTACATATAGAGATAAAAACATATTTGTTTATGGAGATATTTTAAGAATAGTTTATTAATATAAATAATATACTTCCTCACTGTTTTATTGAATTGTGTACTCTGTAGTCCCCAGGACCCCTGGAAAGTTAAGTGTTAAATAGGAACAAATTATGGAGTTGGGGGGAATTAGAAAAATTTTCACCATACCTCCCTTCTAAATTTTCTATTCCAACTGATCTATTGACCTTGTTTGAACAGAAAATCACAGAATGTAAGTTAGTTCCTACATTTCTGAAATGATGGGCAATAAATGATGTTTATTAAGTAACAACTATGTGCCAGGCATTGCACTCAGTGTTGGGTAGTGAAATACAAAAGTCATTTGAGGAGCTTACATCATAAATGAGGAAACAACACATATAAACTGGTAGAGCAGAAGGGGTACATATACAGTATGTACAGAAACAGAAGGGGTATATACAGTATGGGAAACCACAGGGATGGTAAGAAGAAAAATGGGTTAGGAGATGGGAGTGTGGAAATCAAAGAGGAGCACTGCAATGGCCAAGGTGAAAGAACACGACCTCATATTGGTAGGCAGACAAAGTAAGGTTTCAAGAATCAGGTATGCCCATCATCAGGGCAGAAATTCCAGAGCTTTTCTAAGGTTTGGTTGTGAAAGGGTAGGAAAAGGAAAAGAGAGGGAAATGGGAACTATTCCACTCCTACGGTGAGGAGAATCTTATTTTAATTGCCCACCTTCTCCCTACACCTAACTTTTCTGTTGCACTTCCCTAATCTCCAAACTCTGAGTCCCAGAAAGGGCCTCTACAGAAGGTAGAACTAAAACCAAAGGGTAAAGGGGTAGGATTTCAGCTCAAAAAAACCTTAAAACTACACTTAAAACTTTCTGAAAATGAGATGGGCTACCTCATTAGGTAGGGTTTCCTGACACTAGAAGAGACATTGCCTATCCACCTGTTGAGGATGCAGTATGAAGGGTCCCCTCCATATCTGAGAGTCTATGATATCATTTCCATGCTTAGCTAGTTCCTTTATCAACTAATATTTAATAAAAGATTACTACTCACTACTTCATTTCCACCCACATAAAACTCCTTGCTGTTCTTTTCAAATGGTTTTACCACTTCTGACTGTGTGTTTTCACACCTGCTGCTTACACATCTACATGTGTCCTTGACTTTGTCATGCAGTCTCCCTCCTCTTCCTTGACATGTCTATTAATAAATTATACCTCCTCCACAGAGTCATCTTTATTCCATGGTTCACCACCCCCCATATCATCAAACCAACTTTTCTGCTTATTCATTTTTCACTCCATGCTATGGCTACACATTTCCATAATTTGTACAATGTCCCTGTCCTTCTGTACCCCTTAGCATATTTATGTATGCCAAGGCCAGCTGTTTTAGATAGAAAATTCCTTTTGAGAAGCACCCAACTAACAGCACAAGGACCTGTGGCATCATAGAATCTTCTCAGTTTCAATCAATTAATCAACAAGTATTTATTAAGTGCCTACTGTGTGCCAGGCACTGTGATAGGTGCTGAAAATACAAAAACAAAAGCAAACAGTCCCTGCCCTCAAGGAGCTTACATTCTAGTGAGAGATGCAAAATGTAAATAAGCATATTAAAAATCTATACATGACAATTTAAAGGTTATTTTCATGAAAAGGTACCAATAGCATAGCTACAACAAGGATATATTAAGGGTTTATTAAGTGCCTGTGCTAAGTTCTAGGTATCTGAAGATGCAAATGAAATGGTCCTTGACTTCAAGGAGCTGACATTCTATTAAGGAACACAACATGTACACGTATCAGAATATATAAACTACAAGGAACATTGGGTAGGGCACAGATGCTAGCAGCTGTGGGAAACATGTAGGAAATGATGTTTTAATTTACCATTTGAAGGAAACAAGGGATTTTAAAAGAAAGAAGTAGGTGGGGGAATCATTTTATATATTGGATACAGCTTGTGCAAAGGTACAGTGATAGGAGACGCATGTGAGGAACAAGCAAGGAAGAGGGTTTAGCCAGATGCATTAAAGAGTAAATAGTATGTAAGAAGTATGAAAAGGTAGGTTAGAGTCAGGTTGTAAAGGGCTTTATAAATGCTAAACACATTGGTCAGTTGTTATCTTTTGCTCTCAAAGAGGGCCAAAATGACACCACTATGTTAGAGTCAAGTTACTGTATATCTGACTATGGCTGATCAGACCAATAGGAGCTTGGAATGCTCTACCACAGGTAGGGCACAAATAGTCTGTGTGAACATTTGGGGTGGATTCTTTAAATTTGTGCATCTCATGTTTCTCTGGAGCTACTTCAATTCTGCTTTGCTCATAAAGCACAGTACCTTCTTTGATCCAGGTACACCATGCTGGGAGATCCTTTGCAAGCGTCTCCCATGCCACATAATCAGTTCCAAAGCTAAACACATAGTTGTTTATAGTAAGCATTTAAAAATGCCTACTGACTGACTAAATAGAGGAGTTGAGATGATTCTTCTGCAATTGGAATAGCAGGCTTTTAAGGGCTAGCTACTAGGGCCAACAATTTTATCCCTCTAGAGCCAATCTGGTCATAAAACTGTGATTTAGTTGGGTTGGTACTAGAACAGGGGTAGGGAACTTGTGTCCTCAAGGCCACATGTGGCCCTCTAGGTCCTCAAGTCAAAGGGCCACACTTAAGGACCTAGAGAGCCATTATGTGACCTCAATGATTCAGGTTCCCCACGCCTGTCCTGGAATGATAAACGTACAAGCTGTTTTAAAAGCTTTTCCAGCTTGGTAGAACAGATCAACCTTATATTTCATTACTACAACCTTCAATATCCCAAGGATATATCCCACAATATTCCACAGATATTGTGGGTATCAGAGTGGGATTCCAATGGAAGATTATATTGGGGGGGGCATATTTGTGTGTGTTTGTCCATGTGTTTGAGCAAGCCCAGCTGTGATTTCATTCCTGTGGAGAACTGTCTCTCTTCATATAGACAGGCTCTTTTAGGTAATTGCCTGGGGCATTGAGATTTTAGATGACTTCCCCTTCTTAGCAGAGCCAATATGTGTCGGAGGTCATATTTAAACCCATCTCTTCCTTATTCTGAGACCATTTATCTGTGCATTATACTATGCTTACTAGTAGTGGAGAAAGATAGATGCAGAAGAAACATGAAGTTTGTATTTAGTGTATCAAGAGGCTGACAGATGTAGAAACTTTGTTAGATGTAAGCAGAATTGAATTTTCACCACATAATCTGAAATCTAGATTCAGGAATAGCCTTAGATATTGTCTAGTCCAGATGTGGGGAACCTGAGGCCTCAAGGCCACATGTGGCCACCCCTGATCTAGTCTAAACTTTTCATTTTACAGCTGAAGAAACAAAGGTCCCAAGAGATGAGCTGGATTCCAAGAGTCAAGTAGCTAATTGATGGCAGATCTGGGATTAGAATCCAGGTTACCTACTTCCCAGTTCATTGTTCTTTCTGTTATGTTAACTATAAATATATAACTGAAATGGGTGTATCCCATTGTTTTTTTTTTCAAATCAAGTAAAATTTTTTATTAAATAAGCATATTGGATATTTAGAAGAATATTGAAGTGAATTCTTTGGAAATAAAGAATTCTTTCATAAAGCAAATAATCATTCCCTAATGGAAAACATCTATTATGAGGAATGCCAATTTGGATTTTTGTGGAAGAGCTTTGCTTAATACAGATCTATACTTATAGGTAAGTTATACTGACAAGGACTTACCATGACTTGATTCTCCTTTTATTTACATTTTTCTTTAAAAAAGAATAGATGTCATCTCTCTGTGTGTAATATAAATCCATTACCCTTATGTCCTTTTTGATGTACCTATAAATATGGTACCTCAGGTAGCAACTCTATTACCTTCTTTCCAAAAGGTCAAAGCACTGGGTATGTATTAGAACAAGGAGTTCCAAAAATGGAGCCCACCCATGAAAATCAGCCAGCCTTTCAGTGTTCTGAGTACACTAATTCAATATAGCTATCTTTTGTAGATAGGACAGGAAATGTTCACTTCTCTTGTTTTCCTATGTCAGCCTCTCTCTCTCGATAATACCCCCCTACACTTAATGAAGTGTTGAAACCTATCAGCACATTCTTGTCTGCGATAGGACAGAGGCACATTTCACATTGGGAAAAATCTTAATGAAAAGTGACTACCTGCCTCCTCACGGTGATTCAATTTTAGTCCATCCGAGAATCTACTAACAAATTTGTCTCCTGCTTGATTTCCATCTCCCTTAGTTTTCTGTTGATTCAAGATTAATCAAGCACATCATTTTCCCCCCATAAGTAAATTCAGAATCAATCCAAATCTACTCTCCATGTAAAGCTTGGCCTTGAAGATACTGGACCTTATTTTGTTTCTCCTGGCTCCCTGAAAAGAACAGTAACATGTCCCAGGAATGAATGCCAGTGAATACACAGCCCTCAAGCCCACTGTGCATTTCAGCCTGGAACTCACCTCTGCAGATAGAAGTGGGGCAGCCCCTGTGGTTCAGAGCCATACAAACATTCAACTTGACAAATATCTATGAAGCATCTACTGTGTGGCACTGTGCTAGGCACTGGGGAAGACACTAAGTTTTGACAAGCTATGGTCTCTATATTCATGGAGTTTATTGTCTAGTTGGGATTACAAATAACTACATGACAAAATACAGGTTACATCTCATTAAGTATCTATTATCCACAAATTTAGCTAAGACTTTCTTGAATCTTTATGACAATATGTACATATGTACATATGACTTTATGACCATATATGTATCATAGCATCCATATATAGAAATAGACATATATAGAAAAATATACATATGTGATATTTATATTGTATATATACACTCATCAGTGATTGCCATATAGTAAGAATTTATTAAATCTTGCTGGCTGGCATTACTGTACATGCTGCAGGTCTTCTATAAACTGCTGATTCACCCTATTTCACTTCCATCAAATTAGAGTGGAAGGAATCTAAAAGTTCAATCTAATCTAATTCCATCATTTTATGCAGAGATGAAGACATTAAGCTCTGGACATGGTGATCCCTCAGCTTTTGCAATAGAACTAAGACTGGAACCCAACTCTCATGACTCCAGTCTCGTTTTATTTAACTGAATCATGATACCACAGCATCACTGTCACATGGCAAGAAATTAAAGTTTTTCTAAAGATGAAAAACTTGTCCATTTCAGCTTTTATGTAGTGTTCAGGAACTGGATGACCAGAAGGCGGGAAGTGAGGTTAAGCTGAGAATCCATCCTATGGTTTGTCAGGCTATTATAATGCAATAAGGCTCAAAACACCCTTGAACCCAATGGGGGCATTATTTTTTTCTTCCAAGAGGGAGCAGGAAAACTGTTTTCCCCAATATTTTTATAAATAGGTAGATAGATAGATAGATAGATAGATAGATAGATAGATAGATAGGTAGATAGATAGATAGATAGATAGACAGACAGACAGATAGATAGATAGATAGATAGATAGATAGATAGATAGATAGATAGATAGATATAGAGATATATGTGTGTCTGTGTCTATATATTTGTGTGTTATCTGTGTCTCTGTGTATGTGTGCATTCACCAAGGAACCTATTTGTCCTTGGAACTTCAATATGTCAAGGAGGGATGGTGAGAGAAGGAAAGAGTTCCTCTAAGTTAAGTTAGAGTCCCAGAGAGCGGAAATTGAAACTGCGTAAAGATTTTCCTTCCATTAAGTTTTAGGTTCCCTGAGACCGAGTTCTTTACCATATCCACTTTTTACTTTTAGTGCCTGTCACCTATATTACTTGTAAAATGCCAAACAAATGAAATATTCAGTCTGACAAAAGCCTTTATGGAGAAGGTAGGACTTGCAAGGAACATTTAATGACAGATAACATCTAGCTAGGCACAAAAAGTGGGGGTGGGCAGAGAAAAATTGCAACAGTGGGGAACTGCATGAGTTAAAACATGGAGCCAAGGTTGTCTGAGAACAGCCCCCTAGATTTTCGTTCTTTTTTTGCCCGCATCTGTATGCCTCGTCTACATAGCCAGACTACAAACTTCACACAAACAAAATCCGAATTGAGGGCGTCATTCTGGCTGCAATCCTTGGCACGGCCTTATGATATTAGTAGATATTTAATAGATGTTTGTTGAATTGACTGACTCCTTCAGACAAAAATAAAACCCGGAAACTTAATTACCCCTAAGTGTAGTCACTTGGATTAAACAACGCCAACGGGAACTGTCAGTGGGACAGACTTTTGCAAAGAAAAAAAGGAAAATGAAAAAAAGAGAGGGAAAAAGAAAGTGGAAGAGAAAAGAAAGATGCATGTATGATGAGCTGTCATATACCACCAATACTGTTTCAGGTGCCCTTTTCCTGGAAGACCATTACATACATGTTTTCTAGTATAGCATGCCTAACATAGTAATAACATTATTATCTTACAAGCACATTTATAAGGCACTTTAAGGTTTGGAAAGTACTTTACATATAGTAACACATTTTATCTTCATAAAAACCCAGTGAGATAGGTGATATTTTTATCCACATTTTGCAGATGAGTAAACTGAGACATTTATCATCTAAGTGAAGGGTCACAGAGCTAGTATATGAGGAAGGATTCAAACTCAGATCTTCCTGACTCCAAGTCCTTCCCTTTATCCATTGTCACCTTCCTCCCTTATGATAAGCATACAGTAGGTAGCACATCAATTTTTTTCAGGCTTAAGTTATGACAAATTTTAGCATGTAATGCAATTTTTAATTTCATACAATTTTACCTTGGACATCCTAGAAGCAACAAAGATTTGAATAAGGTTCATGCATAGTCAACACCACATGTACACTCCAAAATCATCAGACAAGACTGATCTCCATTTGTCCCTTGGGAAAGTGATCTATTTTGCATATCAAAGTGAAGAACTGCCCTGCATGAGGAAAAGAGCCCCCGGAACTTTTTTAAATCAGTTTTATTTGTGTTGCTGGTCATCTTAACTTGTGGCAAGAAAAATTATTTGTGGAATGCCACCTGTGAAGTCAGCATGGTGCTACAGAATAAAAGAAAGACCAAAAAAAGCAAACAAATGAGCTATTAGCTCAAGAAGCTTACCCTCTAGTAGAGATTTTGACACTATGGACCGACTCTACCTTCTTACCCCACTTTTTCCTTCTATCAACAAGCCCCTGGACGTAAAATTGGCTTATCCTGGTTTCTTAATATTACCACATCTCTCCCCGCAAATTCTTCCTTATCTCTAAGTTTGACATGAAGCAGAAGACAGAAGCTGTTAGGATCTAGAGATAATGGAGGGAAAGTAGGGTCACCACCACTCCAGCAAAACAAGGCACCTCCATAGCTATCAGTGAATCACTCAAGAATTTAATGCTGCTACTTGGAATGCACTTTCAGCTTATTTTTGCTAAAATATAGCCGTACCCAAGCATTTGGGTGGGCATTTCTCAACAGACAATCAACCTGCAGAGTAAACCTCCCATTTTGCTTCTCTACCTGACTAGACTATGAGACATTTCAAACTGAATTCCTATATGTAACAAAAATCAACATGTACAAAACGGAATTTATCCTTCCCCCAAACCCTCTTCTTTTAGTGATTTACCTATGGATTGTTATCCTGTGTTCTCAAAGAGGGCCACAGTAGTATCACTATGTTAGAGTTAAGTTACAGTGGGTCTGACTGTGGCTGATAAAACCAGTACAAGCTTGGAATGCTCTACCACAGGTGAGACACAAATAATCCACGTGAACATTTGGGGTAGATTCTCTAAATTTGCATAACTTGTATTTCTTTTTAACTACTTCAATTCTGCTTTGCTCATAGAGCACAGCACTTCCTTTGATGAGGGCAAGCCATGCTGGGCATTCCTGTGCCAGTGTCTCCCATGTCTCACAATCAGTTCCAAAGTTCTTCAGAGAGTCCTTGAGAGTATCTTTGTATCATTTCTTCTGACCACTATGTGAGTGCTTGCCTTGTACGAGTTCTCCATAAAAGTCTTTCAGGCAAGCATATCATTGGCATTCTGCAGGAGAGTTTGAATGCTTGTCAGTTTAGTTCAAGAAAGGATCTCAGTGTCTGGTACCTTATCCTGCCAAGTGATCTTTAGAATCTTCCTAAGATAATTCAAATGGAATCAATCCAACTTCCCAGCAGGGCGCTGGTATACTGTCCAGGTTTCACAGGCATACAATAATGAAGTCAGCACAACAGCTCTGTAGACTTTCAGTTTGGTAGTCAGACTAATACCTCTTCTCTCACACACTTTCCTTCAGAGTTCTGGCAACACATGTGTCAACCTAAGCATCAGTGTGCATGTGCCTGGAAAGTATATTGCCAAGGTAATTGAACTTACCCACAGTCTTCAAAACTTCTACATTTTATGTAACCCATGGTTCTGCATATAGATGGTGTGGTGTAACTGTATTTTCTTGGCATTAATTGTTAAGCCAAACTTTGTTGCATCTCAGTTTCAGAAGCCACAATGGGTGCACAATCATCTGCAAAAATCATGCACCAACTCTCCCTCCACTTTAGGGCTTGCTGCCTTTTCAAGTTTACCTATTACTCTTAAGCATATCATCATCCTTCCAGTCACCCAGTCTCACAACCTAAGTGTCACTTTCTAGTCCTAATTCTTTCCCCCCATCCCCATATCTAACCTGTTGGCCAAGTCCTATTAATTATAATTTCACATCTTTTTTTATACATTTCCTTCTCTCCTCTGACACTTCTACCACCTTGGTGCAAGTATCATCAACACGTTACTAGATTATTATAATGGCTTTCTAATTGTTCTCCCTACCTCAAGTAGCTTCCCATTTCTAGTCACCCTCCATTCAACTATCAAAGTAATCTTTTTAAAGCATGGGTTTAATTGGTTTTAGTTTTTTTTCTATCTTCAACACAGATTAGACATATAATAAGCAATTAATAAATGCTTGTTGACTGACTGACCACTCTGAGGGACAGCAAGAATAGGATTTGATAGAGAGGACTTCTTTGTGGTGAATTGGGACAATTCTAACAAATCTGTTATATGGGTGATATGTTCAACACTAGGGACCACAAGTCCAGTCATAGAGGGAACATCACCCATACAGGGGAGAGCCTTATGCAGTGAAATCTGCTACAATTTCCTTCAGATCTCGAGATACAACATCTGTTAAAAGTCTGAGCAGTAACAAGAATGTCAAAAGGCCAGCAGCAGCTTCCTCCTTCCCTCTTGGGTATGCCAACATTTGTAGAACCATGTTGACAAAAGTTCATAAAATGTATTTCTTTGTCTCTGTTTCCTTAAAACATCACAATACCCTTCTGTAGGTCTGCAAACATTTATTAAGCACCTCCTATGTATGAGCACTGTGCTACCTGCTGAAAAACCAAAGAAAGGCAAAAATAGTCCCCGCCTTCCAGGGACTTACCTACCAATGGGTAATATTCTGTAAATAACCAGGTACATATTCAATATGTACAGTTTAAAGGGAAGATAATCTCATGAGGAAGGCACTAGCAGTTGAGGGAAACAGAGGAATGACATTTTTTCAGGGGGAAAAACTCTGCAAAAGAAGGTATTTGAGCTGATGTCTGAGAGACAATTATGGAAGCTAGGAGGCAGAGATAATGAGGAAAAGCATTCCATGTATGTAGACAGGAAACAGTTTCAAAGGCATATATTTTTTACCAAACCTTAGATTTGGGCAGAAAAACTTAAATCTCTTCTCAGCAGTACCCTAGTCAGATTTTTGTCAATCTACTGGCCATGACCTGGAAAAGACCTTGCCTTTTGCTACGTAGATGCAAGAATAAGAAAGACTCTTCTTTTTTCTCCCTTAGGTTTCTTTTTGTAAGCTTCAGGTTTTAAGAAGCTAGAAGTTATTCCCTTGCTACCTCTTTATATTCATGGTGTCTCAAGCCTCCAATCTGCTGGAAGCATCATCTCTTTTGCTCTTGACCCATTCTATCCTAGTGGGTTTGAAGAGCAGTCTGTAGCCATTGGCAACGATTACCAGTGACCTCATTTATACTTTACTTAGCTAGCCTATGAATTTACCCCTGTTTCTAGGCTCCTTCCTCTCCAGAGCCAGCTGTCATTATCTTGCTTCCTCTATACTGCTAATAGCCTGGGGTCTTTCCTACAGGCTGAAAATATCTTCCTTTTCAAAGATGCGTTCCTCTGTTCCTATTTCAAATACTGGTTCTTATATCATAAGGTCCTAGGATTTGGAACTGAACAGATCCTAAGATACCTTTTGGTACCTTCTGTTCATTTTACAGAAACCAAAACCTTAAGTAGGGAAATGATTTGTCCAAGGTTACACAAGTGGTAAGCTCAGAACCAAAATTTTGACCCAAGATCCACTGACTCAAAATCCAAGAGTCTCTTCTCCAATATATCCCTCTTTGTTCCTCCTTCTTCAGAAGGGTAATAAATGATAATACATCCCAAGTCCAGTCAACAATGAAAAGTTCTCTTGTTGCTCTACTCCCTGCTACCTTTTCTAAACCTCCAGACACTGAAACATAGAGCTTAGTCCCTTCTCTTAGGAGTTTTTTTTTTACTATCCACCTCCTAGGGCTAATAGATGAGAGAATATATTTAGGGCACAGTGTAAGGTATTATTTATAAATAAGTTACCCTTATTATTCAAGGTTCTTTATACATTATCTAGAGCTTCTCATCCTTTCTTACTCTTTCTCCATGTCCTTTAATAAATGCTTCATAAAAGACCTACTTAATCTGCAGAAATGCTTTCTTCTAATGCATTTAAGTCTGCATACATGTGGATTGATAGTAAGTATTTCATGAATATAAATGCTGGTTGAAATTGTGATAATAGTGCAGTACCAAGCCTGTCTATTATACCTTACTCTTAGTACATGACCGACCCATCTCCTTTTCTCATTACATATGATGAATTCTGCCTACTTCTTGTGAGCAAGGTCGCTTTGGTAATATATACTGCAGCCTGCTTATATCAACCATGCATCTCTCTCCATTGCTTTTTGGTTCAACTTCAATCCAACCTATGATTCATAGTCACATAATAGTCACATGGCATTACTATGAGAATATTGCTGTTAATAAAGTTGCAAAGTCAATGCATGCCAATTCTAGACAATACGTATTCTTCATCTTTGTGGTGGTTCTTAAGTAGATTTTTGAGCCAATCTCTTTTGAATGCCCATAAATCTTTTTGAGAAGCCCATGCTGTGTTCTGGGACTTGATACAAGGAATGTGGTAACACTATCTGCAAGCAATAATACAGTGACTGGCATGTAATAAGGGCCTAATAAATATTTCTTGATTTACTAACAATATCTAAGAAGCCTTTTCTCATAGCAGTGATACTATTTAGAAAAAAAAATAATAAATAATTTTATGTAAATACTCCTGAGAGGATGACACATAAGCTACCAAAATTTTACTATGAATTAGTTTATGAAAGAATCTATGAAAAAGCATTTAATTGCTCTAATGTGCTAGGCTCAATGCTAAGGGCTAGGAATACAAAATTGTAAAAAGAGACATTCCATGCCCTCAAGAAATCTAAATTCTAATAAGGGAGGATGATATATATAGGAGCTTTGTTCTGGAGAGGTAGAAGGTAGGAGCATAAATAGATAGATATTGAGATGGAATGGGTGGATAGTTGGATCTGATGTGAAGATGAATCATTGCTGGTGTCAAGAGCCAGTCAACAGATGTAATGGGCTACTTGAACTAGTTTATCAAAGACTGGCACTGCCTGTAACTTTGCAGGACCTGGAAGGAATGAGATGACTGGGGTGGAGTACAGAGTCAATTATGTATAGCTGGGGAGGGGGCTAGGAATCGATCAGATTCAGAGCATGAATGACTAGCCTAGATGGAGCACTCTACAACCAAAGGAGACAATGAGTCTATTTGCTTCATGGGTGAGAGAGTCAAAGGAAGAAGTACAGACAGGGGAAGCCAGGCGGTGCTATACACAAACTTAGCAAACAGATGACACTGCCTATTGATTTTAACTACTTTTCTTTCAAGAGCCAAATTCTGTCCTGGAAAAAGTACAATCTATTTGCCAAAGATAGAATCTGATCCCATAACTCACTGAATAAGGTTATAGAATGATGCATTTTGGCAAAGGCTGAATCTGCAATATGAAAACATGCCAAGCACTACTGATTTTGATGGGTGTTTGCCTAAAGGGAAAACTGCAACAAAATCTTGCCTTTGGCAAGAAGATGCTCACTCCTACTGGAGCCAGTTGGTCAGATATTTCAGGTGCTTAGAAGGGAAATGGTAAGAACGGGGGGGGGAGGGGGGGAATCTCAGGTTATATGCCCAAAAACATCCCTTTAACAGAGCATCCTTGAAATAGTAACATCTTTGTTGTTGTTTTTCAATTTCAAATTGTTTATTATGGCTACAAATGTATTACTGATCTGGAAATATTTTCTAGGAAATGATATTTCACAATCTTTCTTGTGTAAGACAATTTAGATGACTCCTTTTTCTTAAGCTGAGATATCAAGTTAGACTTTAATTGCTTTTTTAATAAGTTAAAATATATGTAATACATAGTAAAGGAAATGACACTACTTCAGACCTTTTCATTTTATGGAAGTTGGCATCCAGATATCTTGGTATGTGATACATCAGGCACGGAAGATTTTTTTCAAAACAAAGGATATGACAGGGAAAATTTGGCTAAGAATCTAGGCTTCAAAAAAATTAATGTATTAAATATTTGTTTAAAATAGATTTTTCTACATTAACTCTTTTACTTTCACATGTTGCATAAAACCTGACTATGAAATGCCCATTGCCATGGGAGGAAAGTAATTTCTTACATTTTAAATATTGAAAACTTCTAGAGAACGTATCTTTAGGTTCAAGAGTCTTCAACCAGTAGTTCAGACTCTCTCCACTGGGGAACTCAGAGCCTTACCTGGTATATCTCCAAGCTAGTTTCTGTTGCCACAATCCCTCTCCAACATGTTCTCTCTCCTTAGTCAAAACTCCTTATATGAAGGGTGACTTCCAGATGTACTGTATTCAGAGACCCATGGACTCCGTTGTGAGTATAATCCCACATACCCTTCCCTGTGATCTCAAGTGAAATGAAAAGGTGTTGATGTGATCCCTGTGAATTCAACGGATGCTGTTCCCATAGTCCCTGGGAAGTTTTAATGAACAGGGGGAAAAGAAGAAAGGGTAGTGAAGATAAGAAATGGAGTAGGTCCCTGCTCTACACTGAAGTTTTTCCTCTGATAGCAAGGTAGCACAGTGGAAAGAGCAGGGAATTTTATGGGTTCTCATCCTGACTCTACAACTTACCTGTGTGACATTAGGGAAAGTCACCTGACATCACTAAGCCACAATTTCCTCAACTATAAAGTAAAGGAGTGGAGCTATATGACATCCAATATCCCTTCCAGTTCTAAGTTCTATGCTCCTAAATTAAGCGTTTTGGGGTCTGCCTGCCCATAAAGAATCTGATAGTGTAGGGAAGGCTAAGTTTGATCATTCCTTATTTCCTGACTGCTTTTGCATTTCTCTTAAAAAGTCAAAGGCACAAATATTGTCCATGTAGCCCTCCTGTTGTCAAGACATACAGGAAAGTACAGCTCTCTGCTGGACTTCTATTTTGCAATTACAAAGAAGGGGATCTATCTGTCCTATTTGCCTTGCAGTCCTAAATTCAAACCTACACTGAGGCAAAAGGTCAAAGGGCAAAGGAGAGAAAGCCTGCTGCTGTGTTTCACACCTTAATGAAAATGTATAGTCATGTCTTGCAGAATTCAAGTCCAGTCTCTTAGAATCATGGTTCACATTCGATGACAATAAGTTTCTTGCCTTTCTACTACTTATGTGTATCTTGGGTATCTGTAATGAACAAGGGTGGGAAAAGCCTTCAACTTGACAGTCCTTCATTGCTACTACCCTGTGCAAACTCAGTTTTCTAGCATATACCTAAAGGAACTCAAACATTCAGAAAATAATAATACTATACCACTGGATCCATACATAGATCCTTCCCACCCAAGATCACAGTCTTTTAACCAGCTCTTTCCTGAAGCTATCTCTTTTTCTACCAGTAGGTGAAATAGTATCAGATTTTCCCACTCCAGGAGTTGGGTCAGCCAAAGAAGAATGACAGTATGTCACTTAGTGGTCCTCATGAGCCCTCGGGGATTAAGCTTCAGATTAGAATTCTGATAACTCTAGAGGTCTGAGGCTGCCAATAATTGTGCCCTTCCAATCTTGTAGATAGGTGAGCAGTCAGCAGCACTGAGCAAAAGAAGCTAATCAATGCCTATGCAGTGATACAATTAAGCAGGAGAGATAATCCTCAGAAAATAGCCTGGGGGATGGAGCCAAGATGGCAGCATAGAAGCAGGAAAATTCCATGAGGTACCCCCACAATCACCTCAAATACCTATAAAATATGACTCTAAACAAATTTTAGACCTACAGAACCCACAAAATGACAAAGAGAAACAAATCTCCCACTGAAGGCAGCCCAGCAGGCCTACAGGAAGGGTCCATCACAGAGCACTGGGAGAAGAGCACAGTCCCCTGTGAGCCGTGGTTTTGACCTCAGGGTAGCCCTGACCAGCAGCTACTGGAGCAGACTTCAGGAGAGTGAATCACCAGCAGTTGTGGCAATTTTCTGCCTTAACAACCCACAAACACCAAAGAGCAAGTAAAAAGTCAGTGTGGAACTCTGTTGGAAGTGGGTGGTAAAGGAAGATCACTGTCTGGTCTGGCCCCTGCCCCCAGTGTGAGAAGTGGCAAAGGCACCCACATGGCTGCTTCCAGAGTTCCTGGCCTGCAGATCATCAGGGGAACAAGTAACCATTCAGAGGGTAATCACTCTGGCTTTAACCTACTTGGATATGGATCACTGCTTTGGGTGGAAGTCTTGGGGTGGGTGGCCAGTGGGTCAGAACTTGTGGGGGCTGCAGAGAGGACATCCAACTAATAATTCTAGAAGCTATGAAAACCCTGATGATTTGGAAAAAAGCTCTCCTCTCTGGAAGCACAGTTCTAGTGTGGCAAACAGCTCAAAAGTCAAATAATTGACTGGCAACATGAGCAAGCAGAGGAAGCAAAGCAAGCATAGCAATCAAACCTTAGGTTCCTTTTTGGGAGACAAAATGGATGAAAGCATGGGATGGGAGGAAGACAATGAAGTCAAAACTCCTGCACCAAAGCTTCCAAGAAAAATATGAGCTGGTTACAGGCCATGGAGGATCTCAAGCAGGATTTTGAAAATCAAGTAAGAGAAGTGGAGGAAAAATTGGGAAGAGAAATGAGAGCAATACAAGAAAATCATGAAAAGAGAGTCAACAACCTGGCTGAAGAAAATAACACCTTAAAAAATAGACTAACTCAAATGGCAAAAGAGGCCCAAAAAGCCAATGAGGAGAAGAATGCCTTAAAAAGCTGAATTTGCCAGACAGAAAAAGAATTTCAAAAGCTCACTGAAAAGAATAATTCCTTCAGAATTAGATTGGAGAAAATGGAAGCTAATGACTTTATGAGATATCAAGATACTATTAAACAGAACCAAACAAATGAAAAAAAAATGGAAGGCAATGTGAAATATCTCATTGGAAAAG
>CM053583.1:88653221-88667287 GCA_028627135.1 Pseudochirops cupreus
CTACCTGAAAGCCATGATCAAAAAAGGAACCTAGAAATCATCCTTCAAGAAATTCTCAAGGAAAATCACTCCGATATTCTAGAACCAGAGGGCAAAATACAAATTGAAAGAATTCACCAATCACCTCTTGAAAAAGATCCCCAAAAGAAAACTCCTAGGAATATTATAGCCAGGTTCTGGAGTGCCCAGATCAAGGAGAAAATATTACAAGTAGCCAAGAAGAAACAATTTGAATACTGTGGAAACACAATCAGAACACAAGATCTAGCAGCTGCTACATTAAGGGAAGAAAAGGCTTGGAGTATGATATTCCAGAGGTCAAAGGAGCTAGGATTAAAACCAAGAATCACCTGCCCAGGAAATTTGAGTATAACGTTTCAGAGGAAAATATGGTCAGGTGGAGGACTTTCAAGCATTCTTGATGAAAAAAACAGAGTTGAATAGAAAAGTTGACATTGAAATACAAGAAGCAAGAGCAGCATGAGAAGGTAAACAGGGAAAAGAAATCATAAGGAACTTATCAAAGTTGAACTATTTACATTCTTACATGGAAAATGATAATTGTAACTTATGAAACTTTACTCAGTATAGGGATAGCTGAAGGTAATATATGTATGTATGTATATACATATATATATTATACATATGTACATATGTATAATATATATATAATATATACACATATACACACACATACCAATATATGTTTATATAGGAGGGTATATGTGCATATGAATGCATATGTATGTGTATACATCTGTACAGGTATACATAGACAGAGGGCACAGGATCAGTTGAATAGGAAGGGATGATATTTAAAAAATAAAATTAAGAGGTAAGAGAGGAATATAATGAGAGGAGATAGGGAGAGACAGAATAGGGTAAATTATCTCATATAAAAGAGAAAACTGTTACAATGCAGGGGGAGAACAGGAAGGCAAAAGGGAATGGGTCAACCTTACTCTCATTGAATTTGGCTTAAGGAGGGAGTAACATACACACTAAATGGGGTATTTTACCCTACAGGAAAGTAGGGAGGAAGGGGAAAAGAGGGGGGATGATAGAAGGGAGGGCAGATTGGGGGGGAGGGTAGTTAGAAGCACACATTTTTGAAAAGGGACAGGGTCAAAGTAGAAAATAGAGCAAGTGGAGGGCAAGATAGGTTGGAGGGAAATATAGTCAGATATATATCCACTATGGAAATATTTTGCATAACTACACATGTGCAACCTATATTGAATTGCTTATCTTCCCACTAAGGGTGGGTGACAAAGGAAGAAGGGAAAGAATCTGGAATTCAAAGTTTTAAAATCAAATGTTTTTTTTAATTATTATTAATATTATTATTTACATGCAACTGGGATATAGCACTGGAGTATTGCCCTACTCGAAAGTCAGAGGGGGAATCAGGGAGGATATAGGAGAGAACAGATGGGGGAGAGGGTATTCAGTGGGATTGCTGTTTTGGGGTGGTGGGTAGGGGAAAGATGGGGAGAAAATTTGTAACTCAAAATCTTGTGGAAATGACCATTGTAAACTAAAAATAAATTTTAAAAAATAGTCCAATTAGAGGTTTGTGATGAGTGCAAAGTGAAAAGGCATAGGCAAAGAAGTAGTTACAGAATTCTTGTTTCCCATCACAATGACCTAGTGGTTCCTTTGCCAACAGGTGTGCAGTTCTGATCTTTAATAGGAAATAATAGTTATAATTAAAGATAATAATGTTCCTGAACCTGGGTTCTTGAAAGCTATTCCTATGAAGTGTCAGTTCTAGAAGCTCCTACTAAATGAGGCTGCAAATATATATGCCCTGTGCTGGACCATTGGCTGCTTTCTAAAGACTAGCTTCACTAATTCCTGAGAGCCTCATTACCAGTGTGGATGAATGTTTCCACCTAGGCAACTGTCAAAGATCATTTATGAAAGTGTTGTGACCTGTATCAGTGGAGAGTACCCATGCTGATGAAATTATAGATTCTCAAAGTGTAAATTTAGTGCTTGTCAATCTATTACTATCTGATTTACTTTTCAGAAAAAGTATTCATGATATATAGGCAAGAGACTTTGGGTCTATAATCTAAAACAGGGAGTCTTTAAAGCCTATAATGCTTTGAACTCTGTCTTTTCTTAATATTGAATCATACTATTTCTAAATAGATGACTCTAACTCTGAGGTCCAGCTGCCTCCTGGACATCTCCATCTAAATGTCCAACAGATCTGAAACTTGACGTGTCCAATACAGAATTCATTACCTCCCCCCCCCACTGCTGTCTGTGCCCCCCTAAAAAAAGCACATCCCTCTTCCCAACTTCCTTATATCTGTCAAAGAAATGCACCATCATTCTTGTCACCTGAGTTTACAACCTTGAGGTAATAGTCAACTTTTTACTCTCACGTAAAAGACACTTCCCCTATATCTGACAGGGTGGTTCTATTTATTCTAACTCTGAAATAGCTTTCATATCTATCCCCTTCTCTTTATTTATCAATCATCATGTTAGTTCAGGCTCTGATGCTGGCTCACCAGGACTATTGCAATAGTATCCTAATTGGTCTCCCTGCCTCAAAGTGCTCTCCTTTTTAATCTGTCCTCACCACTGCCATATTCTTGTTCTTAAAGCACAAGTCAGACCATGCTGCAAGTATATTCAAGACATTTCAGTGGCTCATTCTCTTCCTTAGCATAAAATATCAACTCCTCTGTTCAGTATTTCAAGTGCTTCTTGACATAGTTCTAATCTATCTGTCTAAAATAATTTCACATTACTTCCTCTCATATAGCCTACATTCTAGTCTGAGCAGCCTATCTGATGTTCCCTATGTATGATATTCTATCTTCCACCTCTGTACCTTTGCATAGATTGTCCCCCATTTAAGGAATGCTCTCTATTCTCCAACCATTACTTATAATTCATTGCTCCTTCCCATGCTCATAACAATGCTACCTACTTCTACCAGTCAGAACCACTTTATATCTATTTTGTATTCACTTTTTTGCATACATGTTGTTTCCCACTATAGAGGGCAAGGATTACGTCCTATCTTTCTTTCTATACTCAGAACCTAGAACAAAAACTTGGTCCATAGGAGGTGCTTAATAACTACAAGTTGAATTAGATTGATTGTATTTTCATGACCCTCCCTGGAGCCCACTTTTGCACTGATGTCACTAAATACCAACATATATTTGTAGACTTGGTTTGGAGGATCTTGTTGAGTGGGGTACCCTCTCTGCACCATCTGTGAAGACTCCTCAGAATGAGAAGGGAAAGAAACTATCTGGAAACCAGAGATAGACTTTTGTAAGACTGGACAGACCTGAGTCCTGGGTTTACACAACCTAGGACCTTTCCTCCCTTCCCTTGTTGTCATCAGCATTAGGTGCCTTTCAGGAATTTTAGACCTCCACCCTTGTATACCACAATCTTAAGCATTAGGCCCTTTTTCAGGAGTTTTTGATCTCCACCCTTGCTTGTGACTTTTTCCCCTCCCTTGCTTGGCTTCTACCAAATAAGGACAGTCCCACCTCCCTGCCAGTAGGAGACAGTGGCGGGCTTCTTTGTTATCCACCATTGGGATGTGTATGTTTCCAGTTGCCCTTGTTCTGTTTGAATCTAAGCTAATAAACATAGTCCATTACCAGATTTCAGAAACAAAAAAAAATAAAGTGTGTCAATCTAACATTCAGTACTTCATTGGAACTGTAATTTAATCAATGAGTTAATTTATTCCATTGGTACAGGAATCCCATACTCACCACTTCATTCTGTGCAATTAATTGTCTGGTTCCTCCCATAAACTTTTCAGTCTAGTCATCTCTAGGCATCTTGTAGTTTCTAGTATATAAAGTCTTTCCATTTGTTATTGCTCATTTTTAAGGAAGACCAGTCAGTTTCTTTTCCAGTCATACATGACTTGGATGATATTTTTATACCATTTCTCATAATAAAGTCAAAACTGATCTATATCATATCTAGTTGTATATAGACATAATATATTTATATCATATTTGTATTATATAATATAATACGCAACATATTAATATCTATATCACATCTAGATCTGTATCATATGGCCATATATATGGCCAATTTTTGCCTAATATACATTTTTCCATTGTCCTTTGGGAGACCTACAATTTTGATCCTTTAGGAATTGTTGTATTCCATAATTTGCAAACATGTAGACTCACATGAAAAATATTAGAATAAAAAAGACGGTTTTTATTTTAGAGAATGAACTGAAAAAACACCGAGAAATTCTTAGAAAGGCACTGAGAAATTTTTTATTTCCTTCATTTTCTGCCTTGTTTTTGTTTCACTGATGCCTTTCTGTTTTTACATTATTATTGCAGTTTTCTGTGTTTATCTGCATAAAAGCTGAATGCTTTGAGGTAGATGGTTAAGTCTAAAAGGAAAACATATTTGCTCCTTTAGAAAGTGACCATTGATAGCCAGTCACACCTTTTATCTTCCCACCAAACAGTTCCTACTTTCTAGTCCTTGATTCCACCCCTACAGAAAATTCCCCCTGCACATATTGGAGGGAAGGGAAGGAGTAAGACCACTGTCCCAACCCCCTACCTTGCCCCAGATAGCAAAAAATGTTATTTAAGCTTATTTTAGCCCAAAGGGCAAACATAAAGCTGAGGATCCAGGTTATTTCTGCTTTGGGGGAAGGTTTATTCAAAATAAATAGGTCAAAATCATAGCATTCCCTTTTACTTTGACTCTGTTCGAAGTCAAGAGACAGACTGGGATACTGGGAAACCAAGGTTCAAACTCTGGTCTGTTCTGGCTCTCTATATAGATATGTAAACACTGTTCATCCTTACTACAACCCCCCTGTTCACAAAGAAGGCAATGCACCAATCAACAGCAGCTTTTAAAAAAAGTCTATAATACTTACCTTGCTGGTAGAAGAAATTAGAACTATTTAAACAGAAATTAGACAATTACTGTATTGAACAAAAGTTCTGGATTCAAATTCTGCCCCACCCAGCAGAAAGGATGGGGAAGTTTCAAAAAAAGCAGACCAATGTCATAGCCTAACACTTAATCTTCCAAACAGAAAATCAAGAACCATCAGTCCATTCTTGCAACTGAAAGCAGAGATGTTTAATAACGCTTGGAGCTATAGCAGCAACTCCACACACTGCTACACTTCAGTGGTTGGCTTACCCAATCACTAGTCTTCTGCACTCAACTTTCTCTGGCATCACAAACCTCTGAAGTTTAGGCAAGAAAAGGATCATTACATATAGTACTATTTAATAAATAGTTATTGAATTAAAGACTACACACTTTCAATTCCCCTTTGTTTTCAAGGGGAAATAGACTGAATTCATGCACTAGACTAGAATTCTAAATTGATGAGACTCCCCTTTGAGAGTTTATTCTCTCAAATTAATAGATGCCACTAACTTGTGTAATCTCCTAAAGGTCTAATGAAATGAAGCCCCTTTTAAATTCCTGCATGAAAGTGACCATGGCCAGAATAAAAAATCAAAATGAACCACCTTTTTTAGTTTCCTTGCTTTAGATCCAGTCTCAATTGACAGGTCCATGACTGAAGGGCCAAGATATGCAATTAATCCTGCTCCACAAGGAACGCTCCAGTTGTTACAGACATGCTTTCTTGATCTAGTCCATGTATGAATTCATTATGTAGACGTGAAAGACACTGTGCCTTTACTTTAGCCCAAATCCACAAGTTCCCTAGGAAATTATTTTGATGCTTTCAGTTGAAGGCTCAGAACAAACCATTGCACATTCAATTGGAAATTGTGCTATGGAAAATCAAGCAGCATGGATGCAATTGTGGTTGGTGAGCCATGGTTACTTCAAGAAAATCACCGAGCAGAAAATACTTTGCTCAGCTTGTAACTGCCTATTCTGTGTCATAAAGAGTCAAGTCCAATCTCCCTGTAACCATGCTGAGGGCAGGGCACAGAAGGAACTTCAAAGGCAAAGACTCAAAGTTTAGAGATTCCTTCTCCTTACAAACCATAACAGTTCACAGCTAGGGACCAGGGCAATGCAAAAAGGATAATAAGCAGAACCTGGGCTACTTACTTCCTAGGGCTGTTGTGAGAAAAACACTTTGTGAACATGAAAGTATGATTTGAGTGTCAGTTATTTCTATTGTTGTCATTACTCTCCAATCTTTCAACAGACTTGAGAAAACTAAAGGGATAACCCTGCTAGAGATAACCATCTTTCAAGAGTGTGCTGTCAATGTGAGTAAGCACAGCTTGTAACCCTCCATGTCAGGCTCCAGTTTCAGACTTCCACCATTGCGGTGAAAATCCCTTCTCTCCTGGAATCATAGCTGAAGGATTAAATTTTAGAATCTCTATGGTGATTAAGCCAAACCATTTCTAATTTTAATTAAAAGGCTACGTGGGAAAGGAGGATGGGGTAGGCAGAGACAAAATGGTATAAAAGGTAGAATTCTTAACTAGGAGTAAGGAAAAACTGGGTTCAGATAATTTCCTCTGACATTTACTAGCTGTGCGACTAAGGAATTGCTTAGCCATTATATACCTAAGGCAATCCCCTAGGCTTTTTCAAAACTGAATTACAGACTAACTTCAATCCATACTTCTGTAAGGAGTTGCCACACTGGGATTTCCTTACACTATGGAAATCATAGATCCTTTGCATATTCACATGAGGTGAGCTAACAAGTGAGAACCTGAGGATACCTATGTAAGAATTAGTCTCTAGCTCAATGCAATATGAAAGTTGTTTCTAGACCAATGTACTATGATCTATCTTTGGAGTTGATGGCTCCTGAGATAGTATGATTTCAGAAGTGCAAAAGATGTGGCTAATCAAAAATACTAAAAGATATAAACTTAGAGCTAGAAGAGACTTTAGGGGTCATGTTGTCAAACTCCCTCATTTTAGAGATAAGGAAAAAAAAGGCCCAGAAAGATTAAGCCATTTGCTCAGGGTAACAAAGATAGGAAGTTGCAAAGCTGCTAGACAATCTTAAGATCCTTGATGGAAATCTGACACATTTTCCACTGCACTGATTCTCTCATTTACCTGCCATGTTGACAGAAATTCCTACCATTACAGACACTCCTTTGCATTAAGGCAGAAGACCCCTATTAAAAATCACCAGCTCCAAATTATAGAGCTGGAAAGAAATTTAGAGATCATCTAGCCCAACTACATGGTTTTATAAATGAGAAAACTGAAGCCCAGAGAGATGAAGTAATTTATTCAAGGTCACATAGAAACAGAATCCAGGTCACCTGACTTGTAATCCTGAGCTCTTTTGGTTATATGTGATCAGCTCATACATCAACTACACTTTAAAAAATAAAATATATGTTAATCCATTATCCTATTCACATGACTTAATTTAGCAAATTATCTAGATTTACAGCTAAAACATGAACTTGGGTTAATAGGTCTTTAAACATTCACATCCAGATTAAAACAGGGCAAAATGGGGAAGCCTTAGAGCTTCAGCATTTCTCAGATGGTGTTGCAGAGAGCCAATGAATTTAGAAATCAGCCCAAGGAGTTCTGTGAAGAAAAACAACGTAGTGACAGATTAGTACAAATAACAAGTCCTTTTTCTTTGTTACCTATGTCATTCATGAATGATGTACAGTATCAGACAACACAGGGACCCATTAAAAACTAGTCCAAATCAATCATGTGACTCAAAAATTGGCTTCTTATTCGTCTAAAAGAAATCATTGGATGTGGTCAATTAGGTCTGATGCCAAGTTAGCCAACTGGGTTTCAGCAGCGTGCATAAAATCATTGGGATACATTTAAATTCCCAGGGATCTTTTTATTACAATTAATTTTTTACCATTGTTCTTTGCAATTGAGCAAAATCAGAAGTAAGAGGAAGCAAGAAAGCAAAAAGTATGAATAACTTTGACACTGATAATCAAGCAACCTGCCATCAAGCCAACCTAGTTTAATTATTAATCTCCAAAACAAAAGGAACACAAATATGACATTCACTGCCTCTAACTCTTGAATTGATTTCTATTTATCCTGACATATGCTGTGTGTTATTTGTAATAAATATTTTACATATCCTTGGTTTTGTCAAATGACAGAGACACTTAGACAAACGAGACACCCTCATATTACTTTCTGTTTACCCTGTATATGTCTTGTATCTATCTAGTTATGTGAATGTTTAGAATATAAACTTTTTTGAGGAGAGGGGCTAGAATCTTTTTGTTTTTTGCATTTTTTGTTTCCTTAGCATTAAACACAGTGGCTGGCAGATTATCTCTTAATAAATTCTTGTTGAGGACTTCTGGCTACAATGGTTTTCTGGATGGGAGCAGATGGCCCAGCTCTAATATACGTATTCTAGAAAAACACTGATATTCATACTAGAGAGTATAATGATCAAGAATTCCAACAATGGTAGGTAATTTCTTCTGAGAACTTTGTTGTTCAGCTGTTTCAGTCATGTCAACTCTTTGTGACTCCATTTGGAGTTTTCTTGGCAAAGATAATGGAGTGGTTTGCCATTTTCTTCTCCAGTTCATTTTAGAAATGAGGAAACTGAGGCAAACATGGTTAAGTGCCCTTGCCTGTGGTCACACAATTAGTAAGTGTCTGAAGCCAGATTTGAACTCAGGAAGATGGGTCCTCCTGACTCCAAGCCCTGCACTCTATCCATTGTACCACCTATTTGCCCTAGCTGAGAACTACACAAAAGCAATGAGTCACCAAAAAAAGGCAATGACAGTACAGAATAGTCTCTCATAGTTACCAGAAAGTAACCAGAGACACTTAAGCCTGTACAGATTTATATCTAAAGGCAGGAAGAGAAATCTCCTAGAAAGTCCCAGGGAGGTCATGTAGCCAAAGGGTAGGGCCCTTGGAAACACCAGGAAAGCAAGAGTAGCAGTGACCAGTGACCAGCATGGTGCCTCAACACTCAAATGAGGATATCTGTGGCTCAGGGGATCTAAGGTTCATAATATTCTGTCATGAGACTGGAAAGAGGATCTCAGTTTACCTCTCTCAGATCTGGACAAACCTAATCATAAAAAAAGTAGGAAAGAAATTAAGGAAATAATGAAATTTTAGAAAAAAATAGATACAAAAGATCTCTTAGGAGAAAATGAATGGGAATAGAAAGGTGTATACCTTTTACTCAGTTATGCATGGCACCTGGGGTTTTCAGGCAGAACTAGCACCTCTGGTGTGAGGGCTTGCTGAGCCCTTTTCAGGGCTTCTCATTTAACTTTGATGTTTACCTAACACCCATTTCTCACCTGTGGCCCCAAGAAGCCGTAGTGTGTGCAGCAGCCATACTCCAATAAAACTATCTTGGCAGACAGGTTCAACCAGAATGAGAATAACTAACAGGCCTCAAACCCATTGGTAAGTTAGGGGGACATCTATCTCAAACATGTATAGACTTCCCACTACGGAGAACAGGCAGATGAAAACAATTTGTTCCAATGGTTATAAAGGCAGCTGAAGAAGGTACTATGGAGCACTTAGAGTTAGGTCAGACACTGAAGACACCAAGGTCATCCACTGCAAGCTGGGCTATTGCCAGTCATCTTGACTTTTGTCTTGATACTAAACTTCAATGACTCTGGAAGAGAGAGTGATATGACTTTGTGCACATCTGCCTCACTTAAATCCAAGTCATATGTAAGTCAAGACATCACTCCATTTTGTCACTGATCCTCTTCAAAAACAAGGGGCAAACAATACCACCATGACACCTTCACAAGGGCTGACAATATATCAGGACATAAGAACCTCACAAACAAATTTTACAAAAGCAGAAATATTAAATGCAGCCTTTTGGGACCATATTGCAACATAAATTATTTTTGATAAAGGGCTTTGGAAGCAAGATTAAAATTAATTGGAAACTAAATCATCTAATCCTAAAGAATGAATGGGTCAAAGAACAAATCATAAAACAATCAATAATTTCATTAAAGATAATGATGAGATAACATACCAAAATATGTGTGATGTAGCCAAAGCAGTTCTTATGGGAAATATATATATCTTTAAATGTATATACCAATAAAAAAGAGAAGGATCAGCTCAATGAATTGGTAATGCAACTAAAAAAAGTAGAAAAAGAACAAAATTTAAATCCCTAATCAAACACAAAAACAGAAATTCTGAAAATCAAAGGACAGATTAACAAAACTGAAAGTAAAAATAACAATTGAACTAATAAAAATACGATCTGGTTTCATGAAAATAAAACACATAAGCCATTCGCTAACTTTGTTTTTAAAAAAGAAAAAATAATTACCAGTCTCAAAAATAAAGAATAAAAATATAAACAACGAAGCTGAAATTAAAGCAATTATTAGGAGCTACTTTGTCCAATTATATGCTAATAAATCTGAAAGCCTAAATGAAATGGATGAATATTTATAGAAATACAAATTGTTCAGATTAATAGAACAGGAAATAGAATACTTAAATAATCCTAGCTTGGAAAAAGAAATTGAACATGCCATAAATTAGGTCCCTAAGAAAAAATTTCCAGAACCAAATGGATTTACAAGAGAACTCTACCAAAAAACAATTTAAAACAAGGGAGTGGCTAGGTGGCACCATGAATAGTGTTCTATTGGAGTCAGAAGGACCTGAGTTCAAATCTGACTTCAGACACTTGACACACTTACTAGCCATGTGACTTTGGGCAAGTGTAAAGCCACACACGAGCAGCTTTCCAGAGGATGGCTGCTGTGAACAGCTTTCAAGGTTCTGATTACATAGTATAGTGAACACTCTATTTATTCAATAACAAATCAGAGCAAAACATTGACAGAAAATCAAGGTACAGCTTTCACAATGTTACAACTTATCACAGAAAATCAAAATACAGCATTCACAATGACATCACTAAAATGGCCACATAGTTTTGACCACGGTGGTCACATAGTTTTGAAAAAGTATAATCATTTTGTCAATCAATCATTTAGTAAATCAATCATTCAATCAACTCAATCATCCTTAAGGAGCCTTTCCCCCTTAAGGGTCACAAAATACAATAGTCAAAGTTCTCCACTCATGGGGCACAGTAAGTTACAAATTGGTCACTATTCAGTCATCATTCACTATTCAATCATCAGAAAATACATAGGCCATCTATCCCTTGGTCACAAGTAAATCACAATCTTCTCCATCAGTACACAATATCCAAGTAAAGTCTTCTTTCAGCTTGACTTGCAGTAGGCTCTCAGATTCCCCAGATCCCCTTCCATGGTCCCAGCTCCTACCTGGATTCACCAAACTGTCACCTGGGTTCAAAGGCAGACAGCTCCCAGCTCTTTGTTCAGCTCTCTGTGTAGTTTCTGTTCCACATTGAAGCTCACAATATCCAGTCCACCTTAAATCCTCCAGTCTCTGTTCCTGGGAAGTCAAGGCTTAACAAAGTCACAAACAGACAAAATACTGGCACCACAGTTATGCTTCCTCATTCTTCTGCAGCTCCAGCTGGTCCTCAGAAATCCTCAGCAGCTTGGCTGGCCCTCGGACTCAGCAGCTACTCAGCAGTTCTAGCAAGTCCTCAGACTCAGCAGAATTTTCAGCTGGTTCCCAGAATCAAAATCACTTCATCCAGGTTCTCAAAATAAAAATCATTCTCGCCAGCCTGGGCCTTTCTTCCTCAGCCTCCACAACCTGGCTCCAAGAAGATCTGAAATTCCAGCTAGGATTTTTTTTCTATATGCAGTATTGCTCCTCCCTATTCATCCTCTTCCTGTCACGTCAGCAACAGGGGTTCATATCTTTTGTTTCTTTAACAGACGCTTAATTTGAAACTAAGTGTTAAGTTCCTCTTAGCTTAGCAATACAAAGCAATCTTCAAATTTCATTACTATTACAGCAAGTCACTTAACCCCAACTGCCCTCCAAAAAGACAAAACGAAAAGAAATGATACTGGGGCGGCTAGGTGACACAGTGAATAGAGCACCAGCCCTGGAGTCAGGAGGACCTGAGTTCAAATCCAGCCTCAGACACTTAACACTCACTAGCTGTGTGACCTCGGGCAAGTCACTTAACCCCAATTTCCCTTCAAAAAAAAAGCAAAAAAAATTTAAAAATAATTAGTTGTAATAGTACATAAACTCTGAAAAAAATAGCTAAAGAAGCAGTCCTGCCAAATTCTTTCTATGACACAAATATGATGCTGACATGAAAAGCAGAGAAAGAAAACTATAGACCAATTTCCCTTTAAAAAAAAACTGATGTAAAAAAATAAATAAAACAGTACCAAAGAATTTACGGCAATATATCACAAAGATCATACACTATGACCAGGTAGGATTTAAATCAAGAATGCAAGATTGGTTCAATATTAGGAAAACTATGAATATAATTGACAACATCAATAATAAAACAACAAAAAACCATATGACTATACCAAGAGATGCAGAAAAAAGTTCTTGACAAAATAAAATGCCCATTCCCACGAAAAACACTAGAAAAGACAGGAATAAATGGCACTTTTCTTAAAATGATAAGTAGTATCTAAAACCAAAAACATGCATTATCTATAATAGGGATAAACTAGAAGTCTTTTCAACAAGATCAGGGTTGAAACAAGAATGTCTATTATCACCTTTATTATTCAATATCCTATCAGAAATACTAGTTAGTAAAAGAAAGTGAAGGAATAATAGGCAACAAGCAAATACTTTTTGCAGATGATATAATAATATACTTACAGAACTCTAGATAGTCAACAACAAGAAAAAACTAGTTGAAATAATTAAGAATTTTAACAAAATTGCAAGATATAAAATAAATCCATATAAATTATAAATATTTCTATATATCACCAACAAAGTCTAGCAGCAAGAGATAAAAAGAGAAATTCCATTTTTAAAAAATTGCATAAAACATCTAAGAATCTATTTGTTAAGACACGTACAGGAATATGAACACAATTGCAAAACACTCTTCACAAAAATAAAGACAGACCTAAATAAGTGAAGAAATAGTAATTGTTTCTGAATAGGTCAAGACAATATCATAAAAATGACAACACTGCCTAAATTAATTTATTTATTCAGTGCTATATCAATCAAATACCAAAGAATTATTTTATAGAACTAGAAAAAGTAATTTAAAAATTAATCTGGAGGAACAAAAAGTGAAGAATATTAAGGGAATAAAAAAAAAAAGTTAAGAAGGCAATCTAGCAGTGCCAGATTTCAAACTAAACTACAAAACTATACTCATTAAAACAACCTTGTACTTGATGAGAAATAGAATTGATCAATGGAATAGATTAGGTATGCAATATACAGAAATAAATGACCACAATAACCTAGAGTTTGATAAACCAAAAGAATCCAACTATTGGGGCAAAAAATCACAATTTGACAAAAACTGCTGAGAAAACTGGAAAGTACTCCAGCAAAAATTAGTCATAGGCAGTATCTCATATTACATACCAAGATGAGGTAAAAATAGGTATATCATTTAAACATAAAGGGCTATATCATAAGCAAAATAGGGGAAGATAAAAAATTACCTATCAGATCTATTTTTAAGAAACGAGCTCACAACCAAACAACAGATATAAAGGATTGTGAGAGGTAAAAATGAATAATTTTGATTACAGTTAGTGAAAAATCTTTTGCACAAACAAAGCCAAATGTAACCAAAATTAGAAGGAAAGCAGGAAACTGGAGGAAAATTATAGCATTTCTCTGATAAAGGTCTCATTTGTCAAATACATAGAGAATTGACACAAATTTATCTTTTTAAAAAAGCTATTCCTTAATGATCAAAGGATATGAACAGGAAGTTTTGAGAAGAAATCAAATCTAGCAACAGTGATATGAAAAATGCTCTAAGTGATTAATAATTTGAGAAAAGTACATTAAAACAACTCTGAGATACCACCACACACCCATCAGATTGGCTATCATGACAGAAAAGAAAAATCACAAATGCGGAAGGATTATGGGGTAAAAAAATTGTTACAGTAATGCATTGTGGGTGAAGCCATGAACTGGTTCAACCACTCTGCAGAACAATCTGGAACTATGCCAAAAAGGCTATAAAAAGTGCA
>CM053583.1:88667787-88697837 GCA_028627135.1 Pseudochirops cupreus
TATAGCCAAATTGCAGAGTTCCCAGGTCAAGGAGAAAATATTACAAGCAGTCAGGAAGAAACAATTCAAGTACTGTGCAAACACAATCAGGATAACACACGATCTAGCAGCTTCTACATTAAGAGAATGAAGGGCTTGGAATATGATATTCTGGAGGTCAAATGAGCTAGAATTAAAACCAAGAATCACCTATCCAGCAAAACTGAGTATAATACTTCAGGGGAAAATATGGACATTTGTAATGGTGATGGGAATCTGAAAATCTTCACTTCCCCTTGGCCCCTTGATAGGCTTTAGTGAATCTGAGAACTTTCCCTGGTTTGAAAATATACTCTGCCCCCTAATAGGCTGAATGTGGTCACATGGAGCCTGTGGCAGGAAGCTTGTTTTTTTCAGAAATGCCCATGCCTCATTACTTTGTGATTGGGCAGTGGCTCAAGAAGGTTGTGATGTTCTGTGATCCAGGAGAAGGCTACCCTGATTGAGGTTTCGCTTTGGGGAGCACTTTTGGGAAGAGTTGTGTGATTTGGCCAGATGAGATTCTGGACAGCCATTGAGCCCCCTCCCCTCCCCCCCCATCTTTGAAAACCCAGATATTGGTGCTTCCCTCTCTGGTAACTAACTAGGTATGGATTTAGTGTTCAGACAGCTGGAAGCCCTGTCTACAGTTTCTCTGTCTGTATTTTTGTCTGCTTGTAACTTCTGTTTGTATTCTCTGAAGTTCAGGGTGCTGACTTTTTCCCCTGAAGTAGGTAAATATGTTTGATTAAAGTAAGATTGTTAACCCATTTTGAGTTGCTTTCCTTTAGAAAAGCAGAGCTAAGAACCTGTGCTAGCTGTCATCCTGGGTATCCTAGGGTGCTTGTTGCTACAATATTCAATGAAATAGAGGACTTTCAAGCATTCTTGATGAAAAAGACCAGAGCTGAACAGAAAATTTGACTTTCAAATACAAGAATCAAGGGAAGCATGAAAACATAAACAGGAAAGAGAAATCATAAGGGACTTATTAAAGTTGAACTGTTTACATTCCTACATGGAAAGATTATATTTATAACTCATGAGACTTTTCTCAGTATTAGGATAGTTGTATATGTATATATATGTGCATATATATATGTGTGTTTATTTTATGTGTGCATGTGTATGTGTATATGTGTGTATATGCATACGTAGAAGGCACAGAGTGAGTTGAATATGAAGGGATGATACCTAAAAAACAAAATTAAGAGGTGAGAGAGGAATATATTGGGAGAAGGAGAAAGAGAGAGATAGAATAGGGTAAATTATCTCACATAAAACAAGCAAGAGAAAGCTGTTACAATGGAGAGGAAGAGCAGGGAGGTGAAAAGGAATGAGTCAACTTTATGCTCATTAGATTTGGCTTAAGGAGGGAATAACATATACACTCAATTGGGTATCTTACCCTACAGGAAAGTGGAGGGGGGAAGGGTATAAGGAGGGGATGATAGAAGGGAGGGCAGATTGGGGGAGGAGATAGTCAGAAGCAAACACTTTTGAAAAGGAACAGGATCAAAGGAGAAAATAGAATAAGTGGGGGGCAGGGTAGGATGGAGGGAAATATAGTCTTTCACAGTATAACTACTATGGAAATGTTTTGCCTAACTGCACATGTATAACCAATATGAATTGCTTATCTTCTTAATGGGGATGGGTGAGGAGGGAAGAAAAGAGAGAATCTGGAACTTGAAATTTCAGAAACAAATGTTAAAAAATTGTTTTTACATGCAACTGGGAAATAAAGGCAATGGGGTATAGAAATTCATCTTGCCCTTCAAGAAAGTAAGGGGGAAGAGGGTAAGGGGTGGATAGGAGGAGAGGACAAACTGGGGGAAGGTGTAATCGGTATGCTTGCCATCTTGGGTTGGGGGTAGGGGAGAGATGGGAAGAAAATTTGGAACTCAAAATCTTGTGGAAATGAATGTTGAAAACTAAAAGTAAATCAATAAATTATTTGAAAAAAAGATAAAATTGCTGCTGACATCCTGGCCATAGAAATTCAATATCATAGAATCATAGATTTAATTAGGAAAAAATCTTAGATTTCATCAAATCCAGGGATCAGCAAACTTTAGTCCAAGAGCCAAGTCTGGCCTGCTGCCTGCTTTGTATGACTGGTAGGCTAAGAATAGTTTTTTTTATGGTTTTAAATACAATAAACTTATTCTCAAATGTAAAAAAAAACCCCATTATTCTTAGCTTGTGGGCTGTACAAAGCAGTTGGCTGGCCTGTGGACTGGAGTTTGACAGCCCTGGTCTACTAATGCTACCTCCTTTATTTTTCAGATTAGGACAATGAGGCTCCAAAAAGTTACCAAACTTGTCCAAGGTGAGACAGGTAGTAAAGTGGTGAATCCATATGTGAACCTAGGTCCTCTGATATATAACCTAACGCTTTCACTTTATAGCATCATAAACCTCTCCCAGATTTCTTTTTTAGGGAGAGGAATTAGAGGAGATTCTAGCTAGCATATATTAGACCAAGATGTCTCATGTTTTAGATAGGGAGACAAAAGGATTGATTCTACTTGGAGCATCTCAGCAATGAAAGCTTTAGCCACTGAGACTGGAACCTGCTATAGGGGCAGCTGTAATAAGTATTATAGGTCTTTCTCATCAAAAATACCATGTGTAATTCCTAGTCATGAGGAAGTGGTGAAATCTCACCTTCTCCAGGAAGCCTTTCACAATCCATCTTGATTTTAGTTCCTCCCCTCTGTTGATTATTTCCTATTTTTATAAGAAAATTTTTCTATATTCACCATTTCCTTAAGATAACATGTCATGTCACTAGCTGGAGCTTGCTCGGTTTAGCTGAGAGCTCAAAGTCTGGTGATTAACTGGTTAGTGTTAAGAATTTCTGGCTCAGTTTTATTTCTTCCCATTTACTTAAGATGAACCCTTCGAGTAATTAGGTATAGCTCTGGTGTTAATGTTAATGATTAATCCCCGAATTCCAGTTACATCCCTAGTGTTTACTGACCAGCTTATTATTTTACCAGATGCTGATCTTCCTTTTCTGCTGGCTCTTCTTTGATGTGTAAATTTTTACCTCCCCCTACTGCCCTCTATAAAATTACTTTGTATTGATCCTATTGATATAACTAAGGTCTATATAAGGTTGCTGAAACTGATGCTTGGGGCCCACTGGTTTTTTTATGTGCTAAGCATATAATTAATCAGTTTTTAAAAGTTTCTGCCTGTTGGGAAGTATGATTAGCTATAGTACATACTGAATTTTTGGACAATTTTGTCACTATTTGTTCTGTATATAAAAGCCTGTTTGTACATGGTTGTTTGTATGTTGTCTTTCTCATTATAAGGTGAGTTCCTCTAAGGCAGAGACTGTCTTTTGCCTCTTTTTGTATTCCAAGTGCTTATCCCAGTGCCTGACTTAGAGCTGGTGCTTAATAAATATTTATCGACTGACTTGACAGAAACTCTGGGAGCTGAGGGGCTGATTCAATGCTTTTCTCTTCCGTTCTAACTTCTATAGCAAACTTAGGGCTGCACTAGTAATACAATGGAAGAAAGGTGTGGCATTAAACTAGCTTGCCTACATGATGCTTTCTCTATCTCCCCAAAACCCTTGGTCTAAGATCAGCCAAGAAGACATCTCTTACACAATCCCTATGGGGTATGGGCATAAAGCCCAGATATTAAAAGTAAGAGCTGTTACAAATGCTCATTAGAGAGCACTTGTGAGGCCCTGTGGCCTGCTGTAGGGCTCCCTGGGTAAAAAGCAAGCTTGTTATAGGTGTACTTCGTACTAAATCTGAGTATTTGGTTTTACATAAAAGATCAATTAGGGAGTATTTCCTTACAAAAGGATTCACCATAGGATTCCTTTAAATAGGAAGCATACTTCTTACATTTAAAATATGATTCAATTTGTATGCTACTTTTCTGCAAAAACTGAACAATAATAGTATCTGATTTTTTACCTGGCATCTGTGATTTCCTTGGTATAGGAAAACTCTGGTGAGGAAACTACCAAAGTAGATCTATATTTGTGTATGCATGTGTGTGTGTATACATATATACATATGTGTATGAGTATTATATGTGTGTATATATATACACATAACTGTAGGTGTATATGTATGTATGTATTGCATATGTGTGTATATATAGTGTGTATGTATTTGTATACATGTGTGTATATATGTATGTATATATAATGTATATTCTTAGAGAGTTGATTGAGAGATTAAATGATTTACTAAGAGTCACACAGCCAGCATGTGTTAGAATTCAAGACCCTAGGTCTTCTTGACTTAGTCTGCTCTTCTATCCACCCTCTTGATATTAGCTTTTGAGTCTCAATATTAGCTTTAGTTGGAAGAGCTGGGTTCAAATACCACCTCTGACCTTGGTCAAATCACTTAGCCTATATGAACTTTAGTTTTCTTCTACAGGGATGGCTACATGGTGCAGTAGATAGAGTCAGGAAGACCTGATTTCAAATCTGGCCTCATATAGTTACTAGCTGTGTGACCTTGGGCAAGTCACTTACATGATTTAACCTCTGTTTGCCTCAGTTTCTTCATCTGTAACATGGAAAAAATAATAGTAACTCCTTCTAGGGCTGTTGTGTGAATCAAATGAGACAATATGTATAAAATGCTTAGCATAGTTCCTGGTATAAAGTGGGTGCTATGTAAATATCAGCTATTACTATGATGAATATTATCTCTAAAATAAAGGGGTTTGATTAGACCATGGTCTAGGTAATTTCTAGCTCCACATCTGTGATCCTATGGCTTTATGTCCCTTATCTTATTTTGAGTCTCACAGCACCCCTATCAGGTAGGTAGGCACTAGTATTCTTATTTTTACAGGGGAAGAAACTGAGGCTCAGAAATTTTAAGCAATTTACCCATGCTCAAATGACTAAGAGGCAGAAGTGAGATTTGAACTCAGGCTATTTTGACTCCAGCACCCCATCTGCTACACTTTTGTGCCTCTATTCAAGGCATCAGTTTATCGGATGTAAGGAAATGAATGTAGGGGCTTAGGGGAAAAAAAAATTTCTTTTCTAGCCAGAGAAGGAAGTAGAGAGAATCACCCCTAGTCATGCTTGACCTATGCTGTTGGCTCTCCCACCTCATGATTTTTCATCATGGGATACAGAGCAGTCATTAGGCACTGTTGATAGAGTGACTCAGGGTTTGGAAAGTACAAGTATGGCTCTTGAATATTCTTGTTTGAATAAACAAGGCAGGGCTGGTGGTTTGCATTAGTTTCTGCTCTTATAAATGTCACATATTGTAAATAAATAATATAGAGTTATATAATTGAGGTGCTATTGCATAATGGATAGAACTGGCCTCAGAATCAGGAGGACTTGAGTTTTGATACTGGTTGTGTGACCCACAGCAAGTCCTTTAACTACTCAGTGTCCCCAGGCAACTCTGTAGGATGATAAGTTGAAGAACAATTCTGAGTTCCCTCATCGGCAGTTCCCTTCTGAAATGAAATCACAAGTTTGATCTCTTTCCCTCCCCCACAAAAAAGTTTTAAACCTTAGTAGGACAAGTATTGGTTCTAACACCCAGGCTACAGGTGTTTGTATAAGTTTTACCAGTGACAAAGGGAAAGCACAGTTTGAGAAACCCATGACAGTTAAGAAGACAGATCAGTTTTTATGAAAATAAAAAATATCATAAAACCTCAGGGTTAGATGGTACCATGGTGGCCATCTAGTCCAAACCATTCTTGAAGAGGAATTCCCTCAGCAGCATCCTGACAAGTGGTTCTTCATCCTCTACTGGAAGACACCAGTGACAATGGAAAGAGAGAATTTAGAAATTCCATTCTGGCTGAGTTCGATCAGCAGGATGGGATTAGTGAAGAAGAGACCCTCTACCACGAGTCTCTCATACTAAGGAAATGTTGGGATTTACTTATATTTTGAGTATTGATGATTGCTATTGACTCTCTGTTTTGTTTTCCTCCTTTTCATAGAACTTTCTTCTGTAGTACTGTGAAGTGTTTGCTTATAAGTGAGGAGTTTGTCTCAAGTTTGTTCTGGTGGGGCCTCTGAGTGAAGAGAGTGAGAAAATCCTTAGAGGCACACTAGGGCCCCTTTTTGTCATAAGCCAATTTGACACAAGACTCGTGGGAATTTGTTTTGAATTATTCATTGAAGCATACAGTTTATGTCTTTGTACTCAACTGGGATAGTTCCCCTTGCATTCATTAAGGAAGGCTGTAAAGTTAAGGGACAATATATTAAGATGCATTTGTGGTAGAAAGTTAACAAAGCATTATTGAACATTGAAAAGAACTTGAAGACTTCTTTGTAGTTTCTGGGGGAGGTGTAGATTACTAAGATGTTTAAGAGGAAGGATGATGCAAAGGGTGTTCTGTGTAAATTTTCTGAGGTGGTAGAACCTTCTAGATTTTCTATAGAATGCATAGAAAATTGATGGGCATAGGGATCTCCCAGAAGTGGAAATTCCATGTTTTCAGGCATTCCAGAAGGTTGCCTATGGCATCAAAGCTTCAAGTGACTTTTCCCAGGTCATAGAGCTGGTGTGTATCAGCGGTGGGCTGTGAACCCTAGCTCTGCAGCCATCTCTCAATTCATTCCTCTACAGTGCCTCTTAACCTAGTCCTGTCACCAGAACTATGGACCCAAATCCTTGACCAGACTCTGAGACAAAAAATATGATAAGCCCTGAGCTCCTCTCTGTTAGAAAGCTGTTATTATTCTCAGCAAATACTGATGCCCTAGAAGGAGAGGAAAAAAGTCAGATCTGGCTATCCAAGTCAATTTACCAAATATTTTAGGGAACAAACAGTTATTAAGCACCTACTGAGATGCAACCCATGTGGCAGGTGTTAGACAGGAAAGCAAAAATGACTGTCGGAGCACCTCAGAGGGTCTGCATGTGATGTATTAGGTCCATTAAAAATAGAAAACCCATCTGTTATATTGCATGAATATTTGAAGGCATTGGATGATCACCTGTGAGGTTTGGAGAATGTTGAGAATTTTCTCATCAAGTTCTTAACTGCAACCCAAGAAGAGGATGAAAATCATTCCAGCTAGCTACAGCAATTAGAATGTATTGTCAAAATAGGTTATTTTAAAGACATAGCAGCCTTATAGGACATGAACCATATTAGGCTTCTTCAGTTGCTCTGGTAAATCTTAAATCATAAAGTCTTATTGCTATTGCTTTTGGAAAAAATAAAACAATCTTGCCAATTTCCAATTTAGGGAGTAGGTAATTGACAATGGAGAACAGAGTTTGTACCTCAGCTGCCTGGGTTTTCAGAATCACTGAAAGAGAGAAAGTATGAAGGGCTAGGAACATGCTAACTCTGATCTCAGGCTTACTATCACTTTTTGGAGAGAGGTGAGTTGAGAGAGGCAAGTAATTAAGCAGTTTAAGGTCTTCCCTCAAGGGCCAACCTTGTGGCAAGTTCTACTCTTGCATTGTGTGAGACCCTGTTAGGCCTACCTCAAAGAAGTCAGGAGAATGTGAAGGGATGGCCTGGAGATGTTCAATTAAGAGGCAGTAAGTGATTTTGCAAGGTTAAAGAAGTAAAAGGCTAGGGGTGGCTCTGGTACATGAGAGAAAATTCTGAGGAAAGTCCAAGATGGGTGCCATGATCTGGAGCTGGTACAGGGTGCATAGGAAAGCCATGGGGTAAAGACTGAGGTCTGGAGCTTAAATGGTGGTCAGGAGGCTTTCCACTGGAATGTGGGATTTGCCCAAGGTCAGACCACTAAGTGAAAGATCTGGGATTCAAACTCATGCTTTCCCCTGTACTATACCACAACATGGTAAAGTAGAAAGAATGATGGATTTGGAATTAGAGGGTCTATGTACAAATCTTGGCCTTGCCACTTAGTAGCTATGTGATCTTGGCAGAATGACTTTATTCCCTCTCGGCCTAAATATCCTCATCTGTAAACTTGATGATCTAAATATCGTCATCAGTAGAACTTGAGGATCTCTAAGGCCCCTTTTAACTTTAAATCTGTGCGTCTATGAATCCATGGACCTCACTGACTGGCTAGGTATTTATGGCATTGGTCTGAATAACAAAAGGGCTGAAATAGCCTCTGGGGCTGAAAACTCAAAGAGCTGAGAAATGTGTCCACTAAGTGGAAAAAAGCCACTTAACACAAGGCATGTAGCTGATCTGACTGAGAGCAGCTCAGTTGAGACACCAGCAGATGGCATCTCAGCAAAAACAGTAGAGCCTGCCCTGAGAAAGCATCCTGTAACCTTATGACATTGGAGGCTGGTAGGGTACATAAGCAAAAGGATTAGAGCCAGAGAGACTCATCTTCCTTAAAGGATGAATTTTCTTACCTACACATATTTTCTGGCCATGTGCATTCTCTATCCATATGCCTTTCTACATCTATTACCCATTCATGTTCCCTCTCCCACTACTGGTGTAGTAATTTGCAGGAGATTATGCCCCTGTGTGTACAGGTGAAAATTTTCATGTCATTTATTTTCCTGTGCTATTTAATGAAATGCATTTCCCCTTGAACTAGAGTGTTCTATGTTTGATCAGATAAAAGAAACATCAGTGGAAGCTCTTAAGTTGTGGTTTTCAGTGTATGCTGATGCAAAGTATGTCTTGCATCTGGGGTAGGTTTTATAGAGACCTCTTCAGTCTACTCTTATGAGTAATATAAATTGATCAGAGAAAAAGAAAATAAAGCTGTTAAAGAGGATTACCAGAATAATCTAAAGTCAACCGAATAAGTCCAAGCCTTGGAGGCTGCATTTTAGGAAGGTATTTGGTTTCCCATTTTTCCTAGAATTAGGAAGGCTTAAGCTAAAAGAGGAAGTTGGTCAACACAGCATCTGTCCCAAAGAGCTTATGGGAAGGATTTGTTAGTTTTCTGTTTTCAATAGAGGCAGTACAACATTGTGGATGGAAAAGTGACCTCCAAGCCAAGTCTTGGCTTTAATTCCTGCCTCTGAAAAATACTGACTGGGTCTTAGGCTTTTAGTTCTCTGTACCAGCACTTCTTAAACTGTGGGTCATGACGTCATATGAGGATGCAGAAAAATCTGGCAACAGTAAAGGGTTTCTGAACATGAAACAACCAAAAATTAATTAATGAATCCAAGGTGTTTCTTGCATTGTTTTCCCATGCTGCATTGTACAACTTCCCTCAGCCTTGCTTTTGAACACAAAGCATGCATGCTTTGCACTTTGCATGTCCTCAGGCCATGCCAATGGAAAGGAGTCCTGAGTGGAAAAAGTTTAAGAAGCTCTGCTCTAGTCCAGTGGTGTCAAACTCACATAGAAATGAGTACCATAAATTGATTTAACAAACTACAAAATAATGTTATATTGTATCATCTTTATTTCTTTAGTTAAAAACTTTCTAATTACATTTTAATTTGTTTTTTTTCTGCATTGGGGAGTTTTACCTTGCTGCCCTTTTCCACAGAATTTGACGCCTCTGTTTTTGGAACTCTTTTAAGACTATGAAGTACAGAGAAGATGCATTTGGAGAGAGAATTTCCTCACCATTGACTACCATAACAATGAAATCAAAGCCTCAGTTTTTATCCCATTTGTTGTCAACATGTATGCAATAAACGCTCTTATTCTCAGTGCCCTCTACAAAGAAAATAACCTTGTATATGCCAGAGACCACAGTCTGATGGACAAGTATCAGGAACAGGAAGAAAATGGAGGTAGTAACTACCCCAGTCAGTGACTCCTTGGACCTTTTTCTCCAGGGCTCATAGGAAATTGCACTGAAATGATTTGTAAAGATCTGGGAGAGAGAATGTTTAGCTGTGCTTAACAATAAGTTTCAAGTGACCATTATATTTGAGTCATTGAATGAGTCAAACTTGAGACATATGCTTTAATAGCCTCTGAAGAGTAGGTCTCAGTGTCCTTAGAGAAAAAAACAACACAACTGGTTATATAATGGGTGTATTATTATACATGTGGACTTTCCAAAGGGAGTCTGTGGGCGTCAGTAAAGAGTTGACCACAGCTGCCTTGGTATGCCCAGGACTAAGCAATATTCCTAGAATTTCTATTTGGATTGGAACAAAAAATTATATCGAGAGGATTCATTGAGTATTAAAAGCTACAAACAAGAGCTCAATTCCTAAAAAGTTTAAAAGAATGTTGAAAAAGCACTGCTGAAAGGACCACCATAGCAAATATTCATAGTCACTGTAGGTGCTGTGAATATTGTGTTGGGGCTACACTACCTCAGCATTAGCATCATTGGTGGATCCTAGGAGACAGATACTTCTTGGTGCTCAGGGGATAGATTGTTTGAAGAAGAACAAAAATGCTAGGTTTGAAGTTCTAGAATGAGCAAATACATTTATGTTCTAGAAAATGTGCCAGGGATCTAAATACAAAAATAATTCAGTCCTTCCCTTAAGGAGTTTACATTTTAATAGAGGAAATAGCAGATATAGGGGAATGATGGCTAAGGAAGGAAACTTTGGCCTGGAGAGTCACAAGGACTATGAGTTGAGGCAATACTTAAAAAAAAAATTGTTCTGTACTTTTCAGAAGCAAAACTTTTGATTACTATTCAGAAAGCAAGAGATAGAAAGTGGAAGTGGAGTAATAATAATGTGATGATAAGAACCAACATTTATATGGTGTTTTTAAGTTTGTGGGTGTCTTATTTGATCCTCATGACAGCCCTGGGAGATAGGTGCTCTTCCAAACCCCACTTTAGAGGTGGAGAAACAGGGGCATGAAGAGGTTAAATGATTTTCCCATGCTCACACAGCTAGTACAAGTGTCTGAGGTGGGACATGAATGCATCTTCCTTACTCCAGTTCCAATGTTCTGTCCACTATGCCACCTGGCTGCTGGTGTGTGTGCAGTAGGTTGGGTGGCAGGATGCGTAGATGATGGAATGTGGAGCATGGTCTGGGATCCAGCATATACTCACTTACTCACTCACCAAGCAATAAGGACAATTGTATCCCAAGGTTGAGTTACAAATCTGCGTGGTTTAACTCTCTCAGGAAGGTGAGAAGGGGCATGGTCTCTTGATGAAGAAGGGTGGGAAGGAGGGGCAGCTCAGAGGACCAAGTGCTTGGGATATATTGCTAGATGGGATCCAGAGAATAAATAGTATGACTAGCACTAATAGCTTAGGTAAGTTTATACTCACCATAAAGAGCTAATAAATGTTGTTTACATGAGTGTAACGTAGAATTTGTAGTAGGGAAATATGCTCACTATTCACCTCGATAATGCTTAATGAGTCCTTTGAAGGGTCACAAAAAGTGTTGAGGCAGTGGACCTAAGGAATTATTTGAAAGATTCGGTTTAGAATGTAAATTCCTTGAGAGAGGGACTATTTATTTCATCTAGCACATGTATCTAGCACAGGGTCTCACACATAGCTGGTGCTTAATAAATGCTGACTATCAATAGTATCATTATTGGATCTCAAGTTACTTATCACATATAGTGGTGGCATGAAAGGAAACTTGGGAGAGATATTTAATGGTCTTTAGCAAGTATAGCCAGTCCTCAACATTCCCATGTTTAGCTTTCTCAATTTCAAGCAGTTGCCTGATTTTATTAGCAATTTCATTTCCCCTTGTGCACTGGCAACCATGAACGTTCCCAGCTATGCTTGCAGAGAGAAAGAAAAGAAAGGTATGATGTGTGTAAATTTGTGGAGCAGTTGATATCCTACTAGGCATTTCACTGGTCTTGTTCATCCTACCATTGTAAAGAGCTCCCCATGCATTCATTGTTTATCTTTAATACTCAAGTTTTGTGTTGAAATTATGCAAAGTGCAGCACACGTCCTTTGGTCTTTAACCCTATGTGTGGAGTCAGAGATATGCCTTAGTGAGAAAACAAAGGCATCAGATAAACTTTGTGCCAGAACTGTTGGTCACAAAAGTTTGGTGTTAACAAACTGATGATTCATGATATCCATAAAAATGAGAAAAGCATTTGGAAAAGTGTTCCTAAATCTACTCCAGAAAGCACTAAAGTAACCTCTCAAGTATACAATGAGGGAATTGAAAAAATGGAAAAGTGACTGAGTTTGTGACTAAATGAGATGGTTGAAGAAAGAAAATGTGTGGTCAATATGGCAACCATCTGCTTGAAAGCCCAACAGATTTATAAGTATGTAACAAAGGACCAAGAAAATATGAAGCCTTTTGTAGCTAGCCAATGGTGGGTTTATTTGATTAAGTTATGGTATGGCTTATACATGTGAAACTCTCTGGTTCTGCTGATGCTATAGCTGCTGCCATGTTTCTAAACATGTTAAACAGTTTGAGGAAAGAAAGTTACCTGCCAGAGCAAGTGTTTAATGCCAATGAGGCTGGACTGTTTATGAAATATGAAAGAGTACATACATAACAAAAGCTATTGCTAACACCCCTGTAGGGCTTCAACACAGCAGCGACTTCAAATGTGAGCCACTGATGATCTACCAAACCCTAAATCCCAGGGTATTGAAAGGAAAAACCAAGGCCAGAATGTTGCAGAATTGGCACTGGAATAGAAAAGCATATATGACTGGAGAGATCTTCTGGGACTGTTTCAACAACTATTTCATTTCAGAGGTTGAGTGATATTTGTAGGGAATGATCAACAGTGTGCCAGTTCATATTTGTGAGTAGCTGGAAAATACCCACAAAATGCAGTTGTTTTTATGCCATCCAGTACTACATCTTTAATACAGCCTATGGGTCAGGGAATCATAAAAGCCTTCAGGTTCCATTATACCAGGGAAAACTACTACCATGCCTGAAACTATTTGGACATGAACCAGGAAATCACCACAATGGATTTCTGGAAATCTGTCACTGTGCTGTGATTATATCAGTGTAACCTGGGGAAATGTTTCACAGGCTACCTCGAATAACTCCTGAAAAAGAGGTGTGACATGCTTGTGTTTGGGAATTTGAAGGATTTAAAAGTGTTGATAAAGTAGTGAGGCAGAATGTTGAAACAATCAGGTATCTAGATCATACCATTGGGGATTAAAGACTTGAGGATATGGGAGAGGAAAACGACTCTGACATTGCACAGGAGCAGTCCTAGGCTAAGCTGATGAATGAGGAGTTAGATATGATAGCTCAGGGAGATCTTCAGGACTGCAAAGATGAGGATGATTAACAAGTTACCAAGATCGTACGACCAACAATTTCTAAATCTGAAGCATGACTTGGCAAAATTGAGCAACTGAATGGAGACATAAAGATTGCCAGTCCCATCACTGACTGTAGACTTGAGGTTAAACATCAACTCACCTCTGCTATGCTCCCATACTCTGAGACTCTTAAGGATCTCAAATAGTGTATGAAGCAGACACTGCTGACAAATTATTTCAAGATGATGTGTCCTTGATGATCTCCAATGCCATCCACCATCCATGAAGGACAGAGTGTCAGAAATGATGTTGATGTCAGAAGCTGAGACCTCACCAGTCTTGGTGTCTTCCAACAGTAGCAACTAAAGTCACAGCAACCTCTCTCTTGATTTTCATAGAGTGACCATGGTAGAGAGAGGTTTCCTGCAGTATAGTATACAGTACAATACCCTTACACCATCATCTGACACAGTGGAAGATAAGATTCAAGCTAAAAATGTTTTAGTTTTAAGAATTTTATTTTCTGTACAGTATTTAGTGTACTATAGATTTCATGTATTATGAAAAGTGAATATTGTCTGAAATAAATATTTTTTTTAATTGTGATGTTAGCACAAAAGGTCACAGAATTCTGGGGACTACTAGCCAAAAAAATGTTTTGCATGTTACCAATTTTATTTTGTGTTCTGCATTTCATGGGTTATTTCATGCTTACTGTGCTAAATAATGCTTTGTTATATGTTTTGTTATAAAGAATTACATACAGAAAAATGTGTTTTTAGCAATGTCTAGTGAAAGATTATAGTTTTTGGTGGTCACAGGAACTTAACCTCTTCTCTCCCGTAGGTTCAATGTATCAACATTGCATTTAAAAAAAATTTTGTGCCATTTTCTAGAAGTATTACCCCTATAAAAGTTGAGATTGACCTGTACAAGAATTATTGTAGAAATTCCTAACTCAGTACAAACACACAAATATATCAAAAATTATTCTTTTACCATGAAAATAAACAACCTTTGATCTATATCTAAATAAGTGCCAAGTTGGATGCTACTTGTCAGTAATGGAATGCTTCCCTTGACAACTCTGAGTTCAATATAAAATATAGCTTGTAAAATACTAACTATGTTAAAAAAAATTCTCTGTCCTATAGGCTACTTACCCCAGAATCCATGGTAATTCCTATAGAGGGGGTAATGGTGGTCTATGAGTTAGGAGGAATCTGACATGGAAAAGTATAGCAGAGAGTCGGGAATTTTCTCTTGTGAGTGTGTTGTCAGTAGAAATAAATTACATAGTCCTGAGTTAGTCTTTCATATCCAAGCTCAAAAGGGATTATTGGCTCTGTTGCAGAATGATGATATATTAGGTCATTCACTTTCATTGTTATGACTGTTAAGTTTTGTTTTTTCCTTCCAACAGATCCTGTTATGATCTTCCTTCTATTTCTTTTTTTCCTTGCTTCTTTCCCTCTCATTCCTTTCCCTCCCTCTCTGTCTTCCTTCCTGCCTGCCTTCCCTGCCTGCCTTCTTCCTAGTACTTCTCTCTACTTGTGTCTTTAAAGATCTTAGTTATTGGAGTTAGTCACTACTCACTGCAAAGGTTCTCTATGATGGGCAACCCTGGAACATGTTTTTGGCCAAAACAAAATTCAAATCATTCAAGTTTAATACTGCTCTCCTGAATGAATCCTCTTAAGACTCTTCAAATGGTTGATAGTGGGTTAGCAATGACATTCAAGTTGCATATGTGCTTCCCCAAATGATTATTTTAGTTTCAGCAGTCTAATAAGTAGAACAACAACTCAAATACAGATATCTGATTTCAGTGATGTGGCACAGGTAACAATCATCCCCAACCATTCTGTAAAACCTTCATTTATAGCTCCCCACAGGATCTCCACCCAGCATCCCTGGGGTCCTTTTGACTAGGTGCCTCTGAATATTTTGGGGTGATCTTATAACTAACATTGTTGTAACTTCAATCTGTAAAAATCTCATTTGTATTATCAGTTTGTAACATTGGCCTGTTGTAAAGGCCACAAAGCATTAACTCTGTCCCTTCCCTGCCCCCAGCCTAGAGGTATTTCCTCTGAAACCATTAACTCTATAGCTATGATAACAAGAATCCTTTAAAAGTGTTACCTCCTTTTGTTCTAGTAAACAAGACTCATCCATTTGCAGACTGAATGGGTACTTCTCATTTAAATTTGACCTCAAATTTGACCACTAGTTGACTTTATGATGTTTCAAGGCAAAAACCATACCTCCTGCTCCTAGCACCCTGGAGTTTCTCCCAGTGAATTATGGGCGGGGCACATGTGCAGTTGATGTGAAGGGTGCATGTTCCTTTAAGTATTAGTCACTCCCTGGCTTCTCCCAGGTCCCTCCCTAACTCCACCTCTGTACACCTAGTTAGCCTAATGAACCTATGGCTGACAGTTTTGTGTCTTTAAAAACTGCATCTCTAGACCCTGAACTTTGCAAGTAGTCTTTCTATCTCCTCCTGCCTGCTGAAGAGCGTCACACTTTGCAGGCTTTCTCTGACACCTCCCCCCACCCCCTGTGCTTTGCAGGCTTTCTAACTCTGCCTTAAATCCCGGTCAGCTTGCAGGTCCCCTTACCCCACCCCTTGCCTCAGTGTAACGATAAAGTTTTGTAACTCTGCCAAGGACAGCTGAGTCCAGTAATTCTTTTTGGATGACGAACCTAGAAAGGATTTCGCTAGAAATCCCCCCTTACTTATACCTCTTCACTTTCTTATTTTCTCTTGACACAGGTAAAATGACAAGAAAGTACATGACTGTCCAATAGTTATGAAAGATCCAAAATTAAAAAGAGAAAAATGGAAACAATACCCAAATCTTCCCATTTAGGGAGTACTGGTTTAAAAATTCTCTCTGTATGTCATGGGTACCATTCTGTGCCCTCAAGTACAGGTTTCCAGCAGGCAGAACTCGTGTGGCCTACATAGCACCTTGTATGCTCTGTGGGTATTCAACAATTATTAAATAAAATCATTTCCCTATATTTCTAGTATCCTGCAGAGCTCATCATGGAAAGACAGAAATGTAAAATGCTATCTTTTAAATAACAAGCTTCTGGTTCTATGAGGCTCAAAGAAGGGGAACAAAGTCACAGTTATCAAGCATAAAATAATTTGAAAGCTCATTAACAGCTCTGGCAATAGAAAAGAATTTGCAGTACCATATATGAGATCAGAAGAGGAATGAGCTGGCAAGCTACCTCAGTCTGCTGCCAAATGGTGTTAGCAGGTGGCCTTATTCTTTTGTCTCACCAGACAAATAGTGGCAATGCTTAATAAGCACGTAAGGAAGAAAGAAAGCTGTTGACACTTTATTCTACAAAAGCTTGTTAAGTGGTTTATGAACAAGAATTGAGAAAAGATGTGCTGCTAGAACAATCAGGGTAATCCACAATGAGGGCTGGAATTATTGTATTTCAAATGCTGATACAATTGCAAAAACAACTCTCCCAGGTATTACAGTCTTTTCCTGAGATTTTTTTTAAAATTGAAGTAATTTGGGGGGAAATGTTTTGGTTTTACAACTAAGAAAAGAAAGCCACATTGTTCTCTTCTCTCAAGTCTTCCCTGACAATCCCAGTTCACAGTGACTTTACTTTTCTCTTATGACTTGGGCTTCGCTCACACCCAGAGATACTACAGCTACAACTTGATGAGTCAGGTATTTGGTATGGTTCATGGTACCATCTCTTGGGGGTCATAATACTCTGATTTCCTATGACATGTATAATTTGTTGATCTAGTGTTTGTTCACTGTCTCACATAGTTGTTTTAAGTTTGCCGTTATTTTTCTAACTCAGCTAGCAAGTCCTAGAGCTTGCTGTCTCTGTCTGTGTCTTGCTTCTCTCTCTGGTTTTCTTTCACTTTTCTCTGTATTTTTGTCTCTCTGTGTTTGACGTACCTTTGGTAAGATGTCCTTGGAGGTCCTTTGTGGCTCATGACCCCCACAGCACTCAGCACACAGTAGCTCACCCTTTTCATAGCACCTCTGGCTTTATAAAATGCTTTCTTTACAGCAACTTGGTTCGTTGTAAGTATTGTTAGCCTCATTTTAAAGAGGAGGAATTTGATGATAGAAAGTTTTTCTTGATTGTTTATGGTCAAACAGAGGTTAGAACGGGGATTCAAACACAGGACTTGTGATTTCCAAGGTACCTCTCAGCCTACCTCCTATATCACAATCACTCAATTACTAAATAGCCTTTGTTCTTTCTGTCTCTGTTTTAAAATAGTGATTTAATTCAATTGCCTAAATCATATCTTTTACTGTAATCAGTTAGTCGATCTATGTATTAAGCAGTGTGCCAGTCACTGGGTTAAATACTGGGGATATAAAGATATAAGCAAGATAGTCCCTTCTTTCAAAGTGCTTCCATTATATAGGGGGAAACAATATGCTCACAAAAAGGATACATGAAATAAACATAAAATAAATAGTCATTTTTGGGAGGGATGAGTACTAGCAGCAGGGAGATCCTCATTTAAGAGGCTGAGTTTCAACTGAACTTTGAGGAAATTAGTAATTTAATTTTTTTTTTTTGCTTTTTGGAGGGGGGAAGGCAGGGAAATTGGGGTTAAGTGACTTGCCCAAGGTCACACAGCTAGTAAGTGTTAAGTGTCTGAGGCCAGATTTGAACTCAGGTTCTCCTGACTCCAGGGCTGGTGCTCTATTCACTGTGCCACCTAGTCACCTCACAAATTAGTAATTTTAAGAGGTAGAGGTGAAGAGTGCACATTTCAAACATGGAACACAATCAATACAAAGACCAAAAGATGGAAGATGGAATGTTGCAGAAATTCATGGCGTAGTCATCACTACTGTCTACAAACATTTAGAGAGCATTTACCAAGTGCAGAACAATGTAGTTGGTGCCTAGAACACAAAGAGATGTAGTGTGGTCCCATTCCCCTAAGACTTTTATGAACTACTTGGGGAAACGGTAACATACATGAAAATGTAACAGTACAAAGCAATACATAGTAATTGCTGAAAATGAATCATATAGACAATGTCTACAGGAATTGGGATGAAAGAGATGGTGTTTGAGGAATTCACAGAGGAGGCAGGGGCTGAGCTGGGCCATGAAGAAAAGATAGGTCCTAAATACATGGAGAGGAAGAAGAGAGCATTCTGGGTTCTGCAACAGTATAAACAAAGGCAGATTTATAGGAATGTTCATGGAACATTTCAGATGCTAGTGTGTGACTTTTCTTGGTTTGAGGAGAGGACCATCTCCCACATAGACTATCGAAGTACTCTGCTGGTCGGACTCCCTATCATGAGTACTTCCCCACTCCAATCAGTCCTTTGCTCAGCAGATATGACCATGTCACCCAATAAACTCCAGAGGCTCCTCATCACCTCCGGGTCAAAGATAAAATCTTATGGTGTTCGAAGTTCTTTATAACCTGTCCCTCCTGGCCCCACCTTCTCACCCCCTGCCACCTTCCAGTCTTTTTATACCTTATAATCCTCACCTAGGGAAGCATGCTCTGCCAAGCCAATGACATTGGCCTTGTTATATCTGAAATTAGACACTCTATCTCCCGACTCTGGGCATTTTCACTAGCCGTCCCCCGTACTTGGAATGCTCTCTTTCCTCATCTTCATCTCTTGTCTTCTCTGGCTTCCTTCAAGCCCCAGCTAAAATCTCACTTTCTACAGGAAGCCTTTGCTGATCCCCCTTCATTCTAGTCCCTTACCCCTGTTGATTACTTCTAATTTGTGCTATATGGAGAGGCAGCTAGTTGGAGCAGCGGATAGAACACTAGATCTGCAGTCAGGAAGAGATGAGCTCAAATTTGGTCCGAAACACTTAGTAGCTATATGATCATGGACAAGTTGCTTAACCTTAACCTTAACTTTAACTGCAACATGTAGCATATTTTCCCCAGGGTTGTTGTGAGGATCAAATGTGATAATATTTATAAAGTGCCTGGCACATAGTAGGTGCTTAATAAATACTTGCTTTCTTCTTGTCTTTCTCTTTATTTGTACATAGTTGCTTGCATGTTGTCTCCCACACTGAGAGTTCCTTGAGAGCAGAGACTGTCTTTTGCCTCTCTTTGTATTGCTAGCATTTAATCCTGTTCCTGGAACATAGTAGGTACTTAATGAATACGTAATTAACTGATGGATTGGCTGGTTTAGGGGAATAGTATGAGATGAGGCTGGAGTCAAATTGCAGAGGGACTTAAATGCCCTGATGAAAATTTTGGATATATTCTGTTACTGGTATAGTGCAAAGAGCACGGGATTTGAAGTCAAAGGAATTGTATTCCTGTCCAATTAATTCCACTTACTGCTTACCCTAAAATGTAAATGCAGTGTGTTCTATGAATTAGTAATGGAAGAACATTTGACCTAAAGATAAACATTTTTATAACCTCTTTGATATATATAAACTATGCTGCCAAATTTTAAAATTAATTTTAATTTTACTTATCTTACTTTTATCTTTTTAACTATGTTGCTTATAGCACAAGAAGCAACATAATCATTTGTGCTTGCTCCCTGCTTGATATATGTGGGTCATCATGATTTTTCAGAATGACAAATACACTATCAAATTACATCTGGTAGGCCCTTTAGAATGGATTTTCCTGGCAAGTGGTTCATTCCCATTAATTCTAAGATTTATGTTGAACATGGTAAATACCTACTTAAAGGTACTGGAAGGCAGACAGCCAACCTATTTTGGGGCATCCAGGTGGTCAAGTGGATAGAGCACTAGGAATCAGGAAGGCTTATCTTCATGAATTCAAATCCACTGTGTGACCCTGAGAAAGTCACTTACCCCTATTTGTCTCAGTTCTTCATCTGTGAAATAAGCTGGAGAAGGACAAATAATACTTGCCAAGCAAATTCCAAATTGGGGTCATTGGAAAGTCAGACACAAGTGAACAACAGTTGATTTTACTTAGTAGTAACAGTTAAAGATTTTCCTATAGTTTCATTCAATATCACAAATTTGGTTTCCCACTTATTTTAATTGTTCTTGCTTTCACAAATGTGTCCATGCCTGGAATATATTCCATCCTTATTTGTTAAATACTTCTGTTCCTTTAGGGTCCAGCTTGTTTGGCATTTCACTTATGAAAGTCTATAATTTCCAGAGTACTATACTAAGTGCCCACAAGGTAATTACAGTTCAATAAGGGACATGCCATATACACAAAGACATATAATAGAAACTGGATACACAAAAGACAAAGGGGGAATTTGAGGAGGGAGAGATCACTTTCATCTGTGGCACCCAAGCTAGGCCCTAAAGGAACAGAAATATTTTAATTAGATGAAAATTGCCAGGAAGGAGAGATTTAGTGAGAAATAAAATTGATAAAAGTAAATTGTTGAAAGTCTTAAATGTCAGTCTAGGAAATTTGTATTTTCCTCATAGTCACCAGGGAAGCAGTGAAGAGTTTTTAGCAAGGGAATGACATAATTAGATCTCTGTCATTCAGCTTCAAGAAGGAGTGCCTAATTGTAAGGTTATTACAATAATCCAGGTAATGTTGGCTCATTTACACTTATCATTATCTATAGGATCACTGGATCTTTGAAAGAACCAAGGCCATCTAGTTCATCATCTCATTTTAGAGATGAAGAAACTGAAACCTAAGGCGGTTATGTTACTTGTCAAGGGTTACACAGATAGGGCTGATACCTTTCAAGAAGGCATGGATTGTTTGAAAGGCAGAGAGGAAATGGGCAGCATTTCTGGTTCAGTGGTCACATGGAAGTCATATTGACTTTAGAGCCAAGTCTATTTTGTTTTCATCTCAAATGCAAAATGTACTCTCCCCCCCTATACACAGTGAATACATTCACAGCTTTCCATGGGCAGGATATCACCCAGTTTCCCTTGATAAATTGGATTCTATGAAGAAGACATCTGGAAAGACATGGGGCAGGCTTTCTTCTTTCTATGCCCAGGGAAGTGTGTCATGAATTCTCTCCTGGACCTCAAGATAGAATATGAAACCCACTGACATCAAGATTCTCAGGGTCAAAGCCTAGTGGTGAATCCCATCTTTAGAGAAAAATATTAAGTTGTCCTATCTACAAAGGACAATTAACTAGTGACTAATCAGTAAGCATTTAAAAGTACTTACTGTGTGCTCTGTACTACAGTAGGTACTTCATGCAGGTATGATACAATCTCTGATTCCTGTTATGTGTAGGATCTCAAAGACATCCTTGTAGCAATGAGGCAGAGTCTCAGAACTGGCATCATGTCATAATGTAGATGAATCTATAAAATGCCTTTTCAACAAGAAAACTGACTCCTTGACACATAGAGATAGCATCAAGTGTAGCCACAAGACATCATACCCCCCCCACAGACACACACAGACACAGACACACACAGACACACACACACACACACACACAGACACACAGACACACAGACACACACACACACACACACATACACATAGATGCTTTAGCCCAGTTACCTTCCTTACAATTAGCAGACAAGCAGGGCCATTTCAGGAAAGCATCTGCTCAGGAAACTCAGACAATGCAGCAATGTCCTTCTCATTCCCTGGAGGCTCACCTGGGTCTTACTCTTGCTTAATAAGCAATCCAAATTGCCTTAAGGCACAAGGGTTGGCCAGCCTAATTAAATGTACTAGCACTAGTTTCATTTTTTTAATCACCTGAGAATGCCCCGTCCCAATGCCACCCCAATATGCCTATTGCAAGGGCAGTGGAAATGCAGTCCAATTGCAGTGGCTCCCCTTCTCTCTCAGCCTTACATCAACTGCAGGAGGTCTAAACCCTAGCCATGGTGCTGAATACTTCTAGAACTACAGGCTAACACAATCTAATTAGAGAGACATAACTTACACACATGAAACAATTAAAGAACAATTGAAATCTCAGCTGTGTGGTACTGACTGCAGTAGTTCAGAGAAGAAAAAGATCAGCGTGGGCTGCTTGCAGTGGTTCAAAAAAGAGAGAGATGAGTCACCAGAATAGATTCTGCTGAGAAGGTGGGACTCTGACTGGGCCTTGAAGGGTAGGTAGAATTTGGATAGATGAATTGAGAGGGATTCTAAGTGTGGAAATTACCTTAAGAAAAAGAAGAAAGGAGGAGTAATCATGATATACTGGGGGTAATTAGATCAATCTGACTGGAGGAGCTGGTGCATATTGGGAGTGGGAGAAATAGTGTTGAATAGGTGGAAGGAGCATAAACAGTGTTGGAACTGAATTGAGTAAATAAGATAGATCCAGATTATGGAGAATTTAAAAAATCAGGTGGAAAAATTTGGACTTGATATGGTAAGCAATTCAATTAAATCTAACAAGCAATGGCTAATAGCTAACTATAGGCAAGGCACTGAGACTACAAAAAAGAAAAGAGCCATCCCTGGTCTAAAAGAACTCATGGTTCACTGGCAATAAGGAGCCAGAGGTTCTTGAGTAATATATCATCTTTCTGTCTTTCAAAGTGCTTTGCTGTGAAAGGGTTCCCAGCACCTCTTGAGAATGTTCAATTTACTACCAGGAAATAACTTGTCTGACAAAATTTTTGCTAGTTTGTTTCCGTGCATTTTTTCATGAGATAATACTCAGTAATGAAAATGAAAATTGTTGACTTACTTTGAAATTTATAATATCTTGTTGTAAACTTCTATAAGGTTTATACATTGGCAAGGGAATTTTTCATCATAGGATGATTCATCTTCTAGTTTTGGTCAACACCTTTAATTAGTCACATATCCACACCATAAATAGGGAGAATAACGCCACTAAATCTGTCAGTAACGTGTTACATATGACAAAATAGTATTCTTTCATTTTACCCTCTCTTTTGCTTGTGACTGGGAATATACAAATAATAAAATCAGGTGAGGAATTTATCTTCCACCACTGTTTTTATTCCAGGAAAGGAGTGGGGGAAAATTTAAGGAAACCATTTCCTGTGCTTATGAAAGACCAAGTCAAAATGGCCTTGTTGATTTATTCCTAGCTTTTCTATGATCTACCAATTTATTTACTTTGACCTCTATGCTCCCTTGAGGATTATTATGAATATTAAATTTGATATCACCCAAAGCCTTTGACAAATTCTCTAAATAATGACTAGAATCAGAATATGTGAAGAGTTTCAGTAGAATTGAACTGATTACCACATTCCTAAAATTGCATTTGATATTTCTTGAAATACCTTTCCTAAGACAAAAATAGCAGGCTAATGTTGATTATATATTTGGAAGCACTCTTCAGCTGGACTTATTTTTCAGTATAAATTGCCCTTCTGATTTATTCCTGAAATATTAGGTACTAATACCCATTGAATAAATATTTCTTGATGAATATTTTTTGATTTCCACCAAACACTTTAAAAGGAAAGGTGCCACCAAGGATGTGGTCATTGTGGCTGCAGTCCTGAGCTGTTTGTATTATGGGGGAAGGTGAAATCAGGTTATTAAGGGGAAATAAGAAGGGAGAGAATAAGCTGTGTGCCATGGTTAAGGGCAAAGGAGTTGAGAGTTTTGTGCCAAGTGCTCAAAGGAGAATATCTTAAAATGACCTCTGTCCCGTATTTAAGGGCTCAATATTGGAGCAAAGTATGGGAATAGGGAAGATAAGTTTGGGGTAGGGACTAAGCACAGTGGTGAGAGCTACCACCACCCTTGCAACTATTACTTCCCATATTGACTTTATATAGATAATGGTGTGTTGTGAGGCTGTGAGGTAGAAGACATAACAGGTGATTCTCTGTGCAGTGTAGGACAGACTTTATATCTTTTTTCCTTATGTGCAGACCTACCTAAGGTGTGTAGGAGTTTTGGGTAGTTGGAAAGCTGTTGGTGTGTGGAAGTTTGGTGGACAGAGAAAATGGCTATTACTGAAAGAAGTACAGGACAGAGTTCAGTGTTTAGTCTTGGGTTTTCCCTTTTATCATCATTGTAGTGGGGGAGGGTGTCCATGATTGTTTGTGTGAGTACAGGCCGTGACTCCTCTTGGTGCTACTGAGGCCACTAATTCTTTCATTCACTTATTCACCAGTCACTGTGATACCATTGTGGGTGGCAAACTCTACCCAAGGTATGGGCGTAGAACTAATAGTCAACAAGAACCTTGAAGGAAAGTTGAAAAGATCTTTAAAGAGAAAGTTTAGGGGCATCTGGCTAGTGTTAAGTGCTGGGGATACAAAGTAAACAATGAAGCAGTTCCTGCCCTCCTCCAATAACTTACATTTTAATATAAGGAAGCAATATTTAGATAAATCAGAAATATGTGCAAAGTAATTTTGGGGTAGATGGGCACTAGTAGTTACTTGGAGAAATAGAAAAGGCATCCAGTTCAAGATTTGAAATTATTTTAAATTATTATATTAAATTATTTTTAAAAAGAAACAAATAACTCTTTATAAGGCAGATATTAGGAGGGGATAAATTCCAGGCATTGGAGATCACTTATGGAAACACAGAGGAATAGGGAATGGAGTGTTGTATATGAGGAATAGTAAGAAAGCCAATTTGACTGCAACATAGTAGTGTGGGAAGAAGAAGAATCTACAACAACTCTGGAAAGGCAGAATGGAGCCAGATTGTGAAGGGCTTTAACTGCCAATGTGGACCCTATGGCAGTCCTAGGAATTGATGCAGAGAGCATCATAACTCTACACATTACATGCTCTGAAATGTAAAGTAAGTAAATTACTGTGAAGCTATGGATTTGGAACCAGCCAAATATTTATCAGAAAAGCACCAGTTGAGCTTTGACAATCTGGTTTTTGCTACTGCCACAGACCAGGGATAGTTGTTATGAACTCATGGGTACTAGGCAGGATAGATGTTTTCCTTTTAACATTATCAGAAAGATCCCACTTTTTTGAGGGAGGAAGGCAGGGCAGTTGGGGTTAAGTGATTTGCCTATGGTCACACAGCTAGTAAGTATTAAGTGTCTGAGGTCGCATTTGAACTCAGGTCCTCCTGACTCCAGGGCTGGTGCTCTCTTCACTACACCACCTAACTGCTCCCAGAAAGATCCCTTCTTATCTTATTGTGGTAACATAGATAACTCAAGTCTAGTAACACAGGCGTGCTGTGCACAGGGACCAAACTCTCTATTAGCCAGTCCCAAGATATAATTGGGTAACCTCGTCTGGATTTATACTACTCAGCTTTCAAATGAGCAATGTCTTAAATCAAATAATGCTGCTAAATATGCAATGCCAGAAGAAAAGGGGATTGTGATAAGTCACCAACTGATATAGAATCCTCCCTTTCAAAGGTTTATTAACAGTTTAGACATTTGTTAATTAAAAAAGTTTCATCAACTCTAATGCATATACACACAGACCTATATTACCATCCCCATATAATAATAGCTAATATTTATTTGGTGTTTTAAAGTTAAGTACATGACATATTATCTTATTTGATTTTCACAACAACTCTATAAGGTAAGTGCTAGAGGAAACTGAGTCTAAGAGAGCTTAAGTGGCTTGCTCCGTGTCCTACAATTTATTGCCTATAAGGTTACTTATAGCTCTAAATCTATGAGCCTAAGTGTTTAGGGCAGAATTCAAACTTAGAGCTTCCTGATTTCAGGTCCTGAACTCTCTCTTTCAGTCTTCAATTATTTTGTCTGTTCTATGGTATAACACTTGGCCCAAAGGGCCAATAGTATGGGGCTATACTCAGTGGTAGGTGGAGATTGATTATTCAATGCTCTATGTCTGTGTGGTGGGTGGAGTTGGTAAAAGCATAAGATCCTGGTTTTCTGAGGGGGAAGGCAGAAAGAGAGGGAGAGAGAGGTGGGGGAGGGAGGGTAGGAGAGAGTAAGAGAGAGAGAGAGAGAGAGGGAGAGAGAGAGAGACAGAGAGAGAGAGAAAGAGAGAGAGAGAGAGAGAGAGAGAGAGAGAGAGAGAGAGAGAGAGAGAGAGAGATGCCACCATTCAAGACTCTTCAAGTCCCTGGAGAGAGAAAGAATCAGGAAATAAGTTGATATGGGAAGCCTGGACTTCTATCATATTCCTATTCTCAATTTATGAAACTAAAGATTTCAGGAAATTTCTTGTTGGGTGAGATCTGGGATTCTCTCTGACTCCATTGAGTGAGTTCATTCACACTCAATGTTGGCTGGTATGTATTCTCATGTATACTTTTTTTTTTTCAATTTCTCTTTGCCATCTATTTGGATAAATGTGTTTATTTGCTATCTGCTATTGTAGAACTGAAATTTGGTAGGAAGGGGATCAAACCTTGGATGTTCTGCTTGGGGGCATGCCTTCCCTGTTAAGGGATAGCAACCTGGATTGAAGCTTGAACGTAAAAGTTACCTTTGCTAGCATAACAATAAAGGAGCAGATAGATATAATTCTAATCTAATATCCTATCTCTTTTAGTACAACTAAGTGGCAAGTCTTTAACTTCAACCTCCTGGCAGGAATCAAAGTCTTTCTTGGAGAAGGGTGGAGGGGAAGAGATTATAGAGCTCTCTGTTTTTGTCTTCATGTGAACCACATGTAGACAGACATATGTAGATACACATAACTTACGTGGATAGCACAGCATAGCACATTTACACACAACCTCTACTGTAGTAACTTGGATTTTCATAGAAGGATTTCCATACAGTCATTTCCATACATTAACATTAGGTTAATAAACCGCTACATTCCAACAACAGAATGAAATAAAATCTTAACCTGATACCTAGATTTTAACTTGCTGTGTTGAGATTGACACATAAAAATAACATTTTTTTACTACTACAAAGTAAGATATGATGGTGCTATAAATATTTTTGCACATGTGGACCCTTTTCCCATTTTTATAATCTCTTTGGAATACAGCCCTAGAAGTGATATCACTGGGTCAAAGGGTATGAACATTTTTATAGCCCTTTGGGCATAGTTCCAAATTGTCTCCAGAATGGTTGGAGCAGTTCACAACTCCAACAACGATGTGTTAGTGTTCCCATTTTCCTACATTTTGAAGTAATATTTTTTTTAAACATACCCATTTACTTAGCAATAAGGTAAAAGAAATAACATCACAGGAATGTGTAGTAAGCCAAATGTAATAATAATAAATACGTTACAACTATGCACAAACCTGGGTGACTTTCTTCCTCCAATATGCTTGGCATCTGTGGAAGAAAGTGGTCATACCCAGAAACCTGTCAAGGAAGCACATGAAAGAGGAAAACCCATTTGCTTGGGTTGACTTGCTGCTGTAGGCTGAAAACTTTGATGTCATTGATCCCTTCAGGAGCATCTCTATTTTAGGAAAGCACTTTTTTTAAAAAGTAAATTTATTTATTTTTAGTTTTCAGCATTCGCTTCCGTAAGTTTTAAATTTCCTCCCTCTCCTATCCTCCCTCTACAAGATGGCATGCGGTCAGATATAGGCTCTACATATACATTCCTATCAAGCATTTTCACATTAGGCATGTTGTATAGAAGAATTAGAATAAATGGGAGGAACCATGAGAAAGAAAAAAAAAACAAAACAAAGAAAGAAAATAGTCTGCTTCGCTCTGCGTTAAGACTCTTATAATTCTTTCTCAGGATGTGGATGGCCTTTTCCATCATGAGCCCTTTGGAATTGTTTTAGGTCCTTTCGTTGCTGAGAAGGGCTAAGTCTATCAAAGTCAGTCATTGCACCCTGTGGCTGTTACCGTGTAAAGAGTTCTTTGGGAAAGCACTTCTTTGATAACTTTGCTGGTCCTCACTTCTTTTCTGAGACGAATTTGTTCTTGAATTCAACATAACATTTACAAGCTTTCAACTTACAATCACTTTTTTGGGGGGCGGGGTGAGGGGGTTGCTTAGGGTCACACATCTAGTAAGTATCTGAAGCTGAATTTGGACTTGGGTTCTCCTGACTCTGGGGTCAGTGCTCTATCCAGTGCACCACTTAGCTGTGCACAATCACTTTTACAATGTTGTTGAGAAAATATTATTTCTTAATTTGGATAGCTCTTCCCTGTAAACCAGAGAACCACAAAGCTCCAGTTGACTCCAAGCAAAGCAAACAAATCTATCCAGCTCTTTGCTCTTCAGGAATCTGTTATGTCCAATTAAATCTCAATATCTCTTCCTAGTAGCAGTTGCAAAACGTCTCATCCTCTTTTCTGCTTTTACCTTTGAAATTGAAGGGATGAAACAAAGAGCAACAATCTTGAAGTAATATTTAAAAAAAAAAACTTTCTGCTGGTGGCACTAAATAACAAAGTTTCTTAAAGAAAATTTTATTTTTACATCAATTTTATTATGAATATAACACTAATACAAAAAAAATACAAAGTAGCAAACAGGTGGTGAATATTATTAATAACTGGAAACAATGCTTTTTAAAGTTTCTAAAGTGCTTCACAATTTATGTAAACCAAGAGTTATACTTCATCACTTTTTTTTGTTTAAGAAATTCAAGAGCTTTGCTTTTAAATGTCCATCAATGAACATTGTTTTAGAGAAATGCAGTTGAAAAATAGTTCTCCTATAACAGCTTACGCACCAAAAATAATTATACACAGAAAAATGCAAAAAGTGAATTCAATACTAAACTGTTAATCTCTATTTTATTTATACCAATCAATTTTTAAATATACATACGTGTGTATGTGTAAATTCTACACATTTCAAAATTGTCCTTGTAAGCTCATTAATGGCCTCCTCTTATTTGTAGTAGAAGTTGCTAGATCTTTGTGATCCTGAGTATTCTTTGTTGGTACTCGAACTGCTTCATTCTGAATGTTTGTAATATTTTTTACTTTGATGTGAGTTCTTGATTTTGACTCTGACTTTCCTGGACTTTTCCTTTTGGAGTACCCTTCATGAAGTTATCATTGTTGTTCAGTCATTTTAGTCATGACTGACTTTTTGTGAGCCCTTGTGGGTTTCCTTTTTTTTTTTTGACAGAGATACTGGAACTTTTCCAGCTCATTTTATAGATGAGGAAATTGAGGCTAACAGGATGACTTGCCCAGGTCACACAGCTAGTAGGTGTCTGAGGTCACATTTGAACTCAGGTCTTCTGACTCCAGGCCCAGCCCTCTATCCACTGTGCCACCTGCTTTCATCTTTCCCTTTGATTCTAATAACTCTGGGCAATTTTCACATATGATTTCTTAAAATATAATGTCTAGAATTTTAAAAAATCATTATTTTCAAGTATTCTATGAATGCTTGATTTTTTTTGTCCTTTACATATTTTTAGGAAGAGGGGGTTGTTTATATCATATAGCTTACGCTTTTTGGGTTTTAAAAATTTTTAATTGTCATATTCAGTTCCAAAATCTCTACTTTCCTGTATTACTCCTCTACCCATTGAGAAGACAAGAAATATGATACCGGTTATATATCTGAAGTCATATAAAATATTTTGAAATTAGCCATATTGTGAAAAAGGCAAGAAAAATAAAGAAAAAAGATGCTTCAATCTGCACTCAGAGTTCAGTATTTCTTTCTTTGGAAGTGTATGGAATTTTTTGTCATGAGTCTTTTGGAACTGCTGCAAATTATTGTACTGGTTCAAGTAGCTAAGTCTCACAGTTGATTATTGTTACAATGTTGCTATTACTTTATACAATATTCTCCTGCCTCTGCTCACTTCCCTTTGCACCATTTCATATGTCTTCTGAAGTTTTTCTGAAATCATCTCCTTTATTATTTCTTACGGCACAGTAGTAGTATTCTATCACAATTATATACCATAACTTGTTCAGCCATTCTCCAGTTGATAGGCATCTCTTTAGTTTCTAATTCTTTGCTGCTCCAAAAATCTTTCATAAATATTTTTGTGGGGGGGGCGGAGCCAAGATGGCGGCGTAGAAGCAGCAACACATCGCAGCTCTCACATAGCCACCCCAAAATACCCATAAAATAGGACTCTAAACCAATCCTGGAA
>CM053583.1:88698337-88719695 GCA_028627135.1 Pseudochirops cupreus
CAGGCACTGTGGTTGGGAGATCCATCCTGCCCTACTGAAAAGTCAGAGGGGTCAGGGGGAAGACATAGGAGAGAATAGAATGGGAGAGTGGGGAATACACTGGGATGGCTGTTTTGGGGCAGTGGGTAGGGGAAAGATGGGGAGAAAATTTGTAACTCCAAATTTCGTGGAAATGAATGATGTAAACAAAAATAAAATAAAAAATTTAATTTTTTTAAAAAAAAGAATATACTTTCTTAATATAAAAAAATGCTCCCCCATTAGCCCTTTATCTAATCTGCTCCATGTGAATAAAATATACCCTTCCAGAGTTATAACAAAGTCATTAGTCTCATTTGTCAGCCTGCATTAGGATCTCTAGCTTACCTTATTTATTACCCACACTTTTTGCATTGGTATGTAGCCTTGATTCTGTTTTTGTATCTTGCTTCCTATGAATTACTGATTTTCTTTTCTGCTATTTTCATTCCCATGTTGTACCTACAGTTTTCTATCATACATACTTATCAGATCTACATGCACGGTTTTTCCTCTTTCCTGCCTTTTTTTCAGTGTAAAGCCTCCTTGATCAGATTTCCAAGTTTCCAGGAAAATATTTTTTATGCTGCTTCTTAGGTATACTCCTTCACTGACTAAGAGCCAATCATTCTTATATTTTAGATCATGCTATAAATATTATTAGAGAAAGTGTATGTAACAAGAGCCTTCAAAGGTTTGATTAAAACAACCTTAAATACAACATTCTGTTGAGTGCACAGAGAGAATGTCATTGAGTAAACAAAATGAATATTCAGGTAGCAAAAGACTGGAAACAAGATGCCAACTGAAAGGGGAATGTCTGACCAAACTGTAGGAAAATAATAGAATGTTACTACTCCATTAGAAAGGACAAATACGAAGAATTCAGAAAAACAGAGGAAAATCTATGACATGAGACAGAGCAAACAGTATCAGGAGGACAATATAAACAATGGCTAGCAGAAATGAAACACTAAGAGGCAGACTAATTGGAATAACCAATCGAAGTCCCTGAGCCTAGATGATGAAACACACAGTTCTCTTCTCAGCAGAAATGTTGGAGGCTGTGGGAAAGGACTGCTTTAGGCATGATCAGATTCAATTGTTCTGGTAGTCACATTTGTGCGTTACAAGAAAAGGTTCAGTGAGGGAGAGAATAGCAGGGAATTACAATGATGCAGAAAATAAAAACTAGAAGCAACACTTTCATTTTAAAAATAGGTACTCAATAAATAAATTGTCAAATGAACCACACAATTTAAGACTCAAAATGATCTTCATTTGTTCCAATTTCTCCATTTTACAGTTGAGATAACTGAGGCATGGAGGTAATTCAATGGTTTAGGATCACATATTTAGAGCTGAAAAGCTCCTAAGAGATTCAGTTCAATTCAAAAGCATCGACCATGTGTGAGTAGGTAGTAAAGACATATAGACAGAAATGAAAAGCAGGCCTTGCTTTCAGGAAGCTTACATCCTCGAGTCCAACTTCCTCATGTTGTAGATTAAGAAACTAAAGAAACCAGAAAAGTTATGACTTGCTCCCCAGGCCACATGGTTTGTAAGCAGCAAAGGCATATTTTAAGAAAAATCCTCTTGTCTCCAAATCAAGTGGTTTGCCAAAGATAATCATAAGCTGTGATTTGAACGTATCTCCTTTGGTTCTGAATATAAAGTTTTTTCAATTATACCAGCAAAATATAACTTATGATTTCTAAAAATGTAATGAATTTATATAAGCTATTATTTGCATTTGATTTAATCTGACCTAGTCAATTCCAGATGTCTGACCACCAGTCAAATAATTTTTTTTTTGATCATAGCAACTGTCTACTAAAGCAACGGAGCAGAGTGATATGTGTACGTGGAAGGTATGCCCATACAAATGAAATCTCAGCCCTTTCAAAGTACTGATGCTAAATGTCCTAAGAGAACTGAACGGAGACTGAAGAATCCCAAACAGCATTGACCAAGTGCAAGCTATAAGCCTAGAAGATCAATGTTATCAGCCAAATTGAGAAAAGAGAAAGCTAGTGATCCACTCACCTAACAGTATCTATCTATAGGGCACTCAGAAGCCATTCAATTCTGACTATATCTTTTTCTTTTTTGCTTTTTTTGGAGGGGGGAAGGCAGGGCAATTGGGGTTGTGACTTGCCCAAGGTCACACGGCTAGTAATTGTTAAGCATCTGAGGCCAAATTTGAATTCAGTTACTCCTGACTCCAGGGTCAACGCTCTATTCACTGCACCACATAGTATTCGTAAAGAATTTTGCAAATCTTATGATGCTATATAAATTCTAGGAATTATTATTCTAGTAAGGCTGCTCTTCACTTCTTGGCTTAGGAGCTTTTACCTTGGAATATCTACAGGAAAGTTGTGTGTGCACAAGATTTAAGACAAGTCATTTTTTAGAAATGATTTAAAGTTATATTTCCACAATATCTTTTCTGAGTACTCTTAGTTCTGTTTATTCTCACTGCTCAGCAAAAGATGGGAGCAATCCAAAAATAATAACAATCCATTTTATTGTTCCCTTGGTGGGGTGGAGGGGAGGGAAGTTCTCTGTTATTAAATAAATGGTATGCTATGGAAGTCAGTCTTTCAAAATGTAATTTCAGGTGTCTCCTGCTTTTACAAGAAATTACTTCCTGAAAAAGTGGGCATAACTTGATTTTTTAAAAACTGAAACAGATTTTAAATTTGCTAGGGGAATTTGTAATTTAAAAGAATCATATAGCAAATCTTTTTTTAATTGAATAATCAAACCTTAGTTTACCTGTTTTGGACTTAAATACATTTTCATACATATATATATGTATATGTATATATCTGTATATATATATCTGTATATATATACATATACATATACATATGTATGTAAATATGTGTGTATTGTGTATATGAATATGCATACATATGTGTGTATATACCACAGGTGTAAGTTGAGTGCCAGTTGAGTGCCCTAAAAAGGGCTCAGCAAGCCCTCACATCCTCTTTGAATACTCTATACACATCTTTTCAGAGCTGCTCACCCACCTTTGGTGTCTACCAGTCACTCAATTCTCACCTGTGGCTCCAAAAAGCTGTAGAGTGCACAGCAGTCATATCCCAGTAAATCATGTTGGCAGGCGGACTAAACCAGGTTGAGAGTAACTGACAGGAAAAAGGTGAGTTAGTGGGTGTTTACTCCAAGCATGTGAAGACTTCCCCCCAGGAATAGGAAGATGAGGATAACTTGTTCCAAAAGCCATGAAGGCAGTTGAAGCAGACACTGTGGAGCACTCAGAGCTTAGTCAAACATCAAAGATGCCAAGGTCATCCACTGTATCCCAGGCCATCGCCAGTCACCTTGACTTTTGTCTTGCAACTAGACTGCGGTGACTCAGGAAGAGAGAGTGAGGCTGATGACTCTGTGTAACTCTGCCTCATTTAAATCCAGTTCATGCACAAGTCAAGACATTACCCTTCGACATAACTGAACCTCTTCAAAAATGAAGGACAAACTATAACAATAATTCAATAAATAATGATTTAGCATCTACTATGTTCCAGGCACAGTGTTAGGCAATGGAGTCATGAAGAAAGGTAATCCCTATGCTCCTTTTCTACTGGTCACAGTGCAGCAGCAGAATAGTATGTAAGAAGAGAATTAAATAAGAAATAGATAGAGAACAAATTCAAAGTGATGTGGAAAAGGAAAAATTAATAAGAGAAATAGGAAGCCTCTAATTGGAATTAGAGGTTCCAAGAAATAGAGGTAGAGGGTTACAGACGAATGGGCAGCCTCTGCAAAGGCAAAAACTTGGGAAAGGGAGGTCATGAGGTCATGTACAAGCTAAGCAAGTAGTCCATTTTGGCTTGGAGGGAAAGTAATGTGTAATCAGCCTGGACAGATAGACACAAGACAGATGATAAAAGGCTTTAGATACCAGGTAGATCAATCAATAAGTATTTATTAAGTCAATCAATAAACATTTAATAAGAAACTACTATGTGCCAAGCAATGTACTAAGCTCTGGAGCTCCCTATACCGCCCCCCACCCCGAGCTCCCTATACCGCCCCCCCTGGAGCTCCCTACACCGCCCCTCCCGGAGCTCCATATACCGCCCCCCTGGACCTCCATATACTGCCCCCCCGGGGCTCCCTATACCGCCTCCTGGGGCTCCCTATGCCGCCCCCCCAGTGCTTCCTATACCGCCCCTCAAAAAAAAACCACAGTAAAAGACAATTCCTGCTTTCAGGGAACTTACAGTCTAATGGGACTACAAACAACTATGTGACCAAAAAGGAAATAATCAATAGAAAGAAGGTACTAGAATCAAAGGTGATCAGGAAAGGCTTTCTGTGAAAGGTGAGATTTTATCTGGGGCTTGAAGGAAGCCAGAGGGAGAAAATTCCAAGCCTGGGGGATAGCCATTGAAAATGCACAGTCAAGAGATGAAGCATCTTATTCATGGAACAGCAAGGAGGCCAGTGTCACTGGATTGCAGAATATTTGACAGGGTATATAAGGCATAAGAAGACCAGACAAGTACTTGAAGGTGACGCTGTGAATGGCTTTGAATGGAAAAGAGGATGTTATATTTGATCCCAAAGGTGATGGAACCACTGGAGTTTATTGAGTAGAGGGCTGACATGGTCAGACTTTAAGAAGATTACTGTGACTGCTGAGTGGAGACAGGGATAGAGAATTGAGGCAGACAGAGTGACCAGTAGGCCACTGCAATAGCCCAGGCAAGAGGTGATGAGGGCCTGCTGCAGGGTGACAGCAGTGTCAGAGGTGAGACAAGGGCACACTACAGAACTAGTACAAAGGCAAAATTAAGCAATTACCAGCACTTTGCTAGGCACTAGTATAAAGACTGAAAAAAATCCCTAAATTTATATTTGAAAGAAGGAAACAATAAAAACATGTGAAAATGATTTTCTGTATATAGACATATGCATATCTATACATATATCATTTATTTTCAATAAGCATTTGTAAACACATAGATGTACAAAAATATGATGTTCCTAAATAGAAATATATGCAAAGCAGGTATAAGGTAGTTTGGAAAGGAAGGCAGTTAGGGATAATTAGGGAAGGCTTTATGAAGAAAATGGTACAAAAGCTACATCTTACAGGAAGAGAGCATCACTTTAAGAAGGAAGTGAGGAATAAGTACCTTCCAAAAATGGGAGACAGCAAATGAAAAGGCAAGGAGATGGAGAAGGAAATGTGAGTGAGGTCAGTTTGGATGGATCACAGAGTGCTGGAGGGGAGAAATATCTAATGAGACTGGAAAGACAGATAAGAAAATGAGTGTGAAGTGCTTTGAAAGCTAAATAAAGTTTATATTTTATTCTAGATACAACAGTAAGTCATTAGAGTTAACTGCATAGGGGAGTCACATGGTCAGATTTGTTTTTAAGGAAAATTGCTTTGGCAGCAGCATGTAGAATGGATTGGAGTGAGGACAGACTTGGGGTGAGGAGAAAAATTAGGAGATTGTTGCACTAATCTAGAATAGGGGCCTGGTCTAAGGTGGTAGCTGGAGGAGTTGAGTAGAAAGGAGTAATATTGAGGAGATGTTGTCAAAGCAGAAAAGGCAAGATTTGACAAGTGATAAGATATATGCAGTGAAGTATAGTGAGGAAACTAGTATAATTAAAGAGAATTTTTTTTGAAGTGTCAAAACTTATGAACACAATAACAAATTATATAAAAGAAATGATTACAGCAAAAAGAAAATATTGCCCATTAAAAACAATTTTTAAGATTTAAAAAGTTGTAAGATTTGTTTTATACATTTAATTTAAACATTTAATTATTTTATCCCAAGTAATTTGTATACCACTGTGGATAACACAAGTATGTAGCCTATAGATTAGGATCTCATATCTGAGGTCATATATACCTGGTTTGGCCTTTTTAGCTTCTCAAGAAAATTTGTCAATTGGAATAAGCTCCAGAACATCAAGAAAAATTGGCTTAAATATCTCTGGGCCCCAGGTTTGAGCCCCCCGCAAACATAAGGCTTCTAAAACAACTGAGATTTATTAATAGTAGTTAATAAAATAAAATAAAAAATCAGTAGAAGTAGGCATCTTTTCTAGTGAATTTCCTTACCCTGCCCTCTCCCCACAACACCCAAGGTCTCCAAACAGTTCCTCCTAACGTGCAGTCCTGGTCAGGTACACACACACTCACACATACACACACACACACACACACACACACGTAGACACACACCTATCTCAGTCCCACCTATCAGTATAATTGGCTCCATTTTATAGCTAAGGAAAATGAAGACTGGGCAGGCTAAATAGGAAGATCATAGCATTGGTTGGGACTTAAGGGATATTTGAGTCCAATCTCTTCATTTTACAGATGAAGAAGCTGAGACCCAGAAAGGTTTAGTGATTTGTTCAATGTCACACAGCAAGTGTCTAAGGTGGAATCTAAACTTGTCTTCCTGACTCCAAGTCCAGTAATCTCTCCACAATCCTATCCCTCTTGCTCTAGGTCATATAACTGCTTAATGAAGACGCCAGAATTTGAACTTAGGTTTCCACACTTTAAAAGCAGTCTTCTTTTCCCCTCTGCCAGGTTTTAGATAAGCTTTGCTTTCTTCCATATTGCTCAGGAATTCAACAGTGATGGACAGTTCCTAGGTTAGCAACTAGTACAAACTAGTAATTTCACTTTTGTGGGCAACAGTCATATTTCCTGAACAGCGCTCTCTCAGGCAAGTTGTCAAATCTATCAGGCTGTCCATCTGGTTCCAAATTGATGTTTTACTTTCTGTGCAAAATATGGTTGCCTTTATAAGTGGTGCATGGAACCATAATGGGATGTGAATTTGAATTCTAGGGTGTTTTGGTTTTTTGCAATAATACTTTTTTTTTTCATCCAGGAGAAAGACCTTTTCTATACTCTAGTGTTAATCTCCTTTCTGGACTATTGAGTTTTAATTAATTCTAGAGACTGAAAAGCTCCCTCAGGAAACATTTTAATGTACTTATTATTGAGAGCACATTTGGTTTCCCTGCCTAGATTAAGACCTTTCTTTGCTGCAAGAATAATTTTGAAATAACAAACTTCCATTAATCATTTGACTTAAGGCCCTGTTACTGGTCAATTTCTGACACAAGAGTGGGCAACTGTGTGACTCTCTCCATATCTTGCAATGACAATTCTTCATGAAGTTTTCAACTTTAATACCTCTGCCACTGGCCGGTTTCTGAAACAGGTTGGGTAATCACATGACACTATAATTTGCAATAAATGCATCTGGTTGTTGTCCTCTGAGATTCAGGAGCCAGCACATACAAGAAAGGAAGGAATGAACCCTAAATGTGAGAAAAACAGGGATTGAATTTAAGCACACCACATTCCAAATAATTTTAAAATTTCCCTTTGCGTGCCATTAAGAAAAATAAACAGAAATTCCATAGATTTAGCTAATTGCAGTGAAATGATCTAAAGGCAGGTGGGGGATCATGCTAGGAGGTAAGGGAAATATTCTCATGGAAATGTAAGAGATGATTCTAGATAAAACAGCAATTCAAGTCATAATCAGGGGAGCCCCAAGGCAGCTTTCATTCACACTCTCTTGAGAGCATTGCTGGCAACAGCCAGGAGTAGGTATGATTTTTAAAAAGAAAGAAATAAAATTCTCAGTGGCCACATTGAGAGTAACCAGATAAAGCACTGTGTTCAGGAGCTGACTGGTATATACACAGCCTGAGCCAAATTGTCTAGGGATCTGACAATCTGCATCAAACTAAAATGAAAATATGGTGCTTGGGGGGAGCCAGTGCTGGCTGAGTGCTTATCAATTTTGAGCCCTGGTTAGTTTTCTTCCTATTTACAAGCCACCAGAGAGTAAAAAATAAGTTAAAAATCATGCAACCGGTTGAAAGGATGGAAAAATAAAGTTATACTAAAGGGCATGCTGAGAGGGCAGCTGGCAAGCAGCCTAAGCAATTACAGAGCAGCAGTTTTTCTTCCCAGATCATCTTCAGAATCATAGCATATTCAAAGATATGGGGAGGTAAATAGGAGCACAAAAATTTTATGTGAATGAGAATCTGACTTACATTTCATTTCATTGTGTACCTTCAATCCATTATAAATCAACTACTGATAAGACTTCAGTCCATGTACATAAAAGCTTCTGTATTTTAATGTTACAAAAAAATTCCTATTTTATCATTCTGGAGATTCCTTTCACAGATATAGATCACAACTCCTCCCCTACGCCTTAGTCAACAGTTTCATAATTTGCTGTGCCATCCCAAAAAAACAAAACCCCTTACTCTAGTGGACAATCTAGCAGAGAGGAGCTTTTCCAGGGTTGGTTGGGTGAGGTAGAGCTCCAAGACCTCCATTTAAGAAGAGAACTCAGCTCAGAATGTTTTATTTCTCACCTGGCTTTACTACTTCAGGACTGCTCTGATTTTTCCACCATGACCCTTCATTGGTCACCTTCCCCAGTTTTGAAAGAAAAGAGATCATTTTTAACTACAGGAGGCCATCAAATCAACAGCCAAACAAATATACTTATCTTTGAATTGTCTCACTGACCCACATAGCCACCAAAGCAGGGGAAATTGTTTAAAGCTGAGTTCAAATCCTGACTGACCCACTCTCAGATCTTTGACATTATTTCACTGCTTAGTGCCTCATCTTCCCATAAGCGAAACTGGCATGCTGATAATATCTACTCCTACTTTCTCACATGACCCAAGAGACTAATAAATTCATTGCTGAGACTGAGTGACAGGGTGCTAAAACCAGAATACAATGGGGTTTGTATAATTGCCTAACACAGTGGTTCTCAACCTTCCTAAGGCTGCAACTCCTTAATACTCCCAACCATAAAATTATTTTCGTTGCTACTTCATAACTGTAATTTTGCTACTGTTATGAATCATAATGTAAATATTTGATATGTAGGATGTATTTTCATTGTTAGAAATTGAACATAACCCACAGGTCAAGAATCGCAGGCCTAACAGAAGGGAGGAAGAGGAGGAAGAAGAGAAAGAGGAAGAAGAGGAGAAAAAAAGAAAGCCTCTTGGTGCAGTACAAAGACCCTGAATTTCGGCTCAAGACCTGAGCATGAGTCCTGTTATTAACATTTACTACTTGTTTGACCATGGACAAGTCACTTAAACTCTGAGAACTTTGAGGACCTCAGTTTCCTCATCTGTAAAATGAAAAGGAAGACTCCATAATCCCTATAGTCCCTTTGAAAACCTAAAATGCCACTACTGTGAATATGAATGGTGGATATGTGAGTACCTTTTGTTGCCTTAAAATTTATTTTGAGATAACTCTAGATTGTGGACTTGAATGTAAGGACCATCTTTTGCCATGTAAGGGCTTAATAAATATGCATTGACCGACAAATGACTGAGACAGGGTGTTTGACCAAATAAACTTTCAGGGAACCCCCCCCTCCAACTTTGTAGTTCTAGGAATGCATTGGCATGCCCCATCAGCATCAATTCCTCCTTTCTTTCTGTCCCTTACCTCTCCTAATTCTACAAAACTGCCTTTGGACATTTTTCTGTGATCTTTATTCCCAGTTCCTCTTCCTATCATACCAAAAGGTAAATACAGAATAGGAAGTTTGGAAATGAGAAGAAATTTAGAGATCCTCTTCCAGATTGGTCATTTTTTTTTGCCAATGAGGAAGCTGAGCGCCAGAGAAGTGAAATGACTTTACTGAAGGCAAATAGGTGGTTAGTGGCAAAGCTGAGACTGGAACCCAAGTCCATTGTCCTTCCACCAGTGCCTAAATGGTATGATTCAGGAAAAAGTGACATGTTGGATGTCAGTTCAGTTTCATAGAGGCATGTCTCAGAAAATGTCTTTATTTCACCATAGCTAGCTATATCAGAGTAGTTCAAAGACTTAATTTGGGCCCAATGGGAAAATATATCTTTCCCATGAAATCAATGGGGGGAAAAAAAAATAGAAAGTTTCAGACCATACAGCTGTCAATCTAGTTCAATACCTCTCTTAAAGGAAGAAATAGACTTACTTCCTTTAATTGAAAGAAAAAATATATAATGGAACTTTGTCTCCATGGTGTAGTTAATGTAAGGATATGAATCCATTCCCACTTCAAGGAGGTGTTGACTAACTAAATCATCACTCAGAAACCTACACTGTTACTATAGAAATCTCTTATTAAGTAGGATTTCTTTTTTTGGAAGAGCTTGCTACAGGAAACACTGAAAAATCTGAGGTTACATGTGAAACCACACTTTTTTGGTCCTCTTGCCTGAGGAACTTTAAACTGGGATCACTCAAATGCTAATCCTTTTGAAATGATTAGCTAAAAGGAAGGACATCATATACTGTGACCAAGGATAATATATGTATAACAAAACTTTAAGGAAGGAAAATTGAAATGTTTTATGATAGTCTTATCAAATTTTAGTTTAGTATGATAGTTTTATCAAATTTTATTTTTACAAATCAAAATTCATTGTATTACACATATGTTGAATTTACAATAAAATGCAAAAATGGAAACATTAATTAAAACTGAAGATACCATAGACTGTATGACTGACAATTTGAAATGAGCTACATTATTGATTAGTTGCAAATCTTATATAAAAGTAGAATTTTGAAAATAAACTAAAATGATTTATGTGACCTAAAAAACTGAGTTCAAATCCTGACTGACTCACTCTCAGATCTTTGACATATTGTTTCACTGTTTTATACCTTAGTTTTCCCATAAGTGAAACTGGCATGTTGATGATATAAACAGAAACATAATTTCTTGGTTTAAGATGATAGTGATCAACCAGAGAAAAGTAAGATTATCCTTCTCCACTCTCTTATGTCACTTTTTTAAAAAATGCTAATGATAGCAATAAGAAAAGAGGGCAGCCGAGATGTAAATTATTTGTGTTCATTTCAGTTGAGAATTGGCTGAAAACACTATGTATTTTTAGCCTGGAGAAGAGCTCTGGGGTCGAGGGAGTCAGGATAGCTGTCTTCAAGTATTTTAAGTATTTACTGCATGTGTAGGAGAGATTAGACTTGTTTTCTTTATTCCCAGAAGGCAGAACCAGAAGCAGGGAGTAGAAGTTACAAAGAGGCAAATTTAAGTTTGATATCAAGAAAAAAAACCTCCTAACATATAGAGTTGTCCAAAAGTGGATTTGGGCTGTCTTGGGAAGCTATGAGTTTCTGCTCATTTGTTAAGCAGAGATTGGATGAGCAATATGTCATAGTGAAAATTCATTTTGCATGTAGGACTAGATGATAACTAATTCTGTGGTTCTGTTTTTTAAAAAGGATTTTCAAGCTAAAGAATAGACATAACTATCCCCTCCTGATGATAATATTACAGTTTACTTTGAAAATTCCAGAGAATTCATGAAAAAAAATCAAGATAAATAGCTTAAGTAGCAGTATCAAAATAAATCCACAAAAATCATGAGCATTTCTAGGGAGGAAAAGCACTAACAAAACCAGGATGAAATGATAGAAAGCAAAATTCTATTCACAATAACAAAAAGGCACAAGGTATCTGGGAGTTTAAATCCCAAGAGGAAAAAAAACAAAGATTTATAAAAATACATATTTTTAAAAGATTTTTACAGAAATAAAGCCTATATAATTAAAGAGACAATCAGTGTTCGTGGTTGGACCATGCCAATATAAAAATAATTTAAGGATTTAATATTATGAGGTACTACAAAGGACATGTCTTACAGAAATATACAAAATAATGACAAGTTATTTGGAGAAATAAATAATATAAAATTTCAAATTAAAAAAGTATTAATGGAAAGAGCATTAGCATTACCAAAGACTATGTACATTATTACATTTATACACAATCATTAAAAAGAGGTAACATAGTACATAGAGATCTGGATTCCAAATCTGAAAGACTGGTATTCCAGTCACTCCTATCAAAATACTAGGAAACCTTGGGTAACTCTCTAACACTTGAGTTGTAGAGACGTCAATGTGGATTGGCTGAAAAAGTGTCTTATTTGGAGTTCTCCATATCAATGTCATAAAGAAAAAAAAAATCATTATAACTATCTAGTGCTGGTTTAAAAGTAGATCGATGAAAGAGATTACATAAGTAAGACCCATAAGCATTCAAAACACAGTTAAACTAGGTTTAACAAACCTGGTCTTCGATCAACCAGTGTACATAAACTACTTGGTCAATGACAGCCTTCTTGACAAGAACTTCTACAGAAAATGAAAAGCAATTTAGAAGGAATTCAGTGAAGACTAGCATTTGTAGCATATACCATGACAAGCTTCAACTGGCTATGCAACCTAAATGTAAAAGGTCCCATAAAAAAATAGAGCATTTGTGCATTTTATAACTCTGACAAGCCGAGAATTCTTTGCCAAAAAATGAGCAAAAGAGGAGAATCCAAATGACAGCAAAATTAACTTCAACTACCTAACATTAAAATTGTGTTGCATAAATAAACTCAATGCAAATAGAATAAAAATATATGCTCAGCAGGATTTTAAAAAATCGTATCAACTGTTTCTCAAAACTACGATATTCAAGACATGTAAGAAACTGACTTACGATATATGTGATCATCTAAAATGGAAACTGTCAAAACACAGGAAGTTTTCTCCAAAAATAATAATAATAATATAAAATGCTCAGAGACACACAGATTGAAACAACTGTGAGATTTCACCTAAAATTCCTCAAATTGGAAAAAAAAATTACTCCTCCCAATACAGAATAATCAACACTGAATGAGCTACAGAAAGAGATGTATTAGTACCTTATTAGTAGAGAAATAAATTAGTTCAACTATTCAAAGAGGGAAAAAATTGAAAATACATCAGAAAAATGAGTAAACTGTTCATACCACTTCACCCAGCATCTCCCTGCTGAAGCACAGACCCCAAGGAAATCAAAGACAGAAAGGTCACTTACATGCCAAAATCATTGTAGCAGCAGTTCTTACGATAGCAAAGAACTGTAAGGGAGAAAAAAATGTCCCATCAATTAGAAAATTGCAATTCAAATCATTACACATGAGTGTAATATTAATGAAGATTAGAATTCAGAGAAACCTGACAATACTTGCAGAAACCAATTCCTAATGAAGCCAGTGGAACCAGCAGAACAACACATATAATATAATAACTACACTAATCTAAAGAAAAACACTAAAAAGAAGCTGCTATTTAACCCTAATGACCAATCTTAATCCTGGAAAACAGATAATGACCCATTCCACCCTCCTCATTGTTAATGAATGACTGAAAAAGAATTTACCAAGCACTTACTATGTACCAAGAGCTGGGATAATTATGATGATTATTATTAATAATGATAATATTAATGACAACAAAAACTAGAATTCATATAGTACTTTAAGTTTTATGAAGAGATTGACAAATATTATCTCATTTTATCTCAACAACAACCAAAGGAGTTGCTATTATCATTATTATTATTTTATTAAGCAAGGAGTCACAAATATCAAAGTTGAGGCAGTTCCCACCCTAAAGGTGTTTGCATTCTAATAGAGGACCATAATAATGGTCTGGGATTTGGAAAGTGGTAAATCAAACTTATAGGGGAAAAATGGACGTGCCCTTTCCAGGACAACGGCAATGTTGATTTAATTATGGTTCAGGAACTAGGAATTGTTGCTGTTGGTCCTTCCTTCTGGAAGAAGACCAGTGACATCAGAGGGTTGCTAATGAACTGGATTTAAGTGAGGTAGAGTTACACAAAGTCATCAGGCTCACTATCTCCTTCAGAGTCATCAGAGTCCAATGGCAAGACAAAAGTCAGGATGACTGGAGATGGCCCAGACTGTGGAAGCTAGAAAGTGATAGGAGAATACTTGAACTGAAGGAGTTACATTACTTATATAATATCTAGTACATGCTGCCTTCCATTATAAATATATATTTGTGTACTTGCTACCTTCTAGTCTATAAATAACTTGAGATCATAGACCATATCTAAGACCATATCTAATTTACCTTTACATATCCTTCAGCATCTAGCATAGGGTCTTGTACACAGAAGAAATTAGATAAATATGTGGGGGGTCTTTGGGAGATTTAATAAACAGAATGAAAAAAAAATGAACTTTAAACTATAGCCAGAGATACTAAAATTGCATTTTATGAAGAACTTAGACAGATAGATTAGAAATAACCTTGAACATCATCTAATACAATCCCTTCATTGTATGGATGAGAAAACTCAGGGCTAGAGATGTGAAATGTCCTAAGACCAGCCTCTAAGGTATCAGAGCCAGTGATCGGGATGGTATCAGAATCCTGTCATTTTGTAGGTTGTTGTTTTTGCCTCATAAATAAAACATCCCCAGAAAACTGACCAAGTCAGTCCACAAAAGTCCCATGAAAAAATAAATTCAATTGTTCAGGCTTAAGGGAAGTTTTAAAATTTTGGCACCAAAGAAGTCAAGGAATTGGTCTGAAAAGAAATTGGTTCCCCAAAATTTTCAGATACATCATCTCTTGGCATTTATGCTATAAAAATTCCTTAAGGTAAATTGTGAAAGATTGTTTTCCATTATAAATTCAAAAGTAGAGTAAGCTTTCCTTTGGATTAAGTGTAGTCTGCCTGAAGGAAGAAAGATGCAATAAATTTTATCAAAGCCCTTGGATTTTTCAGTTTCTACTAGTTTCTCTCTTTCTCTCTTTTTTTTTAAAGAAATAGAACTGATCACTCAGTCCCATCGGCTCTACTCTGAGTTCAAATCTGTACAGTACATACAAATTGGAAATGGGGTAAAAAAAAAATCTGTTCTACTTAATGGAAAATACAATGGTACAATGATACAATACTTAATGGTAGAAACAGTGCCTACAGGTCTGAGACACATAGATGAGCCAAGAAAAGTAAGAATGAAAACAAAAACTCCCCCTCCCCATTACAATTTTATATTATGTATTGGGTTGTAATCCCTGCTTCCCTGTAGATGAAAATGTAATCAGTTGTAAAATTTGATGAATGTTAATGTCATGATTGTACCTGTGAGGGCTGCATGGCATGTTTTAGGGCAGGGAGCCCCTACCTGGGAAACAGAAAAGTGAGAGCATCTGGGTCGAAAGAGTGAGCCACCATGGACAACACAAACAGACTTTGTTAAGTGGCCAGAGGGTAATCAGTTAGAGAAGATTTAAAAGCAAAAAGTAGCTATTAAGAGGAATGTGCCCAGACAGACAGGAAGGCTACAGAGATGGGGCATACCCATAAGGGATGCTAACTAGAATCCAACCATTCTTATAGCTATGCTGTAGCAGACAGTTTGGTGGACTGGCAGTTAGGTACAAATTAGGCTCCACCTTCTTTTCTTCCCCTCTTTTAAAAAAAAATATTTATTTATTTTTAGTTTTCAACATTCACTTTTATAAGATTTAGAGTTCTAAATTTTCTCCCCAGAGTGGCTAGGTGGCACAGTGAATACAGCACCAGCCCTGGAGTCAGGAGGACCTGAGTTCAAATGTGACCTTAGACACTTGACACTTACTAGCCATGTGACCTTGGGCAAGTCACTTAACCCCAATTGCCCTGCATTCCCCCCTCCAAAAAGCAAAAATAAATAAATAAAAATTTTAAAAAATTAAATTTTCTCCCCTCCCCAAGATGGCATGCAATCTGATATAGGCTATACATGTACAATCATATTAAACATATTTCCACATGAGTCATGTTAGGAAAGAAGAAACAGAACAAAAGTGAAAAAACCTCAAGAAAGAAAAAAAAGCTCCATAGTTCTTTCTCTAGATGTTAGATTCCACTTTCAACTCAATAGTTTACCAACTACGTGAACCCAGGCAAGTCCCTCAACTGAGCCCCTGCTTCCTTATATGTAAAATAAAGATAATAATTGTACCTACCTCACAAGGTTGATAAGAGGCTCAAAGGAGATAATATGTGTAAAGTGCCATATAAATGTCAGCTTTTCCCCCTCCCAAACCCCTAGCTAGAAAGAAGTGAATGTCTCCCTAAGTCTGGGAAAAAGAGTGATTTAGCCCATCTGGAATAACACCAGTTTGGAGCTATTTAGCTATCACCATGGTCTTAAAGTGAGACAAATTACATTCAATGAATCTCTGTGTATACCTGAAGCAGCCAGTGATCCAATAGTTGGACCACTGGGCCTGGAGTCTGAAAGACCTGAGCTCAACTACAACCTCAGACACTATGTGAATCTGGCCAAGTCACTTAACCTGTTTGCCTCAGTTTCCTCAACCATAAAATGGAGATAATAATAGCACCTACCTCATTGCTGTGAAGAACAAATGAGACAATATTTGGTTGTGTTTATTTTTTTAAGGGACTGGCATATAGTAAAGCACCATATTAATGCTTATTTCCTTCTTTCCCCTTACCTGTAAATCACCTATCTCTTAGCCTCTCAAAGTGGCCTCACAATGTTATAATCTCTAAGTTTTACATGCTAAACAGCCAACTAAACAGTAAACTCAATAATGCTTAGCACTGGGGAGAAACAGGAGAAAAGACAGATAGAATCACACATGTCATGCAGGTGGCCCAGGACCATTTTGTCTACTGCATAGGCTCAAATCCAGATTGGTGAAAAGAATACTGGTGGGCATTGCATGACTGCCTACAGATCAGAGGTGATGCAAGAAATTTGAAAGATGAAGTAGAAGAAGAAGAAGACCTTCATTACTGCTTCAAGAATATGCATACGCAATTTACAAACTTCAGGGAAAGATCCATGAAGAAAGAGAATAGACTGGAAGGCAGATATGTAAAAGGAGCTATCTCTTTGGCATATCACTGATTTCCAGCTTGCCTCCCTTAGAGACTTTGGGGTGCTTCCCTCTGGATGAGACCAGAGCCTCTGTATCTTGGCTAAAGTAAGATATCTTAGAATTCATTAACTCTTTATCTTGTCTGGTGTATTCTAATCTGTATAATTTATCTGATTTCTGTTTGCTTTCTGCTTCAATAAATTAGTTTACAGATTATTCACTTTCTGTTATTGCCTTTTATTTAACTAGCATTTGGTGAGAAATAGTCAAGTCAGGGGATGTAAGTGTAATATATCTTTTTGTGACCAAGGAAAGTAACAGCTTGAACTTTTTTAAAAGTGGGGAAAAAAAACTATTCCTGTAGGGCAGCTAGATATAATTTTATTCCAGCTCCTCTCTTTCTGAGTATGACAGACATCATGGCCAGTCTCATGACCCCTTCTCATGCTCTCCTCCAGGCAGGAATCAAAATCAAAGTCTCCCTTGGAGAGGGGTGAGAAAAGTTCCTAAGATATACACTCGTGCCTGCCCATGAGCTACATATAGACAGTCTTGTGGATATACATAACTGACATGGACAAGACTCAGGCTAACCAGTGATGAATACTGGGTAACCTAGAATTAGGGAATCCCCCTTCTAGCTTTGTCACAGGAACCAACCATATATTTTGTCTAAAGTTTTTATGCTATGTCAATATAAGCAAGGTGAAGGATAAGGATAAGAAAGCATGGGAGAATTAGGAAGAGTTTTGTTGGAATTAACTGCCTCACTTCTTTTTTAAAAAAAAAAATTTGTTACATTTGATTTCCAAGCTGTTTCCATTCTTTCCTCCCAACCCCATACTAGAGAAGGGCAACATTTGACACAGATACATATGTGAAACTATATTATATATGGTTCCAAATATCAGTTCTTTCTCTGCATGTGAATAACATCTTGCTTCAAAGATTCTTTATAGTTAATTTGAATATCCACAAAACTCAGAATATCTTGGTCATTTAAATATATTCTTTGGACAATATTGCTATTACTGTATACAATGTTCTCTTGGTTCTGCTCACTTCACTCTTCATTATTTCATGCAAGTATTTCCATATTTTCCTAAAATTAACCTGCTAATCATTTCTTACAGTACAGCAATATTCCATATTGGCAACTAGTCCCATAACTTCCAGCAAACAGAGGGAGAAGAAATGGAAGGAGTGCCAGATTTTCTATTCTTGGGCTCAAAGAGCACCACAGATGGTGACTGCAGCCATGAAATTAAAAGACATTTGCTCCTTGGAAAATCTGGACAGCACGCTAAAAAGCAGAGACATCACCTTGTCAACAAAGGTCTATATAGTCAAAGCTGATTTTTTCACTAGCAATGTCAGAAATGGGGTATGAGAAAAGCTGAGCTCTGCAGATCTGACATTTTTGAATTGGGCTGGAGAAAACTTTTGAGAGTCCCTTAGAAAGCAAGAAGATCAAATCAGTCAATACCTAAAGAAATTAATTCAGACTATGCACATGAAGGTCAAATACTGAAGCAGAAGCTTAACTACTTTGGCTACATAATGAGAAGTTGGGTTTCATTGGAAATGACCCTTATGCTGGGAAAGATTAAGGGCAAAAGGAAAAGGTAGAGGATGGTAGAGGATAAGATAGATAGATAGTGTCATGGAAATAATAAACATGAACTGGCATGTTATCATCCATGGGGTCACAAAGTCAGATATGACTTAACAATAATAGTATTTCATCACAATCATATACCAGAACTTATGCAGTCATTCCTCAACTGATAGACATGCCTTCAATTTCTAGTTCTTTGCCACCACAAAGAGAGCTACTATAAATATTTCACAGCATATAAGTTCTCCTTCTTCCCTAATCACCTTGGAAAAGAGACCCAATACTGGTATTGCTGGGTCAAAGGGTATAGGTATTTTAATAACTCTTTGGGCATAATCCCAGACTGTTCTCCAAAATGGCTGGATCAATTCACAGTTTCACCAACATCTTTCCCAATTTTTCCACATCCCCTCCCACAACTGTCATTTTCATTTTCTATTGTATTAGCTGATCTAATAGGTATGAGATGAAATCTCAAAGTTGTTTTAATTTGCATTTCTCTAACCAATAATGATTTAGAGCATTTTTTCATATGACTACATACAGTTTTGATTTCTTTCTCCAAAAACTCCCTGTTTATATCTTTTGACCATTTATCAACTCGAGAATGACTCATGTGGGTATAAATTTGACAAAGATCTCTACATATTCTAAATATGAGGTCTTTATCCTAGAAACTGTCTATAAAAATTTTTTCCAAACTTTCTGCTCTCCTTCTAATCTTGGCTACATTGGTTTTGTTTGAACAAAAAAAATTTTAATTTAATGTTATTCATTTTACATCTCATAATACTATTTTTTTATTCATAAATTCTTCTCTTATTAATAAATCTGATAGGTAATGTGCGTAAAGCCAAGCAAAAGCAGCTTTGCAGAAGAATGCTGCTGTGAACAGCTTTCAAGATTCTGATTACACAGTATAGTAAACACTCTATTCAATAACTAATCAGAGCAAAACATTCACAGAAATCAAGGTACAGCATTCACAATGTTACAACTTACCCACAGAAAATCAAAATACAGCATTCACAACAACTTATCACTAAGATGGCCACATAGTTTTCATCACAGTGGTCACGAAGTTTTGAACAAAGTCCATTCATTCAGTCACTCAATCATTTAGTAACTCAATCATTCAATCATCCTTAAGGAGGCTTGCCTCCTTAAGAGACACAAAGTATAACAGTCAAAGTTCTCCACTCATGGGATACACCAAGTTACAAATCAGTTGCTATTCAGTCATCATTCACTATTCAATCTTCAGAAAATACACAAGCCTTCCACCCTAGGTCACTAGTAAATTACAGTTTCCTGGTGAGTACACAGTACCGAAATAAAGTCTTCTTTCAGTTGACTCAGCATGGTGTCTCAGATTCCCTGGATCCCTTTCCATGGTCCCAGATCCTACCTGGATTCACCAAACTATCACCTGGGTTCAAAGGCAAACAGCTCCCAGGTCCTTGACCAGCTCTCCAAACACTTCCTCTTCCACACTGAAGCTTACAGTGCCCAGTCCTCCTCAAATCCTTCACAATCTCTGTTCCTGGGAGATTAAGGCTTAACAAAGCCACAAACAGGTTCATAAAAAGTACCAGCATCACGGTCATGCTTCCTCAGTCTGTAGCAGCTCCAGCTGGCCCTTGGATGTCTTTCGCAGCTCCCAGAAGGTCTGGCTGGCTCTCAGATTCAGTATCTCCTCAGCAGAAGCTCCAGCTGGTTCCCAGAATCAAAATCACTTCTCTCAGGCTCCCAAAATCAAAATCGTTCTCTCCAGCCTGGTGGCCTTTCCTCTTCAGCTTTCCCCATTGCAGCAGCTTCTGCCTCCAGGAAGCTTGCTCCAAGAAGATCTGTCTGACCCAATAGGGGCTTCTCCTTATATACACACACATGTCATTAGCTTCCTGTTTCAGCCATTTCCTGTTTCAGCCCCTTCCTGTTACATCAGCAACAGGGGTTCATACCTTCTGTTTCTTTAACAGAGGGTTGATTAATTACTAAGTGCTAAGTACCTGTTAGCTTTGCCAATACAAAGGGATCAAATTACATTACTATTACAATGTGTTCCTTTCTTCTAATTTACTTTTGACATCTCCCTTTATGTCTAGATCATGTATCCATTTTGACCTTATCTTGGTAAATGACATAAGATGTTGGTCTAAAACTAGTTTCCACCAAAATGCTTTCCAGTTTTCCCAACAATTTTTACCAAACAATGAATTTTTATCCCAAAAGCTTAAATCTTTATGTTTATCAAACAGAAGTTTACTAGAATCATTTAGTACTGTGTACTACTGTGTATCTACTCTATTCTGCTGTCTATCATTTTATTCTTAGCCAGTACCAGATGGTTTTGACCTTATAATACAATTTAAGTTGTTGCACTGTAGACCTCCTTCCTAAATATTTTTTCATTAATTCCTTAGATATTCTTGACCTTTTGTTCTTCCAAACGAATTTTTTTTATTATTTTTTGTACCTCAATAAAGTAAGCTTTTGGCAATTTAATTGGGATGGCACTAAATAAGGAGATTAATTTAGGTAGAACTGTTTTTTTTTACTATATTAGCTTGACTACCTATGAACAATTAATATTTCTTCAATTATTTAAATGACTATTTGCATAAAAAGTATTTTATAATTATGTTCATCAAAGCCAATGTAACCAAGATTAAGAGGGAAGTGGGAAATTGGGAAAGAATATTTACAACCAATGTCTCTGATAAAGGCCTCATTTCCAAAATTTACAGGGAATTAAGTCAAATTTACAAGAATACAAGTCATTCCCAATTGATAAATGGTCAAAGGATATGAACAGGCAATTTTCTGAGGCAGAAATTAAAGATATCTTTAAGCATATGGAAAAATGCTCTAAATCACTATTGATTCGAGAAATGCAAATCAAAACAACTTTGAGGTACCACATCTCACCAGTC
>CM053583.1:88720195-88787777 GCA_028627135.1 Pseudochirops cupreus
ATTGTACAAAGTGAAAGTATTTGCAGATCCTATACATGATTGCAGGCCACCATGGGGGGTGGGGGGGAAGGGAGGGGAGAAAATCTGAAACTCAAGTGATTGTGGAACTGAATCTTGTAAATTAAAAGTAAATGAGTAAATTAAAAAATATATATATATAATTATGTTCATGTAGTTCCTAGATTTGTCATGGCAGGCATACTCCCAGGTATTTTATATTGTCTATGGTTATTTTAAAAGAATTCTCTCTTCTTTCAGGGTTTTGTTGATGATTTATGTGGGTTTATTTTATATCCTGTTACTTTGCAAAAATTATTGTTACAACTAGCTTTTTAGTTAAATCTCTAGGATTTTCCAAGTATGCCATTATATCATCTTCCAAAAGAGATACTTATGTTACCTCAGTTCCCATTCTGACTCCTTCAGTTTCTTTTTCTTCTCTTATAGCTATTGTTAACATTTCTAATACAATATTTAATAATATTGGTGATAATAGGCATCTTTTTTTTCACTCTTGATATTATTGGGCAGACTTCTAGTTTATCCCATTACAAATAATGTTTGCTGACAGTTTAAGGGAAAATCCATTTACACCTATGCTTTCAAGAGTTTTTAATAGGAATGAGTGTCATAATTTGTCAAAAGCTTTTCCCACATCTATTAATAAAATCTTGTGATTTTTGTTACTTTCATTATTGATGTAATAAATTATTTTAATAGTTTTCTTTATATTGAACTAGCCCTGCATTCCTGGTATAAATCTCACTTAGTCATAATGTATAATCTTTGTGATATGTTGTTGTAGTCTCCTAGCAGTATAGTATTTAAAATTTTAGCATCAACATTCAGTAGTGAAATTGGTCTATAGTTTTCTTCCTCTGTTTTTGCTCTTCTTGGTTTAGATATCAGCACCATATTTGTTGGATAAAAAGGTATTTGGTAGGACTCCTTCTCTGCCCATTATTCCAAACAATTTATTTTATATCAGAATTTTTTGATCTTTCAATGTTTTATAGAATTCACTTGTAAATCTATCTGGCCCTGATGCTTTTTTCTTAGGAAGCTAATTTATGGTCTGTTCAATTTCTTTTTCTAAAATAAGTTTACCTTCTCTGTTAATCTGGGTAATTTATGTTTCTGAACTTCACTTAAATTGTTCAATTTATTGGCATATAATTGAGCTAAATAGTTCCTAATAATTGCTTTAATTTCTTCTTCATTAGTGTATATTCACCCTTTCCATTTTTGATATGGCTTTCTTCCTTTTTATCATATTAACCAATGGTTTGTTTATTAGTGTTTTCCATAAAATCAACTCCTAGTTTTATTTATTAATTTAACAGTTTTCTGACATTGAATTTTATTACTCTCACATTTAATTTTCAGGATTTCTGATTTGGTATTTAATTAGGGATTTTTAATTTGTTCCCTTTCTAGTTTTTTAATTGCATACTCAATTCATTGATCTGGTCTTTCTCTAGTTTATTGATGTAATCATTTAGAGATACATATTTTCCTCTGATTACTGCTTTTGCTGCATCCCATAAATTTTAGCATGTTATCTTATTGTTCCCTATTCTTCCTCAGAAATCTAATTTACTTCTGACTACTGCCTCACTTATCCACACACCCTTCTAAAAGTCTTGCCCTCTTATTTCTCTCTCAGTTAAGAAAGGGTTTATATTTATATTTATTATATGTATAAGTTATTCCCTCTTTAACCCAGTTCCAGTGAGAATAAGGTTCCCGCACTATCAGCCCTCCACACTATCCTCCTCTCCACTGTAACAATCCTACCTTTTGTATTCTCCCTGCTCTATTTTTTTTTTTAGAATCATCCCATCATGATCAACTCAACTACAAGCCTTCTTTCTGTGTGTATTCTTTTGAACTATACCCCGTTCCTCTGAGATCACACTCACTGGCACATGCTCATTCTACCTCACCTGCAGCCACAGCCTGGGACCCCATCTGGTCAGGCCCTCTGCATCCCCCACATCTAGTACCAGTGGAGGACTCCCACAAACTTCCCCTGATCAGCCACCCAATCCCCACATTGTCTGTCGGGCAAAAGCTTCCAAAGCCAAGGCTGTAGCCAAAAGAGCTGCTCCCTGGGCTTAGTGTTTGTTGACTCTGAAGTATCTGCCCAGAGGTATCTACACTTCAATCAGGCCAGACCACCACCTCTGGGAGGTCAGATCTTTCCTAACTTCTTGGAAAGTTGTCTTTGGCTGGACAACTGCTTTACCCTGACTTAATTATTTCTGCAGCTCTAAAATTTACTTTGAGGCATTATTTTAAGGTATCTGTGAGGGAATTTGGGAAAGCCAGGTAGTTTCCTGACTTTTTCCACCATCTTCCCACATTTTCCTAACTGCCTGACTTCTTAATTTTGCCTTCTGAATATATTCCTTGAAGCATCATTCTCATTTATGGACAAATGCTAAAGTTACATTCCTAGAGAACTGAGGCTGAAAAGAACCCCAGTATGATAATTATGATGTTTCTGTTTACCCAGGGGTGAAAATAAGAGTAAGCCTTTTCCCTTCCACTGTGTATTTCATAAATTTTTGTTTGTCTATCTTGTGGATGCATCTTACATCTAGATCTCCAACTCTAAACTCTTTTGAATTCCAAATTCACATTCCCAATTGTCTACAGACCTCCTACACTTGGTTATTCCATCAGCACCTCAAACTCTATATGTGCAAATGCCTGTCCCTTTTAAACCTGATCTTCCATGCTAATTCATTCTTTTTATCAGTGACACCACCTTTTGCACAGTCTCACATGCTGAAATCTTGGGATTAATCTCTTTCTTACTTCCCCTATCCAATCAGATACCAAATCCTATCAATTCAATCATTATACCACTTCTCATATCCATTTATTTATTCAATGAGCATTTATTAAGTACCTATTATATTCCCAGGACTTCAACAGTACTATATAGCAAAAATGAAGTAGTCTCTACCTTTAAGTACTTTCATGGGGGGAGGGAGAGGAAGGGGAGAAGAAGAGTACACAAAAAGTAAATATAAAACATTTTTAAAGTAGAGATAAAGAAATTTATGGAAGAGGGCACTGTAGCTGGTGGGATCACAATATGCTTCCTATGGAAGGTGGAACCTGAGTTCAATTTTAAAGGAAGCTAAGGATTTTATAAAGTGGAAGAGAAGAATGATGGCATTTCTAGAATGGAGAAAGCCTATGCAAAGGCGTTGAGGTGAGCATTAGAATACTGTCCATTGGTAAAGAGTAAGTAAGACACTTTGGATGGATTATACACTTCATGAAGGTAGAAAGTCTATAAAGATAGTCTGGAGTTAAGCTGTAAAAGGTTTCAAAGCCAAGGAAAGCTTTGGTTTGGTTTGGTTTTTTTTACCTGAGAGAGTCAATCAGTATTTCAGCTGAGACATAAATAGTAAATAGAATATACAGGTTATATAACTCTACATGTAGATGATATATTATATATACATATATATATATATATATATGTGCAGATACAGAGCAAATGAAGGTGTTTTCTTTTGTTTTTAGAAAAAGAGGAGTCTTTGGCATGTTGAAAAATGTAATCACATATTCTACCCTCTTCACACACTTTACACTGTGGTCAAATTGGACAGTTCTCTGTCTGGTTCCTTAAATATACCTTGTGCTATAGGTAAAGGACAATAACTGCACATAGATAATAATTGTCAAGTGTTTAGCACAGTGCCTGGCACATAGTGCCATATAAATTGAAGCTATTATTATCAATTGTTGTAATTATTACTTGGAATAAAGAATTAAGTGGATCAGGAGAGACTATAAATTCTCACTTCTCTATTCTGCCAACATTTTACATTTTCCTGCTTCTCTGCCTTTCTTCTTGCTACTCCTTATAACTAAAATCGTCTCCCTCCCCACACAAATACTCCCTTCCCCACAAATTATAGTTATACTTTTGAATTGTACTTTACCATGCTTTAAAGTCTAACTATAAAGTGTAACTTTAATTACCACCCCCTCCAAGGAGCCTTCCCTGATCCCTCTAGCTGGCAACTATCACCTTTAAACATCACATGAACTTTGGTGTCCATTTCTCTATTGCATTATGCTTATCATGTAATAAGCATATATTATAGTTATCTGTGTTTATCTCTTGTCTCTCTCTTGAACTATAAACTTTATGAGGATAGGCACCATGCCACATTCAAACTTTGTATCTACCCTAGAATTTAGCAGGGAGGTCTACATGCATCAATAACTTAAATGTTTTTGAAGGCAGAATGGTAATGTACGCTGTAAATGCATGCTGTAAAGAACAACAAATTAGAAATAAAATTGAAATTTATTCCTTTCTCAGTTACTTCTAATTAATTCCTAAGTCTTAAAATAAGACTAAGTCTTTATCATTTTATTGGCCAGATACTTTATATGTTCTTGGTTTAGAGAATTCTTAATCTGATAGTTAACACGAAATTCATTTAATTTAATTTTGATTCTCAGCGCAATTCAGTTTTATGCCCTTCAAATATAATTGTCATTAATAAAAAATGCTAGAAATCTTAGCCTGTTACATAACTCCTATTTTTAGTCATTTGGTAGGTGTGAGATCTATTTTTCCCAAGGTTTAGCAAGCCCACATGTAAATTTTTAAAACATGAAGTTAAGAAAATAATAATAATAATTTCCTAAAACATGTTATCTTTAAGGTAAAAGATATTAAGATATATTTTACAAAGTCCTTAATTGTGCTGACCTTTAATTGATCATATTCCTCTGATGTACAGCCAATAGGTACTGTTTTACACTGGGCTTTATTTCATTCACTTTAAATGACATCATTTGGTTTCATCTTGCTTTTTCCCTCCACTAACCAATTTTGCATCACTACTCAGTTACCCATATCTTTATTATACTACTGTACATAGAGGAATGTGTGTATATATGTAGGTACACATGTATATCAAATTTTAAATTTCAAAGCACTGGTTCTAACAGTACTTTGAGCTCTAAGTGAAAGTGACAGCACAGAACATTACATGCTATGCAGGGTCCAGGAGGTAACTACCTTTTAAGTTTGTGATGGCACCATCCTAATTGTACTACTGTCAGGATGTCTGACAGCCTATGTCAAATTTGGTTGCCCAAGATTTCACAGATATGCCACTATTCTAGGACCTCAGTTTCTAGTGATTCTTCTGATCTCTCTCAGGTTACTACCATTCAGCTCACTATGTGGTATCTACTTAATTGTTGTATTAGGGAGACAATTCTTAGCAAACTGCTACAGAACACAATTCAGTGATTTTCTCCAAATGCAAATGTTAACTCTACTTACAGGTAAATGATAGATGAAGGTCAATATCCTGTTCTTTCAAGTTAAGTAATAAGACACCATTCTAAAATGTGGTCATTCATTATCCATTAGGGAAAATCTTCCTTTATGCTGTTAGTAAGGAAGTAAGTTTTAATCAGAAGAATTTGGAAATCCCCCACCACTAATACCACCACCATTGCCATTCATAATGGAATCCATAGTCTGAGATTCAGAGATAGATGAGGTTGCTTACCTCATCTAATTAGCAAAGCAAGCCACACACTGAAATTTGTAAAACTATCCTTTAAGCTGGGCACTGTGCCCAGGGATAAAGCTTCTCTGACTTGCTGTAACTAATGTTACCACTGTCACTCTGTCCCTTCAATTATTTAGGTTTCCCCCATGCCTAGACTGGATTCCTGCTGACAGTATTGTGGCAAGTGTTCATTAATCATCTTCTTGTCATTCTACTCTGGGGGAGGGAGGACAGGGCAGAAGGAATGCTGGAGAACAAAAACAGGATAGCTCTTCTCTCTAATAGACAAGTGAAAGCTCTAATTAATATTTTCTGGTGTCATAGGTCATGTTGTTTTCAATGCTTCCAGAGTAAATGTATATTTATATTCACAATATAACAGTATAAGCTGCCTATATAAGATGTTTATGACATAAATAATTCCTACAGCTAACATTTATATGGTTTTTAATACCTCATGCAACACAAATCATGCATTTGAGCTAGCTACACCAGTGCATAAGGCAAATTCAATTTGAGGAATCGTCAGTATGAATGTTAGAATAGCTGTGAATAGGTGAGACCTAACATTCAAAGATACATACACATGTACATATACACATACATATACATATATTGAATATGTTGAATATTGAAATATATTGAATAGAGGAAGAGATGATCAAAACATCCATCTGCCTTCCTATGGAAAAAATATTTAAGCAGGGATTCTGAAGAATTTCTATAAAGCTGGGACAGAAGGCCTCTATTAGAGCTCCTTTACATGTAGATAGTGTTAAATGACAACTCCAAAAAAAATTTAAGAAATCAGTCTTATTTGAAAATCTGATACAAGTGGATGAGATTCTCCCAAATGTACAGGGCACCCTCTGGTAGTAAATTACTTAGGAAGGTATATAAATTTCTTGAGAGAGGAGCAGGGGTTAGAATATATCCCAAATCTTTAATCTCGGCCTATCCAATAGTTCTTTCCCTACTGCCTAGAAAAAATTCAAGTCTTCTCATCTTTAGCAAAAAACTTTCACTAGACCCTACTATCCCCTCAAGCTATTGTCCTGTACTTCTGTTTCTTTCATCAGTCATACTGCTTTACTGTCTACATGTGCAGCCTCCACTTCCTTTCCTCTTCTTCATTCCTAAACCTTTTATGATCTGACTTCTTACCTTGTCCCTCAACCCAAACTGTTCATTCCAAAGTTACAAATGTTCTTTTAATTGTCAAATCTGATGGTCTTCCCTCAGTCTTCATCCTTGACCTATCTGATGTCTTCAACACTATTGATCACCCTTTCCTTCCCAGATTAGGGGTTCTTAACATTTTGGGGCATCATGTACTCCTTCGGCATTTTGGTAAAGCCTATGAGTGCCTTCTCAGAATAATTTTCTACCATGGAAATGATTACCAAAAAATTATATTGAAATAACAAACATGTAATTTTTCCTAACGAAGTTCACAGACCTGGAATTTCTCCACAGATGCTCTGGGGGTCTGTGAATCCCAGGTCAACAGCTTCTATTATACATATTCTTTCCTCTCCCAGTTTTCATAACTCTACTCTTGCCTAGTTCTCCTCCTAACTTCTGAGCACTTCTTTCTCATTCTTTTTTATTGGTTCATCATTCAGAACATACCCCATAACTGTTTTTGCCAATGTTCTATGCTAGGCCCTCTTCTTTTCTCCCTCTATACTTTCTCTCACGGTAACCTCATCAGTTCCAATAGGTTTAACTATCATATCCGTGCAGATGACTAACAGAGCTATATATCCAGCCCCAGTCTCTCCCCTGAGCTTTAATTTCAAATTACCAAATAGCTATTAGACATTTCAGAATGAACCTCCCAAGGATATCTTTAACTCAGCATGTCCAAAAAACAACCTCACTGTCTTTCCCCACAAGCACTTCCCTTTTGCAAACTTCCCTCTTCTTTGTCAAAAGCACAACCATTCCTCCTGCCTCCCATGTTCATCACATTAGCATTATGCTTGACTTCTCATTTTCCTTCCCCACGTATATCTAATAAACTGCCAAATCTTTCCATTTCTACCTTCACAACATTTCTGTTACAACTCTTCTCTTCACAAATGTATCTACTATCTTAATTCAACCCCCCCCCCCTTACTGCTTTCCCATATTATCATGACAGTATCTTAATTGGTCTCTCTGCCTCCAGTTCATCTTATACACTGTTGCCAAGGTAATTTTCCAAAAGTGCAGATCTGACCATGTGAATCCCCTACTCAAATAACTCCAGTGGCTTCTATTGCCTCTAGGGTGAAGATGACGATGATGATGTGATAAAGAGTCTAGTAATACATGGAGTTCTGTTTCCAAAAATATTGCCATACAAGGAATTCACTAAAGGATACAATGGTAGCAGATAAGCACATTCTGTCTTGCAAGAATGACAGTCAGGGCCTCTTAGTTCAAGGATGTTAGAGAAAGTGAAGCTGGAGGCATTACTTGAACTCAAGAGCTTATCCCTGGTCACTGAGACCTAACTACTGCACATGCCTAATAGCCTTCATGCACATTAACTTACCTGCCCATGCACAGATTATCCCTCCATATTATGAACATGGGACCCATGTAGACCCAGGTTCAGGAAGAAGGAACAGGTTAAGGAACAATATATAGTGGGTAGCTTAGATTCTAACCCGGAAGAGCTCTGAAAGGAGGGACCAGGAGGAACAAATCCATAAACAGCTCAGTTTAGCTTCAGTACTGTACGAATGCATCCCTATGGTATACCATGCATCCACTCCAGAGGGTAAATAAACGCTTCCTTCACTCACTTTAGAGTTTCATTGCTTAAGGGAGTGATTGAACCCTATTTCTTACAATGATGGTGACGATGATGATGATGACAACAATGACATTTATATAGCACTTACTTTGTGCAAGGCACTATGGCAAGCACTTCACAAATATTGTCTCATTTGGATAATTTGCTTTTAAAGATAGACAGAGACAGACAGACAGATGGATGGATGGATGGATGGATGGATGGATGGATGGATGGATGGATAGACAGATGGATATAGCTATAGATATAGATTAGAGATAGAGATATACATATGTTTTGGCCCCAACATTTCTTTTCAGCTTCATTGGGCATTATTAGTCTCCCACACTCTGTAATCTAGACAAACCAACCCTCTTTCTGATTCTCACACTTAGTAGCACTCCACCTTTCAACCCCATGACTTTGCATTGGCCATCCCACATAACTGGCATGTGCCCCTGCCTCACCTCTACGTAATAGAGTCCCTCTCTTCCATTAAAATGTAGTCCAAGAACTACCTTCTGCATGAAGTCTTTCTTGTATTTCCACCCATATGCTAGGGTTCTGCTTCTCAAACTGCTTAGTATTTAACTACTTTGTACATATTTGCATTTAATAATTTTAAATGAATATAATGTATATTTATATATTTACTTGTCATCTTCATTAGAATGTAATTTCTTTGTTAGCAGAAGTTGTTTCATTCTTTGTACATACTTCCATCCTCAGGACCTAAAACCATGTTCCTGACACAGCACAGGTGCTTAATAAGCACTAATTAATGTCTGTGCCACCACTGCTCTTAGAGAAATCAATAAGTCAATCAACAAACATTTATTAAATACCTACTATGTGCCAGGCATTGTGCTAAATGCTAGGGATATAAAAGAGGCAAAAGATAGTCCTTGTTCTCAAGGAGCTCACGATCCAATGGGAGAGACACCATACAAACAAACACGTACAGAGCAAGCTATATGCAGGATAAATGAGGAAATAATTAACAGAGGGAAGACATTCAGATTAAGAAGAGATGGGGAGGGCTTCCTGTAGAAGGCATGATTCTAGTGGGAACTTAAAGGAAGCCAGGAAGGTCAGTGGTTGGAGAGGAGGAGGGAGAGCGTTCCAGGCATGGAGGACAGTCAGTGAGAATGCCAGGAGCTGAGAGATGAAGTATCTTATTTGTGGAACCATCGGGAGGTCACGGCTTCACCTTAAACATTAGAGGGGAAACTGCCTTGATGTGTATTTGTTGAAACTTTCTTTAATGGAAGGTTCATGGTGCTACCCATAAGTGCATGACAGCAATCATTTATGAAACGGTATATAAATAATCTCATAGAATCACCACAGCTTTCCAAAAGGTCCCTATTCTTATTTATTCTATTTTAATAGGTTGAACACTAGGAGAATCTGGAAAAATATACAACCAACTCTCTTTTGCAGATTATCCACGTGGTCTTGCATTTACTTTCCTTAAACCTTACTCTTCAGGTTGGCTTTCTCCAATTCTAAAGCCCTTTTCACTTTCTCACCCCTGCTGTCACAACCTAATATGGCAATCAATATAATTGAGCATAAAGATCTATGACAACAGATTACATATGTAGAGAATTCTTCTATAATTTCTCCAAACTCTTCTCTACCATTCTTTATTAATAATAACAATAATGATAATACTTTGCCATTATACAGTCTTTGATGCCTTTCAAAACTTAACACATATGACCTCATTTGATACTGGCAAAAAGAGAAGTGGTAAAAACAAACATTGCCATCTCCTTAGGGAAAATGGTGAAGGCAGGTACTATTACTTTCATTTTATTAATAAGAAAATGAGATAAAAGTGATAGGTTGTTTGTCCAAATTCACAATTTAATTGGAAGAGCACTTAAATTAACAGCAACAGAGCATAGTATAGTGGATATGAGCTGGCCTTTGAGTAAGGAAAACAGGTTCAAAACAAGTCTCTGACACCCATTTAGAGACCTTGTACACCTAACTTAATCTCGCTGAGCTTTAAATATCTCTCTAAGAGTAGAAGCTAGAAGTAGCATGGATGTATCCTGTCTTCTAATCCCAAGTTTGTTCCCACTGCACTAGTAGTCATAGGGCATAGTGATGTCTAAAATGATTACTGTTGCTGAGTACTAACTTTCAGATCAGGTCCTCTATACCTTAATTTTTCAAAAATTGATGTATCAGAAAAGAAGATTCTTTTTCCATTTCCAGTATCTCCTGGTTGTCCACGTGTGCAAGATAAAATTTGAAAAGGGATTAGAAGGGCTTCAGAGGCAAAAGAGATAAGTCTGAGTTTGCTCATTCAATCTTTCCATACCAATATGTCTTCAAACTGCCTCCCACTTCCTTTTCTCTCTTGTTACTTTACATATCTCTCTCTCCTTCCCTCTCTCTCTGTCAGTCTGTAAAGAGTTTTAATCTGTTCTGCCTTGATTATGCCAATTGTCGGATGGCATAACCTCTGAGAGAATACTGGGGTACCAAAGAGGGGCCCATATCAGCTTAATTATTACTAGGTTTTATTTGGGTTAATTGGGGGAGTATGCTCACAAGAGTCTCAGTCCTTCGCAGCAAGAGGACAAAATGGTGGATTCTATCCCACCCTCAGGCTTGGCCAAGCATTATGCAAAACCAGAACAAAGAAGGCATCAGGCATGGGCAAGGGGCAAATGCAAGTTTTCTTGTGAGATAGTTTAAGCTTCTTTTGTTCTTTACACTTATTCAAGGTACTTTACATTCACAGTGTGGAATTCCACAGTGTGGAATCACACTCCCAGGCTCTAGTGACCACCAGACACTGTCTCCTTGTCTCTGTCTCTTTCTCTTTTCTCATAGAAGCCAAGAATATGGTCGGAAGAAAAAATTTTCTAGGACCTCTGAACCATAACTTTATATCAAACTAAAGAGCACTTTCTGTCCTAGCAATGAACACTTATAGGTGTTTACTCTTCATAAATGCCTATAAATTAATAGAGTGGTGGCGTCTCAGTTTGGTCTGGAAAAGTTTTGATATGGAACAGTTCTGTGCAAGAAGAGGTAGGCACAGGCTTTAGGGATACTCAACTATTGCCTTGGTATACTTTTTTGAAAATACCACTTCTAGTGATTCTACTACTGGCATATGGCCCCTAGGAGGACATTTATAAGAAGAAATTCCCCATACATAAAAAAAAATTTGTTGTATAATTTTTTGTCATAGCAAAGAAGTGGAAACAAAGGAGATACCCATCAATTAGGGAATGTCAAAATAAATTGTAGTACATGAATTTAATGGTTTACTGTAAGAAACAATCAATGTGATGAATATAGAAAAGCCAGGAAAGACATGAACTGATGAAGAATGAAATGAGCAGAACCAAGAAAACAACATATGCAATGACTAAAATGATGAAAATATAAAACAACAGCAACCAAAAACCAATAAAAAGTGAATGTTGGAGAAACACAAGGAATCAGGAACATCTGTTAGAAGGAACATTTCTCTTGCAAAGGTAGGAGATGTGGGAGATGGAAAATATTTCCAGATTTTTTTCAATGTGCTTATTAGTTTTGTTAATTTTTTTTCTTTTCTTGAAAAATATTCTTTGTTTTAAAGGGTAGCTCTGGGGAGCAGAGCAAAGATGGCGGAATAAAAGCACAAACTTGGCATGGGCTCCAGCTTCAACTATCTCCAACACCTGTAAAAAAATGAATCTAAACAAATTTTAAAGCTACAGAACCCACAAAGAGACAGGGAGAAGCAAATCTCCCACTGAAGGCAGCCTATCAGGCCAACAGGAAAGGTCTATCACAATATGCTGGAAGCCGAGTGCAGTCCCCAGTGAGCCAAAGTTCTAGCCCTAGGGCACCCCAACCAGCACCCAGACCAGCCAGAGCAGAGTTCAGGAGAGTGAATTACCAGCAACTGTGGCAGCTTCCAGACTTCTCAACACATAAACACCAAAGATAAAATAAAAGGTCAGTCAAGAACTTTGTTGTAAGGGTTAAGGAACAGTGCGGTCTGGTCCCTGCCCCAGGGGTGAGAAGGAGGAACAGAGGTGCCACATGGCTGCTTTCAGAGTTCCTGGCCTGCAGATCACAGGGGGACCAAGCAACCATTCAGAGGATAATCGCTCTTGCTTTGACCTGCTTGGATCTAGATCATGATCTTGGGTTATAGTCCTAAGGTGTGTGGCCAGTGAGCCAGAGCTTGTGGGGGCTGTAGAGAGGGTGCCCAACAGCTCTAGCAGCTATAAAAACCTAGCAATTTGGGGCAAAGCTATCTCCATTCTTTAATCAGAGTTCTACAGTGGCAAAGAGTTCAAAAGTCAAGTAATTGGCAAGATGAGGAAGCACAATCAGACCATACAATCTTTTTGGGGGGACAAAAAGGATCAAAGCATGGAACTGGAGAAGGACAATGAAGTCAGAACTCCTGCATCAAAAGCTTCCGAGAAAAATATGAACTGGTCACAGGCCATGCAGGAGGTCAAGAAGGATTTTGAAAATCAAGTAAGAGAAGTGAAGGAAAAATTGGGAAGAAAAATGAGAATGATGCAAGAAAATCATGAAAAATGAGTCAACAGCCTGCTAAAGGAGAATGAAAAAAATTCTGAAGAAAATAACACCTTAAAAAGTAGACTAACTCAAATGGCAAAAGAGGCCCAAAAAGCCAATGAGGAGAAGAATGTCTTTAAAAGCCAAATTTGCCATATGAAAAAGGAATTTCAAAAATTCACTAAAGAGAATAATTCCTTCAAAATGAGATTGGAGCAACTGAAAGCTAATAACTTTATGAGAAATGAAGATACTATAAAACAGATCCAAACAAATGAAAAAAATAGAAGGCAATGTGAAATATCTCATTGGAAAAACTACTGACCTGGAAAATAGATCCAGGAGAGATAATTTAAAGATTATTGGACTACATGAAAGCCATGATCAAAAGAAGAACCTAGAAATCATCCTTCAAGAAATTCTCCAGTAAAATTGCCCCGATATTTTAGAACCAGAGGGCAAAATAGAAATTGAAAGAATTCACTGATCTTGAAAAAGATACCAAAAAGAAAACTCCTAGAAATATCAAAGCCAAATTCCAGAATTCCCAGGTCAAGGAGAAAATATTACAAGCAGCAGGAAGGAACAATTTTACTATTGTGGAAATACAATCAGGATAACACAAGATCTAGCAGCTTCTATATAAAGGGATCAAAGGGCTTAGAATATGATATTCTGGAGGTAAAAGGAGCTAGGATTAAAACCAAGGATTACCTACCCAGCAAAACTGAGTATAATGCTCCAGTGGAAAATATGGTCATTCAATGAAATAGAGGACTTTTAGGCATTCTTGATGAAAAAACAGAACTAAACAGAAAATTTGACTTTCAAATACAAGAAGCATGAGAAGGTAAACAGGAAAAAGAAATAATAAGGAACTTATTAAAGTGGAACTACTTACATTCCTACATGGCAAAATGATAATTGTTAACTCATGAGACTTTTCTCAATATGAGGATAGTTAAAGGGAATATATATGTATGTATAGGAGGGGGTGTATGTGTATATAAATACATATGTGAGTGTGTGCATATGTGTGCATATGTATACATAGACAGAGGGCACAGGATGGGTTGAATATGAAGGTATGATATCTTTAAAATAAAATTAAGAGGTGAAAGAGGAATATATTGGGAGAAGGAGAAAGGGAGAGATAGATTAGGGTAAATTATCTCATAATTGAGGCAAGAGATCACTGTTACAATGGAGGGGAAGAGCAGGAAAATGAAAGGGAATAGGTCAACCTTATTCTCATTGAATTTGGCTTAAGAAGGGAATAACATACACATTCAATTGGGTATCTTATCCTACAGAAAAACAAGGGGGAAGGAATGGGGGGGGGGTGATAGAAGAGAGGGCAGATTGAGGAAGAGAGTAGTTAGAAGCAAACACTTTTAAAAAGGGACAAGGTGAAAGTAGAAAATAGAATAAGTGGGGGGCAGGAAATATAGTTAGTCTTTTACAATATAACTACAATGGAAACATGTTGTGTAACTACACATGTACAACCTATGTTGAATTGCTTGTCTTCCTGGGGGGGGAGGGGAGTGAAGGTGAGGAGGGAAGAAGGGAAAAACTCTTGAACTCAAAGTTTCCAAAAACAAATGTTAATGCATGTTACATGCAACTGGGAAATAAGATATACAGGCATTAGGGTATAGAAATCCATCTTGCCCTAGTAGAAAGTTGGTGGGGGATGATAGGGGAGAATATAAGAGAGAACAGATTGGGGGAAGGAGTATTCAGTAGGCTCGCTATTTTGGGATAGGGGTAGGGGTGAGATGGAGAGAAAAATTTGTCACTCAAAATCTGTGGAAATGAATGTTGAAAACTAAAACTAACTAAATAAAAAAGAATGGTGGCTCTGTGGAAGGGGTAGAAGAAAGATATGGGGAAAATTTAGGAGGTAAAAAAACAAATGCTGATAAAAAATTTTTTTTTGCTTTTTTGGGGGGGCAGAGCAATTGGGGTTAAGTGACTTACCCAAGGTCACAAGGCTAGTATGTGTTAAGTGTCTGAGGTCACATTTGAACTCAGGTCCTCCTGAATCCAGGGCTGGTGCTCTATTCACTGTACCATCTGGCCACCCCCAAAATTATTTTTTAAAAAACTTCTAACCAGGTGCTAGTAGACTCTCTAAAGGTCATCTGGTTTGCAACTTAAGATTTTACCTTTTCCTTCTTAGTAACTCTTTTGTCATTATTGTTTTTTCAATCATGAATAAGACAAACAGAAAGATATTACTCATACGATTTGGAATAATGCTGAGACCAACAAAATGATTAACACCCAGTTATTACTACTTTAGAATTCTGTATGATAAGACAGATTCTGTCCCCCTCTCCTGTTTCCTAGAATATGATATTTAACTTTTGCATCAATAAAAATTGTAACAGGTTATCCTTTTCAAAGAAACAGGCATTAATTTTAAAATATGATGCCTGAAGCAAGTTCTTAATGAGAATAATAAGTTTTTGAAGAATAATTCAATTCATGTTCTGTTACATGTCATTGTTGATCTGTCAGGCACAGAACAAGTCCCTACTGGCTTCGAAGAAAAATCTGTCTGTACCATCAGTGTTGTGAAAGGAATGACAATGGGATAAGATGCTAATTGTGTTTTGAAACATTATGTGAACATCAGAACATTATCTAAATTTCTCTTTTCAAACTATAGCACTCCAGGTCACACAGTCTCATCACATCTCACCAACTACATTGGCATTCTCATCTTAGTGTTTCTCATCTGATTGACCTCACAACAGAAAGTTCAGATGCCTTCTTCCGATTGTTCTATTTGACTGAACTGAAAGCATTTCAGATCCCTTGTGCTTACTACTACAATGACAGACTAGTCAGTCAACACATTCATTAGTGCTTAATGTGCAGAGAAATTTGTAGAAGATACTCATGGTACAGAAATTCTTTAATTTATCTTCAAAGAGGTTATAATCTTTTTATCCAAAAGCACTTTGACACGGAAGCTGTCATCAAATGCTAATCAAAGAAGGGTATACTGAGTACCTAAGAGCTGAAAAAGTACCAAATATTCCAGCTCAAACAGTATTGAAATACAGTCAGATGAGACATAAATTCAACGTCTACTCCCCTTTTCTAATGTTTTATGGAATGAACTCTGCTGGTCAAGCCATTAGTGAGTGATCACAGAGATATTAATGAATAAGTGTATTTGAAGCAATCTAAATTATTGTGGGGTTAAAGTTACTTAGAATAACTACAGAATAAGTTCTCATCATGGACCTCACTAGTTTATCTATTTCCAGAAAGTTGACCTGGTATAATGTAGTAGCATTATACCAGGTCAACTCTCTGAAGATAGATAAACTACTTTAGTTTCTTCTCTGCCCCAACCCCACACAAACACACACCTTGTTCTTCCCTGTTTTGATTTTTCTTCTAAGAAAATACACAGTAACTTGAGCTGAATTCCCCAACAAAGTCTTTGGATGTCTTTAAAGAGTTAATGAGCTAAGCTAATAACTTATATAGATAATAACAAGCACTGTGAGGATGAATGTAGGACCTTTAATTTCTTCAGTGAGAGTGTCCATGCACGCCCTCTACAACTTACTTGATGATCTTTGAAAATGGCGATGTCTGAAAAATGGATTACACTAAAGTCAACTGGCTTTTGAGCCTCTCTAAACTTAGACATCCTAGTCCTTAAAAGGCATACATTTCACCACCCGACCTGTATTCAAGTAGTCTCTAGCTTAATACGACTCTGCCAGAGTATGTGTTCTGCAGACATAGCCTCATTAGAATCCAGATTTACCTCCATGCTGTGAAGAATTATAAGCCTGTTGTGGGAAGGAAGGGGAAATAGAACCTATTAAAAATTAGCTTTCTGGAGCCAGGCTAACAGCACAGTTTCCCAGGGAGATCAGGATCACAATTTCAATGCCCAGAGCTACAATCTAGGTCAGCAATTCAGGGATGCCCAAGAGCATCCATTTAGCCCCTACCACAAGCCAGCAGCACCCTAACAGCCAGGACCACAGATTAAGCTATCGTATCTCCCAGACAGGCCACCAACTATGGTGCCCAAGAAGATCACTAGAGAAATTAGTAAATAAAACAAGACAAAGAATTACTATGATGCCAGAGATACCTAAGACACTAACCCAGAAGAGAAGAATAACTCTAAAATACAACCAAAACTTCAAAGAAAAACACAGCTTGCCCACAAGATCAATTAGAATTCCTAGAAAATATGATTTAAAAGATTTTTAAGTTTAAAATATTATAGATTAAATGAACAAAAAAGAAAGAAATGGAAAAGAAATGAGAGCTATGGAAGAAGCAATTGGAAAGAGAATTAACACCTTACCATAAGAGGTACCACCTTACCAGATTAATAAACTCCTTGAAAATTAGAATAAATGAACCAAATAGAAGTTAGTGATATGACAAGAAGATACATCAAAAATAAAGGCAAAAGCTAAAAATAGAAGAAAATATAAGGTGTCTCATGTAGAAAAGAACTGACCTAGAAAGAAAATAGGGAGATAATTTAAGAATCTACCTGAAAGTCATGACCATAAAAGTCATCTAGATCTCCTATGTCAAGAAATCATGAAAAAAATCAGCCCAGACATATTAGAACCAAAGGAGAAATAGAAATGGAAAAATATCCATCAGTCACCTCCTAAAAGAAACCCTAAAATGAAAACTCCCATCAATATCATAGTCAAATTCAGAGTTTCCTACAAGCAGCCAAAAAAAAAAGGAAAGGAAAGGAAAAAAACAAGAATTCAAATAGCAAGTAACTGGTAAGGATCACACAAGATTTAGCAGCTACCGCCATAAAGAACGGGTAGTATGGAAGATGATATTCTTTTTTTTTTTTTTTGCTTTTTGGAGGGGTGAATATGATATTCCAAAGAACAAAAGGCATGGGCTTACAATCAACAATAGCAGTAAATTCAATATAATCCCAGCAAAATTAATTTAATTATAATCCTCAAGAAGGAAATGGATCTTTAATGAAATACACGACTTCAAAACATTTCTAATGAAAATATTGGGACTGATTTAGGGTTCCCAATGACAAGGAACCCACTAGCTTCCAATTTTCATTCAATTTTGGGGGAACTATAACTGTGAGGATTTTTTTTCTTATATATCAAGTCCAAATTTGCCTTTTGGGAGCCCTTTCCCTTCCTCCTAGTGTTGCCCTCTGGGGCCAAGAAAAAAACTGTGATATGTCTGTAATGTAATGTAATCAGTCTTTCAAATACTTGTTTTTCTAATCTTTAGCAACACTTTTTAGGTCCTTCCTGGCAGTATCATTTGTCCTCAAATGAACCATCAAAAGACCACAGCAGTTGCCAAGTCCAAGAATTCTCTCAGAAGACTTACTAGGATCCAGTAAGTGGTGTGCTTTAATTCCTTGCACAAATTATTTGGATAATTATGTCCTTTTCATATTGCCTACATATATCACTGTAGAAAAATATTAATTATGGGTAAGCACTAAAATCTCATCTTATATAATCATGGCTAATTTTTTCCCTAATTTTTAAGCAAATATAATTACTCATTTGGCCTTTCTTTTTTTTGTCTTAATCTGTGATTTTATTCTATATAGGGAGATATCTGTGAGGAAGTTTCCTCTCTCACTACAGATCTACAATTCACATTCTTAGAAAGCTGCCTTGGATGTTGAGAAAGTAAGATTTGCCACAGGTCAAACAACCAGTATATGTCAGATGTAAGACTTAAATCCAGGTCTTTCTGGCTCAGAACTCAATGGTCTATTAACTACATCATACTTCTTTTAGGACACGTCCTAACAAACCATTCTAAAGTACTGAACAGTATTAGAGAAAAAAACTGTAAAACACATCAATATTGGTAGCATGGTATAGTTGTGTGTGTGGTTTGTCCTTTGTTCTTGAAGAGGACCATGACAACAGGGAGATGATGACATGACTTGCAATTGACTTTGATTTGAGGGAGGGAGAGCTATGCAAAGTCACCAGCCTATGGCTCAGGATGCAGTGGGAGATCTTGGCCTTTTTTTTTTGCTTTTTTAGCTTTTTGGAGGCAGGAGGGCAGGGCAATTGGGGTTAAGTGACTTGCCCAAAGTCACACGGCTAGTAAGTGTTAAGTGTCTGAGGCCAGATTTGAACTCGGGTCCTCCTGACTCCAGGGCCACTGCTTTATTCACTGAGCCACCTAGCTGCCCCTGACCTTGGCTTTTTTAAGCTAAGGTCTTTTCAAATTCTCACTTTGAGTGAGTCAACACCCATTCAGTGAATAGGCCTCTTTAAGGAGTGAGTCAAGGGATGGCCCCTTTAATGAAAAAAAAAAATCAAACAGGGAGGGGAAGACCCTTGGAATTGCTGGTCAAAAGGGAAACAGTTACTATTTATATACACTCTGAGCCAGGAGGACACCAAAAAATAATCATTAAGTAGTGCTTGGGCAAGGACCTACTGTTGTCCAATCCATGAAATCCAGAATGAGTTGGGTTTAAGGATTGGTCTTTGAGATAGAAATCTAGCCAGTAAGCCCCAAATTAAATAGGTAGCTTTTGGGCATCAAAATTTACCTTCCTTTGGGCAGAACTGCCATTTCCAGTCATCCTGATCAATATCTTGCCACTGAACCCAGATGGCTCTGAGGGACAAAAGGAGCCTTGTGACTCTGCATAGCCCTCCCTCACTCAAATCAAAGTCAGTTGAAAGTCATGTCATCATCTCACTGAAGCATGGTGTAGTAGAAAGCAATGGATGTGGAGTCAGAAGACTTGGATTTGAGTTCTGGTTAGTGCTCCCACAAACTAGATTTGTGACTACCTTTGTTGGCGGTGTTATTTTCCAGGGGAGTACACACTGATAATGAGGTTGACACAAGCATTGCCAGAGCTAGCTTAGTGTTTGGGAGGCCCCAAAGGAAAGTGTGGGAGAGAAGAGGTATTATATTGACTTCCAAACTGAAGGTCTACAGAGCTATTGTGCTGACCTCATTGTTGTATGCCTGTGAAACCTGGACAGTCTACCAGCACCAAGCCAGGAAACTGAATTACTTCCATTTGAATTGTCTTAAGATTCTGAAGATCACCTGGCATGATAAGGTACCAGACACTGAGGTCCTTTCTTGAACTAAACTTCCAAGCATTTAAAATCTACTTCAGGTTGTGCAACTCTGATGGACTGGCCACGTTGGTCGAATGCAAAATATACGCTTGCCAAAAAGACTATTTTATGAAGAACTCACACAGGGCAAACATTCACATGGTGGTCAGAAGAAGCAATACAAGGACATTCTCAAGGTGTCTCTCAAGAACTTTGGAATTGTTTGTGTGACATGGGGGACACTAGCACAGGACCACTCAGTATTGCATGCTCATGTCAGAGAAGGTGTTATGCTCTATGAGGAAGGCAGAATTGAAACAGCTCTAAGGTAACACAGGCTGTGCAAATTTAGAGTATCCACTCCAAACGGTCACACAAACTATTTGTACCTGACATGTGGTAGAGCATTCTTAGCTTGTATTGCTCTGATCAGTCACAGTCCGACTCATTGAAACTTCACTTTAGCAAAGTGTTGTCATTTTGGTCCTCTTTGAGAACCAGGTTTGTGACTCTGAACAAATCACTTCACTTCTCTTCATATGTAAAATAAGGTTGGACTAAATGAGCTCTTCCAGTACTGTGATTCTCTAATAAGAATAGGGATGGGTCTATAATTTTACTGGTATAATAATTCCTTAGTAAGGAAACTCCTAAGAATTCCGGATGGTAATTTCTCTGCAACTTAGCGTCTTGAGAGTTGCCAAAAGCACTGAGAATTTATGTAGCTTACTGAGCATCACATGGTCAGTATGTAAGAGGTAGAACTGAAACCCAGATCTTTCAAGCTCCATCAAGCTAGTATCTACTAGTAGGATACTAAGATACTAGGTTTCCAGGCTGACCATTATACTACAGAGACTCTAAGCATATCTTTTGAAAACAGGAAATTCCACAGGCCATCAACTTCCTGCTTCTTCCTAGATATTTCTGCTCTTTACCTACCGAAACTTTTTAAACTTTGCATTTACTTATCGATGTGCATGTTCTCTCCGGAGAAGAAAATAAGCTCCTTGAGGACAGGAACCATTTTATTTTTGTCTTCATATTCTTGGAGGCTGGCACAGGACCTTGAGCATGACAGGCATTTCAATAAATATTTGCTAAATTGCTATAATTTCTAAGAACGAATATGGATAGAGTAAAATTTCCAATATTGTTGCTTATCAATAAGATTAGGTGCTTTATTCTAAATATGAAGTAGATAGAGAGCTGTCTTTATTTCCTATAGTTCAAATGTCACTAACTCAAAAACAGATAAGGAAATGGGGGAGAAAACTCCTTTTAAGAGGATTTTTGGGTCTGTTTTTTTTTTAGGACTTTCAAGTAGAGCAAAGCAAAACTTCAGGTTTCACTTTTTTTCCAATATGAGATTGCTGTACCAGTGTTACTATTTTATTCACATTCCTCTGGGTACCCTCTAATAATAAAATTTGCTGTGTAGGTAAGTTCTTTGATATATTCAGATAGTGTATGATTCATAGTAGGTGCTTAATACTTGTCAAATTAAATCAAATGAATGTGCCTACTAGGTCCAAAATGCCAACACAGTGTTTCTTCTTTGATAAACGTAAACAAATAGGAAAGGGGTAAGTGTTTAAATGTACATAGGAAACATTTTTTCCTGATGTATTATTCATTATAGTCTTCGCAACATTGGGCTATGAATTTTTTTTAATCTTTTCAAAATTAGCAGTAGATGTGATTCCCTTAGGGAAGTACTGAAAATACCTTGCTCTACATATGGCTTTCTCATCATTTTACTGCAGGTACACCTATTCTAAGATTACTTGCCAAAACAATTTATGCAATGGCAATGAATGGAAAATGGAGATATGGTAGGCCATATGTGCATATGGTATATTTTTTCTTTTCAATATACCAACTGAACTTTCTATGTTCTTGCCACTAGAGATGGATGTGTTCTTATTCTAAGAGCATATTTTCTGCATATAGTAGCTATTAAACTAGAATGCATAAATTTCAACTTATGGTATGTTCACACTTATTGTTCCCATTATTTCTTTTGCTCCTACTCCTACTATAATCATAAGAATAGTTTTCCAAAACTGAAGTTTATCTCTATGTCTTGTTTTATTTTTCTTACAGCTTTTGTTGAGATATAAGTACTTCTTTGATAAATTTTTTATCTTTACTAATTTTTTCATTGAAATGTTTAATGATCACTCCCAGAACACCAAAGAAAAAGAAAGGGTACAAGCATTTGTCTTAGAAAAATGGAAGGGGTTTTTTATTATAAGAATTAGCTTATAACAAAACTATAGGCTTTATTTTGTTTTTATCTTGTTTAATGTTCTTACAGACAAGAAAGTAAAGATATAGTAAATATAACAATAATTTTATCAATATAGATACAGTCTAAAGAACTATAGCCCATAAATGAACTTTTGGTAAACTTTATCTCTACCATAAGTTAAAGAAAATACTTCCACCACCACCACCACTCCCCATCAAAATCTAATAGGATTTAGCATTTGGTATGGCATTTATCTCATGCAGTCAGAAGAGGAGTAACCTGACACTTGAATATAAGCAAAAAAAAAAAATTTTAAACATTATTAAAAATCTTTGTGGCAAATATAGGTATGGTATAGTGAATATACAAAGCAATTTTCATTGATAAGGTACAACAGTTCATAAAAACTGAGTAATGTGGTCCACAAAATTCTTAAACATTCAGATAACTAAAAAAGAAAATACACTTCTATAAAATGGGACAAGCTGTAATTAACACCGAAATAATACTGGATTCTGTCAACGATCTAATTTTTAATGATAAAATTACTGTACTAGGCATACTGGACATTCATAAACTCACAATTACCAAGACTAGTCTGAACATTGCATAAATATAAGAGAAATATAAGTAGAATTAATCATGTGGGGATGACAAGATGTCCTTTAAGGACCCTTCCAGTTTAAATCTATGAGCCTGTATAAAATTATCTTTGACTACTTCCTTAAATACTAAAATGGCTAAACTACATTTTAGACTATATTACTTAATAAAAAGTGTAGTTGTTGGGAAGAAGAGAGTCTTCGTTAAATTTAAATGGTTTTTTTTCATTCTAATTGTATGCTTCAGTATTTCAAGGATCTGTGATCTCGTTAGTACAAAAAAAGAGGTATTAGATACCACAAAGTATTATAGATCTACTATGCTTCATTTCAACATTTTAAGGATCTAGTATTCTCTGGGTATAGGTTATCCCTCCGTGTATCCATACAAACTGTAACTCCTCTACACTCTATGGTCTTTCTGAGTTGATGTTACTTTAGCAGTCAATGGTCTTTGGAAAGCAGCCATCAGTCCGTCATTAGACCCATACTCAAAAGCCCCTTCCAGCTTTGTAGCCAGAGTTTGCACTTTGTGTGTATACGTTTTGAGAACACATAGCTACCATATTTTCAAAACAGTATTTAAGTGCAGGGTGCTAATAAGGTTTCAATATAGTCAGAAATTCAATACCTATAGATTATAAATTTTCTCTGTCATACTATAAAATGTCTCAAAGGGTGTTTATAGCTATTTTCATTAATAGTTTTCAAAATATTATACATTTAAGTTTATGATCCCAATATGTAAGTTGAGATACAAGGTTAAGGGATTCCCAGTGTTATCATTTCCTTCATTAAACCCAATCAATTTTGGCCCTACCTCTGCACAGCAAGAGACAAACTATGGAAAAAATTAAATAGTTCATCAGGGTCATTACAAAATTCTTTTAGTAATCCATATCCACTGATACAATGTTTATCTGTTTGCTATAACATACCAAAGACCAGGCGACCCCACCCTGTGTTAAACCCCCATTCTCTGAATTTCTATGACATTTGTCATCTTTAGCATAATGTCTTAGAACTGAAACAATCTGAGAGGTTATCTAGCCTACTTGCCTCATTTGGCAGAAGTGGAAACCGAGGCCCTGAGAAGAACCAAGGTTTTCTGGCTACCAAGTCAATATTTGTATTTAATTGTATAGTGATTTTTACAATACATATAACTCTTGTGTGAGCATCAGTGGTCACCTCTACTAAATTATAAACTCCTAGAGGGTAGGATCAGTCTTATCTTCCCTTTGAATAACCTTCAACAGTTCACATAGAAAAAGCTCGATAAATGTCTGTTGCATGTAGGAATGCTGCAATTCCAGTTTGCTCTATCTCTGACTATAAATTTAAAGTTAAGGACAATCAATCAGTAAATATTTATTAAGAGCCTCTTATATGCCAGGCTCGGTGCTAAACATTGGAAATACAAAGAAATGCAAGCTCGTCCTGCACTCAAGGAGCTTACGATCCAATGGGAGAGACAACATGCAAACAAATATATACAAAGCCAGCTCAATACAGGATAAATGGGAAATAAGTAACAGGGGAGGGGGAAGATTAAGAGGATAATATAAAGGCATATAAATAGGTCCTGAGGCTGAGAATTAGGAGATTTTCCTTTTTTTTTTTTTAGCAGTTTTTGCTTTCATAGATAATTATACATTGTCAATCCCAAACACTAGTGCCCAAAGAGTAATGACTGAATTAAATATACAATACCTTGTATTCTCCCCTAAAGTTTTCTTGCTGCTGATGCTTCTATAATGCTTGTTACCCTAACCCTCCCATTAAAATATGTTTACCTTGCTGCACACAATAGAAATGTCCTAGGCCAAACAACTATATAGATAAGTAGCATCAATTGCTCCAATTGGCATTGGCAGTCACCATTCAAAGACATTTCATCCACTTTTTGAATTTTATACAGTGAATCTTTCTTTTACATTGTTATTAACATATTCAAACAAAGTAGGCAGAAAATTCCTATCTGTATATAATTTTCTACATCTTATTTACTTTACTTCCCTATATATCCTACAATAACAGCAAGAGACCCTTAGATCAAAATATGTGTTTATATTTTTCATGTCCAAGGAAAACACAAAGCCCAAAAATCTGGAGAGGATAAATAAATTTAAATTGATAACAGTACTTTTATTCATGTAAGAGCTGATGCTATTGTCCCTAGAATGTAGTAAGCTTTTATTAAGAGAGGATGGGAATAAAAATATGAGCAATTTCCTATCTTCTAAATCAGGTCCATCTAAATAGGGTTGGTCTCATTGTTTGTATCAAAATATGTTATCCGAACAAGCACATTAATATTCAAATCTATACTGAAAAAAACTAAACACAAATGATTTCTTGCTGTTCTCTCCTGTTGTGAAGAGTAGCATCCTCTAATCACTTTAGTCACAACAATGTCTATATTTCAGTCATAAATTATGTGATTTAAATAAAAAATTCTTTGAAAATCAGTGAGTGAGCTTTGAGAAATCATGGAAATCAGGAAAGGTATCTCAGTATTACAGAAGGTTAAATGTTCTGCTGTAAAATGAATGGAGAGAATGCAAACTTTAGACGAGTAAATTTTACATTGATTCCTGGAAAAAATATAGAATGCATTGTTAAAGAGATGGTTAGTGAAGATCTAGAAAAAGAAGCAACACGGAACCAATATGAATTCATCAAAAATAGATATTGATAGACCAAACTCATTTTCTCTTTTGACAAAGTTATTAAACTGGTAGAACTGTTCTAAACAGATTTTGCCTAGATCTTAGCAAAATATTTGACGAAATTTCTTATACTATTGTTGGGAAGAAAAAGGAGATGTTAGTGAGATAACAAGTAGATTTAAAACTAATTGAATTACCTGGACCTAAAAAAATAATTATTAGTGGCTTGGTGTCAACTTGAAAGGAAATCTCTAGCACAGTATCTATATTATCCTTTGGGCAAAGGGCTCTGCTTCCTAATGTAACCCTGTGTCGGTGACTTTCATCTGACACAAAGAGTGCAAGTATACTTTAAGGAACATCTTACTTCACTTAATCACTACTCTATTCAGATCATCTGGGAACTTTTGTTTCTGATATCCTACCACAGAACATAATCACCAATTCCCCTAACATCCACATAGGTTCACAAGGCTCAAAGCATGAACGGTTTATTTATAGGTCAGGAAAACAAATACAATCTATCTGTTGAGAGCCCTTAGAGAATAATAACACCTATAAGGGAAAACTTTTCCCCCATCATTTGAGAAAGAGCTTTTTAATCCTCACTATATTCATTATTTTCTTTAGTTTAACATTAAAATGAGTTTGTGTTCTAGACCCCATGCCAAGTGATACGGCTTTTTCAAAGACTCCAAAACAAGGGATCTATGCCCTTCTCCATCTTGAATAACAGAGAATTGACGTGAGTTTAAAAACATTGCATCCTGCATTTAACATATAGTTTTTCCCCTAAAACATCACTGTAATTATATTGAACTAATTATTCTTTTTTTCTTAAATTAAATTTTCTTTGAGTGCTACGACCCAAAAAATCCTATCTGTCAATCTCTTACATGACTTTCAGTAACAATGATTTGCATTTATTAAATGTCATTATAAGGAGATGCATTTTGCAACGACCTACCTAGCTCATTCACTGTAAAGTGCTGCTGCTAATAGCAATGTTTTGCGGAAAAGTTACTTAATTCAAACAAAAAAACTGAATAATAATCAGTATCAAAGATAAAAGAGAGAGTAGAGCTATAATGGCAAAAGTTACTTGGAAGACATTATTTAAAGAAACTGTTGGCAGACTATCACTTTTATCTGGATGGAGGCGTGATCTCAATGATGCCAGTACTCCCTCTAGTGGTGCAGATAGCATCCATCCATACCTTCTCATCCTGAGTGACTCTCGAACACATCCCCTTCTAAGTCATTCATAGGTAGTACACTCAAGGTACTAGGGACTTTTCTCTAAATTTCCAGATATTCTGTGGAACCAGTGGAGCATAAATAGTCTCGATCAGTTATCCTTTCCCAATCATACATCTTTCTGATAACAGCCTTCTTCTGCTTACATTTCCATGTGTAGCCCACTTATGCCCACCATGTACGTCTCCCCAGCCTAAATTTAAGTGACCTGCCATATCCTTCTGAGATTTTGGCAGCCCATGACTTACAGACATGCAGCATCATAAGAGTGGGGCAGTAATGTGCAAATTAACTGGAACAACATAAAATTAAATTAAATGTATTGACTTATGGAACAAATCTTACAACTTTTTACATGTTTAAATGGATTGAGCTTTCATTGTGTCCTTTTGCTACAGTCATTTGTTTTATACCATTTAGCATTCAACTCACAAAAAATGTTTTATGAAGTCAAACTTTTATCACATTGGATATTAAGCATATCTTTGAAAGACAATTCATTTTTCTGAATCTAGCCCACATGCTGGCAATGGAGTATAAACCAAGCAAGTTCCCAGGCTACTGAAACATGCTAATAGTCTTCTCTTAAATAAGGCCTAATTTTCAATAATGTCTATTATGGTGTAAGTCTGTGTTCCATCTCCATTGAGGAATTTTTCCAATTCTGGAACAATAATAGTAATAATAACAACCAGCATTTATATATATAGCCCTTTATGTTGTGCTAAGCATTTTACAGTTAATATTTCATTTTATCCTCACTACAATCCTTGGAGGTAGATGCTATTATTATGCCCCTTAATGTCTCAAAAAGGACAAGAGTCTCAGGCCAACTGGAAGTTTAAAAAATTCCCCAAATATTTTCTGGGCAAAGAGATTTAAGATGTAGATGAAATATGCAAATTTTACAGACTCATGTGGACTTCTGATGAGAGTTGTAGTATAAATATGAATGGAAAAAATCAGTAAAAAGTACTTTTCCAATCTTCAGTACTATTGTCTTTGTATTATTATATTGCTCAAAGCAAATGTTTTTCTTCATAGCAATTGGTTACCTAAGGTTGTATTTTGTTTGATTGGTTTTTACTGATCTCAATGTTCTTCCAAGTCCAAGAATCCAAAACTGCATTGTAAAAGAATCAATAACAATTCCTCTAGCTTTTAGGACTCTGAAAGTTTTACTTCTTTCATAAGAATGAAATAGGTTGCTTATAGAATTCATTTGTCAATTCTTTGCATTGATTTTCATTTTTGACTGAATTATCCCTTGTGTTTAACATAACTGATACTGTTTTGTTGTGGGATTGAAAGATTCTTGAAATAGTTTACTTCTCCCATCAAATAACTGCTGCAACATCTCTAATGGTCATGGAAGTGTGCTCTTTAAGAAAATTAACTTTTGCACTTTTGTTTGATGTAATATGCATTCTTAAAACTACAAAATTTAAAATGCAACATCAGAAGGTAATGAAATATATATCTATTACATGAAATTTAGCACACAACTAGCAGAAAACTAAGTGAATAGGCAGTAACCAGCTCAACATGATTTCATTTGTTCAAAGTCAATTGTTCTGGGTCAGCCTAGGTCAGCAGGATCAAATATATAGGACTTGAGGAAATAATTAAGGTTTAAAGTTTGGGGGCTGCATATACATAGCAGACACAGTGAAGGATTTTTTTTTTTTTGCAAATATATGATTTCCTTTACACCTCACTTATGGATGAAGCCAACTGAATCAATTCCCATTTCTAACAAGTATTGGCTGTGTGACCTTGAGCAAATCACTTGACCTCTCAGTAACCCCAAGCAGATCTCTAAAACAATAAATTGCAGAGCAAGTACCAGTATGTACTGGTAAAGGAAATTTCCTCAGTGGAAGTTCTCTATACCAATAAAAGCAAAGATCTTGTAGAAAGAAAGAGAGAAATATATGTAAGAAAACAGATTCACTTACAGGTGTACATACAAACACACACACTACTTTTAGACTAAAAATATTTTTATATATTTTTACATATGTAATGGACATTACATATTATGATATACATTAAATATCTCATGTATACAATTTGCATAAAATACAAATAATAAATTTACATATATAATGTGAGCCATTTATATATTATGCATATATATATAATATGAATGTTGGTTTAACCCTAGCAATATTTTTAAAATCAATGTATTCATAATCCCCCTTTTCTTAGTAGCTTTACTTTAGATCGTCCATGTGACATAGATGGAATAAGAAAATTTACACCTATCTAATTTAGACTGGTAGGGAGAGAAATTAAATAATTCAGGGCAAAATAGTCTACTTTGTAATATCATTTTTTAATTTTTAATTTATGGAATAAAAGAATCATTTCCACAAAATAATACAATAAAAAGAATGATTGCACATGAAATTGCAAATCTGTGCATGACTTATTATTCCTTTCAAATATACAACAAAATTATACTATACATTTCCTTTTTTTCTTTCCTCCCCACCTCCCTAAATGGCTACCATTAGACACAAGTGTCTATGTATGTGTGTACATGCCTATATGCACATACATATTCACACATACATGCATGCATGTGCATATATATACATATACACGTGTATAAACATGTATATGTGTATATATGTTAAGTTGTTCTATACATCTATTTATCAGTTCTTTCTCTGGATTCAGATGGAGTCTTTCTTCATATGTCCTTTACAGTTAATTTGAGTATTTATAATAGTCAAAATAACTTATGCATTCAGTCATTCTTAAAACAATATTGCTGTTACTGTGTTCTTAGTTCTGCTCATTTTGCTCTTCATTATTTCATGCATCTTTCCATATTTTTCTAAAAAATTTTTCTAAAATTCCATATTTTCTAAAATCACTGAGCTCATCCTGTCTTACAGCACAGTAGTATTCCATCACAATCATATACCACAACTTGTTGAGACATTCCCCAATTGATAGTCATCCCTGGAATTTCCAGGTCTATGCCACCACAAAGAGAGCTGCTACAAACATTTTTGAACATATTAAGTTCCTTTCCTTTTTCCGTAATCATCTCTGGAAACAGACCAACTAGTGGTTTTGTTGGGTCCAAGGGTATAGGTAGTTTGGGTATAATTCCAGATTGCTCTCCAAAATGACTGGATCAGTTCACAATTCTATCTACAATGAATTAGTGTCCCATTATTTTCCATATCCCCTCCAACATCTGTAACTTTTCCTTCTATTGTTTTAGCCAATCTGGTAGGTGTAAAATGGTATCTTAAAATTGTTTTAATTTGCATTTCCCTAACCAATAATAAATTAGAGCATTTTTTCACATGACTATAAATTGTTTTCACTTCTTCACTGGAAAACTTCCTGTTCACATCTTTTGACCATTTATCAACTGGGAAATATCACTTAGTTGCATTATACATTCATATAACAAGTAAATATTATATATTTTTAAAAACCAAGTTGCCCATTTAGAACTGCAAAAATAAAAAATAAAGGAATCTAAAATCTAAAGGTAAAGAAAACCTGTTTCTTTTTTAAACTATAATCAGCATATTTTGTTTATACTGTTCTAATAACAGCATGAGAAGATATATGGACTGACTGAAAAAAATACACTAAACAGATTTGGAGGAGGATGAATACAAAGTTAGAACTTCTGAGTCATGAAAACACCAGACAACGATTACACAAAGGTGTAGCTTTTTATTTAAAACTGAGCTGCTATGAATGCTATCATGCTACAGACACCTCGAAATCAACAATCCATGTTGGCAAAATCTTATGCTGACAAATTCTCACATAGACTGAAATTTTTCACTTTAAAAACAAGCAAGTGGGAAGTCTTATCATCTAGGTTGCATCACAAGACTGGAAATTGGGAGAGTCAAGTCCTCTGGCAGGCACATATGACCTTGTGTCTGCTTTCCTGTTCCCTCATCTTACCCGTCTAGATAGCAGGCATTGAAAAATAACAGGAATATAATTATCATAAATATAAATTGTATTGTCCTCCTTAGGCTTGGGAAACACAAGAAACACCACTCTACCTATCTTTTCTAGTTTACGTGCAACTACATCACTCATTTGCCAAAACAGCCACACTGCTGAAGGTATGGATTTAGAGAAGAGCCAATTATATGTGCTAATTGTATTCCTATCATAATGTGGGTTTGAAGAGACTGCTATGGTAGATTTAACATAGAAATAACTTTCTGATTGTACTCTTACCAACCCCCAAATACCTGTGGTGATCTAGGAGTCAGTAGGTATAAGCACTCCATGTGCTTATATATATATGAATGTAGGGGTACAAATGTGTGTTCACATTACAAAATCATAAAATTCTGGAGTTATAAGAAACCTCAGAGAATATTATTGCATCTACAACATCTCACAGAAGTTATCACCTGGAATCCACTTAAAGGCCTCTAATGATGTGAGACTCACTATTCCCTGAAGAAGCACATTGTACTGGACTAGCTCTAATTATAGGAAGTCTTTTCCATACATACACTGATGTGCCACCCATAGTTTCCCATTTCTTCCCTCTAGGTCTAACCAAACCATAGAGAATCCAATATCTCTGTTATATAGCAGGCCTTCAAGGACTTGAAAACAATACTCACATGCTTGCTGCTAAGTTTTCTCCAGGTTTAAACATCCACAACTCATTTTATAATGTAGCTTCCAGTTCCCTCAGGTCACCCTTTTCTGGATATTTTCCAGTCCACCAATGTTTTTCCTAAAATGAGGCACCCACATGTCTTCTGAAAAATTATTCTTCCTCACCTTCTTTTGGTCAGACTTAGGACCATACTGATGGTATATGGGTCATTTTGTAAATGACTAAGCAGAAAAGTAGATAAATATTTGAAATGGTATTCAAAAGTTTAAAAGGGCAACATCATAGTAGACCAGAAGTCATAAAAACAGGATTCTGGGCCCAACGCTGCCACTTACTAACTCACCTTTGACTCTGGCTCAGAATCTTGTCTGGTTTTGGAATTCTTCTACTTGGTCTAGGAATTTGGTGGTGATCTCCATTCTCTTTTTATGGCTTTTTACTCAGGGAGCAAACAAGGCACAGAAGTGGCCAGGGACTAATCTACTCAGGAATTCCAGGGTCTCTTGCACAAGGTTTGATACATTCACCATTGCCCAAAGTTTCTCAATTCTGTATGTTTCTGGACCTCTACACTGCGGAGGAAAGAAGGGCAAGAAGAGGAAAGAAGGGATCATAGATTCAGAGCTATAAGAGACCTTACTTACTACCTAATATCATCTATTCATTTTATATATAAAGAAAAACTGAGGCTCAGAGATATTAAGGGCTTTGCAAAGCATCAGACAAGTAATGAGCAGCTGAATCAGAATCTGAACCCAAGTCCTCTGATTTCAAATCAAGCCTGATTTCCATTGCATCCCCTTATCATTATGTCATGTCCCAAGTCAGTACTTTTTAGGGACATCAGATTGACTGAAGGTCTCCAAAGAGCCGAAATTTCTCATTCTCTCATTTAGTGACTTCATCAACTATCGTGGGTTTATTGTGTCTAGGAAATGACTCCCAAATCTATATAGACAGCTCCAATCCTACATTACCACTTGCCTATTGGACAGTTCACACTATGGACCATACACATCTCAATCTTTTTTTTTTTTGCTTTTTTTTGTAGTGGGGGAGGGCAGGGAAATTGGGGTTAAGTGACTTGCCCAAGGTTACATGGCTGTGTGTGTGTGTGTGTGTGTGTGTGTGTGTGTGTGTGTGTGAAGTGTCTGAGGTCGCATTTGAACTCAGGTCCTCCTGACTCCACGGCCAATGCTCTATTCACTGCACCACCTAGCTGCCCCCACATCTCAGTCTTAATGTGTCCAAAACAGAATTCATTTAATTTCCAAAAAAAAAAATTTCCATACTTCTGTAGAGGGCACCACTAGCCTTCTAGTCTCTCAGGCTCTCAACCTTGGAATTTTCCATGTATAGAATCAGTTGTTAGATTTTATCATTTTTACCTATACACACTCTCTCTACAATACTGTCTCCCCTGATAGAATGTAAGCTCATAAAGAAGAAACTGTTTCATTTTTGTCTGTCTTCAGATACACACAGTGCCTGTAACATAGAAAGCACTTAATAAATGCCTGATCCACTCTCACATTCAGACCAGAAAAGGGTAAATTTACTTCCAGACTTATCAATGTGAAATGAGTCTCTTAGAACACTTAGACTACTTACTCTCAGATAGACATACAATTCATCGATGCATTCTCAGTACAAGGGTCCAAAGAAAAAGAAATGTTAACAAGACAAACCATTCTCCTTCTGGTGAGACAGGGTCTTGGGATCCACAAATTGACAAAGCAATGAAAGTTTAGAGATTCACAGAATTCAGAGATTAGAGAGCATCCAGTAGGCAATGGTTCATAGTTAGGGGCTTTTTTAAAGCTGTTTCTGAAGGTGTAAAATTTCTGAGACATCTATCAAGATCCTTGGTAAGAAGAAATACAGTAACCTTGACTAAGTCACTTAACCCCTGACTGCCTGAAAAAAAAAATATAGTAGCAACCTATATTTGATCACTTAACACTATCATTTTGGTAAGTGATAAACCATTCAATGTGAGCTAAAAAAAATTTAAATCCCTAAAGTGACTGTCACTCAGGAGATTCTTGAATTCTATAGAATTGGCTCATATATTCCAAATCATATGAAAACCTGACTGATTTTGTATACTCAGTAGTCTTAAGTATGTGCATGATGCTAACTACATATTATGCAGCCAATATCAATTATTTGTATGTATCACACACTACAGAACATAATTAATTTTATTTAAATGGTCAAGCTATTTTTGTTTAAGTATTCCAGAAGGGACAGATCCTCTAAGTTCCCTTCTACTTCTAAGATTCAATAATACTACATCATCCAGGTTAGTGCCCAGACTGTCTGGTGAGAAGAGGCTTTCAAGTAACCTAGTGGTTCTTAGGCACTCAATTCTACCAGCTTTTTCCTGTGCTTTTCCCTCTGTATTCTTCTCACACAATGTTCCTTTCTTCAGATACTTTAAATCCCTCAGGTTTGTGTAGGGCAATGTCTGAGCTGACCTTTCCTTCCTGGAGATGCCAGCTTAGATACTGGGCAACAGAATGTAAAATCCTTAAGGACAGGAACTCTTTTTACTTTGTTTTTGTATTCCCAGTGTAGAGGACAATGGCAGGCACACAGCAGGTGCTTAATAATGCTTTTTGAATTGACCTAAATTAAATTGCCCTCAGAATCTTTGACAGTCACACTTCAGTACCAGGGAAACATTGGTATATTTCTTCTATATTCCCTGGGCTAGCACTAGCCACCTCCAATTTGTGTACTCTTCAGTCCTCAGGTTTCCAGGGTCCTCATGCTACAGCAGGTCCTTCCTAAAATGAATGAACTGAATTAACTCACCTAAGGTTCAAGCTACTTAATGCACTAACCTTCCTAGAAATAACTACATTTTAAGGACTGTATCTCCTATACATGGCAGCACTATTTGGGGAGGGGGTTAGGAGTGTTTATAAGTACTCCTGAAATCACACTATGGAGTCAGTGGTTAGTCAGCTCATGATATTAGTTAGGTTGTGTTTGCAATTAGTTCTTCTGAACTTAGCCTCACTGACTGTGTGTATGGAATTCATTCCTTTTGCCCTTTATCTGCAGTGACATTGGCAAATGCTAAACTGTGGCCTGTCTGGGACAGTTAATTAGGTTATGGAAGCTGCCAAAACCTCAAAGTCATAATAAGAAAATGCAGCACATTGAGACCAGTTAAGATGTAGAAGACAAAAAAAAGGGGGGGGGAGGGGACAGAGAAAATGCAGAAATTTAATTCTTAATGCCTCCAAGTCCTTTGATGAATACACTGGAAATGAGATTTTGTGTCTGAATCTCCTAAAAACAGTATTGTCAAATTAAGTTCAACTATCCTTTTTTGATCCTCACTATGTAAAAGTTTGAGTGGGCTGTGGAATCTGCCTGTGCAGTTACATTATTAACCTTCTGGGCTTCTCCCAAGTTCATGACAGAGTGATTCCAATTCATTCAGAGATATTATCCATAGGAGCAATGGTATTAGGACAGAAAGTGTGAAACTGCATAGTTAATTAATATAACATTTTTGCAAGTTCAAAATTACTTAGTTTGAATTTAGAGAGAAATGCATCAAAGGAGAAAGAGCTGTCTGCCCCCTGGCTCTAAGGGATGGAAGTGCTGCCGCTGAAGTCCAACGTTCTCTAAGTAAGCTCCTCAGAGATGGCAATTAGCCCAGAGAAAGCAGCACACCGGCGTCTGCAGTTTCTGAACCATCATCCAGACAAGATAACTAAGTTCAGGGGCAGAAAACTGTCTCCCTACGAGGTCCTCAAAGTAGACAAAGATATTTAAAGTTTTACCTAGTTGACCTTCAAATTGGTGACTTATTGGATATTCTAAGTCTAATCAACTTGTTTTGATTATAAAGTATACTCCCCAACTCTCAAACATTAGCTTTTTTTTCTCTTGGTACCAGTCAGCACCTCCAGCCTCAGCTCCAGACTTCTGCAAGAAGAAAATAACTCCCCCTGGCAAAAAGTTTAGATCTCCATGCCCTGGGGGTTGGTAGGCCCTTGTACACTGTGTTTGCCCCACCCCCAAAGGGCTGTGAAGCAGTAGCAAAAGCAATTGATTTAGAATTCAGAGAATCCTAGTTCAAATCTTTGCTCTGCTACTGAATACTTCTGTGTGGCCTTGAAAAAGTCACTGTAACTTCTCTGTATAAAATAACGTCCCTAAATGAACTCTCAGGTCACTTCCTGATCTACATCCTAGCATCCTAAACTCTAAGTGATTGCATTTTCCTTGGCTCTCAAACTTGCTTAAGAACTAGCATTTTTGAAGGGGCAGATGCCAGTGGCAAAAAGTACCCGTTTAAGAGAGACTGAGGGTCTTTCCAGCCTACAGGTTGTTGGTGATTCCTGGCTCTTAGACTATCTGTATGGTAATGAAATTCATTTTCTTCCTCTATTTAAAAAAAAAAAAGGATAAAATTTGCACTCTGCTTCAAAGTACTGTTGGAAAATGCTTTGAAAACGAGCTGTGGTTGTACAATAGAATTACTCAAGGTTCTCCCTCCCCAGAGCCCATAAAAAGGCAGAGTTTTGTGGTGTTCTGGAAAGATCATTAAGCCGGTGGTCGGAGAACAAAGAGGAAATCCTGGCTGATAGATAACTACTTAGTTGGATGATCCTGTATAATCACTTAACCACTCTGACCCTCAGTCGTCCCATCTGTAAAATAATGATAACACTATTTTGTAACACCTGCCTCACGGAGTCATGAGAACATTTGTAAAGCACTAAGCGAAAGTGCGATTCTTTTCCCACTCCTTACCCCACTCGCCTCTAGACCCAATTCCTCACACGTCTGGCTGGATGCCCCGAGATTTCGCCACGCCCACCCTGCCCCCCGTGTCAGACGTCCACGCCGGCGGAGGGCGAGTGCGCGCGCCCTTCGGGTGGCGCACCAGAAGCATCCCAGTGCATTGGAGGGCGTCTCCGGCTTGAACGGCCCCGCCCTTTCTCTGTGAACTAGAAAGCAGGCAGCGCAACAAGCAGCCATATCCCCCAAGTCGTTCTCCTCTCTCCTGCTCCTTCCCCCCCACCCTGACCAAAACCTTTTTTTTTTAATATTTCATGGGAGCCACTCTCCAAGACGCCCCGCCACCGACACCTGCTAAGAGAGCTGCTCTCTCTGAAGCACCGCGCCGGGTCCCTGCATCCCAGCTTACAGCTGGGCTATTCTGATCCCCAACATCTATGAATTAATAAATAACCCGTCCCTGGGGAAGGAAAACACACCGCTGAGCCTTTTGCTTTGTACTCGTGGTAGGTGGCCTTCCTTCTTCCTCAAAGAAAGGTCTCGAACCCGATTTAGTCTCCATCCGACCGTGAGAACAGTGAAAGGAAGTCTCCTTTAAAAAAAAAACAAAAATCCCAGCTCCGCCCAGCCCAGCTTTGAGAGGGTAGAAAAAGCCAGGGGATGCTACAACGCAGAGAATCCAGCCCTTCCTTTCAGCCGCAACTCAAACCTTACTTAATATCCGAGGAAATGTCTTTCTGCTTCACATTCTGTACTTAAAAGACACTTTCCTGTTCCTCTGACCTGCGGGCAGCGAACCCGGCCCAGACTGGTCAGGCTGTCTGAGCGTGTGTGCGCGCTCAGGCGTCTAACTTTGAGGCAACCTTACACAGTACTTAATTAAACACGTGAAGGTGCCCAAACTCGCGAACTGGGGGAATACGGGGCAGGATGTTGGAGAGAGATTCAAGCGCTTTTTAACTCTCGGAAAAGCAGCCCCCCAAAAAAGGTTATTCTTTTTAAGCTTTATTTTTCCTTTAGCAGAAGGACGAAAAGTGGGGCAACCTGTCAGGACGTCTAGTCCTTAGGCGCCCGGAGGTTCCCCCTGATATCTCCGCCCCATTTCAACACCTTCCCATAACAATAACCTTTTGGTTTTGGGAGGGCGGTAATTTTAGTGGGTTGGTGTGCCTGGGTGCCAAAAGTCCGAAAATAAACTCGGGAGATCTTTGGCGTAGAAAGTTTGGTTTTCTCTCCTCACCCCCCTCACACTCCTTCACCACTGCCGCCACCTCCACCCTCCTCCTGCTGCTGCTGTGCTGTGAAAAAAAGGGGGGAGGGGGCTCACGCCGGGGGGAGGGGGCGCCGGCGGAGGTGGAGGAGAGGAAGGGATGCCAATAGCTTCCCTCTCCGCTTCTGGCGCTCTCTCTGAGCCTCAGACCTGTGCTGTTTAAGTAGCCGGCGCCACAGTTGACCTAGCGCTCCTCCGGCCCGCCGCTGCGCTGAAGACACTGGAGGAGGAAGAGGAGGAAGAAGAAGAGGAGGAAGAAGAGGAGAGGTGGTGGGGGCAGCAGCAGCCTAAGGAACTGGGGAGTTCGTATGGCCGCTCCCAGTTGGCAGGTGGTGCGCGCTGCTGATAATAGCTGCTGTGTAGAGCTTCGGGCGGCTTTGAGCCGTAGCGGTCTCTTGGGGATCGCCCTACCCGGCGCTACCGAGCCAGAACCAGGGTGAAGAGGAGGAGGCGGCGGCTGCCACCGTGGGCGATGTGGCCGGCTGGGGCGGGCAGCAAGCTGCCCTGTGCCCGAGACTCGGCTCTCCGGCGGGCGGCTTTCTCCGGGAACCTCACAGCTTTGCCTTCCCACCTAGTGCCAGCCGGCAGGAGCGTCCGGGTCTTCATCAGCGCCAATCCTGAAGGTAACTCGCTCAAGGTCTCCACCTCTCCCCTCTCCGCGGGTCTGTCTGTCTGCGGGTCTGTCTGATCTAGGCTCTCTGGAGCGTGGGTCGTGTGAACTGACAAGCTTCTCTCTTCCCTCTGTTCATCCACCCTCCTCTTTCCCTACAAAACGGCTGCTACCCTGGGCTTGATTTTTTTTTTTAAAGCTAACTACTTTTTATTTTTTCTCCCCACATCTACCCCCTCCCTTTGCCTGCTGTCTTTCCCCAGGACCCACACACATGCCCGGGTGAGCCACCTGGCGATGCTCAGAATTGTGCCTGCCAACCTTAGAGCAGCTCGGAAGTGATACAATCTCCAAGTCCAGGGCTCCCCACCCCCACCAAGTCCCCTTCTCTTTTTCTTTAAGGTTAAAGCTGTTTCTTACCACAGCAGTCACAATCTCAAGTTGTAGCTGTTGTCACTCCCCAACTCTGCAGCAAGATCTGTATAGGCAACATCTCCTTCCTTTTCCACTTTCCCTGCTTCAGTACGAACAGATTCATCTTAGAACAGGGTCATCACAGGGTGGCCAAGCTAGTTCCCGTGCTGACTGAAGGCTTTCGTGTAAAAGACTGAATTTGCCCTTTGAGATGATTTTAAACCTTATGTAGGGGATGCGACCTTTAAACTAAACTGAAACAGAGACACGGGTGAAGTGAAGCAGTTTGTTTGAGGGGGGTGGGGAGAGGATGGCAAGGGTGGCTCAGTCTGGATCTTGGAGTAAGGAAGAGAGTGTAGGGAGGTTGTTGGTGTCTGACTTAGAAGAGGCATTCGGGTTCTCTGGGCCAAGTCGAGTCAATAGGTTTTTTTAAAAAAATGTTTGCTTATTTTAAAACCTCCGTTCTGGATTTGATTTTTACCCATGCACAATTCTGGCCTTTATATTGGTAACATTCTTGACTCTATGGTGTCCTTTTTTTAAGCTTGAGATGTGGGTCCAAAGCAGCTACCTACCATTACTAGATACTTAGTGGGCACTCACTAAATACTTGTTGACTCATTATAAGTTTCTCAGGTGCATTAGGAATCAGTTTACAGCTAGTAAATTTTTGTCCCATTCGTTCAGTATTAGTCTTTGTAGTCACCTCCACTGTCATTGTTTCTATTGCTGGATGTCAACTCATCTTCAGTACTCAAGGGTGAATTAGAAAAGATGATCTTGGGTCTGTATCTAACTTATTAAGGAATTTTTGTTTTCCAATGTAATGGTTGAACAATGAGCACAAGCTATAGAGGACTAAAATAACCTTTCCTGGCCTGCCTAATAGTTAGCGCTTTCTTTTTTATATTTCTAGCTCTTAGTGTAGGTACTTTGCATATTGTAAGAATATATTAAATGTCTGTCAGTTAATTCATTTTTACAGATGAATAAAAGAATTACTAAAGAATCTACTAAAATTAAATAGTAATAAATTTAACCTTATCAATTGTTGAATACCATGCTTATTTAATAGTAGCCTACATATGTACAGTCTTCCCAGATTTCTAAAGCACTTTTCCCATAACAGACCTGAGAGAAAGTGCAAATATTATTATCCCCATTTTTCAGATGAGAAAACAAGGCTTTAGGAGCTGACATGAATTACTTCTGGTTACACAGGTAGGATCCTGGCTGAATTGAATTGTACTCCACTCTTCCAGTCACCATCTCTAACTGTTCTGCTTGTGAGAAAGGAAGACAAAGAATGGACAGCTTTTTAAAGTTTCACTTCACTTGTAAAATAATGAGCACAAAGCAAAAGTTTCCAGTATAACTTTGAAATTATGACAGGGAAACAGTGTGAACAATGAAATAGGTCATGTACATTAATTAGTAATGAAAGGTAGAAGAAGAAAAAATTTTTCTTAGGGGGGGAGGAGGCACTTAAAGTTCCTTTAATATTCTGATCAGACTTCCTAAATAAGTTATATGTGACAGCTTTTAAAAAGACACTGTACATTTAAAAATGTTTAGGATATTCTCAAGATATATACATTAATAGGATATATACAGGATATATATGTGTATCAGGATATATACATCTTGAGATATGTACAGTAATTTAGAAAAACATTTGAAATATCCAGTTGATTTGCTACAAATAGAAAAATTGAAATTTGATTTTTTTGAAAATGTACATCAGAGAAATAACAAAAGTGTTGAGAAATTATATTATTTAACTTTTTAGTGGAAATAATTTGGAATGTTGAGGATGTTAGTAAAACATATCAAAAATAATTGGTCACAAAATGTCCTTATTTAAAAAGAAAATAGATTAAGTGGTCTAGTAATGAAAATGGTAGCTATCAACAATTGCTGGTTTTCTTTGGAAATAACATTGCCTTTTTAAAATATGGTGAAGTCAAATGTTTGTTATTACCATAGTATACAGGATGATGGAATCATGGACTGTTAGAGTTCAAAGGGATTGTAGAGCTTAAAGAATCCAGTCTTCTCATTTTATACAAGAGGAAACTAAGGTTCAAATAGATTGTGACTTTAGCTTGTTTTAGAATTTAAATAAGTTCATTTTCCCCCTAGTTTTTAACTTATTGGCATGCTAAATTTTTAATGAGTTAATATTGAATTAAGTAATACAGGAACAAACCTTCTTTGATCATTTTATATGGTTCCTCAAATTAGTTATATTACATGGTAAATATTGGCTTTAGTTCATATATATAAGATCATCAAGTTCTTGATTCTAGGCAAGGCTCTCATTAATACCATAGAAGACTTTATTGTGTACTGATTTAAGTGGAGATTCAATCTAGCCTAAGAAACTGTTAATACAAACATATTCTGGGCCTGATGGTGCCAGCATAGTTCCCATGAACAGTTATCTGGCATTTGCTGCCAAAATCATGAAGATAAAATTCAATATTCCTATTAACCCCAGGGAAGGAGAGGGTAGACTACTAACTAATCCTGTAATCCTGCATCCTTGACCCAGACAAATTCCACATGGCTCTTAATTATCTTAAATGGGAAGCTTACTTGACAAACTCCTACAGCCTTGAATTTTAGCTACATTGCAAGGGAGAGTGGCATATTGAATGAATCAGAGTAAAATAGGTTATTTTCTTATGATCTGAGTGCAACACCTTGCAATCTTAGTAACAGCTCTTTCTGAGGAGCACTTTACTGCAAGCTTTTCCTGGATACCATTTCATCACATAAATGGTTATGTGTTGATAAGATTGATTATAAGATTCTCAGCCAATTCTAAAGATATTTTCAACTGTTAAATTAAGTCAAGGAACATTATCTGTTCTTTGCTTGTAAAAGCAGCTTAGTTCTAATTTATTCTCTAAACAAAAGCTTCTCTGTATTGAATTAGGTTCACTGCTCTCATAATCATGCCAAAGACTCTCCCCAGCATTATTGATTTAATAGGTATTTGTTTTAAAAGGTTGGTCTGCCTATATTCTCTCCTCCAAGTCAAGAAAGGGAAAAGCAACAAATACACATCTTTCACTTCTCTCGTAAATCCTCAGGTTCATCCAAACTTATGTCCCATGTTGATAGTAACATATTATAGGCTAGAAACACATTTGCTACCTTTAGTAGTAGCTCTTGACAGCCATAGTAAACTAGAATTGGGTGATTGCATGCTACAAATACCTGATACACTTGCCAGAAGATACTGAGAAGCTAGATGTCAACTTAACATCTCTGACTCACTTTTCTCCTACCCTGCCTTCTACCGCTGGGCCACAGTTTGCTGTGCTGTGGCCCAAGGGGCCTAAATGACTATTTCAATATTGTGCTAGAGCTATATTTTCTGGGCATGGGTGTCATGAATCACAATGAACAACAAAACATCAATTCAAGCCCATTCCTCATCATACAGAGAAAGAATTACGTGTACAGTGTGTTGGTATTATCTTAACACCATAGAAATTGGACCTTAAAACTCATCTGGTGCAATCTCCTATTCATTGAAAAAAAAAATCCTTCTCTAATATCCCTGATATGAGTTATATGAAAAATAAATTCTCCACAGTTACATCTGAACATATTAATCACATGGTTTGAAGGGACCTAAAGGAGATTGTCACAGTTCAATTCAAGATTGTCTCAAATCAATTCAATTTATATCTATACATCTATCTATATAGAGAGGGAATGCAGGTAAGTCTTTCCTGGCAGACAGAGAGAGATGCAAAATTTAGAGAAGACTTGATCCTTGCCCTTGTGGAACTTATGGCCTAGTACAAAGACTATAACCCATATGTAAATGCTTATAATACACACACACACACACACACACACACACACACACACACACACACACACACACCACAAAAGTATAAAAGAAGTGTGAACAGAAGGAAGAGTAAGATTTTGGTATTGGAGAAAGGGGAAACATATTATCAGTTCCTCAAAGGAGGGTCTGATTCATATTTCTCTTTGTATTCTCAGTGCTTAGCACAGTGCCTGGCACACTGTTCTTGTTCATTCATTTTTCAGTCATGTCCAACTCTTTGGTACCCCATTTGGAGTTTTCTTGGCAGTGATATTGGAGTGGTTTGCCATTTCCTTCTCTAGCTCGTTTTACAGATGAGGAAATTGAGGAAAACAGGATCGGATGACTTGCCCAGGGTCATAGTTTGTAAGTGTTTAAGGCCAGATTTGAACTCAGGAGGACAAGTCTTCCTGACTCTAGACCCAGCACTCTATCCATTGTGCCACCTGGCCTTCCTGGCACATAATAAGTTCTTAATAAATACTTGTTGATTGATTGATTAGTGAATGATGAGTAGTCCAGTTTGGCTGAGCTTAAAGTACGTAAAGCAGAGTAGTGTGACAGAAAGCTGAAAAGATAGGTAGCCAAAGAAGGAGACTGAATTTTATTCAGTGGGTATTGAGAACCATTGAATGACTTGAGGCAGTAAAGTCTTGTGAATATTTATGGGTAAAGATTAGTCTAGCATGGATTAGAAGGGAGAGAGGATGGAGTTAGGAAGAACTCTCTGTCCATGGTCTCCAAGCGAGAACTAGACTTAAACCTTCCAAATACAATGATTACAAAGCACACACAAAATACCATACTGTAATTAGCTTGCACATTACTTAGGCACTTTTCTCTTGACTCTTGATTCTGCCATTTACCCAGATTAACATTCTGGAAAAGAAGAGTTAGCTGTCACTGAGCTATTTTTCTTCTCTCCTCCTACCCCCAGGCTGTCTAATAAAAGTGTCCTCCCCTAAAACCATATGCTTTTTAGATCCATGTAAAGACAAACTACAATGGACAGAGAGCAGACATGATCATGCTTGAGAGAAAAATGGGAAAGCATGTTTGATAGGCCTTCTTCAACCCTGTCTTTTGGCTTCTGACCGATACTTTTTTTTGTATAAGCATTATCCAGGCAGCTAGAGTACCACCAGTATAAAAAGAGGCATTTTACCACAGTTTACGCTATTTGTGCATAATCACTCTCTTTGTCTCTCTCTTTCTTCTTCTCCCTCCTCCCCATTCCCTTTCACTGTTGTCTTTTCCTGTGCGTTTCCCCCTCCAGTCCTGCTGTTTCTCTGACTTCTTCTCTGTCTTCTATGTGTGTGAACGTGACATACATTCACAGTGTGCACAAACATATGAAGCTATGGTACTGGGGAGGGTCTTCTGGAGCCCACTCTCTCTGACAGCAGATTAATATCAGGCTCATAAAGTTCAGTGTGAATTAAGCACCTCTTTCCCAAAATGTATTTTCCCAAGTCTCTTTAGTTCCATTTTCTGTTGTTGTACATTATAGTGACAGTTGAAGAGACAAATAAAATCAGCTTAACACAGCTCAGCTACAACTTAGTAGTAAATAGTATTAGAAGTGATGCTCCAAAAAGAGAAGGCAAATTTAGTTTTCAAGAAAAACTTGTTGAACTCTAATTTTTATTTTACAACCCAACACATTAAAAGTGTTCCTTAATCATTTTAGTACTTAATACTATTTGTCCTTATTTTATAGTTGAGAAAAATTGAGGTAGCCTGAGGTTACATGACTTGTCCAAAACCATAATCAAATGTGAGATATGGTGATGAAAGTTTGGAAGAAATAGTGTTAGTTATTAAGCACAAAGGACACTCATTCTCCTGAGTTAGTGCAGAGCTAATGGCCTAGGATGATGTTATCATCCTATACCGTGACATAACAAAGGCACTTAGCATTTAGGAGGAGACTCAAGAGGAAGTATGACCTAGACTATAAACATGTTTTGCTACACTAATAAATCATGCCTAACAGCTTATTGATAATTCAATTCCCGCTACACTATGGGAATTGCATCATTCATTTATGAAAGGTGAATCAGAGAGAATGAAATGCAAATAGAACTTAGCAAAGTCTGACTATAAAATATTTATGACCTCTCGTGGTGGCAGTTCTTTTGGGGATGTTGGTTGGCAACATTCAACCTAGATTTAAATTCCTCCTCTTTCACCTGTGTAACCTTCAGAAGGTCACTTGATTTCTATAGGCCTCAATTTCCCTATCTGTAATATGATTGTGTTGGGTCAAAAGAGTTGTCAGATCATTGGAAGTTCCAACGGATGAAGCTAGATGGTACAGTGGATAGAGTGCTGGGCTTGGAGTCAGGAAGACCTAGGTTCAAATCCAGCATCAGATACTCATTAGCTGTGTGACCCTGGACAAGAAATTTAAATCTCTGTTTGCTTCAGTTTCCTTATCTGTAAAATAGGGATAATAAAAGCACCTACCTACCAAGGTTGTTGTGAATATCAAATCAGATAATATTCATTAAGTGCCTGATGCATAGTAGGTGCTATATAAATGTTCACTATTATTATTATTATTAAATCTGTGCTGCTATTTATTGCCACTAATAATATTATTGATTCACAAGTGCTATGAATTATCTAAAATTGTAATACTGCTGTCAAAGTCAAATAAAAAAAACATTTATTTGTACCCACTGTGTGCATCATACACAGACACAATTTTTTTCCCTTCTAGAATCATGTTTATTTAAGTTTTACTTAAATATTCTGGGAAAATAGAGCTATCTTGTCATTGTTCTCATTGTTTTAATATTTAAGTCCAAATTCTTCAAAATCATTGGGGGGGCAAAAGTGGGGAAGGACAAGATTCTATGGAAATAGATCATTATATGGCCATGGAAAGATCAATCAGTTGCTCAATCAGAAAACCTATATAAGTGCTTACTATGTGTCAGGCACTGTGCTAGGTTCTAGGTATAACAAATACAAAAATGAAACAAACCTTGTCTGCCCTCAGAGAACTTACATTCCACTAGGGAGGGCAGAATGTTCACAGGTAAATAAAGGAACTGGTGGTTGGGTTTGTTTTTTTTTTTTAACTACATAGTGATAGGGTAGGTTACTAGCAACTGACAAACCAGTTTGGAGGAGATGGCACTTGATATTAGCATTAAAGGAGACTAGGCATTTCAAGCAGTAGAATTCAGGGAGGAAAAGCCTTCCAGACATAGAGGGAAGTCTGTATAATCACAAATGGAAACAGTAGATGGGATGTGGTATAAAAGGAAGTGTAAACAGGCAATTCGAATGTGGAATCAGCCTGGAAATATGAACTGAAGCCGTGTTATGAAACGTCTGAAATGCCAGCTTAATTTATTTTTTTCCTAGAGGCATCAGGGAGACACTGAAGCTTCTTGAGCAAAGCAGTGACATGGTCAGACCTGTGCTTTAGGAATATCAGTATTTGGTAGCTTTATAAAAATTGGATTAGAGAGGGCATAGATTTGATTCAGAGAAACAAATAATATTTGTTTTCATTTGAGACAGGTGCTACAGTTGACCTTAAATGACTCTATACAAAGCAGTATTATATCAATTCCCTTTTCCTCTGCCCTTTCCATCCTCAGAGCAGCTTTCAGTGGCACTGTTGCCCTGGATAAATAGCCCCAAATGAGGGAGGAGCTTGAAGTAGGACAGAGAAAATGGAAATAGAGCCAGTAAGTAAACTCAGTGCTTATTCTCTAGGGTAAACTGGCTAGGAATTTTTAGGTATTTAGAAGGGTATTTAGAAGATTTACCCTCTCCCAACCACCATCTATTGGGGTTATAGAATAAATGCAAATAAAGTCAATTCAGACAAATTCAGATAATCTAATAAGTGACACTTGCACAATATTTTAAAGCTTTCAGACATTTTATATATTATCTCAGTGACTGTGTAAAGGATAGATGCAATGAGTATTATTATCTCAGTTTTTCATATGAGTAAACAGTTGAGTCTCAGAGAGATAGAGAGACTTGCCAGTGTCATACAGTTAACAAATATCTGAAAGGAACTGAATCCACTTACTTCAGTTTGCACATCCAACAATGTCTCCAGCACACCACATGACTTCTCAGCATGTTCAAGAAAGTTCATTGATATCACCATTCCACTCTCAGAAGGAAAACTAAAATCCTCTAAATTCCAAGTCTGGACAATTAATTTAGTGGTAAGAGTAAATGTTTCCAAAGTATGACACAGTGATGTGAATTTTGCTCTTGAAGCAGAATTTGTCAAATCAGTCTTATTCAATTCAGAAAACATTTAAGTACCTATAATGTGTAAGGCATTATACTACTGGTTGGGAATACAAAGATGAAACAAAACATGGTACCCTCCACTCTTAGAGCTTGCAGTCCTTTAATAAGTGTTTAAGAGAACCCTCCTTCTAGTCAACATTGACAATTGATGCCTGAAGCCCTGGGCTACGATAGCCAACTCCGGTTCTTGAGAGAGAAATCACAGAATCTCAGATTTGGAAAGAATTTTAGAATTCTATTCCTACCTCTAAGTCATGTATCGTTACTATCTACAACTCATCTAGCTTCTACTTGAGGACCTTGATTAATATAATTGACAAGTTATTGATACTACCCCTAGGGAGCCCTAAGGAATATCCTGAATCCCCCCCACAGATACCCAACCAAAAATAGGCTTCTAGACATTAGGGCTCCATAAATGGTTATAGAGTTCTATCTACAATAATAAGGAAGAGACCACAGAAAGCCTGAGTATTGGTTTCTCCCAAAGTCAAATATGGGCTACAAAATGGGACAGCTACAAATCTACAACAAAGTTATTTGGAAATTAATACTAGCAAAGATAAGGAAATTGCTACTTGAAATGAGTTACCACTAATAATAAAATATAGATCTAAATGGTTGCAAAGTTCATTAATAGAAGTGAAAATTTAGCTAAGGTAAAACTCACATTACAAATATACATAATAAAAAACGTGGCTAGCCAAAAATGGAAAGAAAGAGTTTATCCAAAGGTTATAAAAATACAAAGACGGTAACCTAAAGAGGAAATTAATTTACTTATATGAAAGTGTTTCCAAAAGAAAAGCCCTATGTATGATAAGACAAGTCACTTATCACTCTCAGCCTCAGTTTCCTTGTCTATTAAAAAGAATGTTGGACATGATGATCTTTGAGGTTCCTTTTTGATCTAAATTCTATGATCCAACAGTGGATGGCCCCAAAGTTTTCAAATACATTTTAATATCATATTTAATTCTGTCTGCATGGTGATATAAATTTAAATGACAAACAGCACCTGTTTTTCAAATATACACCTTCTATGGAGAGCATTCTGGAATTATGCCGAAAGAATTATAGAACCACATATACTCTTTGACACAGGAATACCACTATTAGGTCTGTTTCCCAAGGTAATTAGGGAAAAGATAAAATAACTCATGTTCTGAAATATTTATAGTAGCTTTCTTTATAGTGGTAAAGAGTTTGAAATTGCAGGGTGGCTATGTGGAGCAGTGAATAGAGCACCAACCCTGGAGTCAGGAAGACCTGAGTTCAAATCCAGACTCAGACACTTAACACAAAAACTAGCCGTGTGACCTTGGGCAAGTCACTTAACCCCAATTGCCCTACCTTCCCCCCTCCAAAAAGCAAAAAAAAAAAGGAAATCAAAGGGATTCCCATCAATTGGGGAATGGCTAAAGAAGTTGTGACATGTGATTGTGATGAAATAAGGCTGTGCTGTAAGAAATGACAAGCTGGTTGATTTTAGAAAAATATGAAAGACTTGCATGAAATATTGCAGAATGAAATGAGCAGAATCAAGAGAATGTTGTACACAGTAACAGCAATATTTTTCGAAGAAAACTTTTGAATGATTGAGTCATTTTGAGTATTATAAAAATGCAAATCAGCTACACAGGACCTATGAAGGAAGATGCTATCCACATCCGGAGAAAAGCTGATAAATAGAAGCATGTATCGTATGGTTTTACATACACACACACATACACATTTGTGTCTAATGATAACCTTCTCTAGGACAGGGTGGGAAAGAGGGAGAAAACAATTAAAAGTACACAATAGAAAACAAGAAAACTTAGAAGGAAGCACAGAAAAGCAGGGTAGCTTTGAAAATGATGTATAGTATTTATTACATAGTTTTTCAGAAAAAAAGGTAAACTGTGAAATGGAAATTCACAGTTTTATACTGAATCCTTCTTTCATATTGTGCTGTGTCCATGGAACTGTGCTTTTGTTTCATTTCATAATTAAGTTCGAAATGGGTTTTTTTTTAAAAAAGAAAAGAAAGTGTACTTTCTAGCACATTGTTCTCCCAAAAAGGAAGAACTAGTTGCCAGACTGGAAATAATGAAAACCTTGTGAGTTCTGTCTTAGATAGAGAGAAAAGCTGTGCATAATCTGATATGAACTCTGGTTTTGGAGAGCAGATTTCAGAGTTCAGAGACAGGATCATAAGAGCTTATGTACCAAAACTCATCAGGCAACATCAGCCCCAGAGGGATAGGAAGCTAATAGATGTTTGTTGAAATTAAATTCTAAAGGCACAAAATGAAAGTGAAACAATGCAAATTAGGAAAGAAATAGAGTTGCCTAAAGAGACTGATGGAGTGGCAACCATAACTTACTGATGAATTTGGATTTAGGAAAACCTTACAAAGCCTGGCAACAGTATAAATACAAAGTGTGGAATGACCCTGTAAGAATAGTGACAGAAGGGCTAAAGCACAAAAGGAAGTGAATCTAACTAGAAAAGGTAAAGACAAAAAAAAATTTTTTTAGCTATTTTGGGGGTTAGGTGAGTAATCAAATCACAATGAATAGGATTGTCATTCAAAGTGGTTTAATGGCTAACCTAGAAGGCAGAGAATCTATTATTTTGCTTTGGTTTTCACTGCCTGTGAAATTCTGTAGCAAGAATAAATTTAAAGGAGATAATTTTCAAATAGGTAAATATGATAGATCCTAGCTGCCATTGATAAGTTCAATTTACTAGGGCCAAATGTACTATATTCCAAGATATTGGTGGCTATGAATGCTGAGCCATTGTCAGTGATCTTTGAAAGACTGGAGGAAAGGAGGGACTATGGAACTGGAAAAGCACAAAAATGTCCCAATTTAAAAAAAAAATAAAAGAATGACTCTGAGACCTGTAAGCCAGTGAGGTAGATTCAGTGCCAGAATTCTGGAATGTATTATTAAAGAAGAGATGGGTAGAGAACACCTGGAAAAGAAAGAAGTGATCATGAAGAGCCAGTAGGGTATCATCAAGAACACATCATTCTAGGCTAACTTTCTTTCTGTTTTTGACAGAGTTACAAGCCTGGTAGATTGGAGAAATAATGTAGTTATACTTTGCCTTGATTTAAATTAACTTTTTTTAAATAAAGATCTATCTTCTTTACCTCTCCCCTCTCCCTACTCTTTCTCAATTGAGAAAGCAAGAACAAAACCTCAGTTAACAAATGTGTATAGTCAAGCAAAACAAATCCTCACATTGGCCATGTACACACATGCAGCTATGTCTGTATATGTATACAGACATATGTATATGTATGTCTCACTCTGCAACCTGGAGTCTATCACCTCTAGAGGTGGGTAGTGTATTTCTTCAAGATTCCTCTGGAGAAGTAACTAATCATTGCATTAATCAGAATTCCTAGGTCTTTCAAAGTTGATTGTTTTTATAATATCATTGTTATTATATAAATTGTTCTCCCAATTCTTCTTACTCCCTCTGTAACAGTTCATACAAGTCTTACTAGGTTTCTCCAAAACCATCTCCATTATCATTTCTTATAGTACAGTAGCATTCCATCACATTTCTGTACTGTAGCTTGTTTAGCCATTTCCAAAATTGATGGGCACTCTCCCATTTCCGTTTTTCTTTTTGTTTTGTTTTGGTTTTTTGCCATTTGCAAACAGTACTGTTCTAAATATATTTGTATGTATGGTGCCTCTTTCCTTAATGTCATTGGTATATAGATCCAGTAGTGGCACAGCAGTGGCATCATTGGGTCAAAGAATATGTATATGTGGTTTAACAATTTGGAGGGCACAGTTTCAAATTGTATATGACTGGACCAGTTCACAGCTCCACCAACAGTGCCTTAATGTACCTGTTTTCCCACAACCTCTTCCAGCAATTGTCATTTTACTTTTTTCATCAGCTCTACCAATATAATAGGTGTGAGGTAAACCTCAGAGTTGTTTTAATTTGCATTTCCTAATTATTACCTATTTACAGAATTTTTGTGGTTTGATAGTTTGGATTTCTTTCTCTGAAAACTGCCTCTTCATAAACTTTGACTATCAGTTTAGGAAATCATTCTAATTCTTATATAAGAAATGAGATATTTATCACAGAAACTTGATGCAAAGATTTTCCCCCATTTACCTGCTTCTCATCAAATTTAAGTTGCATTGGTTTTGTTTGTGTACATAGATCTGACAGGTAATTTTTTTCCTTGCTCCTCTAATTTGTTTCTGATATCAACCTTTGTCTGTATCGTATTTCCATTTTGGAGGTTATTTTGGTTTACAGGGTGTGATGCTGGTCTCTACCTGGTTTCTGCCAGACTGCTTTTCAGTTTTCCCAAAAGTTTTTGTTGAACGGTGACTGCCTTCCCTGACAGCTAGGTTCTCTAAGTTTACCAAGCGCTAGACTCTTGTGTTCTTTTGCTTCTGTGTATTGTGTATGTCATCTGTTCAGCAGCTCAGTCTGTCTGTTTCTTAACCAGTATCAGACTTTTTGGATTGTCACTGCTGAGGGCTGTAGTCTGAGATCTGGTACTTCTAGGTCCCTTCCCTTCCCGTTTTTTTTATTAATTTTCTGTAAATTCTTGACCTTTCGTTCTTCCAGATGAATTTTGTTGTAACTTTTTCTAGTTCTATAAAGTAATCCTTTGGTAATTGGTTATGATACTGAATAAGAAAATTAATTCAGGGACTATGGTCACTTTTATTATATTAGTCCAATCTATCCACCAACAATTAATGTTTCTCAAAAAAGATCAATTTTTATTTGGGTAAAAAGAGTGTTTTGTAGTTTATATTTTCTGTAATTTTAAATGGAGCTTCTCTTTCTTTTTTTTAATTTTATTTTTTTTCCTTTTTAAATTTATTTATTTTTTTAGTTTTCAACATTCCTTTCCACAAGATTTTGAGTTACAAATTTTCTCCCCATGTCTCCCCTACCCTCCACTCCAAGGTGGCAAGCATTCTGAATACCCCTTTCTGCCGTCTGCTCTCTCTTATATCCTCCCCCATCCCCCACTTCCTGGAGTTTCTCTTTCTGTCCCTTGATTTTCCCAAGGTATCTGACAAAGTCTCCTGTGTTATTCTTTCAGATAAGGTGAAGAGATATAGGTTAGGTAATAGAGTAATTAAGTGAATTTGGAAATGGTTGAATAGCCAAACCCACTAACTTGTGATTAATGGTTTAAGGTAAACTCAAAAAGGTCTCTTAGTGAAATATTCCAGAGATCTGTTCATGCTTGTCCCTATGCTCTTATTATCAGTGTATTGGATAAAGTTATAGACAGAATGCTTATCATAGTGACAGAAGAAACAGAAGTAGCAATGTGGTATTACTGGAAGATGTATCAGTCTGAGGAGTCTCAGGACCTAGATTCAAGTCCTTCCTCTGATGCTTACAACTTGTGGAGACTTAGAAAAGCTATTCAATTTCCCTGAGCCTCAGTTTCCTCATCCATAAAATGGGAAGGGGAAACTAGAAGACCTCTGAGTACCCTTTCAATTCTAAATCTATGAACTTCAGTGATATTTCAATGGAAATAACAGGGATAGCTTACATGTTGAATCATAGGATCCAAAAAAAAAACCTTAAGAAATGGGGAGGGGGAAAAGATGCTAGATTTAATAGAGATAAATATAAACTGTTAAACTATGGATAAAAAATCAACTTCTAGAGTATAAGGCATAGGAAACATGTTAGGTAGACAGCATTTCATTTGAAAAAGATTAGGAAGTTTCATTGGGCTTGGACTTAAAGCTAATACAACTATGTGATATGGTTGCAAAATACTGTGCATTAAGAGAGTCATAGAGTACAGAACTAGAGAGGTGATTTAGTCCTACTTCTCTCTGCCATGACTAGGTGACATCTTGAGTTTTATATTCATTTATGTGTACCACTATGTCTGGCATATATTAAGCACCTAATAAATGCTGATTGATTTCATTTCTCCAAGTCCAACATTATTATATCTACCATGCCTTGCTGCCTTTAGCCTAGACTGATACAGTCTAACTAAAAATAATTTTTTTCTGAATATTTCACTTGATTAAACCCTTGTTTAAAAAATGGTGAAAAAAGTGTTGTGGTAGAGTTAAAAATAAATCATTGTGTTTCTTGGCATAATACAAGAGGACAATAGAAATATGCTCCTTTTTGTGTCAATGTCTTTGAATCTGAAGTGTTCCAAAGGGTTTTACTGCTGTGGTTAAAACAAAGGACAAACAGCAAAACATGGATGGCAGGTGTCATTCCACGACTGATGACAGAATGTGACCTAGTTCCACCGAACTGATCTTCAGTGAAATTCATATCTCTTCTACTATGTGTAGCATCATGAAACTGGAGAAACTGACATTTTTTTACTGATCATATTTCCACCAGGAAGAATAGAAAGCTTCTGACACAGATTTATGGAAGAGTTGAATTTAAAGCTACACTTCAATGAAAAGAAAGATTTGGTTCATTTTTGTGAATTGGGTGGTTTCAAGGTAGAATGGAGTACTCTGTTAAGTGGACGGTGAACAGATTGTTGCTATTTGTGGGTTTGGTTTGGTTTTTGCCTGAGGGAGAAGACACAACCTACTAGAAAATGTATAAGAAACAACTGGTGAGAAACTTGCTTGCTGACATTTGCAGAACTAATAGCAGCTCATAGCCTGCTGAAGGAATAAAGGAATTGGAAACCATTAAATTGGTTCAAAATGATATAGCACCAGGTAAAGCTTGAAAGCATGCTTAGGTGAATATTTTGCAATTGTGGGCTCCACAGAACTTCACATTTGATTGAAGATGTTTAGCAAAATTCTAGTAATCATTTATTAAGCACCTACTGTGTACAAAGCACTGTGATGGAATACTCTGAGATTAGAATGGAAGTAAGAAACCATTGTCCTGTGATTGACATTAAAGAGATGATATGAAATTGCTGCTTTAAAAAATAGCTATTTACAGAAATATAGGGAGGAGGAATTGGGAGTCAATTTTCTTTCCAAATCCTGCTTGTCTGAGATATTTGGAAGACCATGTCATATACAGCAACATTTGTATAAACAGAAGGCAGAGATGTTTAAGGAAAAAAAGGGAAGGAAAGAGGATTCAGCCTATACCCCTCAAATAATCACTGTCTATTTTTTAAGTCACTGCCACCTTTAGGGGCATTGATCTGAGAGGAGATAGGCTCTCATCTTGAATATGTGAAGAGAATTAAGAGGACTTTCTAGCTTAAAAGAAAATGAAATAAAATCTTTGATTCAAACCACTTTGAAAACACTTCAAATATACCTGAACAGAAAGTCTTTTTAAAATAAATTTTGGTGTGTTCTTCCTTTTCCTAAAGTTAATATGCCTATGTAATATTGTATATTTTTATGAAAAGACCAAGTCTACAAAATATATACAACTTCGTATTTTAAATATTGCTTCAAAATATAAAATGTTAATTCAGATTCAAACTAAGTAGCATTGTTACTGTAGATTTTGACTGCAAATGATGGGCACACGCTTTTAAAAACCTGAATTCAAAGACAACCTGTCAAAAAAAAAAACCCACCAATTTTTACTGGAACCATAAGTGGTCTCCTCACTGTACAGATGTACAGAGAAATCCCTTATATATCAACACTTATATTTTTATGTAAAACAAAATTACTAATTCATTAGACTAAAGTTAGTAATTGTTCATACTTAGAGATTATTCTTTAATGTTCTGCTTCTATAAAACATATTTGTATAGGAGTAGATACATGCTTTACCTCATTCCCCTCCCACTTTTAGCATGTAAAACTCCAAGCCTTCATTGGACACCCAACTAGATAAATATGTCGTTAGAAAATACTTAACAAAATAAATAAAAATACAATAAAACAGAAATAATATTAATTTGTGATTCTCTAAGTCATTATGTGGTTTGCAGGGACCCATTTGATACCATTGTTTCTAAAACACTATTCTTCCATTGTCATTCAATGTACATTTACTCCTGTAAAAAAAATCTGCAATTATATTATACAGACTTCTCACTATCCTTGCTATCTACCAACTTCCAGAATTCTCCCACCTTTATTAAGGACTGTATCTGCTATAGACTTCTTTACTCTCTCCTTTCATCATCCTTGAAAAACTTAATATATGTTTTTAACACTTCAACACTTCAACCAACTTTGCAGTTCATTATTCTTCTCAGTGTCAATAAGTTACAGTTGCATAACTTTTCAACTCCCCACCACAGTGATCCTAACTTAGACCTCACCTTCACTTGGAATTTCCCACCTTACAAAAGTTGAACTCTGAAATTCTCATTTCCTACATAAAATTCTACCATTCTACCCCTTCCACTTGCTCTTCCTACTGCCTGATCTGTTCTTCATCAATCTCTTGAAGCCATACGACATGATCCCCACAGTTTCCCCTTCCATATCTCAGATCTCACTTTTCCATCTTTCCTTTATGTGTCAGAGGGAGAAAAAGTATTTTTTTTTAAATGTTAGCTTGTCTACGCTTTCCCTTGATTTTATCCATTCCCAACTTTTAAGACTTGTGCTAGTGATTCCCCCATCTCTTAAAATACTTACTCTTCCTCCATGATAGTACTGAGGTGTAGAACTCCCATTTGGAAGAGTGATTTTCCTAAAATTTCCAAACTGGTTCCTTACCACCACCCCACAAACAAAATTTGATTTTCCCCTCCTGTTTCTGTGAGATAACTTTGCAATGCTACCAGTCTATTTCCTTTCTTCTGGTAAGATGAATTTCTTTTCTTCACCCTGTGATCTCCCTCTGAATGTTTATCATTGCTCTCACCAAAACAAAGTCTTTGATCCTCTGCTCTTAAATATTGACAAGTCTTTTCCTGGAACCCATCCCACCATCTTCTTTCACTAGTAAAATTCTTCTCTTTATCCCACCACTAATAACATTGATTTGCAAGTGAAGGAATGAATCCTGAAAATATTATTGGCATTACCCACTACTTTCCTGATTTTTTTCCTTTATTACTTTTATTCCCTAGATTCTTTTCTCTAGTGATGTTCTTTCCCTTCTCAATGTCAGTGTCCATTTTTAAGTAGTTAAAAAGGCAGACAGAAAGATATAGCTTTATCTAACCACATGAAAACAATATATCATTTCTTAATCCTTCTTTGCTATCTGAAATACAACTCCCTCACCCCAAAGTCACCCTGGATCTAGGCACCCCTATCAAGAGAGATGAGCTGAGTTGCTCTCTGAAAGCATTTAATTTTCTTTTATTTGGTCTCTTTGCATGTTTGAAAACCCTGAAGACTAGCTCATCAACTCATTTTTCCATTAAGAATTATCTTGAGGAATCTTCCAGTTTTATACTCCATAATGTTGTATTTACTGCATTTTGTAATGCTTTTTCTTTTAATTTGACATGACCTCTTTTATACATTCTGATTCAGACTTTTCGATCCAAAAGAAAATTGAACTGGATGACCCACAAAGTCCTTTTCAGCTCTAGGATTCTAGGATTCCTCATATTGTTTTAATGCTTTAACCAAGAATAATTAGGGACTTCTTAGGGCAAGATTATGGCTCTGGTTACATGCTGATTGTGCTTGTTATTTACTTGAATCCTTAAGTAGAGATTATGGCCTAGGTTTCATGGCACCCCAGGGTAGCAGAGCAAACCTCCAAGGGCACCACAGGATATTTTAAAATTTGGGGGGAAGCATGATACTCACTATCTGTTGACATATGGTAAACTGCTTTCTCAAAGTTTTGAGATATGTTTTTGTCCACTTGTTCTTTTGGCTACCAATATAACTTCTCAAAGTTTCCTGTTTTTTTGATTTTTTTATATAAATATTTGTCAACTCTCTGAGTCCACCAAATTTTTTTATTGAACAGCTATTAAGTTATTAGTACATAAATATTTATTAAGTTGTTTTAGACCAGGGGTGGGGAACCTGGGACCTCAAAGTCACATGTGGCCCTCTAGGTCCTCAAGTGGGGCCCTTTGACTGAATCCAAACTTCACAGAACAAATCCCCTTAATAAAAGGATTTGTACTATAAAACTTGGACTCAGTCAGAAAGCCACACCCAAGGACCTAGAAGGCCACATGTGGCCTTGAGGATGCAGGTCCCCCAACCCTGTTCTAAACCTAACAACTCAATACATGGAACTATTAGGTATTTCTTTTAAGCCAGGGACACCATGAAAAAAATTATTGAGTAACTAAGAGCACCATCAATCGAGAAAGTCTGGGAACCACTGAATCATTATATCTTATAACAAGAAGAGGATACACAGGATCTGTATTAGGCAGACTGATGATATGAGAGTAAAAAACAATCATAAAGTTTTCAAAGAAAAGAGGTTAGGTACAACACAATTTCCTATTCTGTATAGTCTAGCTCCATAGCTCCAAATACCCTTTAAAAAGCCTCCAGACCAAAGACAATCCACTGGAGAACTTAACCCATTCAGTTCTGGCACATGGCCCATAGGGCTTTTGTTCTCCTTATCATCAGTGGTAACTGTAATTAGAGGTGGAGAGAAATATCAATGAAATGTGTAATAATGAGAAATATTAGAGAAACAGAAATAGAACTATAAGGTCAGAAGACAGTCTGGAGAGGGTATGGGATAGAGTAGAGGAAGAGAAATTAATGGAATAACCATGTATATAGTACCTACGACGTGCCAAGTGTTGTGCTAAACGCTTTTTAAAATTCACTTATTTGATCATTATAATACCCCTGTGAGGTAGACGTTGTTATTTTCCCCATTTTACAGTTAGGCAAAAAGAGATTAAGTGACTTGCGCAAGGTCACATAGCTAGTCAGTGCCCGTGGTTGTATTTGCATTCAGATCTTCCTGACTCCACTGTGCTTACTAGCTGCAAAAGAGAAAACACGCAAAGGGAAAGTAATGACAGGTGAATAATTTTGAGGGGAGAAGAAGTTTGAGCTTTTTCTAGGTGAGTGGAGTCAGGGAACAGATTTGAAGAAAGTGGGGTTATTAGATTACAATGTTGGTTAAAAAAATTACTTGGACAATTAAATTTTGAGCCATCATTGAACTGGTTATTAGGAAAGCCAAGTTGTAGGTCTGGCTCTGCCCCTGGTTCCCTGTATCATTGAATAAATCACAGTACTTCAGTTACCTCATCTATAGAATTTGGATGCTGAACTTGATTAAGTTCCCATCCCGGTACAACATTTCATGTTTGTTTTCACTAATGTTTAAAAGTTTACTGAACTGCCAGTAAGTATGAACTTAAGAAATAATATTTTATGGGAAGCCCTTGAATGAGATAGCAATCACATTTTACACTATGGTTTTCATTGAGGAATATTAAGGTAGAGATTCCAAGATGGGGATGAGGAAGAGGGAGTGTATCCTAGAGTCTAACCACTTTCAATCCAGTTCAGGTAAAACCAACAAGCTCATTTAACCCAAAAAATATTTTGGTCTTAATTCATATAATCTAAACAGCCCAGAATATTGCTAATATTTCACTTATTTAACACAAGGTGAGCCTGGCCTAATTTAGATATGATAACTAACTTTTTTAAGCAGTCCCTTCAAATGGACTAAGAATCTAAAGCATAGAAAAGTAAAACAATCCACACAGGGTTAGGTATTTGTAAGTAATTCCATAAGAACCTGGGGTTTTAGAGAATTTGCTCTGAGATTCATGAGTCTACATTTTTTTTGTACTTCCTTTTCCCTCAAGTAGAATTATGACTTCCTGATCCCATGATTTCTGGGTTTGTTTTGTTTTATAATTTGATTTTGTATAACCAGCTGACCTTTTTCCTAAATAGGTCACCTCAACATGCAGCCAAAAAACTTAGTGTACTGGGGATTTTTGCCCAAGGAGGTTGAATATATTTTTGTCTGGATGTGTCCATATGTCAAACAGATATTTCAATTTGAATTCAAAAACTATTCAAGCTATAGTATTACATAATTCCAAGTGCAGGGAAATTAAAAAATATTGGTTGTAAACACATAATTTTTTTAAAAGAGGAAAAATTAAGTGTAAAAATTATAAGAGTAAAAATAAGGTTTTAAAATACTCAAAATTGGAAGTGAAATAATATGACCTATTTTCCTTACCATAATCAATGACAGATTTGAAAATTCCAGCTTATGTAATAACTTCTTCTGTTGCAATCTAAAGAGAATGACACAATTATGTTTTTACTTATGTAGTGTTTTTTTGTAGTACATTTATGTGGTGCCCAATATGTGCCAGGTACTATGCTAAAAGCTTCACAAATATTTCATTTTATTTTCACAACTTTTGACAGGTAGGTTCTTTTATTATCATCCCCATTTTACAGTTGAGGAAACTGAGGCAGAGCTAAGTGACTTATCCGAGGTCACACAGCTAGTAAATATCTGAGGATGGATTGGAACTTAGGTCATCCTAACTCCAAGGCTGTATGTGTGTATTCATATATGTTTCACTGACATAATACTACATGTTAACCAAAATGACACATAATGGAGAGAAAAGTACACTGCAAGTACTTTGTTTTCAGCATCACTTTATTTCCATTAGCAGTGATTATACAATTTGTACCCAGACGACCTCAATAAAAAGTCAAAAATTAGGGAATAGTTGACCAGAAAGCAAACACATTGCGTCTATGAAATGCTTTAATTATAAAAAATTGAAAGAAAATCACAGTTGGATAAACACATAATTTATGTTGGCTATACTCATCATCTAAGCTTGGGTGAAATTGGTGACCTCAATGGAAACCATCCTGCAAAACAATTCTGTCAGAGTGTGGAGAAAATGGAACATTTCTTAGAGGACTGAAATCCAATAAAACAATAAAAACAATACAAGAGATGTCAGAAGCAGTACATGATTAATTGTCAAGTGAGCAGCGTAGAAATGAATGCTATGAGTTCAATGCAGGGAGAGGTCTGGGAAGGATGCAAAGAGGAAGAGAGACTTGAGGTAGACATTGTAGGATGAGTAAGATTTGGGATTTTTTAATGAAATCTAGGAGGGAGATCTTTTCATTTGTACATGAGACAGAAATTACAAAAGTACATAATCATCACTTATTTCTTTATTAAGGTCTACCATAAATATCATATATATTAGAAAATGAGATCATTGCTGAAAGAAAACTTATGACAAAAATCATTGATTTAACTAGTATTTATTTCTATTATATTCAAAGTTCAAAATATCTTGGGGTTTTAGAAAAGGAAGGAAACTTAGGGATCTAGTAGTCCAGTATACTTCTTTTGCAGATGAGGAAACTGAGGCACAGTAAGAAGCAATTTTTGTGAAATTACATAGTGAGTTAATGGCAGGATGAATCGAGATTACCTTTAATATCCCTTGAAACTCTAAATCTATGGTCCTATGAACCTTGATGTTCTAACTCTAAGTCCAATGTTCTTTCCATTATACAACATCCCTCCCTGTGATATCATCCTCTCTATTTCAGGAGACAGAAAATTCTAAAAACAAAAACTCCAAAAAGGATGACAGTGAGAAAAATGTCATCTTTGGCTAACCTGACACCACAGTAGCCCAAGGGCTCCAGAATCCTCTGATAAGCTTCCAACTACTTACTTTACCTCCACCTTTTGAATATTTTAGGGGAGCTTTTTAATCTAGATCTGTTTATAAACTATATTTTTATTTAATTTCCTTGGATATAGAATTATACATAATGTGGTCAGTAATTTTCAAATGCAAATTTAAATATATGTTTGACTTGTGGATACAGTCCAACAAAACGTAGATTTAGTGGATACCAAATGACCCTACTTAATGAAAATTATAGAAGGAAGTCAGGAAGGAAGGAAGTAAGAAAGGAAGAAAGGGAAGGAGGGAAGAAGGGTGAGGGGAAGAAAGGGGAGGAAATAAGGGAGGGAAGAGGAAGAATTTTTACTATATGTAAAGCACTATGCTCAGCACTAGGATACAAATTAAAAAGCTAAGACAGTCTGCTTTCAAGGAGCTCACATTCTAATCAGGGAAACAACACATATAGGAGATTTCAGTTACAAATAAGATGGTAATGTGTCTTCTTTAGAGTTGTTTGTACTGATAAAATCACATCCATTTCTGATGCTAAGCACTAAGAAACACAAAAAGAAAAATAAGACATAAGTCCTACTCTGCAGGAGTTTTTAGTCTAGTGAGGAGTCAAGATATACATACGTGAAAGAGTTAAGTAACAAAGGAAAAAAAAGTATATTGTCAAATGGCAAAATGTTAGTGGCACATTCAATTAATCTAGAAAGTACAGTATTATTAAAAGGGTAGTTTGTACACATTTATACAGGAAAGTGGTGATCACTAATAACTAGCACGAGTTCATCAAAAACAGATAAACCACACCAAACTAGCCTCATTTCCTTTTTTTGACAAGGATATTAAATGGTTAGATCCAACAAGTGATATAAGCACAGTCTAGGTGCATTACAGCAAAGCAGTTGGCATCATCTTTCATGTTATTCTTATGGACAAGATGGAGAGATATGGGGTAGATGATAAAACAGTTAGCTGGATAAAAGTGAGTTGGAATGACTGGACTCAGAGAGTAGTTATTAATGGTTCATTGAGGGTCTAGTCACTAGTGGAAGGCCCTTAGTGGAGTTTGGCCTGTCCAGTTTTCAGTGACTTAGATAAGTCATAGATGATTATCATGTTTTCTGAGGACATAAAAATTTTGACAAGTTAGAATGGTAAGCCAAAACTACTAAGGATAAATGAAAAGCCCTATTCTTAGGCTAAAATATTAATTGTACCAGCATGGGATAAAGAACATGTAGCTAGACTTCTGGGAGCCAAGATGGAAGAGTAAGTAGTAACTTACATAACTCCCCCATATGCACCCCCAAACAACCATAAAATAGCAGCCCCAAACAAATCTTGGAACCAGCAGAACCAGCAAAAAACAAAGTGAAGCAATCTTTGAGCCTAGGAAACTTGGAAAATCAGCACTTGGGTAAAAAGAGTATAATGCCATGCACCAGCAGATTTCCAAAAGAATGCTACTGTGAACAGCTTTTAGGATTCAGATTACACAATATAGTGAACACTCTGTTTATTCCATTACAAATCAAGGCAAACATTCACAATATATATTCACAACATTACATCTTATCACAGAAAATGGCCACACAGTTTTCATTACAGTAGCCACAATATTTAGAACAAGAAACAAAAGAATGATCATCTGGTTTCCCTAAGGAGGAAACCCTCCTGACTTAATCATTCAGTCAATTCACAATACAATACTCAAACTTTCACTCATGGGGCAACCATTAGCTTAATCATTCAATCAATTCACAATAGAATAATCAAATTTCCACTCATGGGGCAACTCAATATTTAATCATTCAATCAATTCACAATAGAATAATCAAACTTCCACTCATAGGTTAACTATTAACTTAATCAGTCACTAATCTAGATTCACAATTACTAAATATCATTAATCACAAATACAGTCATTAGAAAACCACACAAACCCTCCACCCCTCAGTGTCCAGCAAACCTCAATTTCATCCAAGGGGAGGCCTTTTCCTCATCTTGACTCTGGATGGTCTCTCTGATTCCCTGGACCCCCTTCCATGGTCCCGGCTCCCTCCTGAATCCACCAGTCACCTGGATTCAGAAGCAGGCAGCTCCCAGGTCCTCGTCCAGTCCTCAAAGGTAGACAGCTTCCAGGTCTTTGTCCAGTCCTCAGGGCAGTCCCTGGCACACACTGAAGTTCACAGGGTCCAGCACATCTCAAACTCTTCACCTCTTCTCTTGCCTGGAACTCAAGGATCAGCCAGGCCATGAACAAACAAAGTCTTATCCTGGTCATGCTTCTTCAGTCCTCCAGTAGTTCACCTGGCCCTAGGACCCAGAAGGAATATTGGCCTTCCAGGCGAGCCCTCTCAGCCTTGCAGGAGGCCTTCACCAGCTTCTGGTCTCAGGAAAACTCCATCTCAGTTCTCAGTCAGCTTCCAGATGCTGAGAGAGAAACACTCTCTCTCTCTCTCTCTCTCTCTCTCTCTCTCTCTCTCTCTCTCTCTCTCTCTCTTTCTCTCTCTCCCTCCCTGTCTCTGCCGGCTTCAGTCTCCAGATTCTTCCTTCACCAGGAGCAACATTCCAATTCTGTCTCTCTCTATGGAATTCTTGCTTATATACACACACTGGCCTCCTGTCTCAGCCAATCCCCTTCTCCCACAACAACAGGGGAGCTCCTGCCTTCTCAATAGTGGGACAGTTCAAACCTTCCATACTTAGCCCCAAGGTACTAAGTGCTAAGTATCCGCCAAACTGATTGCTATTACAAAGAGGAACACAGTCCAAGATAGCAAGTGTCCCAACAAGCCCCACCTCAGCAAACCAGTGTAGTGTCTGAGCTCCAGGATGGTGTAATAGGCAAATATCAACAGCAGGTACCCCCACATGCCTCACCATAGCCAAGGAAATGGGCAGACTCGAACTCTGAGAACTGCCACATGCTTCAGCATAACCCCCAGGCAAATGGGCAGCCTCTAGCAGGTAGAACTCCATGTGCTTCAGCTTAGCCCTGGGCAAACAGGCAACCTCCAGGGGCTAGACCTCCACATGCCTCAATGTAGCCCTGGGGAAACACAGAAACACCCCACCAGCCTCAACACACACAAGCCATCACCACTAGGAACCCAGTTTAACAACAGGTAAGCTGCCAGGCCCCTAAGATCTCCAGCAGTACCAGCCACACCCCATCACACTCCCTCAGCACAGCACCAGACACAAGGGCCCCCTGTAAGCCTCAAGATAACATCAGAGTAACACGAGGTAAACAGCCAGGACCTGCAGCCCTGGCACAAGAAGCCTGAGATAGTGCCTCTTACACCCTGGGAACAGAGCTTAAATTTAAAAGAAAGGAAAAAAAAGCCAAACGAGATGAGCATAATACAACAAAAAAGAATCTATCAAAAGTTATTATGGTGACAGGGAAGATCAAGATACAAACTCAGAAGAAGACAACAGTGTCAAAATACCCATGGGCAAAACCCCAAAGAAAAATGGGAAGAAATGTCAAGCCCAGAAAGAATTCATGGTAGAGCTCAAAAAGGAGCCTAAAAATCATGCAAGAGAGGTAGAAGAAAAATTGGGGGAAAATGAGTGATTCAAGAGAATTATGAAAAAAGAGTCAACATCTCAGAAAAAGAAAACAATTACTTAAAAAGTAAAACTGGCCAAATGGAAAAGGAGACATAGAAATCCAATGAAGAAAGAAACTCCTTAAAAAATACAATTGACCAAACAGAAAAAACAATACAAAGGTTAATTGAGAAAATAACTACTTGAAACTTAGAACTGGGCAAGCGGAAGCTAATGACTCTGTAAGACATCAAGAATCAATCAAACATATATTCAAAAGAATGAAAAAAATGTAAGAAAAATTCACATACCTCATGGGAAAAAACAATTGTCCTGGCAAATCGATCCAGGAAAAACAATGTCAGAATAATTGGACTACCTGAAAGCCATAATCAAAAGGAGGACCTAGACAGCATCTTTTAAGAAATTATCAGGGGCAGCAAGGTGGTACAGTGGGTAGAGCACTAGCCCTGGAGTCAAGAGGACAGGAGTTCAAATCCAGCCTCAGACACTTAACACTAGCCATGTGACCTTGGGCAAGTCACTTAACCCCAATTGCCCTGCCTTCCCCCCCTCCAAAAAAGCCAAAAAAGAAATTATCAAAGAAAACTGCCATGATGTCCTGAAGACAGAGAACAAAATAGTCACTGAAAGAATCTACTGCTCACCTTGGGAAAGAGATACCAAAATAAAAATCCCAAGGAATATTATAGCCAATTTCAAAACTATCAAGTCAAGGTAAAAATACTGCAAGTGACCAGAAACAATTCAGATATCAGGGAACCACAAGCCAGATTACACAGGATTTAGCAGCTGCAACATTAAAAGATTAGAGGTCATGGAACATGATATTCTGAAGGGCAAAGGAGCTAGGACTACAACCAAGAATCACTTAACTGGCATAATTAAGCACAATACGTCAAAGAGGAAAAGATCATTCAATGAAATAGAAGGATTTCAAGCTTTCATAAGGAATTAAACCAAAAATTTGATCTCCAATAGCAAGACCAAAGAGAAGCATAAACAAAAAAAAAGGGGGGGAAAGAAAACATAAGGGATTCAGTAGAGCTAAACTGTTGACATCCCTGTATGGAATGATACTTGCAATTCTTAAAAATTGTACATCTAATAGTATAGCTAGAAGGAATATACATAGAGGGTACAGGAATAAGGTAAATTAAGGGATGAGAAGGAGGAATACACTGCGTGCAGAAGGAAGGGAGAGGTTGAATGGGGTAAATTATTTCACGTGAAGAGGCATAAATGACCTATTAGAGTGAAGAAGATGGGAGGGTAGGTGATGGGCATTGCTTGAACCTTGCTCTCATCAGTAATATATACAATCAATTGAATATAGAACTCTATCTTACCCAACAGGGAAGTAGGAGGGGAGGAGTTCAGGTAAAGGAGGGAGGGTTGACCGACAGAAGGGAGAGCAGATCAAGGTGGAATGGTAGACAGCAGCAAAACACTAGTGAAGAGGGAAAGGTGAAAGAAGATAGAGGGCAAACAAGAGGAAAAATAGGATGGAGGGAAATACACAATTAGAATTCATAACTGAATGGGAATAGGATGATCTCTCCCACAAAACAGAAGTGGATAATGGAATGAATTAAAAACCAGGATCCTACATTATGTTGTTTACAAGAAATATAGTTGAAGCAGGGACACACATGGAGTAAAGATAAGGAGCTAGAGCAGAATCTATTATGTTTCAGCTGGTTTTTTAAAAAAAAAACCGGGGTAGTAATCCTGATCTCAGATGAAGTAAAAGCAAAAAATAGACCTAATTAAAAGAGATAAGGAAGGAAACTACATCTTGTTAAGAAAAAATACCATTGACAATGAAGCAATATCAGTACTAAACATATATGCACCAAATGCTATAGCATCCAAATTTTTAAAGAAGTTAAATGAGTTGCAGGAAGAAATACAGAGCAAAACTATACTAGTGGGAGACCTCAGCTGTCTGCTCTCAGAACTCAATAAATCCAAACAAAAAATAAAAAATAAATAAGCTAAGGAGGTAAATAGAATTAGAAAAGTTAGATATAATAGACCTTTGGAGAAGACTGAGTGGAGATAGAAGGCAATTATACTATTTTCTCTGCAGCACATGGCACTCACACAAAAATTGACCATGTATTAGGGTATAAAAACCTCAAAATCAAATGTAGAGAGGCAGAAATATTAAATTATTCTTTTTGGATCGTAATGCAATAAAATTGCATTTAATAAAGGGCAATAGAGAAATAGATTAAAAATTAATTGGAAACTAAATAATCTAATCCTAAAGAATGAGTCAAAGAACAAATCATAGAAACAATCAATAATTCCATTAAAGAGAATGACAGTGAGACAGCATACCAAAATTTATGGGGAGCAGGCAAAGCAGTACATAGGGGAAATTGTATTTCTATCCTGAATCAACAAAATAGAAAAAGAACAGATTGATGAATTGACCATACAACTTTTTTTTTAATTAGAAAAAGAACAAATTAAAAAACCCCAATTGGGCACCAAATTGGAAATCCTGAAAATCAAAGGTGTGAGATTAATAACAGTGAAAATTTTTTTTAAAAAGCTATTGAGCTAATAGAGCTAGCAACTGTTTTCGTGAAAAAATCAGTAAGATAGATAAGCCATTGGGTAATTTGATTTTTAAAAAGAAAGAAGAAAACTAAATATCCAGTGTCAAAAAATGAAAAGGGTTAAATTACCACCTATGAAGAAGAAAATAAAGTAATCATTAGGAAGTATCTTGCCCAATTATATGTCAGTAAATCTGACAATATGAGCAAAATCAATAGATAATTGCGAAAATTTCCTGTAAACAGGAAATAGGATGCCTAAGTAATCCCATCTTAGAAAAAGAAATTGAACAAGCCATTAATGAACTCCATAAGAAAAAATCCCCAGATGGATTTACAATTGAATTCTACTAATATTTAAAGAACAGTTAATTCCAATATTATAGAATGTATTTGGGAAAATTGACACAGGAGTTCTACCAAACTCCTTTTATAACACAAATATGGTGCTGATAGTTAAACCACGGATAGCTAAAACAGAGAAAGAAAATATAGACAAATTTCCCTAATGAATATTGATGCAAAAATTTTGAACAAAATACTAGCAAGGTGATTGTAGCAATATATCACAAGTATTATACACTGTAACCAGGTGGGATTTATACTAGGAATGCATGGTTGGTTCCGTATTAGGAAACCAATCAACATAATTGACCATATCAGTAACAAAACCAGCAGAAATCATATGATTATCTCAATAGATGTAGAAAAAGCTTTTTTTCTTTTTATATTTATTTTTTCCATTTAAATTAACTTTTGTTTATTTTTAGTTTACATCATTCATTTCCATGAGATTTTGAGTTACAAATTTTCTCCCCATCTTTACCATACCCACCACCCCAAAACAGCAATCCCATATTTACCCCCTATCCCAATCTGCTGTCTCCCATATCCTCCCCCATCGCCCCTCCAACTTTCCAGTAGGGCAAGATGCATCTCCTTACCCTGGTGCCTGTATATCTTAATTCCCAATTACATGTAAACAATAATAATAATAATAATTATATATATATATATATATATTATTTTTTTACATTTGATTTTAGAACTTTAAATTCTAGATTCTTTCCTTACCTCCTTCATCACCCACCCCCACTGGAAAGACAAGCAATTCAGTACAGGCTGTACATGTGTAGTTACGTAGAACATCTCCACAATGGACATATTGTGAAAGACTGACTATATTTCCCTCCTTCCTGTCCTGCCCCCCACTTGTTCTATTCTCTACTTTGTCCCTGTCCCTTTACAGAAGTGTGTGCTTCTAACA
>CM053583.1:88793782-88814302 GCA_028627135.1 Pseudochirops cupreus
ATATATATATATATATATATATATATATATATATATATATATATATATATATATATTTCTAACTATTCTTGTCAAAGAGAACATGATCCAGCATGAGGCAGGAGAGGAAGGCTGAACTGGGGAAGCCATGCCTTTTTAGGGAAACTGGTTCACATATTCCCTGACTCGACTCTCATCCAAAAATGTAAGTGGAAACTTAAGGCTCCTTAACTGTATAGACTTCTCTGTTTACTCAGTAATATTCCTCTCTTACAGACTTCCCCAGTTCATTGCCCCAGGGTGAACCTATTGACTCTACTCTGTTCTCTGCCTTTGACTCCCTTTGCCCCCTTATCATATCACTGATCCTGACCCCACCAAGCCCCAACTTTGGATCACTACAGCAATCCTCTGTCTTTGTGTTTGTTCTTGTACTGCTGAACAGAATTGGAGAAAATAATGGATGAATTTATGTTTTCTAATCTTCACTGGGCCCTTACTGCAGCAAAACAATCCTTTTACACCTCTCTAATCAATTCACTATCCCAATCATCATCATAGCTTTCTAAACCTTTTCAAACTTCCTCAAACCTTCTGTGACTCTCCATCTTGCCATCCTTCCAGTTGAAAACTTTGCCTCACATTTTATTTTTTTTAAATGAGGCTATTCACCCCTTCTCCCCTCGTCCTCCCCTCATCTAACATCTCTCAGATGCTATCACCACTGCCTCCACCTTCACTCCTGTCTCACATGAAGAAGTGACCCTTCTAAAGAGGCAAAAGCATCTACATGCAACCTTGATTCCGTTCTAGGTTATCTTTTCCAGCAGATTGTCTGTCCCATGTAGAATCAAATATAGAATCTTCTGTTTAGATTTCAAAGCCGTTCCTAACCTGGCCCCTTCCTATTTTTCCCATTTCCTTACATATTGTTCCTCTCTACATTCTATACAATGTGGCAAAAATGGTCTTGTTCCTCACACAAGACATTCCATCTCCCAACTGTTTTCACTGACTGGCTGCCACATCTGGAATGCTTTAGGTTTCAGCTAAAATTCCACCTGCAAGAAACTTTTCCTGCTGACCCCAACCCCCACAAACTGCTTGAGCTTTCCCTCAGAGATTACCTCAACTTATTTTATATACATATCTATGTATATACATTCATATAATATTAATATGGTATGTACATTATTAATATCTTATATGTTAATATATAATGTTAATGTATAATAATAACATATTAAAGTTGTTTACATGTTGTCTCCCCCTTTAGAATATGAGTGAGCTCCTTTGGATCAGAGACTTTTGTATTTTTGTCCTATCTCTAGTGCTTAGCACAGCCCTTGGCACATAATAAATGCTTAATAAATGTTTCTTGACTGACTGATTAGAAAACTTCAAGTTTCCTAAGCCTTTTCATGCAGATATATTATACTATGTGCAAGTACTGCCCTGCTAGGCTACATACCCAATAGACTCACGTCACTAATCAACCCAGGCCTACCCCAATCCCATCCTTCTCTTCTGCTCCTCCTTTCACTCCTTACTTTCATTTTTAACTTTTTGGCCCTTTGTACTGCTAGCTCCATTGTTAATTCTTTCTCTTATAGAATCTGTGTATAAACTGAAAACTGACCCTCCCCAAACTCTACATCTCTGGTATCTCTACCCAATTCTGTTTCTTCTGTCATTTCTCATAATTCAGAGTTTCTGAAAATAGAGTTTACATATTCTTTGCTTCCCATTGCCATTTCCAAACCCTTGCTCTGTCAATAACTACTCCTCATTTGAAGTTCATGCCAACCATCTAAATTAATTTTTCCCAAGCTTTGTCCCAGTAATCCATCCATCTTCTGGACTCTTCCCAAACATTTTTTGTGACTTTGGCACCTGACATTTTGCAAATAACTCCTACTTCCACTCAACCATTTTCCTTTTCATCATTCTTAGAATTTTAGTATGCACATTGATGACTTCTAACATACTATTTCTCAGTTCCTTGAATCCTTCAGCTTTTGTATTCTCCAGTTCTACTCCACTTCAGCATCTCTCATATCTCAACATTTCTTTGACTCTAAGATCTAAATCCAGAAATTCCCTCTTTGACCATGGTTGTTTGTCTTTCCACTTCTCTCACCCACTTCCATTTCCATCCTTCAATTATTAGTCACATCTCTATATCTCTTTACTCAGGCTTGATGCTATGGTCAGTTACTTAAATAGAACCATCTCATCTACTTTCTTAAATCTGCTGTCCCTTGAACTTTGTGATATTCCCACCATGTTAATCTCTCCTTCTGTTCTAACTTTCAAATTACTGACTGCTACTGGAGGAAAACACATTATCATTCTGACTAGAACCACAACAAATTTATATTATCTTAATTGGGCACATAGTATTGAGGGCCACATTCCTCCCATTCATCCATTCTATGCCTACTTACCTATTACTTATATACATTTCATCTCCTGCCTCTGGGCCTTTACAGAGGCTAACCCTTATGCCTGGGAAGCTCTGCCACCTCACCTCCACCCCTTGGAAACATCAGCTTTCTTCAAAGTTCAGCTCAAATGCAACCTTCTTCAAAGAGACCATTCCTGATTCTCACAGTTGTCAGTCCTCCATCACACCCAAATTGCTTATCTGCGAAAACAATTGTATTTTTACCATCACCACCACCACCAGGTAAAATGTAAATGCTCTGAGGGCAAGAATTGTATCACCTCTAATCTGTATACCCAGTGACTACTACAATGCTTGGCATGTAGTGATAGACACTTAATAAATAAATGTTTATCAACTGATTGATAATGCTATTGATAATAACCAGCATTTATATAAGCTGGCCAAGTATTTTATTTACATGTAAGGTGCATGATCTCATTTGAGATTTAAAAAGGACTGTTATTGGGGTGGCTAGGTGGTGCAGTGAATAGAGCACCAGCCCTGGAAGTCAGGAGGACCTGCGTTCAAATGTGATTTCAGACACTTGACACTTAACTAGCAGTGTGAGCTTGGGCAAGTCACTTAACCCTAATTGCCCTACCTTCCCCCCTGCAAAAAAAAGGCAAAAAAAAAGGTAAAAGCATACTATTAATAATAAACAATCAAACTTTTCAATGAATCCTTTCTAGAAATATATGCATTAGATTTCTCTTTTCTTCAGATTTCCTTTTGTGTAGGGACATCATTGTTGTTGTTTTTGCAAGTTTCTGGATCCTTATTTCTTTTATTTGCTCATTTTTTGCATTTGTTTTTTTGAAGCCAAAATAAATAAGAATGAATAACACCTTTAGGGGGAAATGCTCCTCAAAAGGGAAGGAAGGCTACTTAAAGCAACAAAAATGGTCCCATAACAATAAGACTACACCTACAGTAGAATAACATTTACATGGCAATTTATTTGTAATTTGGAATGTCTCCAGAATGAGGCCTCCTTCCAATCCAGGCATTCAAACTGAGGTTCATTATAAATTAATGTAGTTTGTTTAGTTTCACATTTGTTATAATACTATATAACAGCCAGGATAAATTATAGAAAAATACCATGGAAAGGAATAATAGACATCAAAAATGTAATGTCTGTGTTATATGATTTATATATAAATTACTGTTTTCTATGTAGATAACACTGTTTGGTTATTCACTAAAAACTGTTTCTTATTCATTAATTCACAAGTATTTAATTATTCAGGACAAAATTTCTTTTTCAAAAAGTCTTGGCTAAATATTAGGCTGGGGTTTTTGTGTTGGAGTGGGTTGGGGAGATTGCATTGAAATGACATTATCATGTGGAACTAAGTTTAACTGGGGCAATTGGGAGACTAAGTATAGTCAAGAGAAATCACATGTGGAAAAAGTGTGGAAGTGCCTGTTAATGGACAATATTGGGTAATAGAATGGAAGATAACAAAGAGTTCACTGTGGATTGTAAGTTAACATGTGGTGTGTGAAAATCTCAGTGTATTTAGATACCCATCTGAGATACCCAGAGGCAGGAGATGAAATGTATATAGGGAATAGGTAACTAGGCACAGAATGGATGAATGGAAGGAATGTGTAGTCAGCCTGGAAAAAGAAACTGGAGCCAGACTGTGAAGGGATTTAAATGATAGAGAAGAGTCTACATTTTTTTCTAGATGAAGTAGAAACACATTGAAATTTCTTGAAGACGGGAGGAACTTGCAGATTCCTTATTTTACGTGACCTAAACGTCTAAATAACAGTGAAAGTAATAAGTGGTAGCACCTTCGCGTATCTACTGTTTAAAACCTATTATTAATTACTGACATTGAAAATAAGGTCAGCTTTCCCAAAGGGCAAATGTTGGTGATCCTAGTCATTTGGACAGCTTCTAGAATTGATTTCTTGCCAACACTTAGCTCTGGATCATTTGAGCTTTACTTGATTGCCTTGACTGCGTCTTCCTCCTCCTCCTCACCATCATCATCTTATTATCAGTAATAACAAATATTTCTTAATTGCTTACTATATGCTAGACCCTGTGCTAAGGACTGCAGGTATAAAGAAAGACAAAGCAAAAGAGACCAAGAAGGAGGAACCAGACAGGAGGAGAACCAGGAGAGAGCAGTGTCACAAAACCCTAGAGAAGAGAATATCTATTCTATTCCAACTATTTTAACATCTATTAGAGCTGTCTATGTTAAGAAAAAAAAAGAGGACTTGAGAAATTTATGACCTGCCTTAATGATTTAGTAATATTAAGCACCTACTTTGAGCAAAGCACTGTGTTAGTTTAACACTGGGAATATGAAGACAAAAATAATTCCTTAGCCTCAAGGTACTTATGTTCAAGGAGGGAAAATACGGTAACTAAATATGTTTAGTACAGAGGGAATTGAAATAAGTAGTTATCAGATTTCATACTTTAAAAGGTGGAAATGCAGTGAAATGAATTTAGTAACATCTCAAAAGATGAAACAGGTTATAGTTCAGCAGGTAAAACAATTGTTAGTGACATCGATGCTATTGTTGACCCCACTATGTGTGTATACTCAGAGCAAAGATGAGAATTTTAAAAAGCAAGAAAAACTAATTGACAACGAAAAGTAAGAAATTCAAAAAAAATCACAGATATGTATTTTAATCATTTTATAGAGAAGTCTAACCAATATAAATCCATTTCTGTAAGACCAAAAAAGCTGAGAAAGTGCCTTGGAGGCAAACATTTGACTCTATTGTCAAGTGGAGAGAGATGATAGGCAAAGGTTTTGAAAATAACGTATAAAATTTTATGGAGAAGGATGATGGAGAAATATAAGCGGTTATCATCTCATGAAACAGAATCATTGGAAGATAGAAGTTTGGCAGGAGATCCAACTAAGTAAAATCATCCTCCACCCATCACAGTCCTGTGCTAAGAAGATAGAAATAGGGGGAAGAAATTTTTCCAAAGATGGGAAGAGCAGCTAGATTTGTCCAAGTTATGTATGATCCATAGTAGAGGTAAAATAATTGTGAGGGTTATAAAAGATATGGAAGATACAAAAAGTACAAAAAAAAAATCTCAGACCTTGCTAGTATCAGAAAAATGCAACTAAAATTACATCATCTGCTGATCAATCTGCCTATTCTCTCATGTATGTAGTCTTTGTGAGAATCATCTATACGTGGATCAAGGTTATCCTTAATGAGAATATTAGTAGGGGCCATTCAGTCTTTCTCCAGGTTCCATATGCATATTCATAGTACTTTTTTGTGGTGACAAAGAACTGGAAACAAAAGTAGGTGCCCATCATTTGGAGGAATGATTAAACAAATTGTGGTTCATGAATGTAAAAGGATAAAAAGCAAAATGAAAAAAAAGAGAATATCCAGAGAAGAGGGTGATCACCAATGTGAATGGAGGCTGAGAGGTCAAGAAGCATAAGAATTGAGTAAAGATCATTAAAAATGTCAATTAAAATACATTTGGACTGGACAATTTCAGTTGAATGATGAAGCTAGAAAGCAGATTATAGAAGGTCTAAAAGTAAGGGTGAAAAGAAGTGGAGAGAGAACTGTAGACAACTTTCTCAAATAGTTTAGCCATGAAAGAGAGAAGAGATAAAGGATGAAGCTGGTTGAAATGATCAGAACAAATTATGGGGTTTTTTTTTAAGGATGGGGAAGAGATAGATGTATTTCTAGGCAGCAGGGAAACAGCCAGAAGATAGGGAATGACTGAAGATTACTGAGAGAGTAGGGATGATGGGAGGGACAGTCTCCTAGAGAAGATAGGATAGAATGACAGCACAAGATATTAGATCTCCAGAAAAAGGAAAATGTTTTGCCTTTCTTTGCATTCCCAGTGCTTTACACAATGACTGCTACATATTAAGTGCTAATAAAAAATTGCTGGTTAGGGATTGATTGTTGAAGGTACATGGGTCTATTGTACCTCTCTTAGTCTTGTTAGAAAAGAACATGGAGATAGACTCTAAGGAATCTACCACTAAAAACACAATTAAATCTGATTTGAGGAGGAAAAGATGAGATCATGCTACCTTAATTTACCCACCTACGCGTTTGCTTCTATGTACTCTATTCCTTTGGTTATGGCTTTATTTCTAGGCAACAGTTCCTTGTGAGAGTGTTCTTCTGTATTACAACTTCAGAGATAAGTCTTCTGTCTCCAGTCCTATTCACTCTGCATTTTTGTTATCTGAATGATGTATAAAATTTAAAAAAAAAAAAGAGTAACTGAACCTTGCCATACAAAATTTGATGATAGCTCTAATTTCAAATTAAACATAAATTAGAAAAAATCCAGTCTAACCAATATCATACTGTTATACAATGATAACTTGTTGAATTGTGTCTGTTATACAATGATAACTTGTTGAATTGTATATTTCTGTTGCGTTAAGTATTCTTGTATATTGAACCCCTCTGACAAATGGTTTTAGCTGTAATGCGGTGCCAGCACCTCAAGTTCTGGGCTTATATGTTCTATATCTAATATTGTAGTCAACTACCAAGATCACTCTCTCTCATCTCTTCCATCCTCTCACTCTGAGATAACTGGGAAATCTCAGAGTGTATTTCATATCAAGGTCTCTGCAGATATGAATTAAATGGTACACAGATTATTCATAAAAACTTAAGGTGGCAAAACATATTGGGCTGATAGCTATCATTCTATCCCACAGAAAATTCAAAAACAACACAAAGAACTTTCAATAGACTTTCACCAAAAAAAAAAATCAATCTCCTCTGTCATCAATGAATCTTGCCCTCCCCAGGCCTCCAGATTCACAGTGCCACTCTATAGTTCAGACTCCTCTCAGAAGTTAAATAAACTTGGGGTTGCTAGATAGGTAAGGGCCCAACATTCTGATGAGCCTCATTTTCATCCCAGAGATATATACTAGCATTTAGCTTTATAGTACTACCCTAAAGCCTTGTATTCCCCTCAGATGGCATATCAACATTTGGTTCCTAGAGAGATCTCCCCCTTCTCATAAAACCTTCAATGTCTGATTGCTATGGTAATAACAAAAGGAGAAGTAGAAATGTGTCTTCTGTGTTGTGGTTCTAGTCTCTTCCTCATCCTCCAGCTATGAGAGGGTCATGTGTGCTATCTCTTCCCCTCAAGAGGCTGACACTAATTAGGAACTATCTTTCTGTCTCTAAAAGACTGGATTCTCAAACTCTCAAGCTCAAAGTTGCTAGAGAGATAGCTCCAACTGTAGAACTGCCTAGTAAATAAAGGTTCAGGTTTGGGAATTCTTGCCTCTTGGCCATATTTTTCCTCAACTCTTTGCCTAAAAGGTTATATACCATGCCCTTTCAAGGCTGGAGCCTGGAACTTAGGGTGCAGGAACTTTAATGAGCCACAAGGATGAGAACATGCAATTCCCATGTGTCTCTACCCCAAAGCATCCATTATGGACTGCTAGGAAGAAGGGAACTCTCTCTCCCTGGGGTTCAAGTTCGTTCTCAATTCTGCTGCTCTCTCAGGATCTCACAGAAAAAACAAAAGCTTCAGTTCAGTCTTTTATAGACCCAGCACAAAGGGATGACTATCCTCACAAAAATCTAAGATGAATTTTTCATCTTAAGTTACTGAGACCTCCATGAGTGCCAAGCAGCATATTCACATCTTCCATAAGAAAATACAATCAACTCCCAAAGTGTCACAAGTTGACCAGCGATTCCCCTGATTAGCCCCCTACAAAATATGAAGACTGTCTTATTGTTCAGGGTGAAATCTAGTCTCTGTTCTTTCAATTGGTTAAGTACTCTAAATGATTCCATTTTGTCTTGAAAGAATCAGTGCACCTTAACAATTACCTAATTTACTACCATGGAATGACTTATGTACCAGGGACAATCTAGCTTTCTAGGAATAATATAATAAACCAAGCACAAACCTTTAATGTGCAGTGGGGTGATTTAATGTACGATGATATTAAACTCAAAAGTAACTTGAGGGGGCGGCTAGGTGGCGCAATGAATAGAGCACTGGCCCTGGAGTCAGGAGGACCTGAGTTCAAATGTGACCTCAGACACTTGAAAACACTTACTAGCCATGTGACTTTGGGCAAGTCACTTAACCCCAACTGCCCTCCAAAAAGCAAAAAAAAAAAAAAAGTAACTTGAAAATTTCTTTCACACACTCATAGAATTATTCATTATGGTTTGGATTCCAATTTAGATATTTACTATCAGTTAAGTCATGTTTCCCTAAATCTAACAAATACATGTAGAAAAAAGCCCCATATAAGACAGCCAGTGAGAGTCAGAGTGACTAGAAAACCAGCTTAGAAAATCCGGGTTCAAATCCCACCCATGAAATATACTTACTGTGTGTCCCTTGGCCAACTACTTAACTCTGTAAGACTCTAAGCTATAAAGGTGATAACTTGCACTGGTAGATGAAGTTTCCTTATTCAGGGGGTTCCCTAAGCCAATGAGATCACAATTAGGCCCTGTTCTTATATAGCCCTCTCTCTTTCACAACACCAGAACCAAGAATATGGGAGGCTTTTAGTAAATGCCTCCTGAATTGGAAGTCTGCCTTATGAAAATGCATCGTTATAATTGTTTCAAAATACAAAAATTATACATATTCTAAATCATGGAGCAGATTTTTTTGTCATATCTTTACTAGTTTCCTGAACCTAGTGAATGTGCTTCAATGACAGTTTTAATGATGCAAAAGAAAAAAATGTAACCTATCATTTTTTTCTAAATTAAAAGGGAAGTTATTAAAAGCGCAGACATGAACAAGTTAGTCATATCATTTATAGCTGGAAGAGATCTTAGAAATTACCTAAAGTAACCCCCTCATTTTACAGATGAGGAAGACAAAGAAAAGAGGTTAAATGATTTGCTGTAGGTCATACAGGTAGTAACAGCTGAGATTTGAACCTAGGTCCTCTGCGTCCATGTCCACTGTTCTTTACGTTCTTCTACACTGACATTTCGAAAAAAAGTATCAAAACAAATCTATAGAAATATAATTCACTTTCAACCATTTACTTCATCTATCTTTAGTATTCTATCTAACCTTTTAAGGATGATATGATCCATCTTGGTATGACATTGTCATAGAGTTTTAAAAGGCTAACAGAACACAATCTCTAGCAATCTGTTGGTAGAGAAACAGCATCTGCTCTTCTCAGGCTGGATTAGTTTCCCTTTAAGGGGACATGGAAACCATATTTGGGATGTGTTTAGTTCAAGGGATTTTGAGCTTAAACTCTTGGTGCTGTTTCCTTGTTGCTTGAGTCATAAAAAGTCCAGCCTATGAGGAGTTGCAGCAGTTACTTAGAGCAATTCCCACTGTCTTGAAGGATATTTTTCTCACCCAGTTGCTTCCCTAGGCCAGCATTGATTTAAATTAGCAAATTGTATCCCTTTAACGTAAATAAATTCATCTTTATTGAATTTTACAGTACATTGAGATCCAATACCAAGCCTGAATCACTGCACTGAGTTGTGGTCCTGCCAATCTCAGATGGTTTCAAGGATAGTCCCTGTTGTAGTCTGATGTCAGTGTACTGATCTTGATTAAATTTGAAGAAACTCATCATCAGAAATTGGCCATCAGGTGTTTTGGAGGGGTAGCCTCAGTACTGAGTGCACAGAAACCACTTTCCTAAGGCATCTGCATCAGTGGAGGGAGTACCCCCACCAATAAAACCCTAGACTTTTTGAAGCATTGACACGATCTGTGAAAAAGAATTTCATTTCTCTACTAATTTTTAACTCAATTAAAGAGGGGAGTGAAATTAAGCATTTCTATAATGCCTACTATGTGTCAGGTATGGTGCTGATTGCTTTACAAATATTGTCATATTTGGTGCTCAAAACAACCCTGTGATTAAGATGCTGTTATTATCCCCATTTTACAGTTGAGGACATAGACAAACAGGGGCTAATTGAGTTCCCCAAGGTCACACAGCTAGCAATTTCTGAAGTTGGATTTGTACCTAGGTGTTCTAACTCTAGGCTCAGTGCTCTGTCTACTGTACCACCTAACTTCCTATATACTTAACCATGTAAAACTCAGAAATAACTAGATAATTCTCTGTTATTTATATACTTGTACCCAGTGACATCTTCATATGTAAAGCATAATAGGTTTTTATTCTTAAAATCATAGGTAACCACCATATATTTATGATTACTTTGAAAGTGGAATCTACCTTTTCTATAGAGTGACTTATTGAACTATTGAAGTATCTCTGTTTCTGTACATGAAACTTGCCTTCACAGGCAGTTATTTATCCAGCAGCCAAGCACAGAACTTGAATGTGCAGTGGTATAATTTAATAGTCTCTCAATTTAAAATCACCATTATATTTCCCATAGAAATACAAAGAACTCCCCTGGAAACCACTAGTCCTCTTTGTAGAAAGCTGTTCTAGTGCCCCCCAAATAGAATTCAAAAACATTGGGTTCTGTTCAGGCTGAAAGAAAATCAATTATCATAACAAGATTTCATGTTTGTGGTTTGAGGGGAAAAAAATAGTGTATTATATCAGACCCACACCTAACATATTCCCTAATACTGAAGTAAGTGAGGTGTTTAAGGAGGCATATCACCTTTCATGCTACTGAGATTATAATTTACTGCCAGTTGGCTTCCCTTTGTAGGGAAAAGCACTGCCCCATAAAATTCAACTATTCAGGCTCATTGAGGTCAAGTCTTCTAGACTGAGACTGTATTGATTTAATATTAAAGATTTTTTTTGAAAATGCAGTTTTTTTACTTTTATTTTTTATTATATTTGAATTTAGTTTAAACTTAAATACAAAATAAGAAGAGAAAAAACATTATTGATTTGAGGGTTTCTTGATGATTCGATATAAAGTAATAAATTTCCTTTTCAAGAAAACCTAAATAATAAATACTACACATTATTTTTAAAGCTCTCCATATCTTCTTTGTTGCTTTGTATGTTTTCTCTCGTCTTCTGCGGTACACTTTTTATTTTGGTTTTTTTCCCTTCCTACCCCCCTTTCCAGAAGGCTACAGTTAAGTGAGGGGATATAGATATATACACATATGTGTATATATGTGTATGTGTATATACATACACATGTATGTGCATGTATGTATATGTACCATGTATGTGTATATACATACACATGTATGTGTATATGTATCGTGTATGTGCATGCACATGTATGTGCATGTGTGTGTATGTGTCGTGTATGTGTGTGCGTACACATGTATGTGCATGTATGTATATGTATCGTGTATGTGTGCATGCACATGTATGTGCATGTATGTGTATCGTGTGTATGAGCATGCACATGTATGTGCATGTGTGTGTATGTAGCGTGTATGTTCATGTGTGTGCACATGTATGTGCATGTGTGTATATGTATCGTGTGTGCATACACATGTATGTGCATGTATGTATGTGTGCTGTGTGTGTATACATAGACATGTGTGCATGTGTGTATATGTATCATGTATGTGCATATACATACACATGTATGTGCATGTATGTATGTGTATCATGTATATGTGCATGCACATGTATGTGCATGTATGTATGTGTATCATGTGTGCGTGCGCATATATGTGCATGTGTGTATGTGTCGTGTGTGTGCATGTGCGTGCACATGTATGTGCATGTATGTATATGACCGTGTGTGCATACATACACATGTGTGTGCGTGTATGTATATGTATCATGTATGTGTGTATGTACATACACGTGTGTGTATGTGTATCATGTATGTGCATGCACATGTATGTGCATGCATGTATATGTATCGTGTATGTGTGTATGCGTACACATGCATATGTGTGTGTGTGTGCCATGTATGTGTATACATAGACGTGTGTGCATGTGTGTATGTATCATGTATGTGTATATGCATACACATGTATGTGCATGTATGTATATGTATCATGTATGTGTGCATGCGCATGTATGTGCATGTGTGTATGTGTATCGTGTATGTGCATGTGTGTGTATGTATCGTGTGTGTATGTACGTGCACATGTATGTGCATGTATGTATATGTATCGTGTGTGTGCATGCACATGTATGTGCGTGTATGTATATGACCGTGTGTACATGCACGTGTGTGCGTGTATGTATATGTATCACGTGTGTGTATATACATACACATGTATGTGCGTGTATGTTTTGTATCATGTGTGTGCATGTGCATGCACATGTATGTGCATGTGTGTATGTATCGTGTGTGTGCATGCACATGTATGTGCATGTATGTATATGTATCGTGTATGTGTGTATGCGTACGCATACATGCATGAACATGTATATATATATACACAGATAGCCATAAACACACCTACATACACATATACATTCAAACGCATATCCTTAAGACCACATTATGCTCACTTCTACTTGTCATCGGTTTCTCTGTAGATGAATACCATCTTCCTTTACAAGTCCAAGTCTTTCCATATTTTTCTAAATCCACCAGCTCATCACTTCTTATATTATGACAAAATTCTGACCCAATCACATTCTGTCCTGGAGATTGTCTATGAGAGATTTTTCCCATTTTTTTCTGTGTTCCCTCTATTCTTGGCTACATAGGTTTTATTTATGCAGGAGAATTTTAATTTAAAATGATCAAAATTATCCATTTTGCACTTCAGCATTGCTCTCCTCTTGTAATGTTCGATGTCTGATACTACTGAATCTACTTCCTTCGTACCTTTTTCTCCTGGTTTCCTTGAAATTTCTGACTCTCTGCTCTTCCAAATAAACCATGTTATAATTTTTTTCTGACTCAGTAATATTTTTTTTAGTAATTTATATAATAGATTAGTTAGGTAAAATTGTCTTTTTTGTTATATTAGCTTTATCCACGCACAATAAATATTATTTCAATTGTTTAGATCTAATTTTGCTTATATAAATTGTATTGTGTTTATATTTGTATAGTTCCCGTACCGTTACAAGTATATGTGTTTTGGCAGGCATACTCATATTTTTATACTGTCTAGTTATTTTATGTGGTCTAAAACTATTGCGTAATATGGCTGACACATAGTGTAGTTTCCCTGTTTTTCTCTTTTGATCAAATATGATTTTAGCTTTAACTTTGAGATCATGATTGCTGTCCTTGCTTTTTTACATAATAAATTCTACTCCTAACCTTTATTTTGTGTTTGTGTGTATCTCTCATTTTTATAGCATTTCCTAAAATTATCAAGTGTTGAATTCAAATTTTTAATCTGCTGTCAGTTTCCATTTTATGGGTAAATTCATCCCATTCACATTCTAAACTATAATTACTTGTATATTTGTTGCTTTTGTTGCTTTTAGTGCTTCCCTCAGATGCTTTTGTGCATCCTTCACTCATGGAAGAATTATGAATATGTTTAATATAAGAACTGTGCCATAGCATCCTAAAATCCTAGAAAAAAAATAACTTTGTATTTCCAACATGGAAATGTGTTACCACAAGTGACTTGAAACTGTTAATGAAGTAGCTTGTAAACTTTAAAACTCATCATCATCATCCTCACTGTACCCATGTTTTCATCTTTTTTTTTGTCCAAGAACAAGTCCATTATCTTGCTATTGTTCTTTTGTATTTAATGTACTGTGAAATATTTCACAGGTAGATAAAATGACTACTTTTTCAAATTGAATAAGAGTATTAGAATGTTAACTCACTTTATATAGAATCACTGCAAACATCTTGGGATGACTTTGGTAGGAGACAGGATGATATATATATGAATGACATGCAACTCACCTATTATCTTAATTTCTTACTCTAGGGTTCTATGTTTTAAATGCTTTTCACTATATGTAGTTGAGAGATTATGAGTATTTAGTATTATGAGATCTATTTAAAATGTTGTACTTAAATTTTTACGGATTACTGTTATATCTAAGTGATCATGAACAACAGTTCTTTCCATAATGAAGCTCTGTTTACAGTACAATTAGTTGAATTTTCAATGATGTTTTGGGGTTTATAATATGGGAATTTATCATGTTAGTTTATAAGATAGAATAAGTTTCTAGTATCTAATTCTGGCCTTTTTTATGTAGAGTTTCTAGCTTCTTTGCTCTCACCACCACCCTACCAGCACCCCCTTGACCAGGAGAGGTCCTTGGGAATTTTAGAGGATCAGAGAATTTTTACTTTCCTTTGGCATTCTGGTAGCATCTCTGAAACAGCAGGTCTGCTATATTATTAGAGTAACTTAAAAATGAGCTTGGGGTACTTCTAGTGAAGGTAGCTGGGTTAGGTTGATAAGAGAGAGAGAGAGAGAGAGAGAGAGAGAGAGAGAGAGAGAGAGAGAGAGAGAGAGAGAGAGAGAGAGATGCTGCAGCTCCAGTACTAATAAAGTTCTGCCAGGTCCTTCTGCTGTTTTCATCATCTTCAGTATGATGTAGTAGAAAGAAGACTAGAATTAAATTCAATAGAACTTGATTTGAATCCTAGCAATGGTACTTATTAGCTATGTGACCACAAAAAAATAATTATTATCTCTGAGATGCGATTTGCTTATCTTTAAAATGAGACTAATATCCCTTATAATAGCTTAGGATAGTAAATATAAATCAGGCTTGGAATGATGAAGGTCTGTGTTCACATCCTGCCCCTCACAGATATGAGCAGTGTAACATGGACAAGTCACTTCTTCTCACAGCGTCCTAAGGAACTTTCTTAAGACTCGACAACTGCATTAGCAGAAGGTTTCTAAACAGCAGTTTCCCACAATAATTAGAGCATTCCTTATCTGTAAAATGAGGGTAAGAATAACCTTTATCTCTTAGGGTTGATGTAAGGATCAAATGAGATAAAAATTGTAAAGCTTAGCATAGTACCTGGCACATAGCAAGCATTATGTAAGTGTTACTTCTTATTATATAGATCCCAAATAATAAGTATAATACTTTGTATGATCTAGATCACTGATTGTTGTAAGTACAACACAATTTTATGCTAAACCAACCATAGCAATCCCTTAAGAGTGTGAGTATCATTTCAGGATATGTTGCAGTTATGTCTTAGATGCATTCAAAGACAAACACATGTAGCAGCAGCCACAATGGCATACCCAGGATGGCTGCTTTACCAGGAAAGATAGCTGTTCAAGGGGTCGGCAATCTTTTTAATTACATTCATTAATTCAGGGGAAAAATAAGCACCCTGAATTTCAGAGAAAATCCAAACAAAGAAAATAGAGGAAATACAATCAGAGAAATAAAAACCAACAGACAGGGCTTCTAACTATCTGATAAATTAGCACAGATCAACAGACAGATTCAACTGTCTGACCAAGGCAGTACATACATAGATACCAGAGAGAGAAGCACCAATATCAGGGCTTTTCAAAGCCAGGGGGCTCCTTAATGGCTACCCAGAGTCTCATCTGGTCACATCACAAGAACACTCTTCCAGTGAGTGAGCTCCAAAGTGAAATGCCAACCTCAGAGGATATATACCCTTTCTAGAGCCAGAAGGCATCACAACCTTTGTGACTCAGTGCCTAATTAGAAATTTTAAAAAGGCGGGAAACCTTCCTACAAGCAGGCCTCCCCTAAACAAGCTTCCCTCAATGGGGGCCCTGTTAATGGGTGGGGAATATCTTATATCCCATTAACATTACAACACACCAAATGCCTTTCCCTCAACCTAATACTAACTCATTATCTTATTAATTCTTCTTTTCCCTGGATTCAAAGGTCATCAAGAGGTATATTCTAATATTACCTCACAAATTAATAAAAACTGAAAATTAATTAACTCCAAGACCCCATCAGTAAAGCTGAAGAAACTTCTTTTCCCATAAACTATTTCTCCTTTATAAATCCCAAACTCATAGGTTTGGAAGTATATCCATATTATTGACCAAATATTTTATTAATCATACCAAATAATACCAAGACATGCAAATAAATACCAAGACACAATATATCCATTGTGCAAGGCAGCAGGGCATAAAGGATAGCAAGCCAGTCTTGAAGCCAAGAAAACCTGGGTTCAAGTTTCACTTCTCACACATTCTGCCCCTGTGACCCTGGGTAAGTCACTTAGCCTCTCAGTACTACAGAAAACTCTCTAAGACTATAAGTTGCAGAAAATGCTGACCTGCATTTGTAAAGGTATGAAGGTTTACCATATCAATGAAGTCATAGGTCCCTTATCAGTTGTGAGAAAATTCACAACCAGAGTCCCCTCTGTACTCTTCAGTAACAAAAGGAAGTTGTTGATTCTGTGTATCTTACCAATGGCTGAAGCTACTGATTCTTCCAAATCACTGGAACTCCAGCAATTAATTTCTCTCAGGATGACAATTAAAATATCTCATTAGCCTCTCAAGAGTGTTTTCTCCACTGCATAGCTTCCATAAAGAATTTTAAAACTCAGTCCTCTCTAAATGTCTCTCCAAATTTGCTCAAAGATGACTTAACCGTCTAAGTGCCTTAGAGACTTACTCTCTCTTGACAGTTAACTATGTATAATCTTTTACAAGCTATTTTTCCATAACCATTCATTCTTCAAGATTTTTTTGGGAAAGTTCTCTTTGTCTGCTCTCAGTACTTCACACAGACTCCTCCAATGATGATAGTTGCATCAATATCTAATATTTTATTCCAATGACTCTTAAAAATATAGCAACAAAAACCACAGTCTCTATAAGAGATGCTATTTAATCTGAGACTACATAAGGAAATTGCTTTATGAATTAATTGTGTTGCTTTTATTGTTATAATTATCTTTTTTTAGATACTTATCCTCTCCTATCCATTCTTATAATGTGCCATTAGTCTAATGTGTCATTAAACTCATATTCTATATTTACTGTTATTTATTTATTTTCATTCATTTTTTCAATTTACATCCCACCCTTGTGCTTCATTGTTGTAGAGAAATAGTACTGGCTTTCCATTAGAGCGCAACTCCTACCAGGAAAAAATGAATCCAGTTAAGTTTTGGTGAGCTACTCTTGCTGTTGTCAGAGGATTAACCTAGTTGAGTAAGGAAAAGATGGTTGGCCTCAAAGTGACAAGTTTTTTTAGCTTTTGAACACAGTCTACTCAATATCAGAGGTACAGTGGTGTGAAAACTTACTGAGACAAAGTACAATAAACATATTAAATGGTGCATACAACAGACATTACAACTTTTTACATCTCTAAAAAACTTTTTCATTATAACATGTCCTCCTTTGGCTTCAGTCATTTGTTTAACATGACTCGACTCATATTCTTTAATTCTTCTTTGTGAAGAATATTTTTATCCCATTAGACATTACATACACCTCTTGCGTGCAGTCTGTTTTTCCAAGTCTAACCTTGCCCCATAGGTTTCGATGAAGTTTAAATGAGAAAAGTTCCCAGGCCATTGAGGCATGTGAATCTTTATCTCATGCATAAATTACTTAACCTTTCATAATGTGTGTCATGGAGCAAGGTTATATGGCAGTATAGCTTCTTCATTTGGGATTTTTTTTTAATTTCCAGAAAAATCCAGCATTTCTTCAAAACAGGATTATATATCAGTATATTAATCAAAGACTATTATACCCTCAATAGCAGCAAGACTTTTAGGGGGAAGGATGTTTTATCATCTGATAAAGATGCCCAAATTTTGTAGGGTAACCTGGACTTCTGATAAAAGTTTTTGTATAGCCTTAAATGAAAAAATGTAATTCATCAGTAAAAATTGTTTACCTAATCTTTAGTATTATAGTCTATCTTTGTTTTACCCATTATCAGAATTTTTCATAGCAGTGGAATATTTTCCATTATTAAAAAACAAAAGCAACCAATAAAATGTGCACATGGCAAGATACCTAACATTTATCAGACAGAGAAATAATTCAAGATGGAGAAACCAGCTCTACAAACTTTCGTCTGGTTAGGGTCAGGTATTATAAATTAATCTGATTTCTGTAGAAGCACACATGCAAAACCCAATAATGTCACAAAATGAAATATCAAAATTGTTGTTGGTCTCAAGTAATTTGCATATTACTGTCTTAGGCTCTGCATAGGTAAAGAGAAAACCTATCCTAAGAAGGCACAGATGCTTGTAAAAATGAAATACTCAAGTAGCACTAAATTAGTTCAGAACATTTAGTTTTGGTTCTTTTCTTTCCCATAGTCTAGTAGGATCTATTAATTGTTAAAATGACCAGAAATCTCTTTGTAATTTTTGAAAATCAAATTAAATAGTCCTTTAATATTTCATATATTTCTGTTTACAGGAATTCCAACCACTGTAGACTACTCTGTTCTAAATATAAACTACTATTACTTAAGTCAGAAATATTGCTATTACCTTATATTTAGATCTTCCAATTAGCTATAATGTTATTCATATATGTAACTCTAATTGTCAGTTTTTACACAAGTATCCAGTATGCTAATTGTAAAAATATTTGAGGTTATTTTGCAAATTAATTTTAATTGTATTAACCCAATCCTGTCCATATGAATTTTGCTATTTCCTAATGTTCAATTATATGATGATTTGTTTGCTATAATATTTTGACCTAATTTGAGTTGGCTAATTTTCTTCACATATTTTACCTTCACAACAAATCAGCCTAAGAAATTATACCCAAAAAAAGTAGAGGGATCATTATAATCCATCATTAGTTGTTCCATGAATCACTATGGATGCCATGAAACAATCCATTATTATATTGATTTTTTTAATGTTAGGCTGATTTGATTTCTTAATAAAAACTAATTTTGCAGCAACTTCTCTTAAGTGACTTTGACATGTCATTTAATCTCTGTGGGTCTCTGTTTCATCATCTTTATAGATGATATTTTATAACTTTATAATGAGTGGACAAGAGATTAACTTCCTGCTCTAAATCCCATGAAACATATAATACCATATCTATGTTAACAGTTTTCAAAGAATTGGAATATAATAGAATTCACTTGAAATTACTTTCAGTAGAGCTTTGTCCTTTTTTTTTCATTTTTGGGGTGATTTAGAATGTTCTTCACACTTCTATAGTACCTCGGAAACATGAACAGGAATTATCATTATAATGTAGAACACAGGACTGATCTGGACTTTACAAGTGGAAGCAAACTTAGGTCTTGGCCAGTAAATTAATGGAGTAGAGTGGGGAAGAACATTGCCCTTGCTTAACAGAAGCCCAGGTAAGCCAAATTTTACTCTATCTAGCTTCCTGAACAAATCGAGTTTCATACTGCTACTGGAAAAGATAGAACAATTATTTTGAAATAAATTATTATAGTAAACTATAAAATCATCTTTTTTTAATATTTTAAATTTATTTATTTATTTTAGTTTTCAACATAGATTTCCACAAGATTTTGAGTTACAATTTTGCTCCCCATCTTTCCCCTACCCCCACTCCAAAATAGCAAGCCTACTGAATACCCCTTCCCCCAATCTGTTCTCTCTTATATCCTCCCCGCTCACCTCCCTAACTTTCTAGTAGGGCAAAATGGATTTCTATACCCCAATGCCTTTATATCTTATTTCCCAGTTGCATGTAAAAAACATTTTTTTAAACATTTGTTTTTAAAACTTTGAGTTGTAGATTTTTCCCCCTTCTTCCCTCCTCACCCACCCCCACTGGGAAGATAAGCAATTCAGTATAGGTTGTACATGTGTACGTCCTCACCCACCCCCACTGGGAAGATAAGCAGTTCAATATAGGTTGTACATGTGTAGTTACCCAAATCATTTCCATAGTAGTTATATTGTGAAAGACTAACTATATTTCCCTCCATATTATCCTGCCCCCTCACTTATTCTATTTCCTCCTTTGACCCTATCTCTTTTCAAAAATGTTTGCTTCTAACTACCCTCTCCACCAATCTACCCTCCCTTCTATCATCCCCTCTTTTATACCCTACCCCCTATTTTCCTGTAGTGTGAGATACCCAATTGAGTGTGTATGTTATTCCCTCCTTAAGCCAAATTCAATGAGAATCAGACTGTCCCATTGCCTTTCACCTTCCTGCTCTTCCCCTCCATTGTAAGTTTTCTCTTTCCTCTTTTATATGAGATAATTTACCCTACTCTATCTCTCCCTTTCTCCTTCTCCAAATAAATTCTTCTCTCAC
>CM053583.1:88814802-88845352 GCA_028627135.1 Pseudochirops cupreus
TGAGTTAGTCTACTTTTTAAGGTGTTATTTTTTTCAGTGTATTTTTGGGTCTTCTTTAGCAGCTTGTTGACTCTCTTTTCATGATTTTCTTGCATCATTCTCATTTCTCTTCCCAATTTTTCCTCCACTTCTCTTACTTGATTTTCAAAATCCTTCTTGAGCTCCTCCATGGCCTGTAACCAGTTCATATTTTTCTTGGAGGTTTTCGATGCAGGAGTTCTGACTTTGTTGTTTTCCTCTCACTCCATGCCTTGATCCTTTTTGTCCCCAAAAAAAGGATTCTATGGTCTGTTTATGCTTCCTCAGCTTGCTCATATTGCCAGTTGGTTACTTGACTTTTGAGCTCTTTGCCATGGTAGAACTCTGCTTCGAGAATGGAGAGAGCTTTGTCCCAAATTGCTGGTGGTTTTGCAGCTGCTGGAGCTATTAGGAGGGAGCACTGTCTACAGCCCCTACAAGCTCTGGCTCACTGGTCACACACCCCACAACCACCACCCACAACTGTGATCCAGATCCAAGCAGGTTAAAGCAAGAACAATTACCCCCTGAACGGTCACTTGGTCCCCCTACAATTTGCAGGCCAGTAGCTCCTGAGGCAGCCACACAGTAGACAGCCAGACTGTGCTCTTCCATCCACCCCTGTTCCAACAGAGTTCCACACTGACCTTTTACTTTGTCTTTGGTGTTTATGTGTTCAGAAGTCTGGAAACCACCACAGCTGGTGCTGGTTCACTCTCCTGAAGTCTGCTCAGGCTGCAGCTCGTCAGGGCCACCCTGGGGCTGGAACCGCACAGCTCACACAGGACTGTGCTTGGCTCCCAGCACACTTCAATAGACCCTTCCTGTCAGTCTGCCAGGCTGCCTTTAGTGGGAGATTTGTTTCTCTCTACCACTTTGTTGGTTCTATAGCTCTAAAGTTTGTTTAGAGTATTTTTTTTACATATATTGGAAGTGGTTGGAGCAGAAGCCCATGCCAAGTTTGTGCTTCTACTCTGCCATCTTGGCTCCGCCCCTTAAAATCATCTTCTAATAAAATTTTTTCTTCATAGGATAGTTATTTTATATATTGCTAATTTTAGACATGACCCAATAGCTTTAGTGATTTTTTTACTTAGTCTTTTTACTAATGAGAATAATGATGATGACAAAACTCTAAACATGTTCTGCTGTTTAAGTATTATAATTATGATTTCTGAGCCAAATTCTCCCCATTGCCTGAGTCAGGCACTCACTGGCACTTTCTAGCGTTTTGAGCAGTACCCTGAACATACTTGGCATTTAGTATTTAATTTAATATTCAGATATATCACATTACACTAAATGTTCTCCAAGGCCTCTGTGAGTTACAGCAGGCACTCTTGTTCAACAAACCCCAGTTTGGGATTCCTTACAGACATTGGCTTACATAAACACTCTACCCTACAATTGAAAAAACACTTTGCTATATCTAATGCAACCACATTTAGAGTTCTCTGCACAGTAAAAGAAAGATCTGTATGCCATTAGGTTAAATACATATTTAAAGCTTTTTTTGCTAAGCAATATCCCTAACATATTCCATTAGAGATTCCATCCTATGTAAGACAAGTTTTTACCAAGGACTTGAAGGCCTAAACTGTATGCCAAGGAAGCAACCCACAAGCAAGATTAATCAAAACAACAACAATAAAATTGGTAGGTGGTCATCCCTAGAGGCCCAAAGGAGAGATGGAAAGTAGAAAACAGAGATAGTACTCTAGCAGAAAGTACAAAAATACTGAGATGGGGTGATTAGATTGTACTTTTTATCACGATCTGTGAATTTGTCACTATAGGTCAGAGTGCAGTTACGTAGCTCTGAAAGATGAGCCCCCTAAACCTCCTGGGAACTAACCCAGCATATATCAAGGGACCAAAAGCAGTCACATCTCACCCTTACTAATACAATACAATTGGTCCCAAAGCACTTATAAAGCTCTTACCATATGAAGGGCACTGTGCCAGATGTTGAGAATGCAAAGGCAAAATAAAACATAGTTCCTGTCCTGAGGCAACTTACAAGCAACTGGGAAGATGAAATATGTAAACACATAAGAATATATGTGTTTATTGGAGGATAGAGAGAGCACTAACAACCTGAAGGATCAGAAAGAGCCTGCTCTAAGAAATGGGTCATAAATCTAATCTTGAAAGAAGCCAAGGAATCTAAGAGATGGAGGTGAGGAAGTTGTGTGTCATGGATGTGAAGGGGCAATAGAATGCCTCATTTGGGGAGCAGTAAGTTATTACTAGGACAGCCCAGTTGTAGCAAGTACATCTCTATGTGTATCTGAAAAAATTAAATTAAGGATAATCAATATGTTTTCTATCATTTACATGCTAAGGAGAACCAGTAGTCAATAAACATTTATTGAGCATGTATATGTGCCAGCCATCATGCTAAGCACTGGGCGTGCAAAAAGATGAACAAGGCAGTCCTTGCCCTTAAGGAGCTCACAGGGGTAAAGATCTTGAAAATAGGAAGCATTGATCATGTTGATGACATAGCCTTTGCTCATCATTCAACTGCTATATCCTCTAACAAAGAAAAACAAAGCAAAGGCCCTTTAGAGACTACAATCTGGCTGTCCTCATTAATCATAAACATTTTTGAAATGTATAAAGGTCAGATACATAGGTTTGTAAGAAGTATAATTTCTGTAGAGTTTAATGTTCATATTGGTATACTTACATAATCTTTTCAACTTTATCCCATGAAGCCACACAGAGGTGACTCTCTCTCTCTCTGTCTCTGAATGTTGGGTCTCCTGTTTATACCCTGTGTTATCTTAGGTAAATCACTTAGCCTGTCTAGACTTCAGTTTCTTCATATGTGAAATAAATGGATTGTACTAAATTATTTCTAAGATACCTCACCATTCTATGAATCTCTTTAAGCCATAACTTGTCTGCTATCTTTTCATTCTCTTCCACTTTCCCTCCTCCTATCTTCTTTTCCTTTCCTCCTTCCTTATTCCTATGTTGGATAAGATTCCCTCAGTTCTATAATCTCATCAATGTGGATATTTCTTCTGTCACCTCTTTTATTAAGCCTCTAGAGGATTTGCCCAATATGTTAGAAACCTTAATGTGCTTTTTTAATATTAATGGATACCAGTGGAACTTTCAACTGTCCTTTTTTTCCCTTACTCTTACTAAATGACAAAACTGCCTCCTTTTCTTGTCATACATGCCTTTGATGAGGTCCTCAGTTCCATATTTCTAGTGTCAGTCATTGTTGCTCTCAACTATCACCTTTGGTCTTTTCCTTCCAGAACCACAGATTTATGTAGAGGAAATTTGAATTTATATGAGTGCTTTATTAAGCTTAGTTACTCTGGTTAAAAATTATGGAGAATATGCCTATATGCATAGTGTAAGTCCAACTTTCCTCTAATTGCAAGTTCTTGTATTTAATAAACTATAGGTAACCATATTCCCATCCCTGTGACATTCATAAACATTAATCCTCCCTCATCATTTCCTTCTGCATATGCCACTCCAATATCAGTCCAGGATATCATATGATCATTACTCTAGAGCCAAAAAAGACCACAGAAGCTATCAAGCTCAACCCCGTTCTTTTATAGATAAGGAAACCAAGGCTAAGGAACTTAAATGACTTACTCAGGGTGATATGGGAGTATGCATCAAAGGTAGGATTTGAAACCAGGTCTTATGGTCTTCAGAGTGAGTGTTCTTTCCACTGCATCTTCCACTGTTATCTATTGCAATTTGCACAGCCTTACAAATGCCTAGTCCAAACTCCAGCTCTGTTGTCTTGGTAACCATCCTACTCTGCCTGTGAATAATTGCCTTGGTTCATTTGTAGTTCATCCTTGGTTCATTCTCTGGCTATCTAAATCAGGGTTGAACAATTTCTGCCTTGTTGTGGCCATTCTTGTGGCAGTTTCTTCCTGTAATATCTTCCCTGCCGGTCAGTTAATCAACAAGAATTTATTAAATGTCAACTATATGCCAAGCACTACTCCAAACCCAAGGAATCCAAAGAAGGAGGGAGGGGGCAGTTCTTGTTCTCAAGGAGCTCACAGTATAATGGGAAGACAACATGAAATCAACTCTGTGCAAACAAGACACAAGGATAAATTGGAGTTAATCTCGGAGGGGAGGCCCTAAGACTAAGGAGGACTTGAAAGGCTGCTTGCAGAAGGTGGGACTTTAGCTAATATTTGAAGGTCGTTGGCACACCTTGTGTCAGTTTCAATGATAAGTGACCCCAAACATTTTCTTCATTCCATCTCCCTCTGAATCCCTGAGACAGCCCGCTTGCAAGAGCAGATTAGTATTATGAAGAGAGGAAAGTTGCTTAGGTTTTTCTTACTCCCAGCTTTAGCTGCTTTTAATCTCCTTAACTACTGTTACCTTGATTGTTAACTTGCTTCAGCCTACTTGAATCCACCATATGTCTTTCCATTACCCATTGGTCACCTTCAACAGTCACTCTTCTGGATAGTATTCCATGATTTGCAAGTGTGTTAACAGCACTAAAAAAATGATAGGATTCAGAAGATGAGTTTTTGTGACACTGAGAAGCTCAAGATTATTGACAAATCACTGGCACATTTTCCCAAATGAGATCCAACTCAATATCCTTTTCAGTTCTGTACCTGGTTCATTGTCCATTTACAGTGCATATACAGGAGCTATATATTGATGGACTAAATTGTTTGTCCAACTGCATGACTTAACTGGGAAACATGTTTTGACACCATTTTTTTCTATTTTGGATGGATAGGAGGCCATACATTATCCTAAGGTGCAAAGGAATCAGTACAGTAACATCCTAAAATAGGAACATCTATAGATCCTCTCCATCGATAGGTAATGCTTGTTCTATTAGACTTTATGCAAGTCATCCTCCCTGGTCCTGACAAGAGCAGTCTTATTCCTTGCTTGAAGTTGTTATTTACTTCACTGAAGAACGAAGTAATTTCTGTTATCTTTTCTGTCATGGATGTATGTATATCTGGGACAGACAATAAAGATGAATAATTAGCTGGGCCCAGAGTCTGAAAGGAAGAGTGGGCTGGATTGCTTTCAGGAAATTGCAAAGCACTTTTTATGACCCTAAGTTTCCCATAACAGTAAAGACTCATTTTTTCAATACAGACATTTTGCCGGTATACTGTATGGCAGTGAGGACACCACTGTCTTTAAAAAGCTAAGCATCATGCATGGTGGCAGAAAGGTGCATGCTAAATTTGAGCAGGCTGCAATATATAATCAATGAAGATCTCCAAAGAAGAGCAGTAGTAAAAGAAGCCTTTTTGTATTTTAATCTGTTTTATTTATTGCCCTCGTAAAAAAAAATCTTCATCACCTAATGGCCAGCATTTATGGAACTTACCTGGGTCTCAAACAACAGTCTCATGGAGCAATACTTGAAACATATACAACTTGATAGATAGTTTTTCTCAGCATAGCCTTTGAAACTTTGGCCACCTCCACACTAAAATCAGGTATCCAAGTATGACTTTTAATGATAAGATTGTATATAGAGTCATCTGCTATTCAATATGAATTAGTTGCTTTATCGAATTGTATGACATGATGAATATAATTTCCATTAACTTTTTGTAAATTTCATTTTAATTACATCATTTTAGTGCATTCCATGCAGATATTTACTCTTAGCATAATGGATTTTTTAAGAGAAAATGTTCCATGAAAGCATTGAGTTTTGAATATTTTATTTCAAAGCAAATGCTAACAGCACTGTAATAACATTCAATATTGATAATTTGTTGGTAGGGAAGAAGGGAGTCCATCATATAGTGTACCAAGAGAAAATCTCAAAACTATTGTCTGTTCATAGTATTGGAAGTTCATACTAATAATAATGACATATTCATAAGTACATTAAATTTGTATATATTTTATGTGAATATATTAATGTTTTTCTATTTCCCTTTGTTTTAAGATTTACAAATATTCTTAAGATATCTATGCATTTTTAAGATAGCCTCTGATAGGGGATTAGAGCCAAATAATAGATATATATGTATATGCCTATATACATAAGTATACCTATAATATCAACCATTCAGTACATAGGAAGTCTTTAAAGTTATGATGCTACCAGTATTTTGTATAGGTGACAGGGATTTATGATGCAATTGATAGCCTAAGAGAAAAAGTTTGCCTTAGTCAGTATGTATCACAAAAAATAAAGCCAAATCTTTGGCTGTATCTTGCATATTCATCACTAATGTATTTCAATACCCTGAATCTCTGTGTTGATCATATTCACAACTTTAGACACGTATATCCACATATATTCCATTCTCCTAAGATGAACATGAACATAGGCATTTTCCCTCTACCCCCACCTCATGCCTGATGGAATAAAATGGATTCCTTAATCTATCCTCCCTCTCTCAAAAGCCAAAAAGAGTAGTCACAGGAGGCTGACTATTGGAGTATTTTGTTCAGTTCTGACCCCAAATTTTAAAAAGACAGGATAGAATACATCCAGAGGAGAGTGAGCAGGATAGTGAAGAGACTGGATTGGTTGAAGTAAGAGATGATGCTTAGCCTGGAGGACAAAAAAAACATATGGGGATGTATGATACCAGTCTTAAAGTATTTGAAGAATTGTTACAGAAAAAAAAATTATTCTTGTTAAAATTCACCCCCCTTGAGAAGAGCTAAGATCATTGGCTAGAAGTCAAAATAATGCAGATGTAAATATGTAAGCAATAACTTCCCAATCATCAGGGCTTTCCATGAGTAGAATAGGCTGCCTCAATTCCTGTTCAGTTTTTTGTGTTGTTGTTGTTTTGGTTTTTTTTTTTTTGCTTTTTGGAGGTGGAAAGACAGGGCAATTGGGGTTAAGTGATTTGCCCAAGGTCACACAGATAGTACGTGTTAAGTGTCTGAGGTCAGATTTGAACTCAGGTCCTCCTGACTCCAGGTCTGGTGCTCTATTCACTGCACCACCTACATGCCCCCAGTTTTGTCATTGATATTCCTTCTAGCTCCAATAGTTTGAGATTCTGTGATAGGAAAACCATACTCACTCACAAAAGACATTGATTTTGTGTCATTGTCCCATTGAAACATGTTCCTCTATCCCTCTTATATTCTGTCCACTTAGATATGTGCTCTACTGCTGTCAATTGGTGGTTCATTTTACAATCAGCAGTAGAGTAGACCTGTCCCAACAAGTTCCTGACTTTTTACTATTCCAGTAGATGAGGTTGCCCACAAATGTGTCTATTGGCTCCAGTAGTTCCAAAGAATACTGTTTACTGTGTTGTTATAATTCCTAAATTATACCCTTCTGTCTAGACTGTTAATGACCTAGGCATATAATCAAATAACAATGATTTGAAGACTATAAAAGAAACTATTGATTTAATGTTGTCAATGACTTCCGCCCCTAATTTCATTTGGGGTGACTAAGAAGATGCACACATACTTATAGAAGATAGTACCACATATCCATGCATAAGGTGAATGGAGAATGTTACACAGAAACAATTCTATTGACCTCATCCATGTACAAAGAGTTAAGATCCCAAGTCATATTCACATAATTAGAAAATTGGGCTTAATAAAAAATGTTCTTAAATATACATATCCACACACATATAGCATATATGTAGACATTCTCTCTATAGCATATGTGTACAATATTTCTCAAGGAACACTTAGCTAACCAGTGTGCAAACAGTTGTCTTTGACTTTGTAGCCAAGCTTGTCATAGTGATTTTTTTAACTAAATGATTTATCTGTACAACTGAATTGTTTTATTAGGCATTCCTTGCACATAAAAATATTATTTGTTAAATTAGGCAAAATAACAAATGGTACTTTTCTTAACTTTTATTTGATCTGTAAGAATGATCTCTATGGGGACCTCCTAAAACACCTCTTTTGAAGATTTTAGAGCACCAGTGAATGTAATTAGATGAATGTTTGTGGTGTGAACAAGCCCTAGAATAATCTATCAACTTCCTAATGAATAGCCATGCTATTAACTCTCTTAGCTAAATAAGTAGAAGTGTATACAGTGTCTTACAATAACTAACTTTAGATTATAACTCCATTTTAGAGGATTTGTTAACATTGATGTGGATTTTGTTGCTATATGGGTAATTATATTACTGTTTATGTGATCTATCTAAGATATGTGATGAAGGAAATATGCATAAAAGTGAATATTGGATCTTATCAGTTGTGTGAAAAACTTTTGCATATATTTTGAGTGTACTTTATGAATAACAAGTGAGAATGTATTTTGTTTAGCCTTTACTTTTTTCACCTCCCATTGCAAACCATCTATGACAGGAAACCAAGTACCAAGCACTTACTTAGCACAAAGATTTCAATTCAGTGTGAGCCTGCAGAATGGACCTTCATATCACAAACATAAGAGACTCTCAGAATTTAGAAAAACATCCTGAGCTCTCAAGGGAAAGTTATCACTCAGTTTCTTCCTCTACTGTAAACTAATCCAAAGCAAAATTAAATAACTGATAGGAAGGCATAGTCATATCTGGTCCTAAAGTGATGCAGAAATTCTCGACAAAGAGCAGTACATAGTAACAGTTAGTAATCCAAATGTTTGTATCCCTTCCATTGCACCTTCTTGAGGAAATCTTACTGTGTTGCCAGGTGAACGAATAAAGGAGATCAAGGCACAGCAAAACTGGCCTGCTGCATATGTGTTTGTTTGCTTTTGGAAATATCCTGTCATTAAGAGCTGTCTTTACTTGGAAATGTCTCTAATTCATGCGATACTCTCCAATGTCACCTCCATCAGGCAACATCATCTCAAACCTAAATTAATATGCAGTCTTCTCTGTCCAGTCTCTCAATTCTACTTAACATTTATTAATCACCAATGATATGCAAAACATTGTTCTAGGAACTAGGGGAGATATGAAGTTTAGATAAGATACAAGCCCTTCTTTTGGGGCATCTTTGATCCAAAAGATGAATTTAACACCAAAAAAACTTACTTCTTTACTTCAAGTATCTAATGTCATCTGCCAGTATTTTCCCACTATATATTTATAATGTAATGTGTTATTTCATTGCCCAAATATTCCTAGTAAACTGTATTTGGTCTCAACCACAAAGAAGCCAGGGTTAATTAGAAATATAAATGTAAAGTTAGTCAGAGAGCCAGTCTCTGCCTCAGTGTTAGGAATTTTCCTAATTAGGGATGTGTGCCAGCTGATATGGCACAATGGTTAGAGTCCTAGGCCTGGAATCAGGAAAATTTGAATTCAAATCCTTCCTCAGCCACTTCTTAGTTGAGTGACCCAGAGTAAGTCACTTACTTTCTGTCTGCCTCAGATTCCTCAACTGTAAAATGGGCATAATTATAAGAGTTATTGTGAGAATCAAATGAGATATCTTTAAGTGCCTAGCTCAGTGTTTGACACATGGTAGGTACTTAATAAATATATGTTCTTTCCCCTCCCTCAAAGCAATTGGGACTGAGGGAGTAATAGCTTTTCATCTAAATAAATTTTCTCAGGTATAAGTAGAGACCCTTGATCAGTGCAAGTAAAACTATATATGGATCATTTATATGCATGCCACATAAATACATACATATAAATGCTATTGTTGATTGGAATACCTGTCTATACCTTTTTGTCATGTTTCATTTTCAGATTCCCAGCACTGCCTTGTACAATTCTCTGCACACAGTGAAAGCTTAACAAATTCTGTTCACTGGCACAAGATTAACATAATATTTAATATGGCAAACTCTGGGTGAGAATCATATGTAAGTAATGTCATACTAGTTGAGTGTGAAATGATAAATTATAAAATTATATTTTATTTGAATGGATAGTACTGAGTTGCCTCATACAAGTCTCAGTGGGAGATCCTTAAATGGAAATAAACATGAAAGGAAGCACAGAATGAAGCATAAATTTTGCTACTCCTACAGTAATAACAACAGATCTCATTTGAAGAGTTATCTCCTTTTTCCCATCAAAATAAAAACTGAAACTTGAAGCATAATTGTGATGGCAGTATCTTCATTCAGGAAGATTGATTCTGTAATGCAAATGATCTACTTCTGAAAAGAAAGGCAATTTCATCTTGCTCTAGTAACGTGTGGAAAGAAGTGTTTTGTCATTTGCTTTATAAAAAAGCAGAGGAGTACCACTCTAATCTCTTATGACTTAATTCTTCCCCCCTTTTTTTGTTTGTGGAGGTTTGGGAACTACATATTTTAATGAAATCCTACTGAAGCACTCAAATAGTATTTTGTTTAATGATAAGGGAAAAGATTAAGAAATTTCTGTCTCAATGAAATATTCTCTTATAGTTCCAAAAATGCCTGTTTATTTTCAGCACTGTGTTGATGGCACTGTTCTATGATTTGCTGTCATCCAATATAGAGGAAAAAAAAAGTTGATGTTAAAACGATGGCTCTTCCTATCAAGAACCAGGTTGGGGTCATTCTAAATGTTGTACCATTTCCCAAAGGTACTCCAACCTGCTTTCTTCCTCTTATTTAATCTGTTGTCAAATCTTCTTTTCTACTTACATATTTCTTGTGTTATTTCCCCTTTTCTACCCACATAACCACCACTCTGGCATTATCAAATCTTGTCTTTTTTGCCTTCACATGTCTTGTAGAATTCCCCCTCTTTTCCATTCACCTGCCCATCACGCTGGCATTGGCCCCCCACCTTTCACTGGGACTATTGCAGTAGCCTTCCAATTGGTCTGCCTGCCTTTAGTCTCTCCCCATTCAAGTCTGTTCTCCTCTCAGACGGCAAAGTGATCTTCATAAAGTACAAGTCTGTCTCTCCACTCTATTCAGTAAATATCAGTGGCTCCCAGTCACTTTCAGGATGAAAAATACCATCTTCTGTTTGGCATCATTCTCGCCTTGACCCTTTCCTGCCTTTTCAGTGTTCTTACAATTTACTTGCCTCATGCTGTGTGATCCAGCTACACTGGCCTCCTTGCTGCTCCTCATACACCATCTTTCAACTCCACACATGGCTGTCGTCTATGCCTAGAAAGTTCTTCCTCCTCACCTCTGACTCCCAGCTTCCCTTACTGCCTTAAAGACAGGAAGCCCTATTTTGATTTCGCTGTTTTGGTTTGAATTAAATTTTTTTGTTAATGTCATTTTTTAAACTCATTAGTAATTCTAAAGTATTTTTTTACTTAGTTTAATTTTTAACTCGATGATGGCACAGGAGAGTGGGCATGGTCCAAAAACTTGATAAGATTTTCTAAATTAAATCAATGTGTACTGTGATAACTCAAAACCTTTCATACAAAAGCAAGTATTTGGGAGGATGGAGGAAAATATATTGGAAAATATGTTTCAGGAGTAGGAAGCAAGAGAGGCCAAATGATTATAAACATATAAACTCTACATCTGAATAGGCTTCCCTGATCACAGATTAAGAGCTGGAAGGGACCTTAGAAAGATCAAGTTCATCGACTTCTTTATACAAAGAAGGAAACTGAAGCCCAGAGAGGTTAATTGACTTGCCTGTGGTCAAACATCTAGTAAGTATCTGAGGCAAGATTTGAATTTTTCCTGACTCCAAGCCCATCTCTCTATACTGCACCATCTAGCTGTCATATGTCAAGAAAAATGTTAGCTTTGTACATGGCAGTACTAAAACATCATCACAAAAATGAAATTAATTATAATTTTGCAGACAGAAAATGATTCAAGGGGAAGCTAGGTGGCACAGTGAATAGAGCACCGGCCCTGAAGTCAGGAGGACCTGAGTTCAAATCCAACCTCAGACACTTAACACAAAACTAGCCATGTGACCTTGGGTAAGTCACTTAACCCCAAATGCCCTACCTTCCCCCCTCCAAAAAGGAAAAAAAAATTTTTTTAAGGAAAAAGGAAATGATTCATTACTGACATCTAAATCAGTCTTCAATCAACTATTTATATATGATCGTACCACTAACTCATTTGAGCAAAGGATCAAAATTAATGCAAAGCCTGGAAAAAATAAAAATAAAAGAGATGTATGGCATACAGGTAAAACATATCCAATCTGACCTATTTAAACAAGTTGTTGGTGCAAGAAAAAAATGGAACATGGTAGGAGGAACAGATGTTGCCTTCAATCATAATACTTCCCAAAGAAATTGAACCAATATGCATCAAAAGTCATGAGGAAAGCAAAAGAACTTAAAAAGCACCTCATCCACCAAATAATCTCCTTGTCAAAATGAAAGACATGACAGCTAAGGGAAGCAGTGATACAGAATTTGTAAAAATCTTCTGGTAAAAAAAAAATTGTGGGAAATTATGGGCAACATCAGCTCACAAAACAGTGGGAAATAGTGGAGAGCAAAAAAAAGATTTTTAAAATGCTTAACAACTTGCTAACTAAATAGAGTCCAGTTAAATGAAGTCATCCCAAGGATATTTAAGGATGGAAATGGAAGGCCAAGAAACAAAGAAAAATAGATGCAACCTATGAAGATTTTTATAACAACTCTCTTTTTATGATCATGGACAATGGAGCCACCACATTTGGACTTCTAGCATTATGGGATTGGATGAGCTGACAAGGAAATAGAAATCGCATTTGAGAAAATATGGATGTGGGAAGTACTTGGGCTGCATTAAATATGTACTTAGGAAGTTATGTTGAAGGTGACACAGTTTTCAGGGAATCGAAGGATTGTTTCCCACTGTGTCCTACCAAAGACAGGAGAAAAATGATAAGGTGACTGAGAGAATATTCATAACTACCTATCCATGTGCTTACTTTCCCATTTCTATGCTTTTATGGTTATAGTCAAACCATACCTTAAGGGCATCCCTGAGGAGCATATAAGAGGAGAAGAGGCAGGCTTTTTCAAGTCACATTACTCAGTAAATCCCATCTTCACAAACACACAGTTAACTGAAAGATACAAACAATTAAGGATCCCACTCTGCTTATTGATTGCTGAATATAAAAAAGCATTTGATTCTGTAGACAGTAGAGTAAAATGTAGCCTTAAAGACTCTCTTCAAACAAAATACCCCCATGTATGTCTCAAAATCATACATGATTCCTTGAAGAATATAAACGATAATTTTGGTCAACTCTGATTACTAATACCAGACAAGAAATAAAACAATAAGGCATATTCACACTAAATGTTTGCTATTGTCGGAGAGGAGGCTCCAATACAGGTTCAAAATCGAAGATGGATGTTCTCTAAATGTTATGAATGTCCAAATATGGGTTACCTTGTGCTGATTGCATCCTGCCCCAAGACATCTTAGTCTTCTAAATAAGATTCAAAGTCAATCTAAAGAGTTAAGCCTGACAGTCCACAGACGAAAAACAAAGTAGATAAAGAATGCCTATCATTCAGACTATGATATGCAGTTAGATGGACAATCTATAGAAATTATTCATTAGTGAATATATTTTGGACAGATTTTGTGAATAGACAACGAACTGAGCCTACAATTTAACAGGAATTTAAGAATGGGCTGTATTATTTTTGGGAAATTATTTAGTTCTTTTAATGACTCAAAACTACTTTCCTGAAATTAATTCTATTTTTAACACCAGTATTTTACTGGTGGTGATGTGTGGATATGAATCAAGCAATACTTATCTGAAAAAAATGAAATAGAGGGTCAGTCAAAGGGCAATACAGAAGTGCATGTTGTACCTAATCAGGTCACAATACATTATAATTAAGTGATTGCATAGGCAAGAGTATACAGTATATCATCAGAGAAGCATATGGCCAAGCAGAAAGATGGACCAGTCATGTAGAGAGTGACTACTGATGGACAATGTGTGTGCACCAATAGTATCCACACAATGTAAAGAGAATTTGAGTAAGACTCTGACTGCATTAGGTGGGGCCATTTTGGTGAATTTATCAAAGGATATGGCCAAGAGTCACACAGAATTATCAGGCATGAATAGTTTGTGATCTGTATCCAAATGTTTGAAGGAAGCATCCACACCAATATAACCACAGAGCCACATATAGGCTTTGGTGTATTGGTTAGACTTAGACTCTAAAAACACAAATTTATCTCTATATTTGGGTAGGTGCCAGCTTCCAATTTATAAACAGATAGACTGATCATTTGTGAATGGTTATGCAAATATTATTCATTCATAACATTCAAGATCAAAACAGCCCTTGATAGCATTAGACTGGCTAAACCACCAATCTAACAAAATGTGGCATTTCTATGAGACTCTGGAAGTCATTAAGTAACATCCCAGTATTTGGAAGGTTGTAGGTCTATTACCTATAAATTTAGTTACGTATTTTGTATGTGTTTATATTAATGTTATGTTTATGCTTAATATACATATATATGTATACATGCCTATATGTTATATACAGCAAAAGATGAATAGATAGATAGAAAATATACACTTATCTCCCTCTTTAGCATGGAAGTCATTATGAGTAGGGATTGTTTTATTCTTTGTACTTAACAGTGCCCAGCTCATACACAGTAGGCAGTTAATAAATATTTGATTGATTAATTGAGTTAAACCTTTCTTAAAGCTATAATCCTACTATTTTAATGTTGATTATATACATGATGTTACTCCTCTGCCACAAATCAGGTAATGGCTTCTTTTCTTTCCATCTGAATAAACTCTAGCTTCTTTAAGGTAGTATTCAAGGCCCTTCACAATCTGCCAATACCTTACCTTTCCAGCTTTATCATACTTTATTCCCATCCATGCAGACTTCACGCCAGCCAACTTGGACTACTCTTTGCCCTCCATATACATTTATTGTGTTTGATCATGCCATTTCCTGTACCAGAAATGCCCTCTCCCAACTTCTCACTCAGTTTGTTGTAATTCTACCCATCCTTCAAAGATTATCTCAAATGTTACCTCCTTCACAAAGCTTTACTGAATTCTTTCTTTTCTTGAACCTTACCTAGTATTTTGCTCTTCTCTTATGTGCTTCTCATATTTTTTTGTATTACAGTTATTTATAGTCATATCATATTCCCTTTTGGATTATAAATGCCATTAGGGCAGGTACCACATCTTTTACTTATTCTTTTTATTTTCCCAGTGAATCTTGATGTTCCATATGTAGTAGAGACTTAATACATGTTTACTAAATTGAATCAAATAATCATTGCTATTAAGTCAGACTGTACCACTGGTTTAAGCTACTCCCTAAAAGTAAGTTAAGCTCTCTAGGTACCTCTCCTAGGTCAAAATGGGAATATTTAGAAACTTCCTCTTTCAGTAAACTGAGCATTAGGGTAGCATCTTCAAAAAATTTAAGTAGCTATCCAAAATGCCTAACTTTTTAGGAATGTAAAGTAAATTTAGACAGGTGAAGTGTTTGTTCATAGGCACAAAAAAAGTAATGTTATTCATTGGCTTTCACCTATTGCCTATTCTGCCCCTTCTGTCTCTCAAGCAGAAAGATGTCCCTTTTGATGCGTGGTATTCAGTAAGTTAAAATTTTCCTGTCCATGGTATACCAATTTTTAAAAAATCACCAACCATATAAATCTTCTGTCAGCATGAATCAGGTTTTTTTGTTTAATTAAGTCAGCTTATCTGCCATCCATTCTAATTAATCCATTCTATCTTAATTACTTTTTCATTTCCAATGAAATGAGAAAAGCCAATCACCATGTATTAATACAAATAGAGGAAATCTGAGTCATTTTGTAATATAAGTAATAGCGTAGCATGTTAGTCAGACAAAAGCATAAACTTTCTATTACATTCTTAATGCAGTAAAATATCCTAACAATATATATGGAAAAGACTCAATTTATATACTACTAATCCCTCTAGCTATTAGTGTTCTCCTCCTCATATTTTCTTATATTTACTTATTTTTTTACATATTTATCCCCCAACAAAATGCAGCTTCTGTAAGCATAGGAACTGTTTTTTCATTTTCATTTTGGCAATGCCTTTTCCCTTTTTTATTAGTTTTTTTCAGTCAGCTAAAAACTGCCCTCTCTCTCTCTTCCACCTTTCTCCAATGAAGAAAGAAAAACAAAAGCCCTGCTCAAACATATAGTTGAGCAAAAAACATTTTCACTTGGTCATATGTCCAAAAAAAATATTTTTCATTCTGAATTCTATCACCTCTTGGTCAAGACTATGGCCCTTTCAGCTCTCAGTCTATGACCCCTCCACAACAAGGGGCCCTTCACCCAGAATCCCCCTGGAATCCTTGGATGGATTTCAGCAACCTGGAATGGCACAAAATGATATCTTTCCTGTCCCTAGCCTCTGAGTGAAGCGAGTACATTCTTCAAAAACATGATCTGAGAAGTCTTTTTAAAAATTACGACCTCAGTTTATTGAGGACAAATAGAGGCAGCATTTCTACATCTAAACATTTACTGCTGTTCTCAGTGTAGTTTAGACTTTACACCTTCCTCCAGATTAGGCTCTTGGTTTGTGTTTTGTATACAATGGATGGATTAATTAGAATGGATGGCAGATAAGCTGACTTAATTAAGTACCATGTTTCATGGTGAGAACTCTGGGATCATGATAGGTCAATACACTAATCAGAGTACTTAAGTCTTTCAAAGTTTGTGTTTACATTATTGTTGTTTTGCATAAATCTGGGATTGACGAACTATAGCCCATGTTTCTTTCCTTCTTTATTTTAAAATGTAAAAAAATATTCTTAGCTGATTGCCATACAAATCCAGACAGTGGCCAGGATTTGGCCGGCAGGCCACAGTATGCTTATACTTAGTGTAAATTATTCTTCTGGCTCTGCTCACTTCACTTCTTGGTTCATACATTTCTTCCCATGTTACTCTGAAATTATCCCCTTCATAATTTCTTATAGCACAAAAGCATTTCATCAGATTTATGCCAAAACTTGTTCAGCTATTCTCTAACTGATGGGTACCTATCAGGTTCCAATTCTTTGCCACCAGAATAAAAAGCTACGATAATTATTTTGTACATAGAGTTTGTTCCATCTCTCCCTTGACCAATTCAGATAAGAGTGAGATTTGTGTCACCTACTCCCATAACTTTTCTTCCTTGTTTATATAGACTTCTATTTGAGCATCATAAGTATTTAAGATAATTTTCCCTAACTTTCCCCTCCTTTTCCCCACCTAATATACTTCTCTTCCCCTCCTTTTCCATTCTTTTTTAAGATCTTCAGGGTCATACCAGAACCATTTCCAGGACCTCTGTCTAATTAGACTCCTTCTATGACCCCCAAAGATGATAGGGTTCAGAGGGTACACGTGTATCCTCCTGTATTTTAATACAAACATTATGTCCCTTTTTGACCCTTTATCATTGTTTTCTCAAGTTCACCTTTTTATGATTCACTTGCCTCCTGCTTTTCACTTCAAAGTTTTTCCACAGCTCTGGTCTTTTCATTGGGAATACTTGAAAGTCCTCTATATCATTAAAAATCCACAAGAAGGACCAGGTACATCAACTGGCCAATTTTTTATTATAAATTTATTTTGAAATAAAAATATTCACTTATCTCTATTTTATTTGCCTTATGTGTTTTATATATATATGCATATATGTGTATGTGTATATATGTATATACATATATGTGTCTATATGTATATATGACATCAATTAATACAACTTTGTCCTTTGAGATATTCTTAAATTCCTCTCCTTCTAATGCTAAGTTATCTGTTTCATCTATTGAGTCAGTTTTTTTCTGTTGCCATAGGATACCTTACATTTTATTCTTTTTTTTCAACCTTTTGAGTTTGTCTTAATTTTCTTTGTTATATGTGGAGTCATTAGCTTCTTTATTGCTCATTCTAATTTTCAGGGAGTTTGTTGCTTGGGTAAGGTTTTGTACCTCTTGTGCCAAGCTATTAATTCCCTTTCCAATTCTTTCTTCTGTAGCTCTCATTCCTTTTCCAGTTTTTTCCTCTGGTACTCTCATTTCATTTATTTAAAAAAATATTTTTTAACTGTTGCTTTGTGTCTTCCAGGAATTCTAGTTGAACTTGTGCCTAATCTGTGTTTTCCTCTGTGACTTTACTTGTAGATGTTTTGGAGCTCTTCTCTTCTTCTGGGTTTATATCTGAAGCATCCCAGTCACCATAATAATAGCTTTTTATGTTGAGATTCTTTCTCTATTTATACATTCTCCCAGCCTACTTCCCAACTTTGGACTTTAGTTAGGCCAGGTTTTATATAATTATCAAAGGAATGTCTGGGCTTGTCCTGCTCCTACTTTCTTGGCATTTTGAGTATTACATTATTCCAGGATCTCAGGGACAATTCAGGATGGATGTTTACAAGCTTTCAGTATTCCCATAATGGTCTGATTTAAGGCATAGTCTGCTGTCTGTCACTACCTCCTATTCCCCACTCTTGACCTAGGTTTGGAACTGAGCAACATGCCTGTGAGTTTGCCTTATTTGGAATTCCAGTAGACTGCTTCTAGATTCAGCCACTGTCAACCAGCTAGAAAGCTTTGCTGATTGTGTGACAAAACTGTAGGCTTGCCCTGACTCTGGGATTTTTGCTATGATCACTCCTCTGTAGGCTTCAGTCTGTAGCTGGAAACTGGAATTCAGAATCTCACTTCAGGAGTCCAAGCCATACAACTTCCACTTGCTTCTGAATTTGTTTCTTTCTGGGTTTCAGACTATGGTCCAGGACCACTCCTCACCCTGGAACACTACCCCTAGGCCTCCTTATTCAGCTCTGGACTTGTGATCCAGAATTGGGTAATGAATGACAAAACTACCACTTGTACTTCTCTTTCCCTCCTTTTCCATTCTTTTTTAAGAGCTTCAGGATCATACCAGAACCACTTCCAGGACCTCTGTCTAATTAGACTCCTTCTATGACCCCCAAAGATGATAGGGTTCGGAGGGTACACATGTATCCTCCTATATTTTAATATAAACATTTTGTCCCTTTTTGACCCTTTATCATGGTTTTCTCAAGTTTACCTTTTTATGATTCACTTGACTGTGGCCCTTCTGTACTGAATCTGTGACCACTTCTTTGCCCTAGAGCTGGTGCATAGTCTCTTTCTGACACCAGAATGTTCTGCATGGCAATCCCTAGTGTCTACAGACCTCTCTGGAGAGATTTCCCTGTGTCAACTTTCCTGGAAAAATGACTGTGATTTTTTTCTTAGATTTCTCAGTCAGGAATTGGTCTCAAGTATTTTGTAGATCTGAATGGGAGAGTTGGGAGGGACAGGAGCTTGCTGTAGTTCTTCCTGCTGCACCATCTTGGCTCTAGTTCTTGGCAAACCTATTTCCTAGCACAGTGTCTTACATACAGTATGCACTTAATAAATGTTCATGAAATATAATTCATATCTTGCCATCTCACATTATATTCTTCCACTTGAACTTTGCCTAATGTCAGGTTTGCATACTCCAAATGATGGTGTGAAAGACAAAGAGACACTATAAGATACCATAATTCTTACAGTCAAGTTGCCTTTCTTTGCTTTCCTTTTCTCTCTCTCAATTCTATCATCCTGCTTTTTTCTGATGTGCATTTTCCGTAGTTTCTATGTCCAGATAAGTCTATAGCTAATGCCTTCTCAGAGTTTAACCCTGATTCATACCCTATTTGGTGACCAAAAGTCACTACTCTCTAAGACATAGGTAGTAACTTGATTTATTACAAGAGAAAAGCACATGCATGTGGGAACTCCTTATACCAAGGAGCCCACAATACTAACATAACCTTGGGTATTTATGGAGAAAAATGGAGTTCTTATGGGAGGAATGGAGGATAATCCCCTCCAAATGGGAGTGGCATGAGAGAAGGAAGGGAGCAGTAGAGGGGGAGTGAGAGGGAGCAAGAGGCCTTGAGAATGTCAGACCATGGAGGGAGGATATTCTGCTTATCTGAAAGGGTCCCGGATGCACCACTGATTATTATTATTAGTATTATTATTATTATTATTATTAGGCAGACTCATCAGAGCCAGGCTTGTAGCTGACTCAGCTTCAAGGGCACTGAAAGATCACTTTTATGTTAGTGTAGGATTATTAATAGGAATAATCAGCAGGAATCATTAATAAATAAGGAAATGCAATTTAAAGCAATTCTCGACTTAGATATCATAACTACTAGATTAGCAAACATGGCAAAAAAAGAAAAATGATCATTGTTGGAGGGGCTGTGGCAGGACAGGGACATTGATGAGCTGGCGCCAGAACCGTAAATTGGTCCATCCGTTCTGGAAAATAACTATGCCCAAAAGTCACTGAATTATATATACCATTTTACCCAATGATGCCACTAATAGGACTAAAACTTAAAAGGTTGAAGAAAGATAAAAGGGACCCTCACGTGTAAAAATACTTATAGCATGTCTTTTTGTTATAGCAAGTAACTGGAAACTAAGGTGATATGATCAATTGGAGAATGGTTGAACAAAGTATGGTATAAGAATGTGATGAAATATTATTGTTCCACAAGAAAAGATTAAAGGAACAGTTTTGGGAAAACATTGGAAGATTTGTCTAAATAGATATGAGTGAAGTGAAGCAAAATGAAGTGAGCAGGAGCAAGTAAACAATTTAAATAATAGCATTATTTTTAAATGATAATCTTTAAAAGACTTCAGAACTCTAAGCAATGATCAAACATGATGCCAAAGACCTTATGGTGAAGCATGCTATCTACCTTACTAAAAGAGAGGTGTTGGACTCAAACTGCAGGCTCAGGCACACATTTTTTGGACACAGCTGTTGTGGATTTTCTTCTTCTATGTATATTTTTTACAGGAGCAGTTTTTTCATTTGGGGGGAGAGGAGAGTCAGGATAGAGAAGGGAGCTAGGTATAGTCTAGCAAAAAAAGGAAAAAGAAGTAATATGCAGCTTTAGCTAGGTAAATGTAATTTTTGGATTTTAAAAAGAGTATTACTTAGAACAACGGAAAGGCATTTGATGTGTGTGAACAGTGAAATAAAAACAAGAGAAACTAAAGACAAAATAGCAAAGGCTATTATCAAAGAAGTATATAATTGAAAAAGATGGACTGTTAATCATGACAAAATTCTTTATTGGCATCCTTAAGACATTGGATAGACCCTTGTGCTAATCTTATGAGAGGACATTGACAGGAATTACACAATACGGGTAGGTATAGATCATTGTCAAGAACATTTATATTAATGAGATCCTAGACCTGCTTAATTAATTTGTTTATGATATAGCAAATCAACATGGGAATTTTAATTGTTTTTCTTTTAAACTTTGTGCAAGTTAGGTGGTTAATAAATAGTTTTTCTTCATTAAAAGAATTATTTCAATATCATGGCTATAACATAAGTATTTGCTGGAAATTTTAAAAGGCCCCTTCTAGCTCTACATCTATAATCTAGGATCCTGCATTAAAAACTCTAGAGAAATATACCTATACACACACATATATACCTATATACATATACACATGCATACATATATATATACACCAACATATTTATACGTGTGTATATATACATACTGATCTTCAAGTACAATATAAATATAGGCTTATATACATGCATCTATATATGCATATATATGTATTAGATGGATGGATGATCTTTGGGATTATCTTGTTTGTTTTATAAAACAAAGAGTAATCTATAAACAAGGTTATCTTCAAAACTTTAGCCTCCACAGGGCTGATACACCCAATTATTATCATTCTTGTTATCCATTCATCTACCAAAAGTAACTTAGTCACACCTATTGAAAGTCATGTCCACTGAAGAACACTTGTGATCTCGAGTAAACATGAATAAAACTTTGACCTATCACCAGGGCCTGATTAGAACTATAATAGAACCCTCAAATAATCTCTCTGGCCTGAGAGTTCAGTACAGAGTTATCATAGACTTATGAAGCAAGAATTTCATCTTCTGTTTGAATATCTCTAGTGATAGCAAAATGACCATCAGTGCATTTCATTTTGGAACAGCTCTACTTGACAGTTCTTTATATTGAACCAAAATTTACATCCCAGTAATTTCTACCCATTATGTTCTCTTTCTTCCATCTAGAGTTTTGCATATTAAGTTTAATCCCTTTTTAACATTACAGCCTCTCAAGTTTTGAAGACAGTAAGATCATGTTCACCCTAAACCTTCTGTTTTCTAAGGTAAATATTTCAAACAGACATCTGTAGGAGGCCAAAATTTTTTTAGGTTTTTGCTTTTCACAAAGTATACTTGTGAATTGGTGCAGCAAGTTCATATTTCTTTGCTTTTTTATTGCATTATTTATTTTCCTCTCTCCTCATGTTAGAGAAATAAAGGTGATTAAAATACTATTAAAAGTGTGTGTGTTTTTCTTCCCCTACCACAGATACAGGAGCAGAACGACAAGCTCTAAGAGAAAATGTGTACCCCAAGCTGAGAGAATTCTGCAGAGAAAACTATGGATTGGAATTTCAGGTAAACTTTCTGTTATCCCTGTCTTCAATTGTACTATTATAAACTCTGGGTTTATATTTCTGATAACAAACTGAGGGTTTTAAGGCATCATAAAACATTTCTTTACTTAATATAACCAAAGTTAAAAATAAGCACCTTCACTGTTGGTGGAGTTGTGAACTGATCCAACCATTTTGGAGGACAATTTGAAACTATGCCCAAAGGGCTATAAAATTGCATACATTTTGAGCTAGGAATACCACTATTAGATCTGATCCCAAAGCAATCAAAAAAAGGGGGGAAGGACCTATTTGTACAAAAATATTTATAGCAGGTTTTTGTGGTAGCAAAGAACTGGAAATTGAGGGGATGCCCCTCAATTGGGGAATTGCTAAACAAGTTGTGGTATATGATTATAATGGAATATTACTGTGCTATAAGAAATGTTGAGCAGGCTGGTTTCAAAAAGCCTAGAAAGACTTATATGAGCTGATGCAAAGTGAAATGAGCAGAAACATGAGAATATTATACACAATAACAGCAATATTGTATGATCAACTGTGAATGATTTAGCTGTTTTTAGCAATACAATGATTCAAGACAATTCCAAAGGACTTATAATGAAAAATGCTATCCACCTCCAGAGAAAGAACTGATGGAATCTAAAATGCAGATTAAAGCATTCTGTTTTTCACTTTCTGTATTTTTTTTCCATTATTTTTTCCCCTTTGGGTCTGTGTCTTTTTTCACAGCATGACTAATATGGTAATATATTTTGCATGAGTGAATTGCTTACTGTCTCAGGGAGGAAGGAGGTAAAGGAGGAAGAGAAAAAATTTGGAACTCAAATTTTTTAAAAATAAATGTTAAAAGTTATCTTTATATGTAACTGGGAGGAAATAAAATTTTATTTAAAAAAACAGATCCTGAAAAGAAATAATAATAAGAAAAAAATTAATTCCTTAAACACAAATAGGTTCCATTTTTCCATTTTGTATATCAGTAGCTATGTATAGTGTCATTGTGCTCATTCTATTCTGCTTAGTAAAGGACTGTGCTTTACTTCTCACCATCTTAATCCACTCATTCAGTCACTTCCACAAATTGCCTTTGTTTGTGCAAGCAAACAAAAGCAATAATTCAGTCTAGTCATCACCAACCATTTATTAAATCCTTACTTTGTACCAGGCAAAGAAAGGCAGAAACGGTTCCTGCCTTCAAAATTCACATTCTAATGGTAGACACAGCATGTCAACAACTATGTATATAAAAGCTATAGGGTAAATTGGAAGTCCTCTCAGAAGGAAGGGACTAACATTGAGTTGGACCAGGAGTGGCCTCTTCTAGAAGGTGGGGTTTCAGCAGAAATGTGAGGAAGCCAGAGGAGGAAGGATGTAGAGCATTCCAGGAATGGTTGACAGTCAGTGAAAAACCGTGGAATAAGGAAATGGAGTGTTTTGTGTGAGGAACAGCGAGGAGACCAGTGTCACTATACATAGAGGCAGTAAGGATAAAAATACTTTTCAAGTATTATCTCATTTGATCCTTGCAACAATTCTGAAAGGTTTATACTGTTATTATCCCCATTTTATAGTTGAGGAATCTGAGGCAGACGGAGTTTAAGTGACTTTCCCAGAATTACACAGCTAGTGTCTGAGATCAAGTTTGAACTCAGGTGTTTCTGACTCTAAACCCAGGCCACTTACTATCTCCTTTGCCCCCTCCCTGCCTTTGGGTGTAGGGAGGGGGAAAGGAAGCAAGGGAAAAGGTTGTGAAGGGCTTTAAAAGCCAAACAGAGGACTTTATATTTTATCCTAAAGGTAGCAGGGAATCACTAGAGTTTCTTCAGTAAAAGGATGATGTGTTCAAATATAAACTTTAGGAAGATCATTATAGCAGTTGAGTAGAGGATGGGCTTGAATGGGAAGAGACTTGTGACAGCAAGACCAACCAATAATCTAGATATGAGTTGGTAAAGACCTAGACGAAGATTGAGGAAAGAAGTCATATGTAAGAGATGTTCCAAAGGTCAGATGGACAAGTCTTGGCAACAGATTGAATATGGGGTTTGAGGGAGAGAAAGAATCCAAAATGACACCTAGATTTGATTCAGGCAACTAAAAACAATTATGGTTTTATTGATATTAAGATACCACTTTCACATTGGGAAGTTTAGAAGAGAAGAAGATTTGGGAAAAGAATGAGCTGAGTTGTAGATACATTGAGTTTAAGTTGTCTATAGGGAATTCAATTTATGATGTCTAATAGGCTGTTGGAAGTGGGAGACTGAAGGTTAAGAAAGACATTAGGATTATATAAGTAGATCTGAGAATCGTGGGCCAATTTCCCTAATGAATATTAATGCAAACATTTTTAATAAAATATTAGCAAGGAGATTGCAGCAATATATCACAAAGATCACACACTATGACTAGGTGGAATTTATACCAGACATGCAGGACTGGTTCAGTTTTAGGAGAATTATCAGCATAATTGAGCATATCAATAGCAAAAACAACAAAAATCATGTGATTATCTCAATAGATGCAGAAAAAACTTTTAACAAACTATAACACTGATTCCTAAGAAAGACACTAGCAAGCATAGGAATAAATAGAGCCTTTGTAAAAATAAGTAGTATCTATCTAAAATCAAAAGCAAGCATTATCTGTAATAGGGATAAATTAGAAACCTTCCCAGTGAGATCAGGGGTCAAGCAAGGATGTTTATTATCACTACTATTATTCAATATTTACTAGAAATACTAGCTATAGCAATAAGAGAAGAAAAAGAAATTGAAGGAATTAGAATAGACAACAGAGAAACAAAATTATCACTTTTTGCAGATTTTTGCTTATAGCCCTTTAGAGAATCAACTAAAAAAACTAGTTGAAACAATAACTGCAGCAAAGTTGCAGAATATAAAATAAACCCACATAAATAATCAATATTTCTATATCTTACAAACAAAACCCAGAAGGAAGAGATAAGAAAGAGAAACACAAATTTAAAATAACCACAGACGATATAAAATACTCAGGACTCTACCTGCCAAGACAAACCCAGGAACTGTATGAACACTCTTATAAAACACTTTTTATACAAATAAAGACAAATCTAAACAACTGGAAAAGTATCAATTATTCATGAGTAGGCTGAGCCAATATAATAAAAATGACAATTCTACTTAAGTTAATTTACTTATTCAGTGCCGTACCAATCAAAATATCAAATAATTATTTTGTAGATCTAGAAAAGCTAATAACAGATTTCATGTGTAAGAACAAAAAATCAAAAATATCAAGGGAATCAGTTTTTAAAAAAAAATTAGAAGGAAAGCAGCCTAGCAGCACCAGATTTCAAATTATATTACAGAGCAGTAATCATGGAAACAATCTGATATGGGCTAAGAAATACAGTGGTGGATCAGTGGGCTCGATTAGGTAAATAATACACAGTTAAAAATGATCATAGTAATTGGGTTTTTGATAAGCCCAAAGGTCTAAGCTTCAGGGGTCAAGAACTCACTACTGGAAAAAATTGCTAGGAAAAGATAAGGTCAAAATGGGCAAATTATTTACATAAAGGATGATAGAAGCAGGGGAGCATGAAAAATTTTACCTGTCAGATCTATGGATAAGGGAATATTTTATGACAAAAAAGAGAGAATAATGGGAAGGAAAATGGATAACTTTGATTACATGAAATTTAAAAGGTTTTATACAAAACCAATGCAGCCAGAATTAGAAGGAAAGCAGGAAACTGGGGGGAGGGGAGGGTGGCAGGGAATACAGCAAGTCTTTTTTTCTGGTGAAGGCCTCATTTCTTAAATATATGGGGAACTGGGTCAAATTTATAAAAGTAAGAGCCATTTCCCAATTGTTAAATGGCCAAAGGATGTGAACAGGCAGTTCACAGATGAAAGAAATCAAAGCTATCTATGGTCATTTGAAAAAAATACTCCAAATCATTTTTGATTAGAAAAAAATGTACATTGGGGAGGCTAGGTGGCACAGTGAATAGAGCACCGACCCTAGAATCAGGAGGACTTGAATTCAAATCCAGCCTCATACACTTGACACACTTACTAGCCATGTGACCTTGGGCAAGTCACTTAACCCCAACTGCCCCTCAAAAAAAAAAGGCAAAAAAATGTACATTAAAACATCTCTGACATATGATTTCGCATCTATCAGATTAGCTAACTTGAGAGAAATAATAAAATAACAAATACTGGAGGCAAAATGGAAAAATAGAGGCACTAATTCACTGCTGGTAGAGTTGTGAACTAGTCCAACCATTCAGAACTGTGTCCAAAGGACTATAAAACTGTGCATACCCTTGAATACAGTAATATCATTGCTAGATCTATATCCCAGAGATAGCAAAGAAAAAAGAAAAGGACCTATATGTACAAAAATCTATAGCAGTTCTTTTTGTTGTGGCAAAGAATTGCACAGGAGGGGATGCCCATCAATTGGAAATGGCTGAACAAACCGTGATGTGTGATTGTGGTGGAATATTATTTTGCTATAACAAATGATGAGAATGATGGCTTCAGAAAAATCTGGGAACACTTATCTGAACTGAGGCATAGTAAAGTGAGCAGAACCAGGAGAACATTGTATACCATAACAGCAATGTTATAATGATGAACTAAATGTGAAAGATTTAGCTATTCAAAAAAATAAAAATAAAATACAAAAAAAGAAAGATTTAGCTATTCTTGGCAATGCAGTGATATGAGACAGTTCTGAAGGAATCACGATGAAAAATGCTGTCCACTTCAGAGAGAGAGCAAGCTCTGAGTGCAAACTGAAGTATAATTTTTCATTTCCTTTATTTTTCATACTTTTTTGCAACATGGCTAATATGGAAATATATTCTGCATGGTTTTATATGTATACTTGATATCATATTGCTTACCTTTTCAACATGTGGGGCACTTAAGAGGTCACTGGTAACTTTGCAGAGAGCTTCTTGTTGTTCAGTCATTTCAGTCATGTCCCACTCTTTGTGATCCCATTTGAGTTTTTCTTGGCAAAGATGCTAGAGTATTTTGCCATTTCCTTCTCTAACTCATTTTATCGTAGGAACTGAGGCAAACAGGGTTAAGTGATTTGCTCAGGACCACACAACTAGTAAGTGTCTAAGGCCAGATTTGAACTCATGAAGATGAGTCTTCCTGATTCCAAACCCAGTGTTGTATTCACTGCACCGCATAGCTGCCCTTGGAGAGAGCAACTTCAGGGGGAAGAGCCATATAAAATAATTGCTTTGCTATCTCCAAAAATGTCTGGCACCTAAAATTGAAGACCGCTTGTAATAAAATACCTTCTGACCTAGGCCTGCATTCACCATATTCCTCTTTCATTTTTGTTCCTTTTACAGAATGCTCTTTCTTTTTCATCCACATTCCTAATATGAGTTTCACCAGAGCCACAGGGACCATGGACAGTCTGTTTTGAAGGAATTGTTTAGATATATGTGAGATTTGATATGTCCCATTTCACATCTCAAAAGGAGATTACAGTTTCCATCTTGGTGGAGAATAGGTGGAGGCTGTGGTTGGTAACCCCCTCTTACATGTTATTTCCAAGAGGGGTATTGGCAAGAGAAATCTACCTACTACACATCACATAAGTAGGTTAGGGGTATGATGTTCTTTTAAGAGTTCAGGATAAAAGTCACTTTTCCTGGTCACTCCAAAGGCAAGGTAAAAGGTTACTAACTCTTGGCAAGCTTAGCTTCCTTTAAACGCTCGGTATACAAAAGACAATCATGGAAAACAAGCAAAATTACTTATATAAGTGATCTGTGAAATGGATGATATACAGATTAGGGTAAATGATAGAATAAACAAAAGTAAATGGGCTCTTAGACTTGAGTATAAGATAAAAGCTCAGCTCTACCAAACAGAGAACAATCTTGCTGAAGAAGTCCACTTGCAGTGTTTGGGACTAGAAGCACTGGAGATAAAAGGATGTGGTAGAGGCCCAGGGATGAACCTTCCCAAACCACATCCCACCCCCCACACTTAGTTATTTGTATAAGAAAAGGCCAAAATCAGGATCCACCAAAGATGATTTATGAATGCCAGTGTAAAACTCATGCATACATTAGCATTTGTATACACTATTCATTTTGAAGGCCCTTTAATAGAAAAATATTTGCTTGTAAACATTGGGCTGTTTGAAGGCTCAAAAAATATTACCTTCAATTTATAAAGTAAATCTCTCTTGCAACAGACAGAATTGTTAGCTCAAAATTTGTCTCCCTGATTTACAGAGTAGATCTCACTTTTTCTGTGCTACCTCAGATTCATGCTTACTTTATCAAAAATTGAATAAATATGTAACAAAGATGCATAGTGTGGGGGAAGAACAGGTACCACTGTTTACAGAAGGAAATTTTTCATCCTTTATTTGCTTACACTCAGGTAAACAACTTACCTTAGGGATCTCTCGTGACAATTTATAATGTGATCGATAAAATAATGTTATGAAACATCCAAAATTGGTATGCAGAATGTCAAAATACTGGGTCATCAAGACAGCTGTTGAATGATTAGTCATGAATCACCATAAATCATAAACCTGAATTAAATTCATTATATGTTCAATATTATGGACATCAAGAAAAAAATATGGCTTTATAGATAACAAGGCCTCAGTTGTTGGAAAATATCAAACCTGACAGATTTTTCAAAGCATTGGGTTCTCCTATGGGACTCAATTACCATATGTGGAGAAATGCATCTAAGTATATTAATCACATCTCTGATTTAGCGTTCTCTTGCAATATGTTAGGATAGTTTTGTCCTTGAACTACAGTAAAGCTTCTACAGACTCTGTTGGAAATATTGATTAGTATTAGCTAGAAGCAAAATTAGAATGGGTAGGCTTGAATTATGAAACAAGATATTTTAATCTGACCCTTAGACATTTTATATCTATGTAATAAAATTTCTGTCAGATATGACCTTAAACCAAGAAATTAGTATAAAAGCAGATCTCTCTTTAAAATGATTGTACAAATTACAATTAATACTATAGTCTTTATCACATAAATTGCATAGAGAATAGACCATATAAAAGGAAACCTAAATGCTTAAACAACAGAAAATATGTAGCTTCCAGGGGGGAAAAAACTTTTCAATGATACTTTTTTTCGTTTTTCATACATTTGAGCGCCTACTTGTGCTGGGCCTTCTTAAGGAATATACAAATATAAAATTGTTACTACCCTCAAATAGTCTATAGAAACAAGACTTAAACAAATGAAGGCAGGAACAGTGTCTCATTTATCTTTGTATTTCCCCTAGGAACTTAACATTGTTTTGCCTCTGCTAACAGCTTAATAATTTTTTGATGAATGAATGAGCAAATAAATGAATTGATAAATATAAAACTATTAGAAGCCAATATATGACAAGATATTATCAAGAGTATAGTAAAACACTAGTGTCCTATTCAAATGTTTCATCATGATTTAGAGGTGAGGTGACTTTGAGTTCTTACAGGCTACATCAGCAAAAGATGAACTCTAGCAGGTCCTACCAAGCTAGGAAGGCCTAATTTGTAGGATTGGCAAGGAGTTTTATCTGTATTATATGAGGATAAATCCCACTAAATTTAAAGAGATTCATCTCCAGGTTGGCCACATGCTGACAAATTTTGTGGGCACCACAGCTCTTAAAGACCATCTACTAAATATGTCACCACCAAGGGGCTGCATTCGTATTGATTGTAAGAGACAAAAAATCATAGAACCCTGAAGTATTAAAGCATAATCAAATGCCAAGGTACTGAATAAAAAATGTTAAGAGTAGGTAAGAGATGGGAAAGATAAGTATAGGTAAGGTAGGAGTCATTTGTGAATATATGTGCCCTTTTTCTTAAGAATCTGCTATTGCACAGAACAATATCGTCTGTAGAAGACACGGGATAGCATGTCCATAGAACTTCTTAAAACAAACGTGGCAATCACTGATCTAAATGATGACAGTGTTATTAGTCTAAACTAAAAAGATTAAATGAATAAAGAGCATTGGGTCATGAATGGATGATTTCAAAATTGTGTGCATGGCCTAGGTAAGCCAAAAACCTTGTCTAGTGAGAATATCCTATATTATCAGCTTAACTCACTGCCAAATACAATTACAACTGGTAT
>CM053583.1:88845852-88880591 GCA_028627135.1 Pseudochirops cupreus
ATATGGTTCCTCGTAGCCAAGCTGACTTTAGTGGGAAGTGTCTTTGTGTGCTGAAGGAAATGAATTTTAACAAATTTTCACGAGGTATTAAAGAACTTATGAACATCCTTACCCCTTCAATTACCCTGTATTACTGAAGGCATGTAGATATAATGATTGGGATTTGGACTGAGGAAGGAGAGGCAAAGATTACATAACACACCACCTAGAAGTTTGAAAATGAAAAGAAGAGAAAATGGATGATGGTTTAGGAGGTAGCAAGGTCAGAAGAAAATGATTGTTTTATCTTGTTTTTTTGTTTTTGTTTTTGCTTTTTGGAGGGGGGAAGGGAGGGCAATTGGGGTTAAGTGACTTGCCCAAGATCACACAGCTGGTAAGTGTTTAGTGTCTGAGACCAGATTTGAACTCAGGTCCTCCTGACTCCAGGGCCAATGCTCTATTTACTGTGCCACCTAGCCGCCCCTATTTTATCTTGTTTTTATGTGTATGAAATGATGAGAAAAAACCAATAGCAAGAGGTGGGGAAGAGGAGTATGAATCATGGTTATAAGTTAGCCTTGATAATTATAAGGATTACTTGGATTTTGAAGGGGAATAACAGAGGATATGCAATGGATATAAGCAATTCAGAGAAGTAGGAAAAGGAGCTTGAAGGACATGGCATCAGATGACCTCCATCTTCTTAGTAAAGAAGTAAAGGGGATCATCTGCTGAGAGTGAGGTAAGATATTGAGTTTGGAAGCCTGAGACTCAAAGAGAAGTCTTGTATCAACTATGTATTGTAAGGAGCAGACCAGAGAATCAATAAGGTGAACAAGGACTTTTGTGTATCCCTGAGAGCCAATTTGAAGGTAAGTGGTATGAATATTTCATGCATCAAATCATCACAGTTTCATGAAATTCATCCTCTGAGGTTAGATTTGAATTTTGGAGATATAAATATCATTCCAGAGCAAGGTTTTGTGATTAAGGTGAATGAGCAAGCTGAAGAACATAAACATGAACTTTGACTACATAAAGTTCTGCACTTTTTCCCCTGGATAGCTCAAAAACTGCAATAGCAAACAGTAGTTGTCTGTGGTTCTGAATGTGTTAAAACAGGCTGGAGTTTGGCTGGAGTTGTTCACTGGAGTTTGGCAGTGAACACTACATGCTGCATGTCAATAATTCCCCTGAAAGTCAAGGTCTCCCCTACGTTCTCTTTTTCCTAATGACATCCAAAAAGATAGCAACTATACTTATCCAGGAATTAGCCCTCATAGCTGTATTTAGGGAGCCCAGATACCTGGCTGATTATCTTTTCCTGGCTGTTCCGTAGGATAGCTGGAACATTTCCCCAAGACTAGTGGCACTTTGCATTTGCCATGTAATTGAGAACTGCCTTCTGGATGACCTAGACCTTCAAATATCTAGGAACTAGATTTTCTTTCCTCCATCATAAGGGGAAGGGAATGGCAAGTTCTTAGGTCCTGAGCTCTCTTTTAAAACAGATATTCTTGTCTACTGTGTTTTCCAGAATATTGGATTCTCTTGTGCTAACACTGGTCTTTATATAAGCATAAAGTTGGAGAAACTGGAGAAGTTTTCATACTGGTCCTTAACAGGTCAAGTCACTTTACATCAAAGAAATAGTTTCAGAGTTGCTTCCTTCTAAAATGATGTCTAACTTCTGTGATTCGGAAGGCCCACCTGCAACCACCGCTACAGTGAAAATGTAGAACAGCAGTTTTCAAATGCTGGTTCTGAAAGCTATTTAGAAAGTGGGTTTCCAAAAACATTTTGAGCAATGGGAGAATTTTTTAAATAAGTATACAGATCCCCAGTATGACTATTTTGTAAGACAAAATCAACTTGAGTGTCTTCAATGTAAAAAAAAAATCAGTCATTTTTGGAAGTTTTTTAAGAGACAGAACAATTGATAGAGGGGAAAGGAAGGAAGGAAAACAGGAAGGAGAGAAAATTAGTTGGGAAAATATTTGTTTTAATTCACTGAAATTCCTTTTAAAGGAAATTATTATATAGGATAATTATTCATTTTATTCATAATGAACTAAATTAATTATTTTTGCACATAATGAATGTTTACATTTCTGTTTTCAAATCTTGGTACATAAATGAATGGTTTTAGCTTTTTCAGATTAGTTCAGCAACATAGTGACCATGATATATCTGTTGCCCAGAGACTATAGTTCTTTTTCACACAAGTCAAGTGGCTTTAAGTAAAAAGGATACAAATCAAATTACTTTTTATGGGCTTTTATACTTAATGATGGAATAAGTATGGGTACACAAAACACAGTGTCAACAACTTAGGATTTGAATAAGTGGCAAATTAGATTCTAGCTCTTACACTGGACAGCCATTAAGCTAAAAGCTGAACTTAATTTTTTTAAGTACTTAATAAATCTTGTCTTGGTAAGCAATTTAGACTGAAAACACGTTTTGCCAATTATTGATCATGCAGACATTTTACCGTATATCAACTTGCATTAAATAGTTTATACATCATATACTTATCTGCTATTTTAAATTCTCAGTTCCATTTTTATACCTTAATATTTTCTCATTTTATACATATAGAGACCAGTGGAAACTGGGACATGTGCTAGGGAAAAGGGAAATACTTTAAAAGTCTGATTCACTAGTAAAAACACGAGTGCATGGACTCGGGTTATGGCTACTAAATCTTCAGAAAGGGTGAGGTGCAAGAAATATTTCAGAAGAAATTTGTAGACACCACATAGAACACTAGATATTCTGTATGCTCCAGATGAAAATTTAGTAGATTTAATATCTTGCTGCGTGTATTCAAATCATTCTATAACTTTCTTAGTAAGAATGCAAGGATAATTTTTTTTAAACCTCAAGGAGATTGTTATATAGGGGAAGATAAAATGCATACAAACAGCTATAATAGGCAGTTTGTAATAAATGTTGTAAGAGAAGTACACAGACTTGGGATTTTCAAAGGATGGAACAACCACATCTAATTAGAGGAACCACAGTGTTAGAGATAAAACACTGAAATTGAAGTATGGAGATCTGGCTTCCAGTACTTGTTCTGCCAACAACTTGATGTGTGACTTTGGCAAATCTCTGCTCTTTGACCTCAGTTTTCTCATCTACAAAATGAGAGAATTGAATTAGTTGATCTTTAATTCCCCATCAGGAGTTTGACATAATTTGTAGCTGCAACTCAATGAGATTGCATGCTCAATTGAGGGCATGATCCATGTAATATACTATTTTTGTATCCTCACAGGCCCCAGTATAATATTTGGCACTCAGCTATTATTTGATAAATATATCTATTGATATTAATAAATATTGATAAATCATTGAAGAAAGAGAATAAAGACAGAAGGAAAGTGAGGTGATGCTAAGAAATATTCTCAAGGGGAAATTGATCTTATTTTTTCCTTCTGTTAGTAACTTTGGCACTTTTTCTTTTAAAGCTCTTTTCTTCAGTACTGTGCCATAAAATATTAAATGTTACAAGAGCCTAGAACTGCATTATAAAATTGTCACTTTTCAAAGGCACTGGGATCTTTTTATTTAAAAAAAAACCTTACTTAAAGTACTCATAAAGAAACCCATAAGAGTAACCCATCTACTTCATCTGAAACTATCTTTCTATATAAATATAGATGAGAAAAGATTCGATTAAGCAAATTAATTATTGCCTACCTGCTCTTTTCATGGAAGGAAGTCATTATGATGTAATGGATAGAAAACTGACTTTGGAATAAGGAAAACCTGGATCCAACCACTGCCTCTGATACAAAATAGCTATCTGGCGTTTATATTGCACTTCAGTGTTTTCAAAGTGCTTTATAAATATTGTCTCATTTGATCCTCACAACAACCCTGGAAGGTAGGCACTAGTATTATCCCCATTTTATAGATGGGGAATCCTAGGCAGACAAAGATTGTCTTACTTAGCCCGTTGTCACAAAGCTAGTAAGTGTCTAAGGCTAGATTTGAACTCAGGTCTTTTTAACTCCAGGTCCAGTATTCTGTCCACTGTGCTACATAGTGCCAACTAATTGATGAGACAGTGTGATGTATGATAGGTGATACATACTTGCTCTGAGCAAGTCACTTAACCTCCCAGTGCTTCAGATCATTCTCTAATTTGAGGCATGCAATAGTCATTGATCTGCATTAGGAGAACAAATTTCCATCCAGGGAGTCCCTTTCAGTGGTGAAATCACAAAACTGCAGACCACACGTGCTCTTTCATTTCTCTGTTGATTATCTCCAATTTATCCTGTATGTATCTTACATGTACATAATTGTTTTCATGTTGTTTCCCCATTAGACTTTGAATCTGTTGAGAACAGGAGCTGCCTTTTGCCTTTCTTTGTATCCCTATCACATAACATATGCTTGATGCATAGTAAGAACTTAATAAATGCTTGTCAGCTGACTCACTGATATTATGTTAGACCTTGGGGGTGGAAAGACCGAAAAAATGACAGGTTCTCTACCCCCAAAGATCTTAAAATCTAGAGTATAAGAAGTATACAACTATATTGCAATGTAGGAAATGTAGCTCAGAGTGGCCAGAGAGATTCAAGGAAAAAGAAATCCAATATATTGATATCAAGAACCATAGAGCAAGAAGAACAATGTCCAGTGGATGGGTAGCATGTAAACCTGATAATCAAAAGGATATATATAAAATATTTGTTCCCCATTTCATTCCATACCATGTAAATAGAGAGGGAAATGGCATTAGAGTGGGAAAATGTAGTTCAAAAATTTGCCTTCTATAGGTACTGGAGAGGATTAAGTTCCTACTATTTCATGTAGCTCTTATCAACCATCACATTCATAAAACTCTTGAGACTCACTAATCTCCCCCAGTTCTCTTTGAAGTAGGTAGATGGCAAGTCCCATTATCCCCATTTTTCAAATGGAAATGATAATACGTACCTTTCATTGTTTTCCATTTGAAGCTTATATTGATGAAAGCCGAGCTGCTTGCAAGTAGAGGAGACACGAAGAAATCATCCCATTGATATGAAAAGCATGATGACGAGTTTTTTATTAAAAAAAAAACCTAAGGTAGATATTTGAGTTCCTTTGATATAATGCCCACAATTATGAAAATTCTACTCTCTAAAGTTAAAGTATACAGTGACCCTATACTTACTCACTTAATTGTTTTAAATGATGTGACAACCTTATTCTAACTGCTTTCAAACATTTTCTTGAAATCTTATTACCATTTTAAAATAATGAAAACTTGAGCTGTAAGTCCTCCTATATTTAACATTCATTTTCCTCTGTGCTTATTTCAATAGTATAATCAAGAGTGAATGGACAAAAATTATAGTGTTCACATCTGACTCTTCATCACATAAAAATACACATCTTAAATGAATCTTTAAACATCTTTTTTTCTTCCAAGGACAAAACTAGAAGAAAAAATACACAGAAAAACTAAAAACTTTATTTCGCTTGTTCTTGTAAGAAAGGAATAAAACCAAAGCATAAATTAACACAATTTGATATATTTATTTTCAGGTCATAGATTTATACTGGGGCCTAGATGAAGATGAATGGGACAGTCCTGAACTCCAAAAGACCCGTATGAAGCTTTTAGAAGATTGCTTGAAAACATCTGCAGGTCCATGTTTTGTTGTGGGTATAAAAATAATGCTTTATATTTTTAACGTACATGAATGTGTTCATTTCTGATATTTGCAATACTTGAAGGTATCTCTGGGAAAAGGCAACTGCTTTTATTTCTGAAATATCTTGTTTTCTTCAGTGTGGGAAGTGTGAGATATCCTTCAGGTTTCCATATGAAATGCTGTAAATTACACTTTACTGTCTCTAGAGATCTTTGATCCTCATTCATATAGGTATTCCCTCCATCAGTACAGATCACTACTCAGCCATACCTTCTCATTCTGTGCAGTTCTTGTCCATGTCTTCCCATAAACCCCCCGTAGGCACCTACATAACACACTAGAAGTCTCCCCTCTTGGTCTTTTAACATTCAGCAATATCTGAGCAGTGTTCCTTAACATTAAAATTTTTGAAAGACTACTAAGTGGATAATTAATATTTGTTAGTAGCTTCCACATACCTTCTGATCAATAAGAATTTCAACCTCAGATCCATACTGATTACATTACAGCTTTACCATCAGACAAGGCCATTCTTCCACCAGAAAGTCTTCAGTTATAATCATCACACTGTTTGCCACTAAGCAATGTGTTTTCTTGCTCTTAGTAGCTGAAACAGCTCCAAAGTAAATGACTAAATTACTCTTCCTGCGAATAGAGACAGGTATTCTCTGGAAAAGTTCAGTTGTTTCTACTGTGACTTTCAGTTGAATGTTCATTATAAGATAGAAACTGCTATTTTGGAGTAGACTATTTTTAGTTCACCTTGATCCTACAAATGGTATGTATTTTACTTTCTATGAATTGCACTGGCATGAAGAGAACACTTTTTAGTAGACCAGTGTCTTTAAATCATTATAATAATAAGAGCTACATCACTCTTGGAAGGCAACTTTCTTTGGATTCCAAAGAGAAAATGTTACTTGCCATTTTGTAGGTAAGTTTTTCCTTATAATACAGGTTATTCATAGGCTAACTAACAGGTGTAGTGAATTTACTTAATAGGAAATATGAAGGAAGTAGAATATCATACTACTCATAACCAAAATAATGTTCACATAAGTGCATCAACAGATATAAAAAAAGTTTCAGGTAAGTATGTGTGTATATTTCTGTGTGAATAAATACATCCATAGGTATTTATGGGATGACAATTAGATGGTTTAATCTTTGATGGCCCTGCTAACCTAGAGTGTCCTACTATTTTGATGCTAGGCACTGTTTCATCTTTTCCTTTGTATCCCATGCACCTAGCACAGTACCTAGTACCTAATACATGCTTAATAAATGCTTGCTGATTGATTGAAGATGAGGAGTTAAAAAGGAAGAAGTAGTATTGCATAATCTGATTAGTTGAGGGTGAATTCCTTACAAAATATGGCAAAATGCCAAAAATAAAGCCACTTGGATGAAGAATTTCATGATTGTGCAGTTCTCTAAGGTATGGTTTTTAGTAAACGCTAGTTGAAGAGCGGAATCACAAAGGTTGACTGAAGGCAGCATCTTTGCTTTAGCTCCTCAACAATGCATTCATAAGAGATAAAATTCTGATAAAGAAAGCCAAGAAAAAATCACAATGAGTCATTTTCCAGCACAGGACTGAGATTTTCTATCTTAGGAAGATAGAGAGATCTGTGGACACTGGGGCAGGGACTGGCCAGGAAGTGACAATAGCAGGGATACTGGCAAGGGAGCATTCTAGCATCCAGAAACAGTAAGGGAACTAAACACCACATCAGGAAACACCTGGGCAGAAGGAGATTCCAGAGGCCCCCTGTGCTATCACTGGGAGCAAAAAGTACCAGCTGGTAGCTCTGTCTGTTGCCCATTACCCAATCCTGGATCACAATTCCAGTGCAGAAAGGAGTGGTCATGAGAAAGCAGAGGCCCTACTTGTGTAAGGAATAAGGAACAAATTCCAGAAACATAGCCATGATGTGTCTTTAAGCACAAGAACAAAGTAGGGATTTAGTTTTAACCTTTAGCCCTGCACATAAGTCTGCAATGGAATAAGCCAGGATAGGAGACCAAAACCAAGGAGAAGAGCTGAACCTTAAGAACCTTCCAGTGGGCTAACAGTGACTAAGTCCAGCAGCAGTCTATGAAAATGCAACCACACAAAAACCCAATAAACCCAAACTTGCTGTAAGAACTTACAAAATGCAGTGAACAATTGTCTCTCTGGATCACATTCCTTTAAACGCACCAAATTTTTATAGGCCCTCAGACTAAGCTATAAAAGCAGCAGAAGAACATAAAAAATGGAAGCTCAACCCAGACATCCCCCTAAAAGTGAGCAGAGTCCAATACGAACATAAAGTCTAAAGTCAAGAAGTAGACTAGAAAAATGAGCAAACAAAAAAGGAACCTGACCTCGAAAAGTTACTATGGTAACAGAATCTCGGATCACAAACATACAAGAAGATAATGACTTGAAAATATCTACAAGCAAAACCTTAAAGAAAAATAAAGACTAGTTTAAGTGTACTTGATAATATAGCAGCATTTGAGAATCAATTGCCTCTGTAGTCAAATACGCAGTTGGTAAGAGCAAAGAGCAAAGCAAACATGAAAAAATGGAATAAAAAAATAAGAATATGTATGCCCTTATATGAGCACCAACCTGAACTGTTTAAACAAACCACACTCTAAAAATCATATGAAATGGACAAAAGGAATGCCATAATTAAGATGTCATTAAAATAGGCTCAACCACTTCAACATTTATCTCTTGTCATCTGAAGAGACATAACACAAAGGTAGCACCTGTTAATATTACAAGAAAAATGTTATGGAAAATGACAGATTAGGAGTAGTATCAGCTTATAAAATAGTTAAAAGGAAAATAAAATTTTTGATAGCTCGGCATGACATCCAGCTAAACTAAATAATTCCAGTAGCTTTTTAGGTGAAATTGGAAAGAAAACTGATACAAAATGAAATCTGTTGTGGCATTTTTATTATTTAATTATATATTATGATATAACATATTGCCATATCATCTCAGCAGTGATTGGTGATAATGTGAAACAATCATATTTAGAAAATACCACCTAAAAAAAATCACTAGATTTGGTGTCAGAAAACCAGTCATGAACTGCCATTTACTAGCTGTTGCAAGTCCTTCAAATTCTTGGAAATAATTATCATGCTCCCCTGACTCTTCTTTTCTCCAGACTAAATATCATGAAATCATGTGATTGACTCTCACAGTCATCCTAGTTACCTGCCATTAGACAGCATCCTATCAGTTACCTACCTAAAATGTGATGCCCAAAACTTAACGTGATACTCTGCATATAGTCAGACAAGGGCAGACAATAATGGGGCAATCACCAGCCTAGTTCTGAGTATTGTTTTTTTTTTATGCTACCTATGATCTTATTTTAGGTTTTTTCCTGCTTTATTATTATGTTGACCCATGTTGAGTTTACTGCCCACTAAAGTCCCCACATCTTGTTCAGATAAAAGAAATCACCCCCATCCCCAATACTGTATGAAGTTGGGGGATTTTTTATATTTTAAACCCAATTTTACTTTTGCTTCTACTAAATTTCATCCTCATGGATTCAGCCCAACACTCTAGCCTGTCAAGCTCTGCTAAAACAGTCATGTATGTTATACCTTGTAGCTTTATGTTATCTGTCAATTTTATAAGCATAATGTCCATGCTTTTAACTAAGACACTGATGAAAAAACCAAATTGCACACAACCAAGTGTGAATCCCTAGTACTCCATATTTGAGGTATCTCTCAACATCAATATCAAAGCATCAATGACTAATCCTTGGATTTGACCATTTGACTAGTTCCAAATATGCCTAACTGTATTACTATTATTATGTTATTATCTATAACATACCTATCCATCTTGTGCATAAGATTAGATTGTCTGTATTCACAAGGGTAGCATGAAAGACTCTATAAAATGTGGAAAACTAAGTAATCTATATCAGTACTATTCCATTGATCTAACAGTCTTGTAACATGTCAAAAAAAAAGATATGTCCTGTTCTATGTCCACTAACTATTCTTTTAATAACATATACAAGAATTTTGCTAGGAATCTAAGACAAGCTCACTGGAACATAGTTTGCAGTTTATATTCTCTTCTCTGGTTTTGAAAATCAATAGATTTGCCCTTTAGTCATAGACCAATCATACTGTCCTATGTGCTATTCGTCATGCATATCACTCCATCTTCCAACCCTATACCCTTATACTGACTGTCTCTTTTGATTGAAATGATCTCTCTCCTGACCTCCACCTCTCATAAATCCTGCATTCCTTCAAAACTTAGCTGAAGTACAACCTTATATATGATGCTTTTCCTGATCCCTCAAATCCTCCCTCCCCAAAATACCTTGTACTCATTTTACATGTGTGGCAACACTTTTGGGGTCTCTTTCCCAATCTGCACTCAGACTAGTAAGTAGGGCGTTCAGAGTGAAAATAGCTACTTCACCCTTTAGGGTTCTAGAGTTAATCCTGAGATGCTGAAGGAGGGTTTTTCTAATATGATCATAAAAATTTATCTTGTATTCCCCTCAATATCAGCTAATCAATAGACATCACTTTACAAAGAGATATTTACTGAGAAGATATAGCAAGAACCAAAGTTAAAAAAAACCAAATTACCAAACTGAAGCACACCCTCTTCCACTACCTCAGTTTCTGGAGAATGGACTCAAATTAAACATGTTTACTACTAAATATTCCCTCCACCAAGTTGACTTCTTCGTGGGATTGCAAAGCAGATGGACAAATTGCTCCCTTGCTTGCAATATACAATGTCTCAGCTGCTAGAATGATTCACAGAGCGCAGATTGAGGCAGAGATGGTGGTGGGGGAAGCAGAGGGAAAGGAATGCAGGAATTTGTTTTGCTCGACTACATGTATGTGCAAGGGTTTTGTTTTCCTTGCTTTCTAATTGGAGGTATATAGGGGTTAAAAGGAGATAATATGATCCTGAAAATAAAATAAAATTGAATATTTTTTAAAAAGCCAGGAAAAGTTCATTAAATATCCCCCATAAATATTTGTATTTTATAGAGGGATCCTTGGAAATGTAAACTCTTAAACCTAAAGGAAAAATCATTAGTAGTAGATGCCTGGCCATCTTTCTATCCATACCATTTACTTAAACTAGTGTATTTATATACTTCAATGTACACATTGTACATCAAGGTATTGTGCTTATCTCAGGATGTCTTCAATATTCATTCACCTAAAAGCAAAATCAACAAAAAATTATGCACCAACTTTCCTTCCACTTTAGTCTTGGCTTGTAGCCTTTTCAAATTAAATAATTTACCATCAGTTCAGTAGCTAACCTTGATGTCATTTGCATCCTCATTGAAGGTGTCTGACAACATTGCTGAAAATATCATGCTAAAAAAAAAGCATGGAAGCAAGCACACAGCCTTGCTTCACTCCACTGGTGACTGGGAAAGCACAAAAGCACCTTCCATTATCCAGAACACATGGAAGCATGCCATCATGAAACCATGTGCACTCATTGCAGCCTCTGAGGCTGAGATGTAATGAAAAATAGGCTGATTCTCAGCTGCTTGTGCTAATTTTGTCCTAACAATTAACATCAAGAAAACAGAGATTCTCTACCAGCCAGCACCACACCATCCATACATGGAACTATTGGTTAAAGCAAATAGAAAAATAGTGAATGCTGTGGATAATTTCACTTACCTTGGCAGTATACTTTCTAAGGATATGCACAAAGATGATGAGGTTTACATATGCATTACCAGAGCTAGGTCAGTATTTGGAGTCTGAAAGAAAGTGTGGGAGAAAAGAGGTATTAGACTGCCTACCAAACCAAAGATCTATGTAGCTGTTGCTAACCTCATTATTGTATGCCTGTGAAACCTGAACAGTATACCAGTACCATGTCAGGAAACTGAATCATGTTGATTTGAATTATCTTAGAAAGATTCTGAAGATCACCTGGCATGATAAGGTACCAGACACTACAGTCCTTTCTTGAGCTAAACTGCCAAGCATTCAAACTCTACTGCAGAAAGCACAAGTCTGATGGGTAGGTCACATTGTTCAAATGCCAAACATATATTTGCCTTATAGACTGTTTTATGGAGAATTCACACAAGGCAGACATTCACATGGAGGTCAGAAGAAGTGATATAAGGACATTCTCAAGGTCTCTCTGAAGAACTTTGGAACTGATTGTGTGATGCAGTAGACATTGGCAAAGGACTGCCCAGGATGACATGCCTGAACCAAAGAAGACACCAAGTTCTTTGAGCAAAGCAGAATTGCAGTAGTGCAAAAGAACCATGAGATGGATAAATTTAGAGACATCGACACCCCGAATGTTTATGTGGAGTATGTGTGGTAGTACCAACCTGTGGTAGAGCCTTCTAAGCTTATATTGGATTCATCGGCCACAATCAGACACACTATATCTTGACTCCAATATAGTGAGGTCATTTTGGTCCTCTTATAGAACAAAGGATGACAACCAACCAACCTGAAAGCAAGAAAGAATAATAACACAAAAGAGACGAAAATAGCAGCCCTGTGTGTTCACAGACACATGGCAACAGGGAGAGGAGGAACTTAGCTAACTGGTACCAATAACAGCATTTCTTCTTATTCCTCACTTGAAAGTTCCCAGGCAAGAGAGAGATTTCTAATATGTATTTGTATTCACAATCACAATTCTAGCTCAACATCCGGTGAAAAGATGTTTGATTATAACATAGTACAACGGAGACCATGCCATAGTGTACAAGAGAAGTTTAAGGAAAGTGGAGGCTATTCAATCATTTTAGGGGTTGGGATGCTCTTCAAGGATTACTGTTAAGGTAAAGTTTGGACTAGATCCTTTAAAGCAGTGATTTTTAATCTTTTTTCTTTCCCAATAGTCTGGTGAAGGATATGAACCTCTTCTCAGGATAAAATTTTTACATAAATAAAATAAATTAAAATGTGTCAAATAAATAAAATACATAGGATTACAAAGGAGACAAATTATTTTTCCCATAACATTACATAAATTCCTATTACATAAAAGTTTTTCCCATCCAAGGCTATGGATCACCCTGGAATCTATATATAGGTACTTGAAGATATGTATACTCCAGGTTAAGAACTCTGGTTTCAAGGCCACTAGATCATCCTTATCAATGGTATTATAGGACTCACTTGTTATTTTGCCCTCAGCTTTGTGTTCTAAATAAATGGTTTCCCTGGCTCAAGCTAGTATATAATCTCAAATCTGAATCTTATCATCATGGACTAACTCTTTAGTGCATATTTTCATATATTAGCATATATTTTCACATTAGCAACAAATCCTTCAAATTACAGTAGCTTCTGAAATACTCTGAAGAACATTTGAGAAAATTTATACCACTTTGCATCAGGGTTTTAGGACCCAAAGGGACCTTGAATGCCAGTATTCTAATCACCTCTTCTCCCTTCCTGACAATTTTTTTTAGCAGATAAAAAAGCTGGGACCTCAGATCATTATTTGATGTGCCAAAGCTAATAGAGTTAATTGAAGGCAGAGATCAGAACTAGACTCCAGATTTTGAGTTCAGTGTTTTTTTCCACTAACCAAACAGAATCAAAGTGTTTGCCATAGAATGATCATTGTGTTATGTTCCTTTTTGTTGCATTCTCAAATACTGTTCAGGTACACAAAATAAAGTTAAATTTATTACTCATCTATTTCACTTCATAATAGGAGGTAAATTGTCCAGGCCATCATCAACACTTTCATAATTTATCGTGTAATCCTGTAACAAACAGAATATTAATATTTTTCTCTGAGCAATCACTATTCCTTATAGGATAGTAGAACTTAGTCCAAGCTTTTCATTTTTACATATGAGGAAACTGAGGTGTAGAGAGCTTAAGTAGCTTTCCTAGAGTCATACAGACAGTAAACACATTTAAAATGCGGGTCTTTGGATTCCAACTACACTACACTGTGCTGCTGCATTTCTGTATCCATGCCGAGTAATATGCTTGTAAAGTTGACGAATATAGTGTAGCAATACTTAACTGTTGTTTCTTGCATCTCTACACATCTACTCACACAGAAAAGTTCCTATCTATTGTACTGAGCCGAGGCCTGAAGTCTCCATATGCCTCTGGAAGTTCACCATTGGCAGTGCGCTCTGACAAGTCCAGGAAGCCTTTAACTAACTAGGGTTTTGACATCAATTAAGAATAGCAAAATGTCTTGATATTTCTAGGCATGTTTGTTTAATGATGAGGACACTGCTGAAGATGTGCCATAGCTTCACATTCCATATTTTGAATGCAAAGGTCTAAGAAGACTGTCAACCTGATATCAGCAGGTACATCACAAGACTTTGGTTTTACTGTAGTATTGAGTTTTCTATAGAAACTGAAAAACTGGAGCAAGAAAGGACTATATATTCATGGCTTCCCTGGGTCTCCTTGATCCATATCTGACATATTGAAGACTATTCTAATTAGTTCCTAAAGGACTCATTTTTCCTCAAGATTTCCCCCTCTTCATTTTCATAATGAAGATGGAACCATTTTCACTCCTTAGCATCAATTTATATCTGACCTGATCGATTTGCATCAAGTTGATTTTTCATAATTATAAAAGAATAATGCATGTTAAATCCCTATGGAAAAAGTATTGTTTCAAACCTGGTCTTTTGAAAGAAAAAAAATCCCCTTTAGTTAATTAAATGTTGTCAGCATTTATGATACAATATATGTGTATGTATATATACATACATACACATGCTGCCTATCCCTTTCTATTATTATTAATAACTTCTCAATAATTTCTAAGGATTTTATTATTACTTATTTCTTCTGTAGAAACTAGTATCATATCCTAAATATGACATTTCAGATAACCTAAGTACTTTGTCATATAAGGCAAATGTATCTGCATTTTCTCAAATTTATCAAATTATTCTCTTGTCCTTAAATTAAAGTGAAAATTCTTACCCACCTCTGAGAAAGCAGGCTGAGTAACTATTAGGAAAAGCCTCTAAATTGCAATTACTACAAAAATGGCCATTAATTAACCAAAAATTCAAATCCAGATGTAAAATCAGGAGAGGTCCTCATTAATAAACAGCAGGGAAGAAATGGTATCTTAATTGGCTTCAGGAACATCATAATTAAAGTCTCAGGACCTGAACATTTTACTTAAATGTAGCAAATGAGGTAAATTTAAATGAACCTTAGTAGAAGCATAGGATTTCATGCTGAAAGGTAATTATTGAACTAGATAGCCTTTGAGGTCTCTTCTGAGTGACTCTGTGATTGTGTGGACCTTAGAGATTACCAAATCCAATTCCTTGACTTTATAGATGAAGAAACTGAAACTTAGTGAGGGACAATGATTTTCCTCAGTTCACACAGGAAGTAAGTAGCAGAACCAAGATTTGTCCCCAAGTCCTCAGAGGTAGGATCATCACCTATGCTTTGGAAGAAGTATGCATATTGAAATATAGTTAAAACTTAGATATTGTTCAAATTGACTCTGAAATATCTTCTAATAACTCTTACTAAGTAAGTTTTACTAAATGTAATTTATTTTACTTGCCTTTGTTGTAATTGTTATCTGGAATAAATCAGCCCTACAAATAAGGTATGTGGCACCTGTTTAAGAGCCTACTAGACTTTAACTCAGGGTCATGAGTAAGGCTTATTATGATAGAGGCATGATGGATCCCACACCACTCCATCCTCTCAAACAGAAACAGAGAGAGAGAAACACTGTAGAGATACTTGGAACCCAAAATTTACAAAATGCACTTCTTGTGCTCCAAAATAGATTCTGCTGTTGAAATGTTGCTCTGAAAACATTTGTAAAACTCAATAAAGATTGATGTTGTTATTTTTTTAAAAACATCACTCTTATGTTTCTTTCTAGTTCTCTTAAGGGATCAAACCAACCTCTTTTCTAAAACTGTTCACAAGAAAAAGTTTTCAAATTTTCTCTGGGACAGAATAATGATTTCTGACCTTTATTCTAATTAAATCTGTCAAAGTATCTCAGAAATTGTAATGTGTTAACCATTTTCCCTTTGCTCATTTTATTTGTGTATCATCAATAATCACAAATGACATGAATTAATTCAAGTTTACTTGAGTACAAGAAGTGTGTGACAGATATAATATTAGTCTTTGAAATCACAAACTGATCAGCTAAACTAAGAAGCTTCTATGCAGTTTCTCTGGAGAAAATTTTATAATAGGTCCTCAGAAATATGTAAGCATCTTTATTCTTAGAGCCAGTCTGCATGTTATTGAATTCTCAAAAGTTTTTCTGGCAAACAGAAATTAAGTCATAGGAGGGTCAGTTCTTTGTACTTAAAAACTTTACTTCCATATTGAACCATAGCTATAATCAGAGTAATCAAAACTCAGATTAAGAGCCATTTTCTATACGAAACCTTTCCTGATCCCCTCAGCAATCAGAACCTCCCCCCCAAAAAAAGTGTTTCTTGTTCATATATTTTGTATATAACTGACATGTGCATGTTACCTTCTCCAAAAGAATGTAAGCTTCTTGAGGCCAGCAACTTTCGTTTTTGTGTTTGTGCCTCCAACACTAAGCACATAGTACCTTTTAATGCTTATTGTGCTCATTGAATGGTGAATTGAGTCGTGAAATGTGAGAGAAGAAAGGAAAATGTAAAAAGTTTAAGAGCCACTCACATTTCTACTCCTTGAAATACAATGTGTGTTAAATAGGGCAATAGTATAGAATATGTTAAAATATGCTAATGTGCAAGCCTTTGCTAAGATCTACAATGATGACTTTAAAATAGGTATGTCCTCATACTTTGCTTTCTAATAGTTTTTAATTTACATTTTATTTTAGTTACTGCCTTTATTATCTCTAATGCATCAGTTTATTAAAGCTAAAGATACTTAATGCTTTATAATAATGTTCTTCCCTAAAATGAAGTTTTGTCATGTTTATTTTTCTGTGTTAATGGATAGTTCTCATCACCTGGTTTCTTTTCTTTTGAATTTGATTTAATTTACATGGGACCCATGAGATTTATATCTTAAATTTGAGCAAGGGAGGTCACTAACAACACATTTTCCCAGGTATTGAGAAAAGTAGAGCTTTTGCTTTCATCTTGTATATTCTCTACAAAAAATAGAATCAGATATTCCCCACCCACTGCTATAGACAACCTATGTAGCTTGAAGCAGAAGAACGTGCAAACAGAGTAAGTAGACCTATAAGGCTAAGGGCATCAGCTCTGCTCCACCTCTCCCGTACTTTATGCAAGTCCAGAATCCTAGACATATCTGAGATAAAACTGGGCTTCAGAGTACGATGTGGCAAAATATTGTTCATCTGTAAAAGAAAGTGATGTTTTTGGTTCTTTCTTGCCTACTAATGCATAGTGAATTCTTTATCATGCTTCCTTTTAAAAATATGCATTCCTTAAAACATGAAAGAAATTAGTGAAAATTTAATATAAAATTATTCTACTTCCCTAGGATTCCTTGTGATAATGAATAACAGTATTTTAATAACCTATCTTCAGTCTCTTTCTATCCACATTTAACTGTGTTTCACAGGTAAAAGAAGACTTTAACCACTAGGTGGCACAGTAGGTGGTAGGCTGGATTTGAAAGATATGTATTTGAATACTGCCTCTGACCCCAGCCACATGCCCTGGTAACTTATTTTAGGGGAAAGACCATCAAGGAAGGAATAAGACCTATGGTTGAGATAGGAAAATGTTAAGAGAGGGAAAGACACAGAGAGATAGAAAAGGAAGGAAGGAAGGAAGGAAGGAAAGATCGATGGAAAAGCTTTCCTATTCCCATTTTGCTTCTGCTTTCTCTATTAAAAAGAATCTCATGGGTCCCATGTAAATTATCATTAGGAAAAATGGTTAACAGATATTGAAACCCAACACAGGTTAAAATAATGAGCTAACAAGATGAAACCTAGTGGCAATAAATGTAATATCTTCTCCTTGGATTAAAAACCTACTGTTCAAGCAATGGATTAGGAAAATATGATTTGCCAATAGTGCATATGAAAAGAGACCTGAGAGTTATTGTGAGCAGCAAGTTCAATATGAATCCATAATATGATATGATGTCATTAATAGAAGCATATTTCAGCAGCAGCATTGCAGATACTAGCCCCACTGTACTTGCTCGAATTATATCTGGACTGGTATAATTTAGAATGGATATTTAGAAACTGGAGCATGTTTAGAGGAAAGAAATCATGATAGTGAAGGGACTCAAAATGATTCCATACCAGGTTTGGTTGAAGTAATTGTGTATGTTTAGCCTGAATAAGAGAACGTTTAGTAGGAACATGATGGTAGTCTTCAAAAGGAACAAAGGATTACTTACAGTTATTCTGCTTGCCCCTACAAGGCGAAGTTTTTGGCTGGTGTTTCCCCCACCACCACTACCATATCAGTGGTCACATGGGGGGAAATGGTGAGCAATGAATGGGAATTGCAGGGAAGGAGATTTAAATTCAATACAGTGAAAACTTCATAACAGATCTGTGCAAAATGGAATGGGCTACCTGGATAGACAATCACTGGAGGTTTTTAAGCAAAGATGGATGACAACCTATTAGGAATATATTAGGTGGGATTTATACTTAGGGTAGGAGTTGGACTAGGGGAACTCTGATGTCCTTTCCTTTCCAGAGTGTTCATTAAGCTTCTTATTTATCTTAAGATTTTTATTAAGATTTTGTGAAAATGCCCTATTTAGCAGACATTGATTGACAAGTCTTAGTTCTCTTTCACTCTCTAAGGTTTCTCAAATGGAAAAGCATTGTAATGTTTAGTTTAGTTTTGTTTTTTTTAAAGCACTCAGACTTTTCTTTATGAAGACTGAGTAGTGCTACAGGACTTCACTCAATCCATTGAACCATCCTTTTTTAATAAAAGTCCCTTGACGTCAAGGACAAGCTAGGAACTTATGCTTCCTTGAAGCACTATCTATAGCTGGACCCAAAGCAAAAAAGTCAATTGTGCCCTTCTGATGGTTTCTCCAGTCTATTGTACGATAAACCTTTTGCACTTTGCTTTATTCTCTGTACATATTTTTCTGAGTGACCTTTGAGTCTGAGTGACTTATAATTTAGGGCCGCTTGTCAAAGTGCTTTTTTTTTCAATATCCCCCATGAGGTCTCTCAGAATGTAATTTCTATAAATCCTTAAGAACTGTGTGGTTTTTGCTGTAATCCTTGATTGCTCCTTGTGCTCAGCAACTCAACTTCCTAGAAAATGAAGAGGCTGGAAAAAAATGAACATTTTGGTGACATATTCATGAAGGTTTGTTGCTTGTTTAGAAGTTGTCTAGCATGTAAAAAATGATTTTATAACTCATTAAAATTAAAAACTATTATATTAATGACTGAATTTCACTATTGTTGATGGCCTGAAATCCGCATGCTGGATATAGTGATTGGCATATAGTAAGTACTTAATGAGTTTTTGTTGAATAATGTTGAATGATTTTAAATCAGAGATTCTGCTAGCATACTTTTAGACCAGTTAAGTGAAGTACAACAGAAGGTTGGCAAAAATCCAATTCCAAATGCTATTTAGTTCCAGTTAGCTGGAGAATGCTGTCAGAAAAATCAAAGTAAGATGTTATTTGGGAGTCAATAAGATATTTTGGTCATGTTGAATGAACTTTATGAATCCATCAAGGGAAGCGTTACATTCTACTTTATATCATTTGTAGTTGGAAGGGATTTTAGCAACCATCTTGTCCAACCCTCTCTTTCTGTCAAAGAGGAAAATGAGGCTCTAAGATGGGAAGTGACTTGCCCACGATCACACTGGTGACAGAGGTAGGATTCAAACCCAAATCCTGACTCCAAATTCAATATTTCTTTCACTCTTTCAGTTCCATTTGCCTCTCTTCTTAGGTTTTTGGCTGGTGTTTCCCCCACCACCACCACCATATCAGTGGTCACATGGGGGGAAATGGTGAGCAAACCTAATTATATTCAGCCTAGTCCATTAATTTAATTTGATATTTCATTCTGGTTTGAAAATAAAGAGAAGAATGGGTATCAAAAGTAGCACAGGTGAAGAGAACAGGAAGATTATAAACTTAAAGGTAGTGTGTATAGTGGAAAGCCAGAGGACCCAGGTTCAAATTCTCACTCTGCTGATTACCCTATGAGCTTGGACAAGTCATTTCACCAAGATGAGCTTCAGTTATATCTATAACATAAAGGGGTAGCACTTTTGGATTCTAAATCCTGTGATTTTTTTTTTTTACCTAGTATGGTAAGATTAGCTGTGTAGCTATGTACCAGTCACCTCATCTCTTTGAGGCTTAAGTTCTAGACCTATAAAATGAAGATATTGGACTAGACCATCTTAAAGGTTCCTTTCAGGTCTAGAGCCCATAACCTTACAAATATTTGGAGAATAAGAATAGGAAATGTGTACACAGTAGACTCCAACCATATTTACATGCCTTCAATCTGTCTCTTGGTCTGATAACAAAGAAACGTCTCTTGGACTTCCTTCTCAGACTTATAAGGTACCTTAAATACAGGCATTCAGTTGTTAGTCATGTTTTGTTTGTTTATTTCAGTCAAAGCACTTTGATAGTCGTTATAAGAAAAAGAAGTTCCTAATTTCCTGTGATTTGGTCAAGGTTTAAAAATGTAAAAATATATTCCTTGGAATCATGAAATTCCTGCTATTTATTGGTAGCTGATAACACTTGGCTGTGCAAAATTGAGTTGCATAAACATTACTTCCATTGGGAATTAAAGGCGTTTTACTGAATCTTCCAAAAAGCATGATTATCTCAGAACACATTTTTATCACAAAGAATTGCCACAGACATATTTTCAATTGAGTGCATTTGTCATTTTATTTCGATTCTTGATGTTAGACATTCAGGGATTGTGTGAGATTTATCTACTGTACTTATTCACCACACAGAATTTTGTTATTTCAGTATAAAGAGAGCTTTCCAAGGATTTCTATAGCTAAACTGTGCTAATGTTTTCTAGGGGTAATGTAATCCTAAATGTGTATTGAAATAAACTGCAGTTCACAGAAAAGATGAATTCCAAATAAAACTGTAGTGACACTAAAACCATGTTGAATTTATAGATGTTATCCCAGTTAGAAAATCAGGGTATATAAATTCAATCATTTCTTATCTCTCATAATGAAATATCTGGTCTCTAGACTCTGAAACAGATCTCTCTTTTTTTGGCTTATGTATTTGGCATTGATAATGCTGATAATGAAAACAGTTGTACTTCTATTCTGTATATAATTAAATGGGAATTTTAATATTTTAAATCTTAAAGTATTTCCATTTTGCATTTCTAACTAGCAATTCTTTTATCTTGAAAAGAAAATAACTTGTTGTCTGGTGGTGGAATTAATATTAACACAGATACATTTTCATATTTATTTTGTTGGGTAAAGTTGGGAATGGTGAGATTTTTAAATACACTTTTTAAAATGTCAGAGTTCCATCTAGTGGCCAAATTGTGTCTAATCCTATTTTATATCTTGGGCAGTTGGTTTGTCAAAAGAATTTATAAAATTTGTATATGACCACTCATAGGAATGGGCCTTGAAGGTCATCAACATTCAACATCCTCAGTATAGAGATTAGGAAAAATTAAATCTAGAACAATTAAGTGATTGGCCCAGGTATACAAGTTAATATCAGAGCTAGTATTACCTTAGCCTCAATTTACCATTTTGACCTTTCCTCCCACTACTTCCAGCTAAATTGTACTATTTTTCATTCCCTCTTCATGCATCACACTTTCCTGCCTGTTCATATTATCCTCTCTTCCTAGAATAGTCACCCTGTCTGTCTTATTCCAAAGCATCCTTCAAAGCCCAGATCATATATTATCTCTTGTATTTGATGTTTCTTCATGTACATAGCCTGAACTAATCTCTCCCTTCCCAACTCCCATAACACTTCATATTTTTCATCTTTTACATTTTTCACATTTACATTCTACCTCATATCCTATGTCCCTACATATGTTTTCTCCCCTAATAGATTATGAATTGAAGACAGTAGCACATTGTAAATCACAAAGTGGGTTCTGTTATTCTACTCTCATCCCCCACTTCTTTCCTATAAGTTTCATGATTTCATTTTCTTCTTTGTCCCTTTCAAAACACCTAGCATAATGCCTTATACAGTGTGACACTTATAATAAATACTCTTTGAATGAGTGACTAGAATGAGATTAACTCTGAACTTTACAGAAAAATAATAAACAGATTTTCCAGGTTTTTCGAAGGGATGTTGTTTTCATTTTGTGTTTGAGAAAAAATAGTGTGGCTATTCTAAGACTATGTCTGCACATATGAGGAGTGTATGTATATGTGTATTGTCCTTGTAAGTTCTGCGTCTCCATGAGTCTGTCTAGGTATGGCTCACAGGAAGGCATGAATACATGTCTCTAGAGTCTTCTCTATCTATCCTTCCCCAACAGAGACTTAGATTCCTGTCAGGAGGAGAAGCAGGAGATTGGCATCACAAGACTGGTCATTGTACCCCCTCAGAGAAAGAGTACCATTCTAGGGGAGATAATTTTTAGGTTCAAGCTGCTCTTCTTATCACTATCTCTTAATGGGGAAGGAGGCCCCAAGTTAAACATCCAAGGTTTAACTCCCTTCCCACCAACTGTCAGTTACGTAAAGACCATATAAATTCATTAGCAAGTAAACTCATTTATCCAACCCAATAACAAGCAGAAACCAGAGAAGTTATAGAGATGACAATATTACAAAGCAATATGCAGAATGAATGACCTCTCCCACTCAGACTGAGAAATCTCAATTCAACCAAGAAAGTCTCACATCTCACCTAACGGGAAATTCCCCTAAAGTCTCTAGTGTGATAAATTGGGAACTGGGACATAATCAAGGTGCTGGCTCCTCTACAAGTCAGCTCCTTCTCAGAGTCTTTTTCTCCCTCCAGAGAACTCTTCCTGTGAAACCAAAGGGACAATGATGTCTTCTCTCCCAAGTTCTTGCCAACTCCACCTCTCTCTGTATTGAGTAATCAATCTCCACCAATGAGGAAAGGCATACACAAATAGACTGAGCCCCAGGTTACATACATAATACCAAAATAACCTATTAAATGTAAAAAAGTGTGACTGCATAAAATTGTTTCACTGAATTTAAGAGTGTAGTTACAACCTAAGTCATTAATATTTTAATTTTCACAGAAATTCTATTGCATTTTGTTCTAGAGACCTATTTCATAAGATTACTAAGATCAGTTATAAAGTTTTTTTAAAGTAAAAAGCATTATATAGACATCAGGTGTTGGTGTTTAGCAGATATGCCACATTATATGATAATCTTTTAACCATTTTCATTTTAAAAAATTACTTTTCAGACAGATTTTATAGTGATTAATGTTTTCATTATCATTAAGGTCACACACTACACTACAGTATATAATTACACCTGGATGTTTTTCTGGAAGCATTCCTTTAAAAAAAACTAACACCATCATCATAAATACAATCAACACTAGAGTTTCAACTGTAGGACTTTGCTTGTTCTCAACCTCATAAGAGCTAGAAACCAGTGTTTGATTTCCTTTCAGAGTAGGGAGATTTGTGTAAATGTGTAAAATTAACGTTCCCAATTGGTTGTTGGGTTCCCTTGGGAATAGAGTAGTGTGCAAATAAAGGTGTTGTATTATTACTAACTCATTAGACCCCCACAGAGTGAAAGAACCCTGAACATATTTTATGGCCCCTTTAAACCTTAAAAACCATAATAGCAGCTAAATACCATGCAATTTATAATGTTACATGTTATCAAAGTGATTTTACTGAATTAAAAATGTAATTCATGCTTAGGATTTTCTCTTCCCAATTCACCTCTTCTTCCTTGAAATCTAAGGTAAGCATGCTAACTTTCTGAAAGCTATCATTCCATATGGCATTTCATCTGACCTGCCTTCCTTACTTTGGTCTGCCTACTAAGCTAACTTTGAGGCTTCTACTTCACTATAGTAAACTCTTTCATAGCTTAATCCACCCCACTTTCCATCTGCAGTTCTATTTGGTTTCACCTCCACAGAATATGATGCCCCTCTCAGGTTAAGCTTATCACCTGAAATTTCACCATCATGCTGCTAAGTTAGCTTTGAACACTCAACACCTTCCCAGTTCCCTCAGCCAACTCTTCCTCTGTTTGGAGGGCTAGAAAGTAGAGTACTACACTCCTCCCAAAGCTTTCCTTAATTAGAGGCTGAGACCTGGACCTTCTAACTAAGTCTTCACTTTCCATCTGTTTGGTTTCACCTCTACAGAATATGCTTTCATGCTGAGTATCCACCTGCGGCCCCCACTCACACTTTCAGCCTTCCTTTTTGTGTGTTGTCCTGCCCGTTAGATTGTAAGCTCTTCGAGGGCAGGGATGGTCTTTCTTTTTTGGATTCATATACCCAGAGTTTAGCACAGTGCCTGGGCACAGAGTAGGTGCCTAATAAATGTTTATTGTATTACTGTGTCGTAGATCCATTACATCAACAATTAGCTACTAATCCATGATATCAGAGGCCCTTTCCCAGGATACCCAAACAATCCCAACTGAACAGAAATTATGCATTCATTTGATGCAATCACTACTGGAGGTGTTCCAGACATGGAAAATAGCCCTATATGGATATATGGAGGTGACAAGTGTGTAGTGTGAGATTATGGGTCACATATTACTCTAGTTAAGCTGGAATGCAGATTGTATAAAGGGGAATACTGTGAAATAGAGCTGGAAAGGTACTTTGGAGCCAGCTTGTGGAGATCTCTGAAATGCCAAGCCTCTATTTTGTCTCCCCACTGGGAATCATTGAAAGTTATTGAGCAAAAGTAGCATGGTTAGACCTGTACATTAAGAAAATTATTTTGTGATCTATGTGAAAAAGAGATAGAATATAGAGAGTCCAATGGCAGGGAGACAAGCTAAGAGACTACTGTAACAGTCTAAATGAAAGTTGATGATGGTCTGAATTATGGTGATAGGATATATGGAGAGGAGAGAATTGATGCAAACAATATTATGGTGATAGCATCCAGAGGACTTAGTAATTGATTGGATAAAGGTGGAGGAAAATACAAAGATATGACTGAAATTTCACATCTATATTAGTGGAAAGATAGTAGTACCCTCAACAGCAGTAGGGCAGTAGGCATAAAGATAGGTTTGCTTGAGGTGCCATCAGGGCTAGATCTCAAGAGACAAATATGAGTTGGATATATGTATTCTGAAGTCATTTACGTACTCATTTGTTCATATGAATCTCATTGATTCAGGAATTCAGTTCAGAGATAATGATCTCAATCTATCCATGCCAGTTCATCCTGTGGACTCTTGTCCATCCGTGATTTCTCATATGTTATGGGAGATCTAACTAACATGCTAAAGATCTTGTTGACTTGTCATTGTATGGAATGAGTTACAGTTCATGTGTCATGTGATTTTCTATTGCCTTCTGTTATATTCATTATTAGTTCTATAGAGGTATTTTTATTCCATGGCTTACTGGCATATGGCAACACTGGTAGGATGTTGGTATTAAAAAGACAGAGCTTTGCTTTCATGGAAACATTGGGATCAGTAAAGAAGTTTTGTGATTTCCTAAAGGTTACCCAGCCTACTCATCATCTCCTCTTCCTCCTGTTCAGCTCTGGGTCCAACTTGTCCGTGTTGTCAAAGAAAAAATATTAATACTGTACTTTGTATTTTTAGGCTCATCTGTCAGAAATAATTTCATTAAATTTAACACTAACCAAAGCTTTTTTTTACCATAAAGAAAGAGACACCCAAGTTGGCATAGCTCCCCATGACTGCCAGCATAACTCTGAACAAAGATGATTTAAGGTAACATTTATCAGAATCTCAAACAAGGAAAATTAATTAATTAATAGTTGAATAAATCATTGAATTAATTAATAGTTGAATACTTGAATTAGTAGTGGAATAAACAAATTGCTAAACTTTCTTTGTGAACCTCTCTCCTCAAATAAAGCAACCTTCTCTCTCTGTTAGATATCAATGTGCTTTCTCAGTGGAGAAGAATAGCACATAGTGCCAATCATTCCAGATAGGTGGAGAGGCAACAATATTAACAAGACAAGAGTTTTTCTTTGTTCAAAGGCTGGGCACCACCCTTAACACATTTCCCTAAAGAAAAGCCTTTTTGTCCTCAACCTATCAACCACCTTTCCAAGGGTCTTTTCCCAGAATTCTGGAAAGGGAAAATATTTCTTAATATTTTCAGTTTTACTAAAATGCATGTTTATATATAGATGTATATATGTGTGTGTGTGTATACATATATATACATACATATATATATATATATATATATATATATATATATATATATACACTATCTATGCCAGTTATTGATGGACAAGCTTTAAGGCAGACAAATCTTAAAACATCCAAACATATGCTAAAATCCAGGCGGTATGTATTCTTCATCTACTTGGTCTCTTCTATATGAAAATACAGGCCAGACTCCTTTGAGTGATTACAGATCTCTTCCAAGAAGCTCTATAGTATTCAAAGATTTATCCAATCAGTACTGCCATCATCCACAAACAGGAGCATCTATCTAGAGGACCGCAGCAGGAGATTCCTCCTGGACTTAGAATGTTTGCTGAATCTTCTCCGCAGTGACAAATATCTTTCACAAACATAAATCTCTTTGTTTTATGTCTTGCTTGATGTTTATTATCAGAAGGTCATTGCACAAGGTTTTTTTGTTCTATCTTCAAGGAATTTTGAATTGATTTGATGCATAGATAGGAGACAACTTATTGTAAAAGACAGGAGAATTGCAATAGAGCAGGGTCACCAAACCAAGACAGTAAAGAACAATTAACAGTGTCTGATGCTAGTGGAAAATCAAAGAACGATGAGGACTTCTGGATTATTGGTTTTATGGTTAAGAGATCATTAGTCTATTCCTATGAGTGAAGGTTTAAGAGTTGGAATAGAGTTGATATTAAAATGTGTGTAATTAGAGTAGTAAGTTGTTGCCACACTGTATGGTAAAAGATAACGAAATTGGATAAGAAGAAAAGTAACAGGTCTATTTTGATGAAGAGTTGTTGAAGTCTATAGTTAAAGTTTTAGAAATAATAATAAACTTTTAGAAATGAAAGGCACTCCCTTCTCACTTCCTTATTTATACAGAAGAAACACTGCTGGTTAGTGGCAAAAATTAGGTATTGAAACCTAGGTCTCTTGATTTCTAGACCAGTGGTTTTCTATTATACTGTTTACTTGCCTCACACTTGGTTGGATAAACAGTTGAGAGGTATTCTCCTCTGTACATTTTTACCAGCTAAAAACACACACATTTTCTTTAAGTAAAAGCAGATTATTTGTGAAGGCAGAAAACAAATTCTGACATATCCAATAGTTACATATGTATGTGTAGTGAGAAACTTTTATAAAAAATTAACAGCAGGGGTGGCTAGGTAGCTCAGTGAATACAGTACTGGCCCTGAAGTCAGGAGGACCTGAGTTCAAATGTGGCCTCAGACACTTAACACTTACTAGCCGTGTGACCCTGGGCAGGTTGCTTAACCCCAGTTGCCCTCCAAAAAGCAAAAAAACAAAAACAAAATAGCAGCAATATGAACAATAACATAAATACAAAAGTCGAACCAGAAAAAAAGTCAGAATAGTGAATCATTTATATAATCCATATAACAAACTAGGTGGTGAGATCTGCTTGGTGGGAAAGGAAATGTTTCATGAAGCCTGGTGTATATAACTATATACTTACTATCTCTTACATATCAGTTTTATGTAGTCTGGATTTAACTTTTGTTAAGTGCCTGATACTGAGCTTTGCAAATGATGGGTACTCAATAACTGCTGGAGTGACCTGGCAGTTGGCAATTGATCACCTTGAAAATTCCATCTCTTTCAGTTATAGCTGCCTAATCTGCTAGAGACTCCTTAAAAAACCAGTTCGGTTTTGCACTTGATGTTTCCTAATTACCCCCTAGAGGAATTGCGGACTATCAAAGAAGTGTCTAGTTCACAATGGGGTGTCTGTGAAAGTTGTAAAAGCTAAAAAACTCCCTTGACCCCAGTCACAGTCTGACATAATATTATTTCCTGCCCTCCTCAGTGGAGCACCCTGGAACCAAGCTGTTACTCTGTTTCTATCTTTGAAAACATAAGCTGCTAAAATAGTGAACCTCAAGAATTGGGACAAAGCAGGAGGCAAGGTCAAGGACCCAGTGACTAGACCTTTTCCCAGGAAATAAAATTTCTGCTATTAATTGGTAATAAACTTTTTTACTTAGTTCTGGTCTTCATTTTAGTTAAATAGAAATTATGAGTTTCAGAGAAAGCTGCCTTTATTCTGTATGTCTGGTCCCCTTTGGTAATGAAGGACAATAATGGCTTATTTGATATGTATCTCTTTCATATAAGATAAACAGTTACTATGGACCTTCTATGTACTAGATGCTGGAAGATTTCAAAGGGAACTAGTCTTCTCTTAAGTTAGTCTATAGATTAGTATTCTCCAATATTTAGAGATCTTCCCCATTCTTATCCCTACCATCATTCTTTCCAAGGTTCTAAGGGCTTAGATAAAGTATCCTGCAGAGAGAATCTGGATCTATCTGAAGAAAGAATAGAGAAAGGGAAGGAGGAGATAAAAAATCATGATTAGCAAATTTAATTATAATTTGAAATTTTCCCAGAATCATACTGCACTGCATATACTATGGGTATACACAAAATAAATGTGAATCAAATATACATACACACACACACACACACACACACACACACACAAACACACATAATCTCCATACATACACCTCTGTGGCTCCTCAGAAGTGTTCATGATATACAGCCTCTAAGCTTTTTGCCTTGCTTGCTTCAGTTTGGATTCCTAACTTTTCTAATTTCCCTCCCACCTTCTACTTGTTTCTTTTCCTGTGCAGTATTGATACTTAAAGTTCTTGCACCCTCTGTCAGGTTTTTCTTCAGCCCTCTCCAGTTCCTTTCTCTTAATATTCATTATTTAAGTCTAATCACTGAGTCCTCAGCCATGCAAATCATCATAGTCGCCTGAAGACTGAGCCCTGAAAGGAACTAGGCCAGGTCTTTAAAATAATCCTATGCAAGAATAAGATTTTTAATTAAAAATGAAGCTATGATCCACACATCTAGCAACAATTCACAAGTATCACTTTGAAAATTAAAAAAAAAAACATTCCTTATAACATACTGGGAGGCAGAGTAAGAGACCATGTGGTGTAGAAAGACCACCAGATTTGGAGTCAGAAGACCTAAATGTGAATCCTACCTTAGCCCCTTATTGTAGGTATGAAAAGTCATTTCTCTCCTTCGGACCCAATTTCCTTATTTAAAATAAGACGTTTGGAATGGATGGTCTCTCTAAAGAGCCTTCCCACTCCAGATCCTATGATGCTAGCTAAATATTGCTACTTTTTTTGTCCTTATTGTACCGATGAGAAAATCAAGTCTAACAGAAGCTAATTTGCCTAGCCAGGGTCATGTGGTTAGTAAGAGGCAAAACTGAACTATTCACCTTTATGAGATACGCCGGTCATAAATTCAACAGTTTCCTTCACTTATCTCTAGATAAGCAGGAAAGCAGTTATTTTCAAGATTTTGCCATTATGTATAAGCATGTACACAGTATGAATAATTCTCAGATCAGTGGTTCAGTGCATCACATAAATGAAGTCAGTATCATAGGATCAGATTCCCCCTCCCCAGCTAGACAGCTTTTCTTTGTTCTGTTATCAGACCACCATCTTCATTCTGGCCAATTATTTTGCAAATATATGCTGTTGTTCACAAGGGGATCTGGGAACACAGAAGGATTTGTGCCTACCTCATCACCACTTCTGAGGAAAAAAATAACATTTCAAAGGGTTGGTGGTGGGTCACCAGCATTCATCATCTCTGAAGTCCAGTTATATATTTCATAATCATTCCACTATTAATAAATGTGATTATATAGCATAGGTTAATACTTCCAGTCCTGCTTTCTGTTTTAGCTAAGCAAATCCATTTATTATCCCTGAACACAATTTTCTTATCCCAACATGAAATATCACCTAAGTCATTATCCCTCTCTCAAATGTTCTCTATGCTCTGTCTGCCAAATGATATCCTTCCAATACTTTAAAAAAACTACTAAATATATGTCTGTTCCATAAAATCTTCCCAAGCAAACTTCTAGGTCCAATCATTCCCTCAGCTCTCTAGGTATTGTGTGTGGATTGAAATTGCTTTATGTCTTCCTAAAAGGTGGCACCCAAAGCAAGAGTTTGTATATTGTATCATTTCCCTATTACCTTCTGCCAAAATTCATCTCCAGGGAAAGATCTTGGCCTACAACACATGATAAAAAATCACATTTCAGAATTCTGATTCATTCCAATGTATATTCTGCCTTTATCAATGAGTATTGTGTGCAATGAATTCTACCACATAATCCAGTGAAGAAGAATTAGTTCAATGAAGATTCATACTATAAGATCTTTGTGTGTGTGTGTGTAAATATATATATATATATATATATGCATACATATATATATACATATATATATATATAATGGATGTATTAAAATACACTATCCCCTAACTTCTCATTGAAGTATACATTTTCATTGACAATTGCACTGCCTCAAAATTCATCAGGGCTCACTCACTGAAAGTGTTTCATGATGTTGGCTTTTTTTTTAAGACAGAATTTAGTATATTCATATTCACTATAAATTGAATTCTGCCATGGCGAACAAATTATTTTCTTTTATCAATTACAGTTCTTCTAGAGCAGTGGCTCTCAACCTTCCTAATGCTGCAACCCTTTAATACAGTTTCTCATGTTGTGGTGACCCCCAACCATAAAATTATTTTCGTTGCTACTTCATTAACTGTAATTTTGCTATTGTGATGAATTGTAATGTAAATATTTGATATGCAGGATGTATTTTCATTGTTACAAATTGAACATAACCCACAGGTTGAGAACCGCTGCTCTAGAGAATGTTATCTACACTAGGTGGCTCCACTTGTATTGATCAATAAACATTTATTATTTATTATTATGTGCTAAGTACTGGGGATATAAAAAGAGGGAAAAAACAGTCTCTGCCCTTAAGGAACTTTAAATCTAATGGGAGAGACAACATACAAACAAATATATGAAAGCAAGCCCCATACGAGATAAATAGGAAGTAATTAACCGAGGGAAGGCGTAAGAATTAAGAGGGGTTTAAGGGGCAGCTAGGTGTTGTAGTGAATAGAGCACCGACCCTGGGGTCAGGGGGACCTCAGTTCAAATTTGGCCTCCGATATTTAACACAAAACTAGCCATGTGACCTTGGACAAGTCACTTAACCTCAATTGCCCTGCATTCCCCCCTCCAAAAAGAAAAAAAAAGAGGGGTTTAAAAAGGCTCCCTATAAGAAGATGGGATTTTATTCAGGACCTAAAGGAAGCCAGGAAGTCAATTGGGAGAGTTGAGGAGGAAGAACAATCCATCCATGGGGGACAGCCAGGGAAAATGTCTGAAGCTGAGGGAAAGAGGGTATTGTCAGAATTTCCCTCTCCTCTCACTATCTTCTAAACTCTTTGTACTCTGGTTTCTGATCTTATTATCAAACTGAAGCTGTTCTCTCCAATGTTACCAATGATCTCCTGGATTGCCAAATCAAAGATCCTTTTCTTGATCCTCATCTTTCTTGACCTTCAAAGGCTATTAATAGCCTCTGTCAGTGTCAAACATTCTAAGTTTTCATGAAACTTTTCTCTCCTTGTTCTCCTATCCATATGACCACTCTTTCTTTGCTGGTTATCTAAGTCACATACACTAACGATGAGTATTCCCCATTGGTCCAAGTTCCATCATCACCACTATGGAGATGGTTATGAGATCTACATATCCACCCTTGGTCTCTCTGCTGACTCCCAGGCTTTCATAACCAGTTGCCTGTTGGAAATCAGGAATGGATGTCCTATAGGCATTCCAAACTGAAAATGTCCAAAATAGAGCTCATTTTCTTTCCCCTAAAACCATCCCTCTTCCAAACTTTCCTATTCCTGTCCAGGGTATCACCATCCTCCTAATCTTCCAGGCTCACAAACTGTATGTCATTACCAGTTAGTTGCCTATTATGTGCCAAGCACTGTGCTAAGGACTGGGAATACAAAAAGAGGTAAAAATAAATAAATAAACAAGTAAACCAATAAAGCTAGGACCTGCCCTCAAAAAACTCACAATCTAAGACGGAAATGGCAAGCAAGCAGATATGTACAAACACATTATTTATAAGTTAAAGAGGAAATAACTAAGAGAGAGAAGAAACTAAAATTAAGAGGAACTATGAAAGGCTTCCTGTAGAAGATGGGATTTTAATTGGAACTGAAAACAAGCCAGGGAAGCCAATAGGCCATATGGAGAAAGGACAGCATTCCAGGCACGTGAGACAGCTAAAGAAAAAGGTACAATTGACTCCTTACTCATCTCATACATCTATTCAATTGCCAAGTCCTATTGATTCTACCAATGCAACATTTCTTATATAAATCCCCTTCTCCACTCTAACACAGCCAGTCTCCTGGTACAGGCTCTCATCACCTCATGTCTACACTACCATAATAGATTCATGATTGAACTCCCTGCTTCAAATTTCTCCCTATTCCAGTCCATCTGCTGCTCAACTGTCAACATGATCTTCCTGAAGTACAGATCTGAACATGTCACCTCCCATTCAGTAAATTCCAGTGGTTCCCTGTCACCTCCAGGATTAAATATAAAATCCTCTGTGTGGCATTTAACTCCCTTTACCACCAATCTCATCCTACCTTTCCAGTCGTCCTGCACTTTATTTCTCTTTAGCCATTCTAGGATCCAGTAATACTGGTTTTCTTGCTGTTCCTTGTTAGTCTAACACACTGTCTCTTGATTCTGCCTTTTTTTTAAATTCTGAAATTAAACACCAATAAAGAGTATTTCCATATACAAAAGAAAACACAAAAAGAGAATTCTATATGAAACTGTGACTCCATATCTCAGATCACATGCTTATTTTTTTAAGTGTAGTATATAATCAATTCCACATGCTACTTTCAAAACCATCCTGCCTGTCTTTGTGCCTTCGTTCTATTCATTTTTTAAAATGTTCTAATGGCCCTACTTTTTTTAGTATCGCTATTGTTAACCCCTTTCTTCTCCCAGCTCCTTCTTCCCACAATTAAAAACAAAGTGGGGAGGAAAAAAATCCTTGTAACAAAAAGGCATAGTCAAGATAAACAAATCCGTACACAGTGGCCATGTTCATTCTCTGTGCCTTTCCACTGTGCCCCAATGTCTGGAATTCTCTCCATCTCTGGCTTCCCTGGTCTCCCTCAAGATGAAGGTCAAATATCACCCTCTACAAAAGGACTTTCCTGGTTCCCTACCAACCCCACTATCTTCCCAGTATCTTCCCTCTGGGATCACTTTCCATTTACACTGTATATTTCATGTACATTCATAGTTATTGGCTTGTGGCCTACCCTATTGAAACATAAGCTCACTAAATTTTTTCTTTGTTTCTCTAGCATTTCCCCCGGCACATAGCAATGAATACTTGTTTAAATTGTTTTAAATAAGCAGGCCACTGACTGTATGGATTGCCTTTTTTTATATACTAAGATTCAGATTATAATAGCGGAAGGAAATGAACAATAAATAGGAAAGGAACCATTTCTCAGAATCATGCCCCAGTCCTAGTTAGAGTTCTCTTTGTTTTCCATTATTCTCTCTGTCTTATTTAGAATTCTTGGGAAATATTTTAGCCAAAACCTTCTACAATCAGTTCTAAAGACTTTTTGAAGTTTTGATACCAACCAGCCTAGAAGCCAATGAGATGCTTGCAAATCCTAAAACATGTAGCAAGGGACTCGTGTTGGTCAAATTAAGTTTGTTCGTAAAACACCTGGAATTACACATTGTGTAGGGCCGACATTCGATAAATATTTGTTGAATATTATTGTTCATGAATCATATTTACAATTTACTAAATGTGGAAAAAGTGAATTTAATGAGTATGTGCAAACAAAGCGAATTCAACAGCAGGTTAATATTTATCGTGCGGTTGGTGTAAATGCATGGAGTCAGGGGATGGAGGGATGCGTTCAGAATGTCTTTAATTAGTCTTTAATTAATGACTAGAAGGTAGAGTATGTGCAAGGGGAAATAATAAATAAGAATGAAAAATAAATAAGTAATAATAAAAAGGTCGTCTCTGACCTGATGGTAGAGAGCCAAAAATACTGAGCAAAGAAGTTTTGGCTTTATCATGTAGGCAATAGGGAGCCTATGTGATAGTTTTTTAAGTAGGGAAATATCATAATCATACCTTTGCTTTAGAAAATTATTTTGGCCTCTAAATACAGTTTGGATTAGAGATGGAGAGACTGAAGGTAGGAACAGCAGTTAGGAAGCTAAAGCTGATCTCTGATAGCTATCATTTACATCTAATCTTCATGCTTTTCTGTATTTCTCATTCATTATTAAATAGCCACTATGAACATAGGTATAAATAGTATAGGGAAAAAAAATTTTCAATATTTTATTTTATTTATTTTAGGTTACATCATTCATTTCCATGAGACTTTGAGTTACAGATTTTCTCCCCATCTTTCCCCTACCCCCACCCTCAAAACAGCCATCCCCTTGTATGACCCCTCCCCCAATCTAATCTCTCGTATGTCCTCCCCCATCACTCCTCTTTCTGATAGGGCAGGATGAATCTCCCTTCCACAGTGCCTATGAATCTTAAGTTCCAGTTGGATGTAGTTAATAATAATAGTAATAATAATTGTATATATATATACATATATATTTTTAACATTTGATTATAGAGCTTTAAATTCTAGATCTTTCTCTTCTCCCCTCATCAGCCATCCCCACTGGAAGAACAAGCCATCAAATATAGGCTGTACATGTGTAATTACACAGAACCTCTCCACAGTGGGCACATTGTGAGAGACTGATTACATGTCCCTCCTTCCTATC
>CM053583.1:88880691-88954408 GCA_028627135.1 Pseudochirops cupreus
AAAATTTAAAAGTAAAACAACGACATAACTCCTGAACTCCTTGAGTTCATATCACCTTCATATCATTTAGTATGAAAATAAATCACCACATCAATAAATAAAAAAATATTATATACATACATATGTGTATATATACACATATGTATATAATACACACACACACACATAATTCAGACTAAATGTGTAAATGCTGAGGAAATGTAGTAAAGAAGTGATCAGATCAAAGAGAAATCTTTTCAGGAGAGCTTCCTATAGAAGAAGAGAGTTAAGCATAATTCTCAAAGAGGCACAGCTTTCAGTTTTTCTGAGAATTAAAGGGAAAAAGGAGAATTATATTTAAATAGCCTCTACCTATGTTTGTATGTAAACACGATAAATATCAGATAAACAAACTTTTAATTTTCAGAAGCTGTATTTAACCCATCTGTTGTTATAGTAGTCGAATTAAATCAAATGATTTTTGAGAGCCACTCTGTCTGTAGTCAATTCTGGAAAGCCTATCCTATAAACTCAGATTTTATGGTTTTTCACAACCTGAGCAAAATTGTACCATTTTTCCCCTTCTCGCACTACACTCTGCCTTTTCACTTCCACCAAAGAAACAAAATAGAAAAGTGGCTATTATCTAATAGGATCGTAGTACCTAGAATTTGGAGGGACCTTAGAAAATATCTAGTCCAACTGCCTCATTTTATAGATGAGAAAATGAAAAGGGGAAAAAAAAACTGAAACATACAAATGAGAAATTCGCCCTCAGTCAAAACAAAGACTCCATTTAAACTCTCACCTCTCCTGCCCCCAATACAGCTTCTCCAGTTATGATTGACTAAAAGGAAGTTTTCCCCTCCTTTTTCTGAAGCACCTTCACTTTCTTTTATTTGTGAATTATCCTCTCCAATGATATATTTATTCCATAAAGGGGGGGCCTGATTCATTTGCTACGGCCACAGATTATACTTCAGTGGTGTTGAAACATTTAGCCATCATGTAACACTCCACTGTCCCCCACGTAAGGACATCTCCCTTGAATCATTCCTCTGAGGATTCCATGACCTCACTTGGAAGATGAGTTTTCTGGTACTCTAACCTAAATTTCTTTTTGCTGCAAGACCATTTATCTACTTTTTTTTTCTTCTACAGACAGTAATTCAAATCTCTAGTTCTATCTTTTTTAATAATGATTCTTCAGATTACTAATATAATCAAATCATCTTTCAGTCTCTTTTCCCCCCTCTAAAATACCTTAAGTTCTTTATTTTTGCCTCAAGGGTCTCATATCTGATCCTGGTTTTGTTGGGGGTTTTTTTTTAATATTATAAGACTTCCTTCAATTTCTCCATATCTCCACAAGGCCTTTTCATTTCTTTCTAAATTCTAATAATCTTTTTTTCCCATGTTCCAGTCTTCAGACATTTCTGTTTTCCTTATGTTTTGAATAACAATTGTATAGAAATAGCCAAGAATCAATTGGATTTCTATAGAATCTTCTCAGTCATATTTAAAGTTCTTAAAGCAACATTTAATATATATTAAATTTATATATATGTAAAAGCATATGTTTATATGTTGATACACACAAAAGGAAAGGAAAGGAACATGAGGGGAAGGGGCAATCATTTATCAAGCCCCTACTGTGACAGACACTGTCCTACACACTTTACAAATATTGTCTCACTAAAGCATCTTCATGGTACAGTGAATGAGGCTTAAGATTTAGAATCAGAGCACCTCGTTAAGGTCAGAAAACTGTCGGTGCGACCTGAGGTAAGTCACTTACCAGAGTCTCAGTTTCCTCATCTATAAAATGAGAGGGTTAAAACCTATGATTTTTAAAGTCCTTTTAGCTCTAACTCTAAGATGTCGTGAGTACTTTTAAAATCCTTTACCACTTGTCATCCCTGCGTGTAACCTCCAGATACTTCTCTGTTTGTCTATAGATTGTTGGTAATAAGAAGCACAAAGGTGAATGCTCTATTTCCACTGACCTTGTTCCAGAGTGAAAATTAACAGAAATTACCCTCCTGCTCCATGACTGAGTATGACCTGAATTCTGACAGTTGTGTGTGTGTGTGTGTGTTTGTGTGCGTGCACATGCCTGTGCATGCTTTATGTCCTTTTCCATTTGCTTATTGGTCTCAACAATAAAAGTAGTGTTCTGGGAAAACATCTCAGAGTTAATCAGAAAATTGAGGAGGGGGAGGAATCATATATTCTGACCTTCTGCATGAAGCACAATACATTACAGCCATAACATCAATCTACTTATAAGGAAACATCATATTTAAATTAGATATATCCCTAGTTCTTATCAAGGTTTTAGAGGTCTTCTAAAACTATCAACCATTTAATTTTCATTTTCGTGACAAATTCCTCATTTATTCAATTTCAAAAGGTGGGTGACAAATGGGTGTCATATGGAAACTGTAAGAGCACTACTTTTGCCTTTACTGTGACTATTAATGCACTGTGAACAAATTGAAAATTTGAATGTTTTACGTCAAGTAATTTGCATTTCTTGAAACACTTTTTAAGAGATTTAAAATAATTAATGATATTTTTCCACAAAATATTAAGTAAAATATATTTTCTTCTGTCTTTTTCTGTTCTACTTAAGAATGAACTTATATCTAAATAAATTTTTTTTCTCATGAAATAGCAAGAAAAATAACATAAATGATATCTGGTCCGTATCATCCCTTGATGGAAATTGAGTCATCATTTCCATTTGGTTCAGCAGTGCAATGTACAAGGCTATCAGTGCCCTCACAAAAATAACCATAATACCCAATAATGCATAATATTTATATTAGAGAGTTCCAAAGTGCTATGTGAATAAAGGTGGGGAAAAGGTGAAATAGTCTTCATGGGAGTAGGTGATATTTTAGTTAGACATGAAAGGGATGCGTAGGAATGATGTATAAAGCACTGTGCTACATGGGAGAAATCAGTGTAGTTGTAAATGTATTTGAGGAAATGGGTGTGATGTAGAAAACAAAAAGCATAAATAAATAAATAAAGCATAAACTTTTAAAAAGAACTTCTAATTTCCCTGGACTATAAGAATTAGGAAACTCCCTCATTAACTTATATGCTTAAGGTAAGGAACCATGTCTATTGCACCATTTGTAATTGCCCACAGAACTTAAGTGCCTTGCTCTACTCCACACAAAGTAGGTTTGTCAATGCCGTTACCAAATGAAGGATCAGTAATTAAGGAGAAATCAAGCGTATTGTGTCATATCTGATAGAATTTCTTGTGTCTGTAATTTCATTTGGATGCAATGCTCCCCACCTGCACCCAAAACATTTGTCATACTGCCCACATTCTTATGGCAAGTAAACTTCACCAGTCAGTGAAATTATTCTCTCTCTCTTTTAAAAAATTGTTCCCTTTATTGGAACAAGGCATAAACATGATTTATGGTGAGTCAAATAGTGTCAAATGCCCTTTACAGCACTAAAGGTTCTGTTATTCTTTGTAGGATATCCTAATCATTACCACCATCTTCACTTAACATTTATTCATATAAAATCTAACAAATGAAGAGCTCAAATTTTCCTGTTTTTCATATTACAAATGGTATGGCAATGAATTCATTGATAGATTGAAAATTATACCTAATTATACCTCTCAGGGGCTTGGCTAAAGTCTGAACTTTTGTGGTCCAGGTCTGAGGAAGCCTTTAGATGTCAAATCTGTCCTCACTTTGTTCAGACTACAGAATCCATGTGAAGACTTGTGTAAAGACAAGGAAGTTTCAGATCCACCTGAAACCAGGCAATTTCCAAGCCCACCTAGAAGCTTAAGTACTCTTTAGAGATAATCAAAGAATCTTCTTTTGGAAGGGTCTTTAAAGATCAGCTTCCTATTCCATGCATGAATTCCTTCTTCCAGGGACCAAGATCTAAGTTATAAGGCAGCTCATTTCATTTTTGAACAATTGTAATTTTTAAAAATCATTTCTTGTATTTCTTACTTACACTTAGTCAAAATCTGCTTTCCTCTAACTTCTACTCATTGATCCTAGATCAGCCTTCTGGAACTACACAGAATAACTCTAATCCCTCTTCCATATATGGTATGCCTTCAGATATTTCAGTACAAAGATCTTATCTTCACTAAAGTTTCTCTTCTGCAGGTGAAATTGCCTTAATTTCTTCTATCATTCTTTGTGTGACATGACCTCATGTCTCTTCATCATCCTGGTCTCCATTATCTACAGGCTGTCAATGTCAATGTCCTTTAAATATGACTCCCAGAACTAAATTGAGACTATGACCTGACTTGTTTCAAACACTAAACTTTCATTAATGGTCACATTATCTGGTTTTGGTAGGGATATTACACTGTTGACTCATACAGTTGACCAAAACCCATTAGACCTTTTCACATGAACTACCATTAAGTTAAATCTCCCTTACCTTATGCTTATGCACTCCAATTTTTCAAACCAAAGGCAGAACATTGAATTTATCCTTATTAAATTAAATTTAATCTCATTATATTCAGTCTCTCTTTTCAGCCTTCTGCAACCTTTTGAGGATTCTGATTATATCATGTAACATATTAGATATATTTACCAGCTTTACGTCATCCACAAATTTAATAAGCATGCCCTCAGTGTTTTTGAACTGTTCATAAATATGTTTATCAAGATATAGTAGAGGAAACAGCCAATGTGACATAGTGAACAATGGAATTTAGGGCCAGTTCAAAATCTGGTGCTACTGCTACTTACTACCTGTGTAACTTTGGGAAAATATTTCAGCATTCTGGGCCTCAGTTTCCTCATCTGTAAAATGAAGGAGTTGGATTAGATGACCACTGAGACATCTACTCAAAAATTTTCAGGAATTATTGCCTTTAGATAAAATGCAAACTTCAGTTTGGCATTTAGTGCCCTCCATGATGTGGGCCAACTGACTCTTGCAGCCTTATTTCACTTGCTTCCATTAAGGCATTCGGTTCTGGACTCATCTGTGTGTAGGGGATAATTGTCATGAAAATAGATGAAATTATAAAGGGAGATTGAAGAGAGGGATAAGAAGACTAAATTCAGAGCCTCTTGGGAAATCTTGGGTAGAAGAATAGCAATGGACCAGCAAAGGAGGTCCAGAATGACAAATTGGAGCAGAAGCAAGAGAGAGCAGTGTCATTCATGGAAACCAAAGGAGAAAAAATATATCCAAAAGTAAGACTGTTCAGTAATGCCAAATGCTGAAAAAGGGTCATTGAATTTGGTGATTTAGTGGTCATTGATGACCATGGAAAGAACAATTTTACTAGAGTGGAAAGGATCAGAAATGAGATTGCAAGAGTCAAACACCTACCAGTCTGATACTATACTAGGTACTGTGAAGTATGTAAAAGAAGTTTAAAAAGACTGCTAAATTTTAAACTTCTTGAGGGTAAATTCTGTATCACTTTTTTTTATCTCAGAACATCCAATGTCTAGCACAGTGCCCAGTAGCTAGTAGTACTAACACAGTAATAACAATAAATGTTTGTTGAATTGAACTGTACTAGACTGAACGCAGTATAAGTCTATCTATATGGAACTTAGAATTCTATTACACACACTATATATACAAAAAAAAAAGATGTGCATATGAAAGAGTATAGAACCAAGTACCAATGTATGAAATAAATTTTAAATTCTCTTGGAGGCCCATGAAGAGGGAGATCAGTGTGAGCTAGATAGAGTAGTTGATAATAGCCTAGAACTAAGTGTGAGTGTGAGAAGATGAACTTTATGATAAATTTCAGTTAGGGATTCTTCCTATAATCATATTATTACAGCCAACCTCTGCCTTCAATTCCTACAACCAGGAAGGAGAACCAGGATCTATAGAGTAATTATTCTTTAGAGGGCAAGGGTTGAATATGACACTCTTACCTATCTATCTCCCAATATATATTTATACAACTTCCTAAAACCCTGCCTTAGGCTCCCAGGACCAAAGGTATACAATATAAAATTTCCAAAGGAGTAAGACAGCTCCTCTATAGAGGAAGATAGAGAAACACAAATGGATTTTGAAAGAATTGTAGCCCACAAAGTCCATTCCAGGCATTCTGTTCTTCTCTGGCAAGCAGTGTAAACCTCTGCAATGGTTCTCAACCTTCCTAATATCACGACCCTTTAATACAGTTCCTCATGTTGTGGTGACCCCCAAATGTAAAATTATTTTCGTTGCTACTTCGTCACTGTAATTTTGCTACTGTTATGAATCGTAATGTAAATATCTGATATGCAGGATGTATTTTCATTGTTACAAATTGAACATAACCCACAGGTTGAGAACTGCTGCTCTAAAGGATGACTTAAACCACAGGGATCCATAACATTTATAAGTATGGCCAAAAAGAATAAATCAGTTATACTATTACTTGATTCAGTGACCATGTTGAGATCTATAGTAAGACAGGAAGGATCAGGTTCTATACACATGAGGGAACTTTCAAATGTCATTATATCTTCACCAGTGATCTGTAAGTAGAGTAGGAGAGGGATTATTGTTCCCATCTTATAGAAGAGAAAAGTGAAGTGACTGTTTAAAGTCACATAACTAGTTCATCAATAGAGAATAAACTCCTTGGGGGCAGGGATGTTTATCTCATATCTCCAACACCCAGAAAAGTACCTGAAATACCATATGCACTCAATTTATTTTAACTGCACTGAATTTAGTTGAGTCACAATTAACAAAAGCTATTCCTCCTCACCCCTAATCCAAGACTCTTTCCAGTGTTCTGCCATGTATTTGGAATGAATAATGAAAATGTTTACATGTAAAGTAGCCTATCTAGCCACATTCTCTGAGAATACAAATTATTTCTTGTGAGCTCTTTGAGCTATCTGCTCAGTGCAGCAATTCTTTTAGTGCTAATGTGTACAAAAATCAAAATTCATTCTAAAAAAGTTTCTATAACAAGAGTCTCTATTATAAACCTCCCCAAATGCTGATTTAGTATGAGTAAGTAGCTCACAAACTAGAAGAATCCCGCTATATAAGAGCCATTTCTTTGTATGGAAAACAATCTCCAAATTATTTCTTCCACGAGGAAATCAGCTCTCCATTTAAAACTTTTTGCTTCCCACCAACATATCTGAATCCTGCTTCTGCATGTTGAACACTTCAAACACACTTATATAAGTCAAATGTAACCCAGACTCTAAATATACACTAATCGTTGGCACCTCTAAGTCATGGAATGAAGCACCCTGGGCCAAGAAAGGTGAGGCAGGAGCAGAGACTCCCAATGTGTAAATGGAACAGAGGGGAATGGGAGGAAAGGGTAGCCAAGAAGGAAGGAAATATAGGAGACAAAAGGCAGAAAGCCACATCATAAGCATAGAGACTCAAATGGGAGATTAGGTTTTTTTAGATCTAAACGCCAAACAATTGCATATTGTAGAATATCTAATATAAATTCTTATCATGTTATTAAACTGTACTTCTAAAGACTATGCCAAAAAGTAAACTCATTTTATGTCTTTTATTAAAGAACTTTCTTTGTGTGTTTCCAATCTCATATCTTTAGTAAAGTACTACCAGAGTATTTTTACATAAAATTTATACAAATTCATAGGTGAATCAGAAGGCACTTCAAGATTTCAGGGTGACTCAAGACTTTGGGTCATCAGCTAGGTATAGCATTATCCTTTAGACGTAGGAGTCATAGGAGACTGAACTATATCTCTCAGCTCTAAAACTTCCGTTTTATCTTATAGGATCCCAGGTCTCCATGCCACTTATCACCCTGTTCTAGGGCTGTACATTATCCTTCATCTTTCAAGCTCCCATTTATGTGTTGTTTTCTATGAGCATCTTGAGGACATGAACTCTTGCTCTTATTTGTACTTAGCACAGTGCCTGGCACATGGGAAAAGCTTAATAAAGCCTCTATTTATCTATCTAATATATGCTAGCTACAGAACTATCTATAGCTATATATAATTTATCTTTAGCTCTAGATGATAAATTAGATGAGTTAATCGAAAGATACATATATACATACAAACATACATACATGCATAGACAGATAGAGACACACATATATATCTGTACTGTGACAGAACATTTACTGGAAGTTATTTTGGAATAAGTCCTTGACATGAGTTTATTTATTTTTCCTTTTACTCTTCCTCATAAAAGGGGTGAAAGAAGATCAATTACTTGAACTTTCTGACCATTTAGATAATGAAGCTTTTTGCTATAGCTTTGCTAATTTCGAACAATAGATAAATGTGACTTTTTAGTTTTTATTATATAGACCAACTTAATTCTTCCTTCCAAAACAGGGTTTCTTACTCTTTCATTATGTAGTATTAATTTCTTTGGCACTCTAGTGAAACCTATGGACCCCTTCGCAGAATAGTTTTTAAATTAATAAAACAGGATTACAAAGGAAATCAAAGGTTGGTTTAAAAAAAAAAGATATACTTTTTTCTATCCAACTTCATGGTCTCCCTGAAAGCTATCCACATATCCATGGATTCCACATAAAAATCAACTCTACGCTAAGAATTCTCCTTGATATCCTTCTAATAGGTCTCTATACTACATTAAAAGCAACTTAGAGGTATACTGGAATGTGTTTCCAAGGAGCATTGTTAGGTTCTTGAAAGAATACCTTATTTATATAACCAGAATTACCCCCTATGCAGGCTATATCCACAGTCTACATAACCCAAAAATGGGTATGGGAGTAGAATAGTGGAATATAATATCATCCTATTATTGTGCTGAGGCAGTAGAGAATGAGGAATTCATGTGCCTTCTGTAAATAGACAGATGTCTGCCCTCCAGAGGGAATCATATTTTTTGCCTCTGGCTCAGCCTAAGTTTAGCTCTCTGAAACCAAGTGAGGGAGGGTACTAAGGAGCCTCCTATTTCTCTGCCTTTGGAGAATTTGCACTCTCTGATGTGCACAGGAACATCAAGTTCACTGACTAGCATCGTAATAGCAGAGTGCTGTTGCTTGGAAACATGAATAAATGTCACCAATATGGACAAAAGAACAGGACCTACTGGATGTGGTATGATGGAAATAAGACCTATCATAAATGTGGCATAGAGAAAGACCTCAACAAATGCTTTATTGACTACCAGGCTTGACTCTTTTTCTATCAGAATGTATATATGAAAGAGCTTTCTGTGCATTCTGGACAGGTACCATGCTCCCTCTTATCAAGAAAAAGAATGGGACTATTCAACGATGCAATACAATAAACACAATGCCTAGAATATGATAGGTACTTGACGGATGAATGATTGATTGTTTAAGTGAAGCAGAGGTTCAGTGGGATGGCCCATTGGATTAACCCATGGAATCTCTTTTTAAATCCGGTTTTCCAATTCCTCCTTTAGGTCCTAAAGATGGGGTCTTATTAAAAGTTGTCTTGCATCCTGGCCATGCTACACAGCAGGAGAGTAATTGTTGAAAGGTTGAGATTTTTCCAAAAGTCCTGTTAGGATTTCATGCCCAAATATGAAGTGATAAGGAAGATAAATGAGAGCTGCCATTTGTTCACAATCCCGACAAGCAGAGGTAAAGTCTTAGGGGCTTCTGCATTGTATTTGGATGCAAAAAATATTATACAAGGGGCCAAAGATCTCAATGACACTGACCTAAGAAAGGGGGCAAAATATTCCACTGTTAGAAGAGCAGCATTGGATTTTTTGGAGAGGATGAGGGGTGGCAAAGTGGGGAGGAATGTCTGAAATGTTAATTTTGGTAGTGAGTCAGAGCTGAGAAAAGGCCCACAAACTTATAATATCATTATTTGAGGCCTTTACTTTAAGCAATTTCTGTAGGAAATAGGCTGATTGTTTTTATGAGTTAGAAGGTTCAGAAGCATCTGTTAACAGTTATCTGTAAGTAGTGCAGTGTGGTAGACCAGTTACCTGCGACAACACAGATACCTAATTATTTAAGAGAAAAAGTCTTTTCCATTCTGAAATTTTTTTCGTAAATTGTTGCAACTAAAAAATCAAGTGGGAAGATAATGTTTGATTTGGTTTGAAGAGTCTCTTACTTGTGTTTCTCCAAACAGTGACAGCCTACCAGGCTAGTCCTGGGCTCTTTATTGATTGATCATGTAAGTGCAGTACACACACTTGAACCACCCCTGTTTTCACTGCAGAAATCATGAAGGAGTCACGCAGTGATGCTTCAGACTTATGGATTTGCTGTCAAGTCTCAGGTCTAAGGAGCCAAACTGCAAAGTTCTCAAACTATCATCATCCTTGTAGGGAAAATGATCATTTGAAACAGGAGAGTAGTCTGGTTGTGTGAGCTGCACTTGAAGAAACAGCCAGAATTAAGTGGTGGTTCTTATAAAGGTATTATCTTTGATAGCCGAGATTTTCCTTCAAACATGTAGACAGGTAGCTGAATCCCCCAAATTAAATGTTACTTTGTTGTTTGCTTCTAACCAGTTGCTTAGAAATCTCTTACCTAGAAAACAGATAGCACAGTGACTTCTACACCCTGCATTGTCCCTTGCCCCCTACCCTAATGTCCATCACTGCTGGAGACACACTGCCAGACATACTGCCACACTTGCCACCAGTCTGGTGGCAAAAAGACTAGATTCAGAGTTGAGAAATCTGAGTTCAAATTCCAGATCTACTACTTAATACATCTGTGACTTTGGACTGATTCATTTCACCTTTTTCTGCCTCAGTTTCCTCAAGTATAAAAATGAGGGGAAAGGACTAGATGATATCTGAAGGCTTTTCCGATAATCTCATGAATTGAATTGAAACAGTTACCAACTACCTACCCTACAAACCCATAGATACTAGAGCTTTAGTAGATAAATGCAAATATCTCTGAACCTTTGAGGAATCTATCATTCATTAGATAGTATAAAAACCTGTGTATGCTCATGTTCTAGAGGCAGCATGGTATAACAGATAGAGAGCTAACCATGGAAGGAGGAAGACCTGTATTCAAGTACCACTCAGGTATGCTCATTGAACTCTTCAATGCTCTGACAACTCTCTCAACCTGTTTCTTCATCAGTAAAATGGGCATAATAATAACAGAAGGGTTTGTGAGGATTAAATCAGGTAACACAGATAAAGCTCTTTGCACTATTTAAATTCTAGCCATTTTTATTATAAGTGGCAGAAAAGGTGTTGATCTGAATTGATAGGAAAGTTCTGGAGCTCCTTAAAGCAATGTAATCACAAGTCCAGTCCTTATCTCTAATCCAATTTTCATGTCCATTTTCCAGAATAAGAAAATAATAAAATAAGAGAAATATAAAGCAGCTAGCTCTAATAATGAGATGTGTGTAATAGTAGGTCCTTAGGGACCATCTTTATTCCTTCTGTGAGAATACCTAGTATAAATTGATTTCCTTTCTCTGTGCAGCATATGATACTATAGTCCATTAGCTCTTTCATTCACTATTCATTCAAAAATATTTTTAAGCATCTCTTGTGTGTAAGTCACTGAGCAGAACATTAAGGGAGATACAAAGATAAATAAGATTCAGCCTGTCTTGTAAGAGTTGTAATTTAATAAGGGAGATAAGACATACAGAAGTAACTATAATATTAGAGGAGAATACTTTATATAAAGTTGGTACCTTGAAAGGTCATAGAAGGAAGAGATCGCTCCCAACTAAGACAACCAGGAAAGGCTTTGTGAAGGATGTAGCATTTGAAAGGGGCCTTAAAGAATAATTAGGTAAAAGGAAGGATTTTGGAGTAGTGGGTCATTCCAACCAAGCTTAGGATATATAAGGGATAATTGTGTGAGATAAGATTTAAAAGGGAGATTAGAGCTACAGTTCTGAGAATCTTAAATGGTGAAAGTTTTTGGAAAGTGGACTTATGTTGAGTTCTCCTCTATGAATTCACACAGGCCAGTTCCTAGGGCCTGGGTCTGCTATGGAAATGCATCACACAGGTTAGGTTTGTTCATGGCATAAAAAACACAGTCTTCCCCTTTTATAATCCTCTTACTTTGTAACTCAGCCCAGGTGCCACGTCTTCCACAAAGCCTTCCCTGATCTCCTCTGGCAGAAAGTGTTCTCTCCCTCCTCAGATATTTGTAGACTACCTTGTCTGAACTTCTCCCTTCCCTCCTTTCACCCTATATTGTATTATGGTTGTTGAGCACATATGCTATCTCACCTACTTAAAGGTAAGCTACTCGAGGCCAGGGAACCACACCATTTTTCCTTCTTTGTATCTCCCATGACTTACATATGGTAGGTACATAATAAATATCTGTAGAATAACTGAATGAGCCGAGTCTCCAGCCCAGGTCTAATGATGGTAGTTCTGTTTGCCACATGGCTCCTAATGTTCCCAGGGATCATAGGATCAGAGAGCTGGAAGAAAACAGAGGCCATCTGCTTCAACCTGACATTTTGCAGGTGAGAAGCCTCCTAGAGCCTCATGGCCAACATCATGCCAGCCAAGTGTCCCTCCAAGTTCAGCTTTCTTTCCACGGTGTCACACTGTGCCATCTTAAAAAATGGCACACATTGCCTCATTGAGTAGTGAGCCCTCTCCACTGGAATTGTTCAAGCCGAGACTAGATGACCACTCAACAGGGATTTCATACTTCAGGTAAAGTGTGTAATAGATAACCTCTGAGAGCATTTCCAAGCAAGGATTAGAGGATTCTAACAGAAGTCCCATGATATATCTGGAGAAACTCCTAAAGACCTTCTAAAGAATATTCCTTCTCCTTACAAAAGGTCCCTGAAAAGTTCCTTGAACAAGCACCAAATCGGTAATCTCATGGCATAATTGCTGTTTTTTAAGGTTATCAGTTACAGTAACATCAGTTACATATCAGTTACATCAGTTAAGGTTATCAGTTAATGTAACATCAGTTACATTAAATATAGCTTAATTTAATAATACTTAGCTCCCAAAAAGAAAGGGGGCTGTAGAGATGACACAAGAGAGATCATAAAGAGAGAAAATTCTAGTTAGGGATTAAGCGTACACTTAATCAAGACAGAAGCAGCAGGACACGTAAAATGTGGCATCACTTATTGAACTTAGCTCTTGTTAATGAATGTCTTCCAACTACTGATACGTTTTTTAAAATAATTACCACACAATGAGCCAACTTTCCCACCTTGAGTCTTTCAGGATATGAACAAGAATGCTTTGGCAGTAGTTTTTCACTAACCACTTTCAAGACACTGTCTAGTGTCAAGATGAGGGTTTATGGAACTGTGAATCCTTTAAGATCCTGAAGTGGACAAGCCTCCCATGCCCATGAACTCCATTAAAAAGAGCCCATAAATCCAACAACTCATCTGGAAAGTGACCCCTCTACACAGTCCCCAGTTAACCCCATTTTGATTCTTAGTATAGGTGTCCTGCTTTTTTGGTTTTATCTTTTTGTCTGTGCTAGTGAACCATTTCTTTTTAGCATTGTTAGAGGCAATGGATAGAGCACTGGGCCTGGGGTCAGGAAGACCGGAGCTGAAATGTAATTGTGTGGCCCTGGCTGAGCCACTTTAGCTGTCTGCCTCGATTTTCTCCACTATAAAATAGGGTTAATTACGGTGGCTGAGTGGCATAGTGAATAGAGCACCAGCCCTGGAGTCAGGAGGACCTGAGTTCAAATGAGACCTCAGATACTAACACAAAAAAACTAGCCGTGTGACCTTGGGCAAGTCACTTAACCCCAATTGCCCTACCTTCCCTCTTCCAAAAAGCAAAAATAAAATAAAATAAAATAAGGTTAATAATAGCACCCACTTCCCAGGGTTGTTGAGAGAATCAAACAAGATAATAATTGTAAGGCACTTAGCACAGTGTCTGGCACGTATATTTCATGGTTTCTCTCTGCTATCTCTTCCTTAAATTCATCCAGGTTTCTCTGACAGCTCCACTAACACCAACTATTAAAACAACTAGTATCCCTCTGAGATGGCAAGTGGGGAGGGGGAATAGTTGGTCCTTCCACATCAGTCTATACTCCTCCCATCAAGGAAATGACCAGCATAGCTATCTCACCATAGCTACCACAGGACCAGGACTCTGCTGCTCTTTGTTAAGATTTTGTGGGGTTGCAGGCCAGGTTGCAAATGCCCTGCTCTCACATTAGAGACTATTTATGCAAACATAGCTTTGAGAACTATTTATTCCCTTTAACCTCAGGACAGACTGGTCAATCTAGGGAGGGCTGTGATCAGAAGCCAGAAGTACATTCAGAATAGCCAGTATTTCTGGGTCTGCTGTTGCGAATGGGTCACACTGGTGAGTTTTGGAGGGAGGGAGGCAGGGCACTTGGTGTTAAGTGACTTGCCCAAGGTCACACAACTAGTAAGTGTCAAGCATCTAAGGTTGGATTGGAACTGAGGTCCTCCTGATTCCAGGGCTAGTACTCTATTCACTGAGCCACCTAGCTGCCCCCTACACTGGTGAATTTTGATCAAGGTATGAAAAAATGCCACAGCAAATCAGACATGATCCATTCACTACATCATAGTGTGTCTAATATATGTACCCAGAGGAAAGCATATCTAAAGTTGTAGGTCAGGACAGTTTTTTAAACGTTTCCATCACTGCTTACAATCCCATAGCCACTGAGCAGGAGTAGACCAGCCCTGGCTTCAGGGACCACAAGACTTAAACTCAGGCATGACACTTCAGAGAAGCAATATTGCACAAATTTGGTAGCAAGAAGGGACCTGATAAATCTGCCTCATGTTATAGATGAGGAAACCTAGCCTGGCCAGATTCCTACAGCTAATTAATGGCAGAACCAGGACTAGAATCTTGGTCTTCTGATTCCTAGACTGTCCTTCCTTCCATCACATCATACTGCCTACTCTAGAGGGTTTGTCATAGTTTGTTCTTTCTCTTTCAGGGGAGAATTGAATTGCCTGAAACCTGCAATAGCCAAAACAGTCAATGGGATTTAAGTGAAAAAGAAAATTTGATTATTCTTTTTAAAAAGAAACAAGTGATAAATCAATTAAAATCCTTTGAGTTTATGGCTAGAAAAGCAGCACAAGGTATTGGAATTAAAACATTGCTTTATTCCAAGGGCTTCACATTGGGAAATCTACATATCATAACAGAAAAAGTAATAACTATAAATACCTTTTGTTATTACTTTTTCCTTTATTAAGTTAAAACCCAGCTAGAGAAACTCTAACATAATTAAAACTTTTGTAAGACTATTCAAGAGAAGATTGCTTAACTCTGTAGACGAAACAGACTGCTTAATGATTTTTATTTTAAATGTCAGCTGCAGAATAATGATAATGTATAAAAGAGAACAGGTGACTCTTTTATTACCTTCAAATGTAGTACAAAAATAAAGGCTGTGTATTGTATTTTGTTCATTCACAGTGGGTCCAGTCCAGCTACCAGGAAACACAGTGATTTCAAAAGGCAAAGTAGGGAAAGTACTGAATCTATAATTAAAGGACCTGAGTTCAAATCCTACCTCAGCCACTTATTATTTGCATGATTTTGAGCAAGTCATTTAACTTGTATGAGCGTTGGTTTCCTCATCTATAAAATGAGTTGGCCTAGATTCAAGGTCTAAGAATTAAGCCCAGATATAATTTTTTACCATCCAGGTGAGGCAAGAAGGTTTAGCATAGAACAAGACAACAAAGGCTAGATCAGAATATATTTCCATCCCCACCTTATGAACATTATTTCACAACCTTTACAATACTACTATATCTTCTTATGTGGATAAGTTGTTTCCTTTTACTATAAGATGAACCTAAAATTAAAAATTATGACTAAAACTCTCAGATGTGTACATATATAAATAGAAATGTTCTTTTTTTAAAAAAATTAATTTGATTTGCTTATAGTAGACCTAGAAATTATTTCAGCATTTGCTTTTTGTACAAGATTATTTTCTAGTGTTACCATAGGCAAGGGCTGGGATGGAGCCATCTCCAACAGGCTCGCAAGAGCTGAATGTCAAGTTTTCAGTGTGAGCATGGTTTTGTTAATTGTCTAGATTGTTAAAAGTGATGGAGAAAAGTTTAATAATACATATTAAACTTAAAACTGTGTCATGTATGCTTTGCTTTTCCTGGAGAGCTAGTTGTTAAACATTTACTAGCATGCTCCTGGATGTGACTATGCATAGAATTTCTGAATCTACTGGTTTGTGGCTCCCCATTTCCTCTGGCATAAAATATAAAAAATATTTGGTGAATGGAGACTTTTTTTCCTTGTGTTCCCAGTAATTATCATAGTGCTTGGTACATAGTAGGTACTTATAAATGCTTATTGAATAGAATTGAGTTTGAATATTACTCCTCAGATTCAAAATCATCAATAGTTCCTTATTATCTTTAGGAGAAAACAAAAAACTCTTAACCCAACCTTTTAAAACCCTCTGTAATCTTACTCCAATCTGTCTTTCCTAACTTATTTCGTATTACGAATCCTTTCATACATTCCTGGCAAACTGGCCTATTAACTGTTTCCCAAACCTGGGATTCCATCTCCCATCTCTTTTCTTTCATTGCTCTTCCCTGGTCCTGATATTTAAAACAATGAGAAGTCTTGAGAAATGGAGTCATATGGTCAAAGGCATGGTAGAGAAAAAAAAAGATATTGGCAGCAGCCGTGAGGATCAATTATAAGAAAGTATTGAGGGAAGGCATCTTGGTAGGAGAAATATGCTAATGTGCAGTGAAGAGATGACTAGGACCTGGACTGGTGCTGAATGGACTATAAGAGGTGATTTTGTGTGGCACAGTCAAAGGTGGCACTGGGCAAAATAGTAAAGTTAGCCACACTCGTCTATGGTAGCCTCCCATTTCCCCCCTCCTTCCCACATGGAGCTTTTCCTTCTTCCCTCCAGATACTCAGCTTGGAATCTTCTTTCCAAACTGGATGTCAACCAATCCCTACCAAACTATTAATAATTAAGGTACTAGTTGATAACAGTTTAGGATCTCATCCTTCTCCAATCAATCAGTAATAATTTATTAATCATATGTTATGAACCAACCACTGTCCCAAGCATTAGGGTTACAAGTTAAATAAATCAAACAATCCTTACTCACTAAGGAGTTTGTATTCTAATGGAAGAGGCAACATGTATGGATGTGTGTGTGTGTGTGTGTGTGTGTATGTGTGTGTGAAGAAAGGCTTCATGTGGGAGATGGCACATTTGCTACATTTTAAATGAAGAAAGGTGTACTCTATTATAAAGAGGTAGAAAGGGTATACATCCCAGGTATGTGAGCCAGTGCAAAACCATAGAAATAAGAAATGGAGTATCTGGAAGAGAGAGAAGGCAAGGTTGGTTGTATTGTAGTATATGGGAGGGGTAGTACTGTCCAATGAGGCTGGAAAGGTAGGTTGAGTCCAGATTAAGCTTAAGGTAGGTAGGTTCATTTTAATTGGATAGAAGGAGAGAGGGTACCTCATCCTGACCATCTATTAACTTTCTAGTCCACTAGGGACTATGCAGGGCAATCTTCCCTGAGCTGTCTATCTCCTAATAAAGCTATTCAGGAGGACAGATTAAGACACCTCCAATGTGCCTGCTTTTCAAAAGTGGTGAACTGAAATACGACCTCTTCAACTCACACATGTACTGGCTCTGGTTGGACAAGATAAAGCCACAGGGACTAATAAATAAATGAAGACCAAGCAGATTATTTTTGAAAATTTGCTGTCCCTGGTCTAATCAAAAATCCAAACTCATAGCATCAGAGAGAAAAGAGGGTAATTTGGAAAAGAAAAGTCTGGTTATTTTCAGGCAGTATGCTGTCCATGCGTTAGATTGTTCCCTTCTAACTAGAATGTAAGCTGCTTGATGCTAGGGACTTCATCTCATCCCTATTACTTAGTTCAGGGTGATTTACATTGTAGGTGCCTGACAAATATCTGTTTAAAAAAACAGTAAGTAAAAATAACTCCAAGATTTCTTATATGGAAAGCCAGTGATTTGGTAGCATAGACCTCTGAGAAATTTAGAAATACTTAACAATTTGTATTTTGGTCCCTGAAGTGTTTTGTGGATTAATGAGTGTGTCTGCCAGTAGAAAAACATACTGGTGTATCTGGTGATTATATAATACAAAATTCCATTTAGGCCCATTCCCATTTGAGAAATATCGAAGTCACATCTAGGGACCGTGTGGAGAGGGGGCACATACACAAGTTCAGCAGTTCATATCCACTATTCACAAAGGATGAACAATTCATCCCTACTCACCTGGCCTGCCTCCTTTCTGGGGATTCCACTGAGCAGTCATCTGCTCTCGGTAGGCCAGGAGGAGGAGTAATATAGGAAAAGAGAAGACAAAAACTGTTTCTTCTTCATCATCAATCATACTCTTTTACATTCCCTTAAACTGGTGTAGTAGTTCAACAAACATAAGGTCAGTGGGCAGAGTCAAGATGCCAGAGTAGAGAAAGTTTTGCAGCTGAGCTCTTCCAATATTCCCTTCCAGGCAGCTTTAAAATAACATCTCAAATTGAATTCTAGAGCAGCAGAGCCAACAAAAGGTCAGAGTGAGACATTTTTCCAGCCCAATACAACTTAGAAGAGAGGAAGAAGTCTGTGATACTGGAATAGGGACTGGCCCAGAGCTCATGTGGCAACAGCACTAGCTGTGGGCCTTGGAGACTGCAGAGACAGAAGCAGCAGCTGTGAGAACTCTCAGCCCAGAGACAATAAGGGAATTGGACAACCAGTCAAAAAGAGATTAAAGGGACCTCCTGTGCCAGCACTGGGCTAAGGACCAAACACTGTTTGCAACTCTATTGCCCATACTCACTCCCCAGTTGCAGATCCAGAGTGGAGAGGCATACTTGTGTTTGCAAGGGAGCAGAGTCTCAGAGGAGCAACAGCACTTGCAGCTACAAGGGATCAGAGGCCCTTCCTGGGCAAGGACCAGAGCACAGACCAAGAGGGGAATGACCACACATCTCCTAGAATCACACAATCTTGAAAGCAGAGAAAACATCCAAAACTCCAGAACTGCCTCTGAAAACAGCAATATGTAAAAGCCTGACATTTGATGCAGTGCCCTTCTCCAAGTGAGCAGAAGTCAACTTTAACAAAAAGTTCAAAGTCAAGAAACAGGCTAGGAAAACACTCAAAAGAAAACAATTATGTCCAAAAAAAAAATAAACCACTATAAGCAAAGCCTCAAAGAAAAATGCAAATTGGACACAAGCCCAACAAGAATTCCCAGAGACACTCTGTGTGTGTGTGTGTGTGTGAGAGAGAGAGAGAGAGAGAGAGAGAGAAAATGATAAACAAAAGAAAATAAAATGGAAGTAATACACAGTAAACATAACTATGAATATGATGAACACAACCATAAAACCATTGCAGCAGCAGAATAGATTAGAAGCCAGAATCCAACAATATTTTATTTAAAAGAAACATACTTGAATCAGAAAGACACATGCAGAGTAAAGGTAAAGGGATAGAGCAAAATCTATTATGCGTCAGCGGAAGTTAAGAAAAAAAAGCAGGAGTAGCAATCATGATCTCAGACCAACCAAAAGCAAAAAAAAAAAAGAATTAGAATAGAATTTTAGAAAAGTTAGATATGTTAGATCTCTAAAGAAAATTGAATGGGTGTAAAAAAGAAATACCTTTTTTCTCAGCTACATTATAGCACCTTTATTAAAATCAACAATGTATTAGGGCATAAAATCCTCACAAATGAAGAAAAGCAGAAATATTAAATGCACCCTTTTTCAACCATAATGCAATAAAAATTACATTCAATAAAGGCCTATGAAAGCATAGATTAAAAATTAATTGGAAACTAAATAATCTAATTCTAAAGAATTAGTGGGTCAAAGAACAGTGGGACAGCATACCACAATTTGTAGGATGCAGTCCAAGCAATACTTAGAGGAATATTTATATTTCTAAATGTGTATATTAATAAAAGAGGAAAAGAATAGATCAATGAATTGGGCATGCAACTTTAAAAACTAAGGGAAAAAACCCAGTACCTATATGAACACAACTACAAAACACTTTTCAGACAAATAAAATCAGATCTAACTAATGGGAAAAACATCAATTGCTTGTGGCTGGGTCGAGCTAATATAATAAAAATGACAATTTTACCTAAATTAAATTACATATTCAGTGCCGTACCAATTGATCTACCAAAAAATTTCTTTATAGAGTTAGAAAAAATAGTGACAAAATTCACTTGGAAGAACAAAAGGTCCAGAATATCAAGGCGATTAATGAAAAGAAATGCTAGGGAAGGTGGCCTAGCCATACCAGATTTTAATCTCTATTATAAAGCAGCAGTCATCAGAATTACTTGGTACTGTCTGAGGAATAGAGTGGTGGATCAATGGAATAGATTGGATACAAAAGACTCAGTAGTCAATGATTATAGTAATATGCTGTTTGATAAACCCAAAGACCCCAGTCTTGGGGATAAGAACTCGCTATTTGACAAAAACTGCTGGGAAAATTGGAATATAGTGTGGCAGAAAACATCATCTAACACTGTACACCAAAATCAAGTCTAAATGGCTGCATGATCAAGTATCAAGGCTGATATTGTAAGTGATCTGGGGAAGCAAGTAATAGTTTACCTGTCAGATTTATGGAGTAGGGAAGACTTTATGATCAAAGAAGAGTTAGAGAGCATTATAAAATGCACAATGGATAATCCTGATTATATAAAATTGAAAAGTTTCTGTACAAACAAAGCCAATGTAACCAAGATTAAGAGGGAAGTAGGAAACTGGGAAAGAATTTTTATAACCACTGGCTCTGATAAAGGCCTCATTTCTAAAATATGCAGGGAATTAAGTAAAAGCTATAAGAATACAAGTCATTCCCCAATTGATAAATGGTCAGAGGATATGAACAGGCAATTTTCAGAGGTAGAAATTAAAGATATCTATAAGTATATGAAAAAATGCTCTAAATCATTATTGATTCAAGAAATGCAAATCAAAACAACTTTGAGGTACCACATCTCACCAGTCAGATTGGCTAAGATGACAAAACAGGAAAATGACAAATGCTGGAGAGGATGTGGAAAAATTGGGACGCTAATGCATTGTTGGTGGAGTTGTGAACTGATTCAACCATTCTGGAGAGCAATCTGAAACTATATCCAAAGGACTATAAATAATTGCATACCCTTTGACCCAATAATACCACTTTGGGGGTTGTATCCCAAAGAGATCATAGAAGAGGGAGGAAGACTCATATGTACAAAAATATTTATTGCCGCTGTCTTTGTGGTGGCAAAAAACTGGAAATTAAGGGGATGCCCAATCTATATAGGGGAATGGCTAAACAAGTTGTGGTATATGAATGTAATGGAATACTATTTTGCTATAAGAAATGGGGAGGAGATGGACTTCTTATTTACCTGGAGAGCCTTATACAAACTGATGCTAAGTGAAAAGAGCAGAACGAGGAAAAATTTGTACATAATCACAGACACGTCGTATGTGTGACGAACAACTTTGATAAACTGAACTCTTCTCAGCAACGCACAATTATAAGACAACTCTACCAGTCTCAGGATGGAAGGAGATGTCTACATTCAGAGAAAGATCTGGAAAGAACAGAGTTTAAATGGAGACGGAAGCAATCTACATGCTATTGTTCTTTTCCATGTTCGGTTTTGTTTCTTCTTTCCCATTGTTCACTCCATTGGTTACAACCCTTCTATACAACCAGACTAATGTCCAATGTGAAAGTATTTGCAGATCCTATACTTGATTGTATGCTGCCATGGGCACGGGGGAGAGAGGGTGGGGAGAAAATTTGAAACTCAAGGGATTGTGGAACTGAATCTTGTAAACTAAAAGTAAATAAATAAATCAATTTTTAAAAGGAGGAAAAACACTAAGGGAAAAAAAGAACTGGGCCAGTGAGAAGTTATTAAACTATCGTGAGTAAACTCTAGGTTTTCTAATTGTCAACAGGAATAATTAGTCTCTCCTACCTCTGAAGTCTGAACTCCAGGGAAAAGCACTGTGCTCCTCAAACACAGAGATAAAAACAACATACGCTTAACATATCCTTTATTTACTTTATTTCAAAAACACATTAAGCAGGAATATTCCACAATTGACCTGTCCTCAGTTAGAATAAGGTGTAGTCAACTATCTTTTGCCTTCTGATCCATACTTTTCTGCTTTTCCTCCAAAGAGACACCTTCTCTGGGCCTGTGGAGCCCCACATCAGTGTGAAATATCAGATACAGTGAAAGACAATCTATGTATTGGCTCAGTCTTTGTTTCTTTATACATAAGGGTCTTTACTTCTTAAACTCCTCTCTGTACTTTCCAGTTTTTTAACTGGTGAGGAAACAGTGCTAGTTGTCTTATCTTTGCTTCTAAATATATCTCTGAGGGTCTTTGGGAGTTGCAGCCATTTGAGAGGGAGAATAGCACCGGCTGGCTGGCTGGCTAGTTTGCTGTTAGCCTTAAAAAAAAATTATCCTGGGGAGAGGAGAAGGGGGTGGAAAAAACAGAGACACATGTTTATTTTGTACTCATAACTTTCTGAAGGTCTAGGGAAGAGAGTCATACATAGGAAGCTTCTTCAGAAATGCAGCAAACAAAAGTATAACAATACATGTATAGGTTCAACTTATTACAAGCAATTCTGTTCAGGTAGCTACATTATACACATATGATCAGAACTTATATCAAACTGAAAAGTTACTCATGTGGGCTATAGGCCATGCCTCCCAGTGCATTGCTCCATCTAGGCTTAGCTTGCCCATAGTTGAGAACTGTGATCTTGAGTACACTGAATTTAACTCAATGAATATAGTAGCATAAACTACTCAGAGATTCTTAGTTATATGATTCAGCACTAGTATATGTTCCAGATTTTTATTTTTGCTTTTAATGACAGTTTAATGAAATTTCAGTAATTAGGTCATCTTCTTTAGGACTAAGTCCTGATTATTGCTATCTTTGGAAAAGTAACTTTTTTTTTGGAGTAGACAGTACAGACTCACCATCAGTAGGGCATATCCTTTGAATTCTTTTGATAATGGTGGGAATGGATTTTTGATTGTCTCATGTGGTCTCTCCTTGGGATCAAAGGCATGCATACACGTTCAGGATGACCTGCTGGGGTTAGGGGTTCTGCTTGTTGAGACAGAATAAAGTTAACTGGCCCACACCGTGATCAAATAAGACAACCGTTGTGCCAAAAGTCACTTCCTTTTCTTCTGACAGGTTATTACCATTATTCCAAGAGAATAATGAATATGTTTGGAATTTTTTTTCCTAAGAAATGAGACTTCCTTGGAGACAGGAACACTTTGTAGTAAGTAGAAGAACAAAAAAGAGTTATTGCTGTAAGCAGTTTGACTATATTTTTTATCACAGTAATAAAAGACCATGGATGAGCCATGAATTCTGTTTAAAAACAAGGTACAAATATAACAACAAAAAGATATGAGATAGGTGTGATTTGATAGCTCTCAAGGAAACCTAATCTGCATATCAACTCTGAGTTACTCTGTTACATATTAAGTAAAGATGTAAAGAAATTTATTCTAAATCCATATCCCATTTCAGTGTACATTGAAATATACACTAGACTGAGCATCCTTATGTATTAAAGGGAAAAAATTTTCTTCTAGGTTAGTTATGTTTGGCATTTTCTTTTTGGAGAATATTAATTAAAATAAATTAAGGTTCTGACTGACCATCATATCGTACCCATTCCATTTATTCCATTTTCTACTCTGTTACATTTGGGAGGTGTGGCTTGTCTGTCTTCCATCTCTAAGAGATTAGCACTGCTCTGCCTTACCTTCTCCACTGAACACATCCCACCTTTTATACCCCACCTCTGCTACTTAATAGCTATATAACTATGGTTAAGTCACCTAACCTAATCTGATACTCAGTTTCCTCATCTTCAAAATTGTAATAAAAATGCTACTTGTAATCCCTACTTCACAAAATTGTGGTAAGGATCTAATAATATCATGTACATAGACAGCTGGGTGGTACAGTGCATAGATTGCTGGACCTGAAATCAGGAAGACTTGAGTTCAAATCTGGCTTCAAACACATCCAAGTTTTGTGTGACTTTGGATAAATCACTTAGTCTCTACCTCAGTTTCCTCAACTAGAAAATGGGGGTAATAATAGCTCCTACATCCCAGGATTGTTGTGAGGCTTAAAGGGGATAATTTGTAAAGTGCTTGACATGGGGCCTGACACATAGTAGGCGCTATATATAAGCTAGTTAATATCATTATTATTGTTAGTATATGTAAAGTGATAGAGTCTTAAAGCTCTATATGTAGGTCAGCTATGGTTATCCACATATGTTAGTCAGTCAACAAGCACTTATTAGGCTCTTACTGTTTGCTAAGCACTAATGATACAAAGGCAAAAAGACACAGTCTCTGCCCTCAAGGAGCTCACATTGTAAAGGAAGAGGCAATGTAGAAATCCTCATACATCCAAGACATATGTAGTGTAAATAGAAGGTAACCTTGGAAGGAAAGCATGAGAAGCAGGGAATGGGGGTGGGAGGGAGAGAGGAGAGAGCAGCAGGAAAGGCCAGAAGACAGGATGTGAGCTGTGGAGGTAAGGAGCAAGGTACAGAGAACAGTGAAAAGGCAGATTTGGAAGACACACTGTTGGATTTGACCAGTTTGACTAGATCATAGAGCACACGGACTATCTGTTCATTTGTACATTTGCATGTTTGCATATATTTCATGGATCGTTAACGTAGGAATATGGATGATCATAAAACTTAGCATTCACATAGTGCTTTAGGGCTTATGAAGCCTTTTCCTCACAGTAGCTTTCTTATGAGGTAATGGTACATGTATTAATTTCTCTATTTTGTACATTTTAAAAATTCAGACATAGACAAGTAAGATGATCTGCCCAAGATCATACATGACAATCAAGACCCAAAGTCTGAGTCTGTGGCTCTTTATACTCTGTTATGGTGGCTGGTGGCTGGTTCTGTTTACAAACAGGAATATTTCCAACCAAGTTATAGAAATGTCGATCACTTTTCACTCAAAACTGTGAACTTATACAAACTCCCAGGTTCAATGTGGGCTAATTTTGGAAAGAACTATAGTTCATTTGACTTGAGTCCCAATCCAAGCACAACTGGGAAGCTCTAAAATCATCTGAACTAGCAGACAAGACATAAAAAGTGAAATGTGGGCTAATGCAAGTAAGAGGGAAAAACAGCACCTATTGCCCAATGAGAATAAACTCTTCCCTAACACCCAGCAAAGGAAACTGGGAGGACAGTTTCTCCCAGACTCACACATTTCAAATGAGGAAAGGGTGTGTGTGTGTGTGTGTGTGTGTGTGTGTGTGTGTGTGTATGTGTGTGTATGTGTGTGTGTGTGTGAGAGAGAGAGAGAGAAAGTAAAAGCATTAAGTAATGAAAGTGCTTCTTGACCTTTCAAAAAATTAAAGAAAATAACATGTCGTAAGTGTGAAGTAGTTATAATTAGCTCTGCAGGGACATCAAAGTAATAGAAATCCTATAAATGGGGCTGTTCCCAGGGGATCTAAGTCCTGGAGCCTCCCTTAGTTTATGTGGGGACTGGAGCAAATCAGAGTCTTCCCCCTCACACACAATGATATAATCAATTGCCTTCTTGAGTCAGCAGTAACCAGCAGCCAATAGGATAGAAAGAAAAAAACAAATTGTAGGAACTATAGCAATTTACCCAATTCAATCCTAAAGATAACCCTACTCACACATGACCTTCCTAACATCCAGAAGCAGAATTAGGGTAATTCTATGAAATAGCAGACTCTGCTCACAAAGATCTTCAGGCATTCCTTGATTCCATGGTGCAGTTCACTTCAGTGAAAGTTAGTTGCTGCCCCTGGAGCCAGTCAATCAACCATGTTAATTCTCTAATGCAAGTGCAAAGGGAATTGGCAGCACTTGAAGCATGAAAGGAGAAAAATTAGACTTTTCCCTCTGCAAATGAATTAAGAATAACTATTTTTCATAGCTTTCAAAACTAATTTCCCTTGGATATATAGATATAGATGTGTGTATATAAATTTGTAGGGGGAGGGAATAGAAAGTAGAGTCCATTAAGTTTCTGATTCATGCAGGACCCCATTGTCAGGGAAAACCCAATAGTTCATAAATTTTCTCATGTTAATTTCTTAGATTTTTTTTCAAATTTCAGTGATCTCATTGGATTTTTTTTTGTTTCACTTACCATCCTTCATTTAAAAAAAAAATCCTTAAATGTATTCATATATTTGTGTCTATGAAATTCCTGATATAGGATGAGTGCATGGAGTGCTGCTTGGTCTGTAAAAAATAATTATCTCTAACATTGAATTATAGGTCATTTTAAATAAATAGGTGAGAGAGAATAAATCTAAATTCCCACAGACTGGATCTGGTGTTTGTAATGCCAAGCAAAGGCAACTTCCAAGGTTCAGATTGCCAACATAGCAAACCCCATTTATTCAGCAAACATTCACAGAACAGAGAAAGTCAAAATACAAAATACAAAATGAGTGTAACTCATTCATTTAGCAAGTCAGTTCTCAATTCAATTGCAAAGTACCAAGGTCCAAGTATCCCACCCCTGGATCAGTAGTCAAAGTCGCCTACTCCTGGGCAGTACATTCATTTAGTCTCTTCTCAAATGGAGGATAGTTTCCAATCATAAACAAAGTACATTCATTTAGTCAATCACAGAGCACAAAAAAGGCCAAAGGTTTCCCACCCCTGGACACTACTGAATTACAATACCATCCATTAACACCAAGCACTTTCTCAAAAGGGGCAGGAGAGCACAAAAGGCCATCCACCCTTAAGTTACAACAAGGTTAAGATATCATCTCAGCATTGAAAACCCAAGGAAAGGCCCTTCTTTCATCTTGATTGGAGGCAAGTCCTCAGAAATCTCAGTTCCTGGGGAGACAAGGCTCAACAAAGCCATAGCAAGTATCCTCATCAAGTCGCTCTCTACCTGTAGAACAGTCCCAGAACCCCTGAAAACATCAGCAAAGCCCTCTTCCACGATTTCTGTAAACATACCACAAGAAAATCCTCCTTCAGGGCTTCTGAACCAACAGCCAGGTTCCAGGACCTCTACAACGGCAGCACTGTCCTTCACCAGCAGGTGAATCTGGCAAAACAAAATCAAAACAGACGAACAAAATACTGACATCATAGCCATGCCTCCTCAGTTCTTGGCAGCTCCGGGTAGCAGTTCTCAAAAGTCCTGGGCAGCTCCAACAGGCTCTTAGCAGTCTTTCTCTCAGCAATTCAGGCTCCACAATACTGGATACTGCTCTCCCAAAGTCCTTCTGGCCTTCTCTAGGCTTGGGCCTCTCTCCCAATTCATGGCTCCTCCCAGTTCAGCCCTTTCTCTTCACATCGACAAGTCCATCCCACAAGTGGGATTCACAAGCTCTGGGGTTTTAACACTCAACCCAAAAACCAGGGGCATCTCCAAATTCCATTACCATTACAGTGTTACAGCAGCAGCTACCTGTATATGCAATAGCCAAATAACTATCAAAAGTGAAAATTTTCTTTTCAGAAAAGTCTGCCAGTCTAACTGATGCTTTCCCTAAATTGATTAGTTTTCTAAAGACTATTTCTTTTCTGATAATCCATCTCACTTAATTTTTGTCTTTATATCCTCAGCAACTGAACAGCCCCTTATACAAAATAATAGGTCCTTGATAAAGGTTTGTTGAATTAGATGGTGGAAACATAGAAGGGGTTTTACTCTCTCTATGTATCCTTGGGACTGTCTCTAGTAAGTTTTCACAAAAGAATTCCTTTTAGATTCCTTGTATGTCAACAGGTTGAAGGACAGGATTGGAATCACCTCCTATTTTGGACTCTTGAAAAGTCACTCTGTATGAATCATAAGCATCCCACCGAAAGAAAACAGAGAGAGGGAAAAGATAAACACCTTAAATTGCTCTAGGCCTGGGGCATGCAGTCATTTTTTAGCCTTATTTGGCCCACAGCAAGAACTCAATAACTTTTTTTGATTGAGTTATATCAGCATATTTTTATCTTCCTTGCTTAAATGGCAAACTGTAGGCCAAGAAACATATCTTATTGCCAACTACATTATGTTGATCAAATAATAAAAATGTCCAGTGCCAGTTGCCCAGTCAAGATAAATATTTTTAAATTGTTATTGATTCTCTGGTCTGTAGGTAGATATGGGTAGGTGGGGCAGCTAAGTATTGTAGTGGATAGAGCTCTCATGAACCGTTATGAATAATCTCAGTCGTGGAGAAGCAAGATTGCAGCTCCCTCCAAAAAGTAGGGAAGTGAAAGACAACAAAGAATGTGGAACATAAATATCATCAGACACCATCACTGAATCTGTTGGTTTTACTTAAAGCAAAGCTCAATGGGAGAGGGCACTTAAGGAGAAACGATTGTGGCATAAAAGCAAGGAAACAATAAAACCTTTTAAAATAAAAAATAAATAAGTGACAGGTTTGAACTGGATGAACTCTAAGATCCTAACTACCAGTGATTCTTAGAAATGCCTCTTAGAGTGACTAAGTACATCAATTAGCATATCAAAGCCCAAGTTATGTAGCCAACCTGTTTGCTCTGGGAAAGGACCCCAGAGGTGATGGAGGTCATGAAAAAAATGAGGTTCAGAGACATTAAGGTATATCCAGCCCCTGACTATAGACAGCAGAGTAAGTCATCCCAGAGCGTGGCTCCGGGGCTGGAGAGGGTGAAATGGGAGCTAGTTATTTTTTCCTTCCCTTTGCACCTTTGCAGCAACAATGGGTCTGGCATCAGCCCTTCCTCTTGCATTGGGAGGGTCATTTAAAGGAACCTGGGGGTTCTAGAAGGTAGAAGACAGGATGAAGTACATTCCTGGTATGGGGGTTACATAGTTCTGAGCCAACACAAGAAGTTGAAGGATGAGGAAGAAAAAGGTTCCAAGGCTTCCTTATCTTGCTATTCAGCAGAAAATAGATATCGCTAAAGATTTCATCATCTGTCCCCCCTCACAGTGAGGTATGATGGAAAAAGAATTGGACAGGAAGTCGGGGAAAACAGATTCCAATTGCAGTTCTATCACTGACAGGCTGTAATTTTAGAAAAGCCCCTTCACTTCTTGGCATCATTCTCTTCATCTGTAAAGTGAAAGCATTGGACTAGTTGATTTCTTAAGGTCTCTGCTACATCTTGCACTTAGTCAAGTGATTCTGTGACTCCAAATTCAGTGACTTTTCCCAGCATACAATGGCTGCCACTAGAGCACAGATAAATATATACTATATTTTTTAAGTGTCTGGAAACAGGTTTTTTTGTTCCTTTTAAACATGTTATACACTATTCTTTTACTCAGTAAAACCCCTTTTCCACTTATCATATAATGGCAAATGTCAACCCTGACCTTGTCTAAATTACCAAAAATTCCAAATTGATGACATAAGGCTGCACCATGTGATCTATAGAGATACCAAGAATTTTAAAAGAAAAAGTGAGTCCCTCACAACAAAGAAGAAAATGCAATAGCAAAAGGATACAAATATTTTAGTTACAAGTATGTAAAGATTTGTATTATTCAGGATTCAAGTCCAAACATTGTCATACAGTGAAGTAGATGAATATTAGGTGGATATTTGTCAATTCAATGTATAGGATTAATAAGTTATCCTAAGAGATGTTATCCTAAGCAACACCAAAGGGCTCAGACTAAAATTTTAGAATTTGCTTAGTCCTGTGTATGTTTTGTCTAAAAGCCAATAATAGTGTAGAAATTAGTAAATTGTTGTTGTTCAGTCATGTTTGACTCTTCATGAACCCATTTGGTGTTTTCTTAATAAAAATATTGGAGTGGTTTGCCATTTCCTTCTCCAGCCTATTTTGCAGATGAGAAAACTGAGGCAAACAGGATTAAGTAACTTGCCTAGGGTCACATAGCTGGTAAGTGTCTGAGGTCAGATTTGAACTCAGGAAGATGAGTCTCCCTGACTCCATGATCAATACTCTCTCCACTGAACCACTAGTAATACTTTGAATCCAAACACCCAAAAAATTGTGTTGACCCAGTTTGATGGGCTCTGATAGTAATATCAGAGTCAGGAAGCCCTGGTTTCAAGCGCTGCCTCTGACACATACTGTCCTTGACCCTGGGCAAGTTATTTAACCTGCTCATGTCCTAGGCCACTCTCTCTAAGGCTATACATTGTGGTAAACATACTGACCTGCACTGGTAAAGAGTTTCCTCATGTGAGTTCTCTATGACAATGAAATCACAGGTTCAATCCATTTCCTGTCCACTAATTTCATGCTTTTATGTGGAATTGAATTGTCAGGTGCTATGTAAACTAGATCCTAAGCATGAAGAAATTCAGTTTACCTAGAATTATTCCTCTGAAGATTTGGTATGAATATTATAAATTTTCAATTCCATTAAGGTTTTTTCCTCCACTGACTTTCTAAACTCACTTTTTTTTCTTATAACAAAGACCTGAACTATTTAATCTTCCAGAAACTGTTCTTCTGTTTTAATGTTGTCAGGTATTCAATATCTTATTTGCATAGTCTAACAGGTTTTTTTTTCACTTAATATCAAAAGCTTGGAGGAAAAAGAAACCTATTTAATTATCCAAACCCTTATAAGAAAATAGGAATTACAATGCCCTAAATTTACATAATGGCTTATAATTTACAACATGTTTTTATATAACATTATCTCGGAAAAGTCTACAGTTAGAAAAGTAAAAAAAAAAAAACACCATGTGATGAATTTGCCCAAAAAAGTATCAAATCTCATTTCCAAGTATCACCATAATATATAGTTGATTGAATTAGCAATGGAATATTAAAACTCTGAGGTTTCATACCTCCCTTGCCTATCGAATTGTCAAAGACTTTTGAATAGTGAATGATGGAGGAACAGAAATTGTGGGTTGCTACAATTATTCTATAAAACAACTTGGAATTAAGTGAGGTAAGGTACAAATCTTTCTATCCTTTGAACCAGACATGCTTCTACTGGATATATATCACAAGGAAATAAATGACAGAACAATTACAAAAATAAAAAGTATTTGTTGTGGTACTCTTTGAAATAACAAAATAATGGAAACCAAGTAGGTGTCCCTCACCTGGTGAATGGCTGAATAAACCATGGTACAGGCACGTGATGGAGTATTACAACACTCCATGAAATGATGAACTTGAGGTATCCAGAGAAATATAGGTAAACTTGTATCTACAAATGCTGACTGAAGAAAGTAGAACACAGAAAACTATAGGCACAGTAACCAAGATAATAGAAATATAAATAAATTTAAGAGCAAACACACTAATCACAGTGATCGATGTTGGTCTCAGAGAAGAGATGATGAAACACATTTCCCTCCTCAATAAATAGGTGGGTAACTATGAATGCATCAGCTGCCTATATCAAATTACTTTTTAGTTGGATTTTTCTTAACTGTTTTGCTTTGTTATAAAGAAGTATTCATTAGGGGTGGGGCAGGGAGGGTATATTGGGAAATGAGTATAATGTAAAAAAAAATCAATAAACCTTTTTAAAAAAAAGTTAAATAACTGGTTCAATTTCATGACAGTTATGTGATATTTAGTCCAATTCTAAGTAATTGTCTCATGTGATTAAAGGATTCTAGGAATAAAATGCTGAAGATTCTCATTTATTAAAACCTGAGTGGTACTCTATAAAATGTTCTACAGAATGCTCAACTTCACTTTCTTGTTAATACACAGGGACTGTTAGGTGAAAAGTATGGAAACATCCGAATTCCTGGAGAAGTTGAGGCATCAGAATTTGAGATGATTTTGGATGCTGCCATAGAAGCAAAGATGGAAACTAAGGTGCTCGAAGAATGGTACTGCCGAGATGAGAACTCTGTTCCAGCAGCCTATTACCTCAGACCTAAATGTGAAATGCTGAAAAGCAATAAGAACTCAGTAAGTTGTCTCTCAGTAGAGTCCCTTATGTTCTTAAGCATTCATTCAGGGAAAGCATTTTTGAATTCACTGACAGAACACTTCAGGATGGCATTCCCTCTCTGTCCTATAGTACATAAATAGGAATCCTCCTGGATCTCAGAGGAGAACCATCACAATAATAGGCTCATGGATCTAGAGCTAGAAAGGATGACAGAGGCCATTGAATACAACCTCCTCATCATATTTTACAAATGAAGAGACTGAGGTGTCAGAACCTAAATGATTTGCCCAAGGTCACACAGATAGTAAAGGTCGGAGACAAGATTTGAATCTAGATCACCTGACTTCAAGAGCCAGTGTTCTTTCCCATGTATAACATACATTTATTTAGTATTTTGATATCTATTCCCAGTGCTTAGCACAGTGACTGGCACATAGTAGGTGTTTACAAAATGCTTATTGACTGACTAACAGTGTTCTTTCTACTGGAAACATATATTTATTTAGTTTTTTGAAGTTCACAAAGCACTATGCACATATTATCTCATTTGGCCATCATAAATAACCCTTTGAGATAGATGCTATTAACCCCATTTTCCATGTTAGGAAACTGAGACAGAGGTATCAATTGATTTCTTCATATTATAGAGCTAGTTAAATGGCAAGGATTTGAACACAGGTTCTTCCTGACTCTGTAAGTCCAGTATTCTATCTATTATACCACAAATTTATTATTTAATAGCAGTATCTACTCTGCTCATGTATAATGATCCCTCTCAAATGCTTTCTATAATAATGATTGTTTACATTTGTATGAGTATTATTATTTCCATCTTGAAGATGAGATAACCGAGGATCGGTAAGTTTATGGGACTTGCCCAAGATCTCACAAGTCCCGAACCCAAGTCTCCTGCCTACAGATTTAGTGCACTCTCTATCATTTTCATTTCCGTTCTGTTTCATAATATACTCAAAATCATCATTAAAGAGAAATGAACAATCTTTTCTACAAGCCAAAACTCACGTTGGAAAAAAATTCATACTAGTAATAATAAAGAAATCTGGAAAAAATCACCAGCCATGCAGACTTCCCAACTCTGCCTTTGATCAGTTGTCAAACCCACTTTGCTCTCCTCCTCACTCCACCCCAAAAGAAAGGACAAGAGGATTGACATCATGTACACATTAAATTTCTGTGGGAACTAAAAAGACTCTCCTCTACCACAGAAGTAGCAAAAGTACAGTGGAAAGGTCACGGGCCTGGGACTCAAGAAACCTCTATTTTGGTTCCATTCTGTCACTAATGAGCTTAGACAAGGCATTCAATCACCCTGGGTCTCAGTTTATGGAGTCTCTCACATGGTGTTCAGTCATTTGACCATGTCCGACCCTTTGTAACCCTGTGGACCACAGCTCACCATTGCTGTCCATGAGGTTTTCTTAGCAAAGATACTGGAGTGATTTGCCATTTCCTTCTTCAGTGAATTAAGGCAAACAGAAGTTAAATTACTTGCCCAGGGTCACACAGCTAGTAAGTATCTGAAGTCAAATTTGAACTCAGGTCTTCCTGTTTCTGGGCCCAGCACAATATCCACTGAATGACCTAATTGCCTCCCTGTCACATAGTAGACCCTTAATAAATGTTTGTTGAATTGATTTCTATTGAAATTCACTTATGTGTGTATATATATCATAAACGTATACATCACATATACATATATTTGTGTATACATACATAAATATATATACATCACACCTACATACATACATGTACACCTATGTGTATGTAGGTGTGATGTATACATTTATGATACATGATGTTTTCCTTTGTATGTGAGATGTGTATGTCCTATATACTTTGCACTGTGCTAAACACAGAGGATACAAAGAAAAGTGAAAAAAATAGTCCCTGCTCTCAAAGTACTCATAGTTTAATTGATTTCCTTTGATATCCATCAGATTGATTAAATGTTGTGTGTCACACAAAAATAAAAATGCTAAGAATCCCTTCCCAATAGACTATTGAAAAATCTTCATTTCCGGACTCAAAAACAGGTTAATTTATAACAAACTAATTAACTTGGGGTGGGGACCACATTATACATGGAAAAAACTACTGGGTTCAGAGTTGAAGACCTGGCTTTTCATCACTATGACTTTATATGATCTTGAGGTAAGTTTATTTTAACATAATATGCTTCAGTTTTAGGATTCTTTTCCTTATCTCTACTCCATACTTCCTACTCTAACCAGGCTAGATTACTTAGCATCCTTCTACTGTGTTCCCCAGCTTGCACATGAAAAGGACTTATGACTGGGATTGATTGCTACTTTAGCAACAAGCATATTAGCTATCCCCTGATAGAAAATCCATAGCAATCCTTCAGTGATGCCTCATTTATGCTGACCTGACTGCCTCACCTTGACCTCCCTTCAGCACCTGCCTTTTCCGACTCCCAGCTGCTACCTGACATCTCATTCTTTCTCCAACGTGGCCATTGATTCTGGACACTGTTCAAGTCCAGCTCGTTACTGATCTCCACATTGCATCTTCAGTCTTATCATCTTTGATTCTGTCTTCCTTTGCAATTTTTCACTACAATTCATGGTCTGGATATGATAGCACTTCCTCTTTTGTAAAATGGGGATAACTAATCCAGTCCAATTTTACTTACTCAAAAATGATATTGATGAAAGGATTTTGTAAACGTATAAAGCATCATACAAAATAAGGTATAATTTGTAAAAGTTATATGAAAATTACTTTATTATTATCAAAATGTGTCTACAACCCTTGGATCACTACTACAAAATCAACTAATCAATAAACATTTATTAAGTGCCTACTATGTGTCAGGCAGTGTGCTAAGCACCAGGGATACAAAAAGAGGCAAAAGACAGTCCTTGCTCTCAAGAAGCTTCATCAGGCTGGTTGAGGATTGTAGAAATCATAAAAATGTTCCATTGATGGTAATTATGTGTGAGATTTGGAACTGAAAACTAGAGGCGAAGGTTAACATTTTAAATCCTGAAATGCCTAATTGTACTTTCTACAGTTTTCCCAATTCAAGTTCAGTGGAAGCATGTAGTTAGTTCTCTAACCATACAGTCGTCAACAAGCCTCCTTGTCCCTGGATGAAGTTAAAAACAACAAATTTGAAAAGCAGAATGTGATCTATCGCTGAATAACCAGATTATACCTTTTATAATGATTGAGACATGACTTGGATATCAGTTTATAAACTATACAAATGATACAGAGGTTTTAGGTCTATCAAACAGACAATTTACAGTTTAAACAATATCATTTGCTTTAAATGTTTAAACAAAAACACAACCCTTAACTCAGTTTCTTATTCTTATTTCTTTAGTTAACATTCAGCAAGACATTTCTGCATCACTAGACTAGCTATTATCTAAGATCCCTTTCATCACTAAATCCTTTTTTAAAAAATGATTTAATATTTTATTTTCCCTTAATTACATGCAAAAACAAACTTTAACATTTTTTTTTAATTTTGAGTTCTAAATTCTCTCTCTTCCTCTCTTCCCTCCTCTCTGCATTGAGGTTATATGTGTACAGTCATGTAAAACATTTCTGTATTAGTCATGTTGTGAAAGAAAACAGACCAAAAAAAAAAGAAAGATAAAGTTTTTAAAAGTATGCTTCAATCTACATTCACACTCTGTCCGTTCTTTCTCTGAAGATGGATATCAGCACTAAGTTCTGTGACTGAACATACTCAAGCTATGATTAATGGAGGGAAAGGGGGAGAAGCTAGTATGATTCATGCCCACCAGTAACAGAGTAATGCTAAAAGAGCCACGAGAAAGAGAATTTAAGACCGAGCTGGTCCAATGGAAAAGACACTGGAATTGGGCTCAGCAGGACTACAATCAAGCCCCAGTTCTGCCAAATCATTACAACATCTCATCCTCAGTTTAGTTGCCTGTAAAATAGGGGCGATAAGGCTTGTTATTTCTATCTAAACAGTCTGTTGTTAGACTCAACTTTGTTTTAGAAAAAAAATGGTGTAACTATAAAGCTCTTTACTCTTTCATATTTGATTCCAGAGAGCATAAAGAATGTTGCTAAAAGAAAGAATCAATGATGCCTCATTCCTAGTACTTGGGGCTTTCCCAGAAAATAGAATATTTCCATCCCCTAAAATGCATATTACCTAGATAGAAGTCCTGTGACTTCCTGTAATATTTATGATGGCTAAATAATTTAACAATAATTTTCTGACACTAAAACCCTGGCTAACATTTATCAACTAGATTTGTTGTTTCAATTCAGAGTTCACACAATGACATTTCAGAATGAAACCATTTCTATTTTAATGTATATGCTAGCATATTTCTAATGATACAGATCAAAACTGTTCAGGTCTTTCAGGAAAATATTCTCCAAATTTTAAAGCCTAAAGGTCTACTATTTGTATAAACATGGAGGCTGGATACTAAAAAAGAAACCCAAATCAGATCAGAGACTACACTGATAACCTCAACTTATTTTCCCCCAATTAATGTCCTGACCAAGGAGTCTCATGCAAATACTGCTGCTGCCTCCTTTTTCTTTTTCTTCTTCTTTCTTTCTTTTTTCTTTCTTCCTTTTTTATTTCTTTCTCTCACTCTCTCTCTCTTTTCATCCCCTCTTATCATGAATTATCCACACTGGTTATCTAGTAGGTCTAGGATTCCCATAGTCTTTTTCTCATTAAATATGATGTTGGGGTTGGTAAACCCTGACTCCACATGTACCTAAAGCAAAGAAACACAGATAAGTATGCTTTTGTTGTCTTTTCTCTCAGTTTATGTTCTCTTAATACTTAGGCAAAACATGAAACATTGTGCATTTGTTTGTCACATTTCTTGGATATGTGTCTCCTCAATCAACCATAAGCATCTAAAGGGCAAGAACTATAGCTTTTTTTTTCTTCTTTGGTATCTATCTGCAGAATTGCATCTTAGTATAATGCTATAAATGTAAGATTCAATCAAGAGTTAGTAAAAATAATTAATAAATAGGATTCTCCAATGTGCTACACAAAGTACTTTCCTAATTGTCAGTTCTCCCCGTCTTACTCCAGAAGGATCAAGTACTGAGTCCCCAGATTAGAGGAGAAAAAATAAACCATGCCAAGGGTCATATCTTTAGAGCTGAAAGAAACCCTACCAGTCACCTAGTTCAACCCCCTTATCAGTTACATGACTTGCCCAAGATCTCACACCTAGTGAATGTCAAAAAAAGGAACTGAACCTAGTTTTTCTGACTCTAAATACTATACTATTACTATGCCATGCTGTGCCTCCTGCTCCATGAATTTCTCTTGGAGCTTGTAGCATAGCTTCCCTATGTCATTTTAAAGGGGCTTTAGGAATGGTAAAACACAAGTATTATATTAAATATATTATTATATATTATATACTATATATATGTACATATATATATATGTATATATATATGTGTGATTATATTGTGCCAGTCACATATTCACTCTACCTTAGCTCTATCTACTGGACAAATATAGGGGCATTATGGTCCAGAAAGTATCATCTGGGAAGCTTCAAACAAAAATCATTCTTTTTGTGCAGAGAGTAGAATAATCTCACCCTTCTTCCTCTACCCTCACTACATAACCCCATAATGGCCATCCAACAGTTTAATATGTTCACTTCCTCATTATAGGAGGTAAAACTAATCTCAGTAAATCGTTTGAGAAAACTACCTTCTCACCTCCCAAATTTCTTTCTGCAGTAGTGATGTCATTAAATATTTTCACTGGGGATGTCAACCTGACATGAACACCAATATTTGGCGTCACCTTTCCTCTTCATTTCGTTTCTCACCCCTTTAGATTGTAATAAAGATACATAATTATCACACTGGAGCTTGTTTGTATCAATTCTTGGGGGAAGAGAAGATCATGTAGTATCAAGACTCAAGAGTTGGAAGGAATCTAAAAGTCCATCGAATCCAGTCTCCTCATTTACAAATGAGGACAGCGAAGCCCAGAGACATTCCCTGAATTGCCCAAGGTCAAACAGGGAATTGGTGACTGAGGTAGACCCTTATGCCAGATCCTTTGACTCCATTGCCAGGGTCCTTTCCACTGTGTGGTGCCCTCTCACTTACCTCAATGTCAGAGCCGTCCTTTTTAAGTATCTGAAATATGTGCCTGTTTCCTTGAATGTTTTTGATAGATGCCGTCTTCTGCCGATGCTGAAAATGAAAAAAAATGGCAAGAGATATCAGAGGAAATAAAGAAGATTTTCAAGACAGCTGTGAAATTGCTACATGAAAAAGGGAAGATGAAGCACAGCCAAGCCAAGAGATACCTCTTTTCAGGTAACTTTTATATTGCCAACAAAGGCCCCAAAATGACCACACACAAAATCTTTTATGAATGAATAAATACAACTTGCATCAAACAAAAGATCCTAAGTATTTCAGTCTAGAAAAAGATATTATTCAACCCTCACCTACAGATCAAATCCTATTTAACTTACAGGGTTTCGTGATGAAAATGCAACTTCAAAAGAAAGATGAATATGATCACATTTGGCCAATATTTCTCACTTAAACCAATTGGCACCTCACTTTTAACAATGAAAAAGGAGGCTTCATTATTATAAGTAACGCAGAGGGCTAGTAATCTCTAAGGAAATGTCCTAGATTTCAGTTTGGGAGAGGGGGAGGAGATGGTACCCAGAAAGAAAGAAAAAAAAAAGATCAGGTAAAGAAATAGGACATGTAGAGATTTGAAATACTTGAAAGAAAGCTGCAGATTGGATATCTTTTCTACAACTTTTATTCCTTCCTCACTGAAAATTGATATTATGGAATATTGATCAGTGTCAAAGGTACTTAGTTGCTATTTCAAATTTTGACAAGGAATAGAGTTGTAATAGTGATTTTTAAAATATAAGCTAATTGTAAATAACTTTGGCTAATGACACCTCAGTTTTACGATTGCTGATAACTTAAAATATCAGAGTTGATTAAAAAAGATAAAAATCACAAGAGACTAAATTTGGTAAGCTTATTCTCCTAAATTAAGACACTCCTGATATTTAGATTTTGGTGGGGGACTTAGCCTGTTTTAAGAGGATCTGGCTGTTTCTTTTATTGAGTTAAAGCCACACTGATTTTCTAGGATACTGCTTAAAAACTGAATTTGCGAGAAAGTATGAATTCAACTGATTAATTGACACAATTAATTTTAATCATAAAACTTTTGATAATATATTTTAAAATACTTCACTTGAGTTTCCTGTTCCTCATGATCTCCAAGGAGAAACCAAATTATGACCTATCAGGGGATATGGTAAAGGAGATTCATACTTAAAATGGGGATTGAACCAAATTATCTCTGAGGTTCTTTCTATCACTCAAATTCTATGATTTTGGTCCTACTTGGTATGAAAAATTTTGACCTTTTTAAGTAAATCTCTCTTATTATGAACCTTATTCAAGTTTTATAATATTATCATATACAAATAGCATTTGTACTGATTCATCCTCTCCACAAAATAATCTCACATAAATTTGTATCTCTGTGAAGATTAGCATTTCAAAGGAAATAGAGTCTGGCGTTAGCCTTTACTATTTATGTGATACTAAGCAAGTCACATAACTTTTCTGATCCTCACATTATCTATGACAGTTACATTACTATCAAGTTTCAGACCTCACTTGCCTGTCTTTTCTATAAATCCTTGACTTTATCCTCAAAATCCCTAACTGTATTTACAAGTTTTCTAAAATCTGTTTTTTCCTCTTTCCTTCTTCCTCCCTCCCTCCCTCACCTTTCAATCCCCAATCAAATAGGCAAAGTTTGCCTAGCAAAGAAAACCTAGTAAACAGGTCATCAACCTCATTTGGAGTTTGAACGTGGTGGGGCTGATACCAACTATTGAGGTCTACAGGCTCAAATACTTTTGCTTTAAAATGGGGGGGGGGCATCTATCTTCACATTAATAATAATTCTTCAAAATCAGAATAAAAAATCTCTAGGTAGATCTAACTAGCCTGGTTTTTTAAAATTGAATAATTTTTCCTTCCTGGGCTCGGAATAACTTGTTTATTCTAAGAGGGCTTAGTATTAAACAACTAAGGCTAAAAAACTTAGCAGTTTGTATTTTATTTCCATGGCAATCAATTCTATTTAAAGCCTTTGCATTGCTATATCTGGCCCTAATGCTTCAGGCCACTAGCCAATCAGATAGGAGAGGTGTTAGCCAAAACTAGAGCAAAAAAGACGTTTGAACAGTTTGGTTTTCTAAGACAATTTTGAAAAAAAATGGATTTAGAGCTAGAAAGGACTTTAGAAATCTACTAGTTCAGCACTTCTCAAAACTTTTTGGTCTTAGGATGACCCCTTTATGCTCCTTAGAAATTATTGAAGATCCTAAAGAGCTTTTGTATTTGTGGGTTACGTCTAATAATACTTACCATATTAGAAACTAAAACAGATAGATTTTTCAAATGTTTATTAATTCATTTTAAAATAACTATAGTAAACCTATCACATATTAATATAAACAACATGCTAATGAAAATAACCGTATTTTCGGAAAATTAATGAGAAGAGTGGCATTGTTTTACATAGCTTTACAAATATCATGGCTTAAAAGAAGATGGATTCTCAAATCTGCTTCTGCATTTAATTTATTGTGACATAATGTTTTGGTAGAAGTAAACAAAGGAAAGAAGTTTGGTGTCCTACAGATGTGTAGTTGAAAACAGGAGAAGTATTTTAATACGTAAATATTGTATTAATACTATTATAAAAATAGTGACCTCCTAGACCTCCAGTGATTTTAGGACCACACTTTGAGAACAGCTACTCTAATCCAACCCCCTCATTTTATAAATGAGGACATTTAGACCCAAAAATATGAAGAGACCTCTTCAAGGTCATACACCACTGGGAAATCCCTAGTTAAAATATCCAATGATTTATAATCACAACAAGAAATAAGAGTCTTAGTCAAAGTTGAAAGTGAATGAATAGTCTGCACATCTGGACTAGTAAGTCATTGACCACCATTTTTTCCTAATTTATAATATGTTTAGGGGCTATTATATACACACAGACTGCAGTTATTCACACTCCACTGGCTAGGTGATCAGATAGTAAGTTTCTTATAGTTTTATAGATACTTCTGGTCACTTAGGTAATAGTTGTTCTGAAGTGAAACATCCTTCTCCCAATGTCTAATGCCACTGATGACATACATATCTTGTCACCTGTGTAGAGGACTGTTCTGCTTAGAACTCCCCAACAGGAGCAAAGCAATAGAGTTGAGATTTGAAGTTGTTTCTGTCTTTGAATGGGGAAGTTAGCACTAGATTTCTTTTGTTTGTTTTTTCAGCTATTGAAGATGAGTTTGACTTTGCTTTGGGAAAACAAACACCAGCATTCCTAAAGAAATGTGTTTGCTACATTAGAAAAATTGCAAACATTGAGCGTTTTGTGAAAATTCCAGCAATGGGTAAATACATGGACATAACTGGGACAGCAAGAATTATCCGAGACCAAGAAGCCCACGAGAAACTGATAAAACTCAGGGATGAATTTATTCCTACCATTGTTGCATCATCTAATCTGAGAGTCTACACTTCCATTACACATTGTGACATGAAACTAGGTTATTCACAAGAAGTAGAGAACCATTATATAGAAGGACTTGGTAAACAGTTTTATGAGGATATGATTGACATCATTCAGGCAACTGTACAACAGAATTTTGAAACAGAAACCGATACACTGTATGACGAAATTCTTCAGCATTCATCATTATGTAAAACATATGCCTCCTTCTATGAGTACAAATGTGAATCTCTAAATATAGTGCATAAATACCTTCTTCCCAGCAAAGTAGGGCACATTAACCCTCTCATCACCTTTGGAGGACCCTGCACTGGAAAAACTCTTCTGTTAGCTGAAGTAGCCAAGAAGGTAAATGTCAATTCATTTTAAGTGTTTTTGTAAAGTTCTGCCTCTCATATTTAAAAAAAAAGTTAATTTAGTTTATTTTGGTTTTGTTTATTCATCTGTTGATTGCTCCAGTATTTATTTTTTTTTTGTTTGGCATCATTATTGGGGCTTACTCCTCAGCAGAATGGGTCAGACAAAGGATGGGTAGGACCCAGAGATCAGAAAGAATTGTGGAGAAAGGGCAAGTAATCGAAGAATGTCCAAGCAGCGTGCAATAAGAGGAAGTTTAGGAAGGCAGGTGGAGCATGAAGTCATAGTAATCTGGAAATATGAAAAAATATCAAAGGTAAGGGAGAAAGGAACAAGCATTTATTAAGTGCCTACTATTTGCCAGGCACTGTACTAAATACTTTACAAATATTATCCCATTTGACCCATACAAGAACCTTATATGGTAGGTGCTATTAATATTCCCCTCAGTTAAGAAAGTTGAGTCACACAGGGGTTAAGTGACTTGCCTAGGGTCACATAGCTAGTAAGCCGTGGAGGCAGACTATGCACTCAGCTTTTCTGCCTCCAAGACAGGATTCTAAGCACTGTGCCACCTAGTTTCCTCCTTGCAAATAGCTGGCACCAACCCACGGAATTAGGGTTTGGAGGAAGGGGCTCTGGTCCCTGGAAGGAGGAGGGACCTCTTGGGTAGGATCCCAGTCCAGAAGAATCTAGAGTACTAGGCATTCAGTCAAGGGGGATAAAAACAAGGGCCCAATTACAAGAAATGAGGTATAAGGTTATAGTTTGGTATTTCAAGATCAGGAGAAGGCTGATGATGCTAAGCCACAAAGAACCTGGCCTTACGGATCTTTATATCCCACTGCCCAGGTCTGGAACTAAGTCCTAGAATCTGAGGCATGGCTACATCTACAGATGAAATGAGAGTGGCCCAAAGTGTAGAGATTAAAATCAAATGGGAGATAGAAAGTAACATGACAACATGTAACATGTCTGCAACAGTAGATGACAGGCCACTGTTTTTATTGTTACTGTGCGAGGGTTTGAGATCCTTTTTTCTTAATGTGTCCTTGAGAACATAGTCTTTCCCTTATACATTGTACCTCTCTTAATAGTGCATCATTCATGAAATACTCAGTTATCTTGAATATAAGAAAAAAAACATACCTGAATATAGATGATGTGCAATTATGACAGTACATGCAAATAGAAAATCACAGGAATGTAGAATAGATTACAGAGTCTAATTTTGACCAGGTCGGGAAACATTAACTTACCTGTAATTAGATATTATGCAGGTTTTTAATGTTAATAAAAAATCCAAGAAATTGAAAAGAACATTAAGATGGGAATCAAAGAAAGAGAGGAAGGAAGGAACGAGGAAGGAAGGAATGGGGAAGGAAGGAAGGAGGGAAGGAAGAAAGGAAGGAAGGAAGAAAGGAAAGAAAGAAAGAAGGATAGAGGGAAGGAGGAGGGAAGGAAAAGGAAGGAGAGAAGGGAGGGAGGAACATCCATAAAACATTTTAAAGGGGGAGGGAAAGGTTAGAAAAGTATCCAAATGATGCTTATTTCCTTTCTAATACTAAATTCCTCCTTAACCCATTATGGATCTATTTTCAAACAATTTTATTTAAACCCTTCTTAAACCTATTTATTTCTCCAGCCTGTAGCATCTCTTGAAGTTATAGTTTCACAAGTTTACTATTTATTGTGTAGTAGTATTTCATTTCATTTTTCCAAATTTATCTCTTTCAATCTTTAAGGACTATCCTTTAGTCCTATTATACCAGGTTTTGTTGAACCATGCTATCTTTACCCATACTGTATCCCTTACAGTTTTAAAAGGCTTTGGTTGTATCCGCTCTTAGCTTCTGTCTTTCCAGAGAGAATACTAATCTTTTTAGGCTGGTCTCATATTACTGTCTTCCCATCTCCTTGATTATTTCAGTTACACTAATTAAACTATGATAACATAATTAGTCCTTTAAATGAATTTAAAATAGTCACTTAAATGCATTGAGGTGCTTTTTAAAAAAAAAGTTCTAAATTATATTTATGAAATGAAATTACAGAGTGATTTTTCCTAGTGCATCTATTAGCTTACTGGTAATTAGATATTATGCAGGTTTTAAATATTACTAAGAGATTCAGTGAATTGAAAAGAACATTATAATGGGAATCAAACCTGATTCTCCTTGTGATTAGCCCTTTATGCCTAGGTTAGGCAAGTTACTTACCTACCCTATGCCTCACTTCCCATTTTTCAGTCTATTAAATGAATCTGCTCAATTCTCCTTCAAAGAGAGATTTTCATACTGAATGAATTAACATTTCTACAGTAAGCTTTCTCTTACATCAAATTATTTTCAATATTCCATACATATAGCTCTTTACCTCTTTACTGAAAGGAGGGAGTTATGTTTCATTATCTGTTCTCCAGGACTGAAATTGATTATTAAAAGTGCTCACTTTATCTGCCCTTTGATGTTGACTTTGCTTTATTTATATTATTACAATGTAAATAAAGTATAATTTATTTTTTCTCTTAGTTCTGCTCATTTTACTGTAAGTTTCTATGAGTCTTCCCATAGTTCTCTGAATTCCTCAGTCATTTTTTCTTAGGGTGTAATAGCATAATATTGCATTGTATTTATATGCCATAATGTGTTCAACCATTCCCCAATCTCCAGTTTTTTGCTGCCACAAAAAATGTGCTTATTAACACTACAACAAGGAGCACTAACTGATGCAAAAATTGTCTTAGTCCTCTGAGGTCTTAAATTCTGATGGCAGTAATAGTAGGAGTAGTAGAAATAGGAGGAGGAGGAGGAGTAACAATAGCTAACATGTATAATGTTTTAAGATTTGCAAACACATTATAATATTACTTAATTTTGTCCACAAACAACCCTGAGTGGTAGTTGCTATTATTATTGCCATTTTACAGATGAGGAAACTGAGGCAGACAGCAATTAAGTCACTTGTCTAAGGTCATGCAACTAACAAGTGTCTAAGGCTAGATTTGAACTCAGGTCAGCTAAGTGGCACAGTAGAGTGCCGGGTCTGTAGTCAGGAATATTCATCTTCCTGAGTTCAAATCTGACTTCAGACACTTATTCAGTATGTGACCCTGGGCAAGTCACTTAACCCTGTTTGTCCCAGTTTCCTCATCTGAAAAATGAGCTGGAGAAGGAAATGACCAAACCACTCTAGTATCTTTGCCAAGAGGACCCCAAATGGGGTCATGAAGAGTTGGACACAATTGAAACAAATGAACAACTACTCCCTGAGTTTAGAAACCACAGTTCTAGCATGTTATATACTATACTGCATGTGTGTGTGTGTGTGTGTGTGTACGTGTACGTGTACGTGTACACACATCTTTGTCCTCCTTGGGGTATATTCGACATTTCTGTGAAATGCTTGTCCACATCTTCATGTAAAATTCCCCATCCCCATTTTATAGATGAGAAAATTGAGGCCTGGTAAATGAAGTAAATTAAGCTCAGATCTCCTTACTAAAAATCTATCTTTTCCCTATACCACAATACCTCTCCATGACATTTCTATAGCTATGCCACCCCCCCATTTGTCTACTTTCTCAATTACCTTGCCATTCTGTGATCTATGAAGCCCCAATTCCTAGACTTCACAGTGTTTGGGGTAATAGCAATTCACGTTTATGTAACAATTTAAAGTGCTTCTCACAACAACTCTATCAGGTTAGACAAAGCCCTATTCATTATACCCAGATGGCAAATGAAGAAATATGGGCCCAGTGATGTTAAAAGATCTGCTGGAAATCATAGAGTTAATTAATAGTAAAGAGTCTGTGCTAGAAAGCAGATCTCCAGTTTTTAGGAACCTTTATTTTTAATAGCAATCCTAATAAAGGTCCCAAAGGTAATAAGAAATACTGAGCTAGGATTCAGACCTAGGTCTTCTGACTCCAATGCCAATATTCTTTTCACTATACCAAACACCTATTATGTGTGTGTGTTCAAAGGTTTAATACATTTTGCTAAAGCTGTGAACAGGATTTCATGGGTCATAATTTTGACAGAGTATCTTCATAATTCTTTTATACTTCGTTATTTCTTTCTGGTTTTTATAGTTTTTCTCTTTCTTTCCTCAATGCCAAATTGTCAGTTGTCATTCCTTGCTGCTATCTATCTGCCTGCCTCTTCCAACCTCTGTCTGTGAACACACATATAAGCTCTTCTAAGTTGCTATTTCTGTGGGTTGAAAAACTAGATAACTAACCTATTTAGAATTATGCACTCTGTAAGAATCATTAAATTTTGAGTGAAGCCTCAAGGACCGAGTCTCTCATGGAGTAAAATGTCTGGTTTTACATTCATGGGTTTTATGTTCTCATTTTGGTCCACTTTTTTTTTTTTTGCTTTCCCAGTTCTTAGCTACATTCCAGATCGTTTTAAGTTTCCAGAAGTCTGACCTCTAGATAAGTAGGATGCTATAATTTCACTATTTTAATTTTAAAATTATCCTTCCAAACTATGCTTCTATGTTTTAGGCTTATGGATGGCTACATGAAGAGATGGGACCTGAATCTGACCCAGTCATAATTGTAAGATTTCTAGGAACCACAGACATGAGCACTGACCTTAAGAATCTACTTCTAAGCATCTGCGAACAACTGGCAGTTAACTACCGGTGTCTGGTACAAAGCTATCCCAAGAAGGTCCATGATCTTCGTGACTTGTTTATAAATCTCTTAAATGAATCTTCATTTCAGAGGCCCTTGGTAATAATCTTTGATGCTCTAGAACAGCTCTCTGATGCTGATGATGCCAGAAAACTTTGGTGGCTACCCATCCACCTTCCCCGTTTTGTACGGATAGTACTATCCACGCTGCCCAACAAACATGGGATCCTGCAGAAACTGAGGTGCCTTATCCATGAAGAAGACAACTATATTGAGCTCATTCCAAGGGACAGAAAAATGTGTAGTCAGGTCCTAAAACACCAGTTGCTGCGTGTCAAAAGAAAAGTGACATCAGGACAACAGATATATGTCAACGAAGCTTTCTCAAAGTGCACATTGCCAATGTTTGTGAACTTAACCTTCAGGGAGGTGAGAAACTGGAGGTCTCACAAAGACGTGGATGAGTCGTCCCTCTGTGTTACAGTCCATGAAAGCATAGAGCAGTTATTTTGGTCCCTGGAGAAAAAATGTGGGCAGAAGTTAGTATCCCGAGCTCTGGGTTACATCACCATGGCTAAAATGGGTTTGAGTGAAATGGAGTTGGAAGATGTTTTAGCACTGGACAACAGTGTCATGAATGAGCTAACTGAGAATATACGACCGAGTAACCCCCTACGGGTGCCTTATATATATATTGCAAGGCTTAAAGAGGGCCTGAGTGGATACTTGATAGAACGGCATGTGAAAAATGTCACACTCTTGGTGTGGGCCAATAGGCATCTACAGCTGATAGCACAGAAGCTTTACCTACATAATGACACTGACTTGCGTGAAATGCATACGATCCTAGCAGATTATTTTCTGGGGGTCTGGTCTGGTGGTAGGAGGAAAGCTTTCTGCCTCGAAGACCCGTACTTGAATGGCTGCCTTGATCTAGAAAACAGAAGTTTCCTAGAAGAAGAAAAGCATTTCCTGGAACAGGCATCTTTTGATAGACAGGCCCCAGATCAACCCTGGGTATTTCAGTGCAATCCACTGGAGCCTGACATCTTTTTTGTCAATCACCGCAAAATGTCAGAGCTTTTACACCACTTGACAAGATGTGGTAAAACAGATGACCTGCTCTATGGAGTCATCATGAACTTCAGCTGGCTTTATACCATGGTAAAAATTGGTCAATTTGACAAAGCCCTTGCAGATATTGAGGTGGCTTACAACTACTCACAAGAGAAGGAACTGAAGTTTCTGGCTAGCACCCTTCGAGGCATCAAAAGCAAGATCATCACATTCCCTGGTTCCCTCTCTGCCGAGCTCCAGCAGAGGCTTCTTCCAGTTGTCAGTTCATTACCCAAACTGAGGCACCTTCTTTTGGAATGTGACAAGGATGGACCTAAATATTGCTCCATTGTTCCCTTACATTCTTCCATGGATGTTACTTACAGCCCTGAAAGGCTTCCTTTGTCATCTAGTCATCTACACGTCACCGAGATTTTGCCTACTTGTAACCCAAGTACTGTCCTCACAGCTTTGGAAAATGGCTCCATCAGCACATGGGATGTAGAGACTCGTCAGCTACTTAGGCAAATCACCACAGCCCAGTCTGTTATTCTGGGCATGAAGCTTACCACAGATGAAAAGTACCTTGTAGTAGCTACAACCAACAACACCTTATTGATTTATGACAACATAAATTCCTGCCTCCTGTCTGAAGTTGAAATCAAAGGAGCCAAGCATGGAAGTGGTTCTAATTTCATCAATGGGTTTACCTTGTCAATTACACATGCCCTTGCCTGGTTGGAGGCCAGCAAAGATGTCACTGTCATTGATCTACTTTATGGATGGCCTCTTTATCAGTTCCACTGCTGGTATGAGGTCACTTGTGTCCAGTGCTCTCTGGATGGAGTATATGCTTTCTGTGGACAGTATCTAAATACCACCACCATATTTCATTTAGGGAGTGGAGAAAAGCTTTCCACTGTGACATCTGAATTTTCCGGTGGCTTTGTGAAGTTTCTTCTCATCTTGGACACAGCACAAGAAATGGTAATGGTTGACAGCGAGGGCAGCCTTTCTGTTTGGAATACTGAGGAGATCACCAATCCCCAACTAACAGATGATTTTGATTGTCGAAGAGAAGACAGCGAAGTTGTCAGCATTGAACTTTCTGAGGACCAAAGTGCAATTCTTATCTGCAAAGCGCTCAGCATAGAACTCTTAGACACTACAGTGTGGAAGGTGGCAGAAAAATTCAGAGCCAAACACAATGAGCGCTTTATCTCTGCAGTGCTGTCCAAAAATGGTGACTGCATAATTGCTACTATGGAAAATACCTCAGCTGTGTTTTTTTGGAGGAGGGCCACTGGACAGTGTATGGCAAGTTTACAGGAAATCTCAGGAACCATAGTCAAGCTGGTCAAGTCTAATCACCATAATATGCTGCTATCTTTATCTACCAGTGGTGTCCTTTCTATTTGGGACATAGATATAATTACAGCAATGTCCAACATAGACAAGACTGGAAAACCTATCCAAAGACTTGTGTTACCTGCTAGAGGTGAAATAATTTATTCCCTAGACGGATCTGAATCTGTCCATAAGTGGAACTTTAGCAATGGATTCATTGAGGCAGAATTTAAGCATGAAGGCATCGTAGAGCATTGTGTGCTCACCTCCTCTGGTGATGTGATGGTAACATCAGATGACAAATGTAGCCAATACGTGTGGCATACTAATAGTGGTGAAAACCTCTTTCGCATCAATGGGCAAAGAATATCCCAACTCCTGATTACACACAATGATCAATTTGTGGTTTCACTCTGTGAGGAAAATGCCTCTAGGGTTTGGCGACTGGCCACAGGCCACAGGGTGTGCAATATCCTCACTCCTTTACAGAATGCTTTTATAACCTCTGCAAATACATTTGTGGTAGGCATCACAAAAAACAAAGTGCTGGCAGTCAGCTTATGGACAGGAAGTATCACCAAGAAGTTCTGCTGTGAGGATGGGACCATGATTGTAAATTTCAAATTAATACCTGACTGCCCTGATATCATAGTGTTTATAACATCAACAGAAACTGTGAATATCTGGAGCCTGACAGATGAAGTCATCTGTCGACGTGTGCAACTTCCAAACAATTTCTTAAAAAATCTAGAGGACTTTGAAATTTCCCCCAATGGGAAATTAGGCATTATGTCCCGGGGGGATGAAAATATAAATGTTCTGGATCTGCATAGTGGTAAGCTACGAGTGGTACATGCTGCTGGAATCATCTGGCGGCAGAAGCTATCTCGAGATGGCCGCTACCTAGTCTATATTTGTTTCCGGAATGGAGAAGAGGAAGATGACAATGGTGCAGTGTCCAGCTTAATTGTCATGAGACTTGCAGATGGTAAAAACATTGGTGCTTGCTCACTTTATAAGACACCAACATATCTTGCACTGTCACAGAGGCACTTGAATATTATCGTTGGTTTTGATGATGGAAGTATAGGGATTTATACTGTAGTGGACCGGGTCGATGCAGCGTTGAAAATTAAAATTGCCACTTCAAACAGTCGGCAAATTTTCAACAGTGCAACGCAAGCATCCAGGCCAAAGTGTAATAGTTATTGCTTTAAAGCTACTGCAGATTGCATTTGGAGAGAATCCACTGAGGTATTTGCAAGAGATAGCCCCATCACAGTGACTGATCCTGCAGAAACAACTGAAGCAACACCAACCAAAAAACACAATCCTTATGACCGTGTGTGCTCTGCTATAGAGAGCAGAGGCCACAGTTTTGCTGCTGACAACTAATTACATATTTAGACAGGTTTACTGAAATTCATGATACACATTTGTCTTCTATATTGGAGGTGGAAATGGTGCATTTCTTAGGCAAAATAAAATACAAGTGATTGGTATTTGTCCACATATGTGTAAAACTACAGAGATGGGAACATGTTTTGGCTATAGTCTTTCTTGAGAAAGAAATGAAAATCTTCTTCCAATGGCTCATCATTATATGGAAGTGATCCTGTGTTCTCAAAGGCTGTAACAACAGAATGAAAGCTCTGGTAGGTCAAAAAGGTTTCGAGAGTGGGTTCTGCAGTAAATTGTCCATCTTGCCCAAGCACTACCCTAAGTTCAGAGAAACTGATCTTTGAAGATTTGATTACCAGGTAATTAATTTTTTTTGGCCATAGCAATTCTTCAAAATACAGAGTAAAATATGGAAAGACTATGATCTACCTTCATGATGAGAACACCCATACAGAAAGAATCATAACTCCTTGGAAGTAGGGAATTAATCCAAGTATAAAATCTTCACTGGGCATTTCTAGCAATACTCTTTACGTTGCTGCTTCACCTAGAAGTTAGAAGATAGTACAGTATATTCACTCTAACTCTATATTTGCCTGAAGTATAACCTCTTCAGTTCACTAGATACCATAGGCAGGGTCTAAACACACACACACACACACACACACACACACACACACACACACACACAGCAGTTCATGCTTCTTTTTTTTTAAAGTTAAATTTGAACAACCATTACTTTGTCTCCATGATGCTGAATAATTCTTGTTTGGCAACATTTGGTTGTTAATGTGATATAAATACAGCCTTAACCCCACTCTACCTTTTACCATCCAGATAACAAAGACTTGTGTCTGGGGATAAAGGAAAGAAAGTGAGAAGGGGGGAAGTAATTTAACAATCCTGACCATATCAAACTCTCCAGTGACTACATCCCAACACAAAGGGAAAGTACCTTTAAAAGATGTGAAGATGAGAAGCTGTAAGCTGAATGGGACAAGAGTCAATTGGCAGCTAAAAGGGCAATCCAGATGCAGAAAATCAGTCTTGTAAAAGTTGTATATGTGGGTTTTTGTACAAAGGAGGAAACCATTTCTTTAAAAGCTATTTCCCAAGTTCTAAAAGAACATGTTTAATATTAAAATTTCATTCTTTTTTTAATGTCTCTTTCAAAGTACATATTTTGCTAGATGTAATGAATACTCATATAAGGGCATTACAAAAGCAGTTAAACTGTTCCATTCTATTATTGTATTAAAAGGTTACTCTTCACTCTCTAATAAGAAAGTATGAATTGTCTCCTAAATCCCTACGCTGAATTTCAGCAGAAAGAAAGCTTTCTTGATATGCCGTGTATGAACTACTGATAACATTTGCCTTACTCTCGTTCCTCTTCTGTCCTGTGTTGAACGCAGAGAGATGACCAAATACTCTGGGACTAACAGAATATGCCTGTATTTGTGCTAAAATATTCCATAAAATCTTAAGGCTGTCCAAAGGTTCTTTACTGTTCCTGTTTGTAATAAATTTCTTACTTCTACATATGTACGTGGGCTTATTATCTGTTTTACTTCCTGCTTTGGGACTGTTCTGAGCCTTTTATATAGTGTGATCAGTTTCAAGGCAGAAGCTGTGAAATATGAAATATTTTTTAACTATTCCACTTGATTCAAGAAAAGGGGTTACATCCTAAAAACTGAAAGTGATTTTTCCCCCACTACATCATTACACATGGCATGTCCTTGGCTAATTTTTAATGGACTTTTTTAAAGAGGAAACAGATCCTCTAGCTGCAAGTGAAGGCAGGACTTTTAGTTTCTGGTTCTACCACTGACTTGTTGTGAGTCCCTGAGCCAATCATCTAACCTCTCTGTTTTTCCCTTTCTTAACTAAAAAATGAGGTTAGTGGTAGTTTCCCCTGTATCTTCTACTATCTACAGGAATTTTGTGAAATTGTGTGATATGAAATATAGTCAACTCTGCGTTATTGATACTAATGGAGAAAAATCAAATGGCATATCACTCATGACTTTTATATTCGACCTTGAAATGTAGTCTGAGACACTAACACCCTGAAATATAATTCAAATACAAAATATTATCCTATTCCATGCCAAGGCCAGATTTGCTATTGGCCTGAGTCCAAGTCAGGTAGTAGCCAAGAGTTAGACCCAGGTCCTTGTGTACATAGATACGTAATCTAGAGTTGATTGTATATGAAAGTGCTCAGAGACAGACCAAGGTCATTCAAGGTATCACTATTAATATTATGAGTAGTATGAGTTGGACCTCTGTGCCACTAAATTTCTAAAAGTCAGATGCCAAGACAAATTACATGTAGTGTGTGAATGTTCTATGTAAAAGCCAATATAGTAACTATTGAGTGATTTGAATGATTTTCATAACTTGTTTGCAGCTCCTAGATTATACTGAATGTTTTTATGTAAACTTTGTATTGTTGGGAAGATTTACCCAATCAGAGATTTATATTTTCTTAAATGTTACATTTAGTTACATTTTGTTACAGAGTTGTTAAACTAGAATATTATTGCAGTCTTCAAACAATATACAGTCTTGTGTATGCATTGTTTGTATGAATAAAATATAAACTAATTTGCTTTGGAGTTTTTTGGAGTATTTTCCAAGTTTTGATGATGCAACTAAAAAGTAACCAGCTGTGTGACTTAGGCAAGTCACCTGAAGTCTCTGCATCTTAGTTTCCTCATCTTTTAAATAAAGAGATTTAAATAAATTTATATACATCAGATGGGAACCAAAGTCCCTTCTGCTCTAATATTCTATGGGTCTATGATTTGGGGGGTGTAAAAGAAGAGAGACTGTCAAAATGGGAAGAGAAGGAAGGAAGGAAAGAAGGAAGGAAGAAAGGGAAAAAGGTAACTTGATGTAATGCCATATGCCTATAGTCTCTGTGACACTAGGGAGGCTGAGGCTCGTTGATCCCTTAAATTCTGAGGTATATTTTAAAGTCAATCTGATGTCTGCTAATTTGGGAATCCATATGGTGATCTCCCAGAAGCAGAAAGCCACCAGATTGCCCAAGGAGAGGAAAACCAGCACATATCAGAAAAACAGAATAAATTAAAGCTTCCATGCAGATCAATATTAGGATTGGACTTGTGGCTACTACACTTCCAGTGTGGGCAAGAGGAGGAGACACAGTGAAAGAAACAAAGAGAGAGGGAGGGAGGGAGGAAGGAAGAAAGGAAAAAGAAGGAATAAAGGAAGAGAAAGAAAGGAATAGAAAGAAAGAATTTAACCCATCTAAGCATCTTGTACAAAAGTATGATCCCAATGGACACTCAATATTGATAATAATGAACAATGAAGTGTTCTTCAACCATGGTACAATGGGCAAAGTCCTGGATTTGAAGTCAGAGTATCCAGATTCAAATCTATCCTCTGACTACTTGTATAACCTTAGGCAGTCCTGGGCCTCTATTTCCTCCTCTATAATATAAGGGCTTTGGAGTCAATGAATTCTAAGATTCCTTCTAGCTCTAAATCTATCATCCTGTGTCTTTATGAACCTGTAGTTTAGAGATCAGTCTTGAAGAGGGAGATATTCAACAAGCTGCTACCTCTTGCATTAGCAGACCTTTCCACACAGCTACCCCATTCCCAGAATCTATAGGGAAGTCATGGGAGCTTCCCGATAATTTCTTATGGACACAACAGAATTCACTAAATATTCCTATTTATTGGATGCCCCAAAAGCAGCATCAAGACCAACAGGTAAAAGTCCCTTTCCCCTCTTGCTCCCCTTTTCCAACTCTTAGCTGCAGAACACAAAACTGATGTGTATTATTACAGCCAAGTCAAAGAGAAATATTGTACTAGCAATCATGTGTGCAATTGTTATAACTGGATTATAAAGGGGCCACTAGGTGGCACAGTGGATAGAGCACCAGGCCTGGACTGAGGAAGACCTGAGTTCAAATCTCATCTCGGACACTTTACTAGCTGCGTGTCTACGGTTGTCAAGAAAACCCCAAACGAGATCATAAAGAGTCAGACATAATTTAAAAATGAATGAACAACAACCAATTATTTATCAAGAAAACCCCAAAAATTACAGCTGCAAAGAAGATCAAGAGAGACTATTTATCTGGTGCAAGACTAACATTTTCCCCTTAGCAAAGATGAATGAAGAACAGTGATATAGGGAATAGAGGGGTGGCCTCAGTGCCAAGAGGGGTCCAAATCTCATCTTATGTCCTGCTTTTCACACATCCTAGCCCTATGACCCTGAGCAAATGACAATTTTCCAGTACCACCAAGCAACTAAGATTATAACCTACAAGGCAGTTATAGATCTACATTGGTAGAGGAAAGTTCTTCACCAGAAGTTCTCAATACCGCTACAGTCACAAGTCTAGTAAAAATCTCCGATAAAACATCAATGACCCTTGATCAAAGAAAACTCTGTCATTGTTCAGAGATGGGATGTGTCAACATACTATGCCCTCACTCACCGTCTCTGTAATTTTTCTGACCACAATGCCCCTTCCTGGCCACCTCCCCCCCTCACCCCCCCCCCCACGCCTCTATATTTGCTGGCTTTCCTCTTAGAAAGTAAACTTCTTGTGATCAGGAACTGACTATCCCTCCTCAGCATTTAGCATTGCACTTGACACAGTAAATTCTTAATAAATGCTTTTTCAGTCATTTATTTAAAAATACAATTTAAACACCTTAAGAGAAGATTTTTTTCATTTCCTAATTACTAATTCCAAAATGTTAGATTTTCCTTCTCTCATTGCAGGGTAATTTCCCTTCACATATTCAAATGTTTATTAAACACCTACTGTGTGAAGTGTGTTGTGTTAGGTACTATGCTTTAGGTCACCCCTTATACCATGGGATACACAGCTAGAGATTAGGCTAGATATACAGTTTATGTAAGACGTGCTCTACCATCATGAATCTTACAATAAAGTAAGGTAATAAAGCCCACACACCAAACAAAAACCCAATCAAGGCCTAAGAGAAGTACAAAGTTATGCACTAGAAGAAATCTGAAGTGAAAGTTTATTATCAATACAGTAAACAAGCATAATGAGGAACATAGAAAACAGCTGCTTGGTGTCCACCTTTCAGTTGGGCTTTAAAAGATGGGCCAGAGAACACTCTATGAAAAAGATAAAGAAGGGCAATGCAGACTTAGGGCAAGTATGAGCAGGGAGAAGAGCCAGGACAGTGAAGGTCATGGTCAGGCAGCAGAAAATACTGCAGTTTAATTAGAGGATAAGTGCCCTGAGGAGAGTGATGAGAGATAAGGCTATAAAGCAAGTGTCCTACCAGAGGGGGAAAGTAACTGAATCTATATGTAGAGGACTGTTACAATCTAGTAAGACCTAAGATGTGCATGTACAAACAGACACAGAGAAATAAGAGGCACCATGAAAAGTGGAAAGAACACTGGATTCATGGTCCAGGATTCAAATCCTGACTTGCTTTCTTACTGCTAGGAAGACCCTGGGCAAAATATTTCATATCCTGGGCTTCAGTTTTGTCATGTATGAAATAAGATGGTTGGACCACATCACAGATTTCTGGTCGGAGGGAATCTTAGATGTTACCTAGTCTGATCCCCTTTCTTTACAGTTAAAGATATTGAGACTCAGAAGGTAAAGCAACTTGCCCAAGTAGAATAAATGGCAAAACCAATAAATCAATAAACATTAAGCACCTACTATGTGCCAGGAACTGCGCCAAGTGCTAGGGATAGAAAAAGAGGCCAAAGGCAGTCCCTGTCCTCCATCTAATGGGAGAGACTACAAAGCAAGCTATATATGGGATAAATAGGAAATCGCAGAAGAAAGGCACTAGAATTAAGAAGGATTGGAAAAGGCTTCGGTACTAGGTGAAATTTTACTCGGAATTTTAGAGGAAGCCAGGGAAGTCACTAGGTAGAGCTGAGGAAGGAGAGCATTCCTGGTGTAGAAGAGAGCCAGAGACAATGCCCATAGCTGAGAGATGGCATGTCTTTTTCATAGAACAACCAGGAGGCCAGTGTTACTAGACCAAAGAGAGGGGCGGAGAGTAAGGTGTAAGAAAACTGGAAAGGTAAGAGAGGGCTAGGTTAGGAAGGACTTGGATGGCCAAACAGAGCATTTTGTATTTGCTCCTGAAGACAACAGGGAGCCACTGGCGTTTATTGAGTAGGGGTGAGGTGACATAACCAGATCTGCACTTTAGGAAAATTATTTTGGAGCTAAGTGGAGGGTGGATTAGAGTGGGAAGAGACCAGAGGCAAGCAGGCCCACCTATTGCAATAATTCAGGCATAAGATGATGAATACCTAGGGGCAAATAGGTGGCTCAGTGAATAAAGCACTGGCCCTGGAGTCAGGAGGACCTGAGTTCAAATCTAGCTTCAGATACTTAACACTTACTAGCTGTGTGACCTTGGAAAGATCACTTAATCCCACCCAAGTGCCTTGCCTTCCCCCCTCAAAAAAAAAAAAAGATGATGAATATCTGCACTAGAGTGGTAGCAGTGACAGAGGAGAAAAGGGAACATATTCAGGAGATGTTGCAAAGGTAAGATCAACAGATTTCACATCTTCTGACTCGAGATAACTTTCTACTCTACCACGATGCTTCTATGGTCTCTAAGGTCCCTCTCTGCTATAAATCAGATACATTTGCAGTTCTGTAAGTGCATGAAAGGTGTCAGGGGCTATGAAAGAGCAGACATCAGTGAGGTTTGGAGTTCTACAAGTGACATTTGAGCTTACTTTGAAAGACAATGGTGATAGAGGGAAGGCATTCCAAGCTTGGGGCAACAGCTGGAAATAAGAGGAGAGCATTCCAGGGGGATGGATGCATGTAAGCCAAGACATGGGGACAGGATAACATAATATGTGTTTAAGGACTAGTGAGTCATTGTATTGCTACAGTATTGCTTAAGTAAGAATGCAATTTGGTTTAACTATAACTCAGAAATACTCTATAGGCAGAATTTTAAATCAGTTGCAATTATTTCCAAGTTATGTCTTATTTATTCTAAGCCCAAATAACAGTACCAAACAACGTTTTGGGTTTGAATTAGCTAATTGAACATAGATATTGGCCCAGTATAACCATGCCTAAGATTTGTAGTTAAATTTTCCCAAGTCAATGAATAGGAATGAATATTTAAAAATTTTTCCATCTCATTATAGAATTGAAAGTTCTAGGGCTGACTTCCTGGAACAGGATCTAATCAAATAAGACCATTAGAAATATATAGCACCATTACATTTCCAAAATTTTCTCTAAAGGTTATCATTTTTAAGCAATACAAAGATCTCCATCTAAAAACTTGTGAGTTTCAAGGAATGTTCAAAAATGGACTTCAGGTAAGAAATAAAAAACACTATCACTGAAATGGACAGAAGATATTAAAAGTGACCATAAAGAGGCAGCCGAACTCTGGATCTCTTAGAAGAAGCCCTGGGACCAACCCTCAGCTCTGTCTGTTACTAACCTCTCTGGATCTCAGGACATTCATCTATAAAACTGGAGGTCTGAAAAAATGATCGCTAAAATCCTTTCCAGCTCTAAATCTGGGAATCCTATGAACAGGTGTTTCTGTGTTTAATTTACATGTACTGAGGACCAGCTACATCTTTGGGTTACCTATCGAAGGTCCCTTCCTGAAGCGAATGTTGAAGACACAGACGCTAGGTGGCGCAATTGTCCAACACACTTCATCAGGGAGGCCCTTTTCCTTCGAGTCATTGGTGGGTGATTTGAGTTTGTAAAGATTTTAAAGTCAATGAAACATCCCCCTGTCTCCCCGCCGCGACCCCCACCTCACGACAACCCCATTCAAACTTTGGCATAATCCGTTTCTCTGAGTACAGTGGTGACTGGTTTGAATGATGAACTTGCTAAACAGTGAGGGCGTCAGCCTGTGCATCAGTCTAACCCAGGTCCAAAGAAAAAGACCAGTTATTTTAGTTTAAACATTCTTAGTGACCATGAGGAAAAATTTGTGTTTAATAGCTTACAGTTTTTTTTTAATTTCTTTTTATTGTCTAGACTTAACAAAGTATTAACCATACAGAACAAACTTAAACATGTGCATTTTCCCCCCCTGGGAAAATCTGGTTGTTAAACATTTACCAGCACACCCCTGTATTGTTTTGTAAATGTTATTCGAGCTCAGTAAGTGTTGAGTAGCAGGTTCAGAGAATAAAGTTACCAGCAAACTGGATGTCTGGTGATTGGAAGATGATATTAATAATAAGCATTTTAAAGCCCTTTAAAGTTGACAAAATGATTGTATCCATTACTTTATCGGAGCTTCACAATATATCCCTCAGTGTAGTTGTCCCTCCCAATCTTACAGCTCTTGGGATCCCTATTTTTCTTTAAGGTTAAGAGCTTACAATTCTAAATTGTTAATAAAATCAACTAGTATTTTTCTAGCATTTTAAGGTTTGAAAAGTTCTTGATTTTATACTTGCAAATATATTTATTAATTTTATAAAGTGCATTATTTTACTGATAAAACCCTTTTAAGTTAAATGTTACAGATATCCCTATTTTTAGATGAGAAAACAAAGGCTAAGAGAAAGTTCTTTGGAAAAAGCGCTGGCTCAGGGAATCAAGAAGAAATTACTTCAAATCCTGTGTCTTGTATATACTTTTAGTATGACCTTGGGCATATTACCTAGGCCTCAGTTTCCTGACCTGTAAATTGAAGGGGAAGCAATGGAGGGAGGAAGGGAGAGAGGAAGAGGGGGGGAGGGAGAGAGGAGGAGATCGGGAGAGGAGGAAAGGAGGAGAGGAGGAGAGGGGGAGAGGGAGACAGAAGGGAAAAAGCAGAGACCAACAGAGACAGAGACAGACAGACAGAGACAGAGACAGACAGAGACAGAGAGACTCAGAGAGAGAGAGAGAGAGAGAGAGAGAGAGAGAGAGAGAGAGAGAGAGAGAGAAACACGACAGGACCTCTGACGCCTTTCCAGCTCTGGATTCTATGAACTTGTATGAAACTGCCTTGGAACCCAAGTTTCCCTGAAGTTAAATCATTGCTAACTCCACAATGTAAGAGGCAGGGCCTTGCCACCTCTCCCATTCTAAGATCTGATGCGTTTAATTTTAGTCGCCTATATTCCTTTGATAGGAAACTCAAACCAAGAGCAGCTACTCCTTTATCTTCCTTTAAAGGAGAAAAAAAAAAAAACCCGACCCAAACACCAGTAGCCCGAGAGCATTCCAAGAAGCCTCCTAAGCAGCCCAGGTGTCGTTCTCAAAAGAGCAACTTTCCTGGATTTTCTGTTTCGGTAGGTGCAGATTCCCCCACAGCGCTCTCCCCGCTCCAAGGAGGGGAGAAGGGTCAAACTCGCGTGGCTCGGGGGAACGCGCTAGGAGTCAGAAATCTCCACCTTGCGCCAAATCTGCCCACCTCGGATTGGATTGACTTCTTAAAAGGCCTGAAGGTGTAAAATATGCCCGCTTAGTGGCATTCTTCCTGAAACCCTCTTGGGACCCAAAGCGTTGGACTCAATGACTCCTTTCTTCCCCCGCTTTTTTTTTTTTTTACCCCCTCCTCCTTAAACCACAAATAGAAAGTAAGTTTGCCTTGGCAGGCTCCATCCGCGCCTGGCTTGCACGCAGGTAAAGGGTTACAGATTCTCGGAAGTATTAAATGCAAACTTTGAAGGATTTTATTTTCATCTGCAGTCACATGATACCTTAATGCCCAATGACACTAACTTCAGTGGCTCATCCAGAGGTCAGGCAAACTCTCCAGCTAAACAAGGCAGTCTTACATTTTTCACATTCACACGCCAGAGGCACGCGGAGCCATGGGAGATGGTAATCGACCGAGTTCGCCGCTTCCTCCGCTTCTTGGAAACCCCAGGTAGGCGAAAAATCCCTCCCTTGGTTGGGGATTTCGAGTCGTGTCCTCGGACTACATTGCTGGGCGGCCGATGGTCTGGGGGTGGGTGGGGGCGTGGGAGGAGGGATGGTTGGGGATCTTTGGGCTTCTTTCATTTACTTATTTATGTCGGGACTTTGGGTTCACTCTGAGCCTCCTCCAGCTGTTCAGTTTACTTTCTTTCCTAAAAATGTTGGAAGGGAAATCCAATTTCGCCTTTTTTCAGGGAAAATCGGATTAGCTCACAAAATCCAAGGCGAAAGGCAGGCACCTAAAGGAACATCTCCAGGGTCCTGACCCCGAGGACTTGGCTAGTCTGTGTATGGAAAAGTGGCCGACTAATGTCATCTTGTTAAAAAGTACAAGTCTTGATTTAACCCTTTCATTGAAAAAAAAAAGAGTTTGACTTTTTTTTAAAAATCTGACCTAATAAAAAAATATATTTTCTCTCCCTCCCCCCTCTCCTCCTTGGGGGGAAAAAATGAATATATAATAAATATGTAGAATAAAGCAAAACAAATTGATACTGTGACTTTTCTTTCTCCTCCCCCCCCCTCTCAAATGACAGACATGGGAATATTTTGAATTAAAAAATAAAATCAATGGAATGCAGCTGCTCTTTTTAAGTATACGGGAAAGGCTGCGTTACCCTTCCTAGCCCAGGAAACGTATCCCAGGTAACTTGCCAGGAGCCTGAGCCTGAGCCTGAGCCTAACCCTGGGGCTGGGACTAGAGCCGGGGTGGGGAAGGGGCGGAGGGAGGGATGAGTAGCAAATTTGAGCTGAAGGTTGAGCAAAATGTAATCGGTGAAATGGGTACAAACTGTTTGCTAAATACTGAATAATTAGACTAGTAAAGCCTGGTCACACTTAGGCAATTGTGTCTCATCTCCCCGACCTGGACGAATATGTATACTTGTACATTAGTGTACATATACAAGTGAAAGGTTTAGTGCAGTTTTTAACTCTTAATACTTTTTAATTTTGCAGATTATTCAATTTCAGTTTCCACTCCCCTCCTATTAACTCTTTCATTGATTCCCGGTAGTGAACAGTTTCCCTTGGGAGGAAGAAAGTGAGGCTAAGCTGTTTAATTCATTTGGGAAGGCTGATTGAGGAAGTTTTTCCTCCCTGTAGGAATGTCCTGAGGTTTATTTAGTCCCTTGTCCCAGTCTTTTTAGGAATGATGGCACTGTTTGAAATGAAAGGAGAGATGTTTAAATATTTTGGATGACAAACCAATATAGTTTGTTGTTGTTCAGTCCTTTTTTCTGTGTGTCTGACTCTTCTGACCCCATTTGGGGTTTTCTTGGCAAAGAGACTGGAGTGGTTTGCCATTTCCTTCTCCAGCTCATTTTATAGATAAGGAAACTGAGGCAAACAGGGTTAAGTGACTTGCCCAGAGTCACACAACCTAGTGTCTGAGACCACTGAGATACCTAGCTCCCCCTTTTAAATTCTAAGTCCCATATTTTGACTTTTAAAAGACAGACCTTTTATAAATCCCTGGAAAGTCATGGAAAATGTCTAGAAGGAGCAATGGGGAGACAGGCAGAAATTAATGATAATAGCAACTCATATGAAGAACACCTCACGACTTCCCCTCACAACAACCTTTGTGATAGATAGTGCTGGTGTTGTCATCTCCATTTTACAGATGTAGAAACTGAGACTCAGATCAAGTAACCTGACTCCAGTCATTGCGTGGGGAGGCCAGGACTGTGTTTTTATTTAATCTTGTTATCTGCCTCGTAGAGTTCTCTCTTCTTAGTTAAATATTTTTTGAAGTTAACCTTCTAAACAATCACTCTGCTTTGGAAAATCAAGAGAAGCCCTGACTTGGGCACAGTTGCTATACAGCCTCATTTTTCAGCTACTCAGAAGATAGCAACCATGGGATTTAAAACTGGAAGAAACCTTACAGGTCATGCCCTTAATCCCCTCATTTTATACAGGCGTTTAAGATTAATGATTTCAAGTTGAATGATTTCAAGTTGAATGATTTCAAGTCTTTAGAGGCCACTTATTCCAACACCTAATTTACCAATGAGAAACTGAGGGCAAGAGGGTTTTTGTGACTTAGCCATGATCAGACAGCTAGTATCTGAGGCGTTATTTGTGATTCCAAGGCTGGCATTCTGTCAACTAGAATAGAATCATTAAGCTTTCTGGTTTTCATGATCCCTTTACCGCCTTAAAAATGATTGAGGACTGCCCCTCGAGGGCATTTGCTTATGTGAGATATAGACAGATGGATGGATAAATAGATATTTACTATATTAAAAATTAAAACACTTCAGTATTATTATGAAAAGCATTTTCCACCTTGAATACTGTGTCCTGGACCACACTTTGAGAACAACATTATCACTATCTGGCTTTTCATGGAGAGACTGAAGTTTGAATCGGTACAGGGTCAGATGTAGCTTTCTGGATCACTGGGAGAGGACGAAGAGGAGACTGGCAGAAGAAAAAGAGAATGAGAAAAGACGTGGGGTAGAGAGTTTTCTCATTATAGTTATTTTCTGCACATTAACCAGTACCTGCTTCCTAAGTACTTCTGCTTCCTCTGCCCTCCCCTCTTTGCCTCCTAACTTCATTGGCTGCTCCAAGATTCATCTGAAAACCCATCTTGTGCACAAGGCTGTTCTTGATCTCTCAACCCACAGCTACTAGTGCCTTCCCATCTCAGATTACCTGCCATCCATCTATTCTGTGTGTACACATGCATACACACACACACACACACACACACACACACACACACACACATCCACATATTTCATTATTTAGATATCTCACCTATTTAAAAGGTAAGCTTCTTAAAGGCAGGGACTGTTTTTGCCTTTCTTTATATCCCCAGCAAAGTGCATGGCTCATAGTGAGGACTTATTCAATGCCTTTTGACCAACTTGATCCTCAGAGGTTGGTTACTGCTATTACCTGAAATCATTAAGCATGACCACCTCATGCACAGATTAACCAATACACTCAAAATTTAAGCACACCTGGATTTTTAAAAATCTAATCATCCACAGGTTGATGCATCCGACTCGCTAACACACCTGCCAGCATCCTCTATGGATAGTGATCTGCCTTGCTCCCCACCAGTGAAGTCTTTGAACCCTGACAGCTTGCTGTATTTCACCCCCATTCTGGAGGCCTACCTCCTCCTGGGATTTGGGGCCAATTCTGGTTCTATACAGGGGAAATAGAAAGGTATTAGTAGCTGCTTAGCTGAGCACGGAATTATTCTTAGTGAAGGCTCTGCTCAGGTTTTGGTAAAAAATTATATTCTCACACTTCATAAGACTGAAATGGCTAGTCTCCTACTTCGTTGAGAATGAGACCAGATGGTGGTGTACCGTTAAGGGAGTTTGAAAATCTTCCCTGCCCCTTAATAGGCACAAAGAGCCCTGTCCCAGAACTGATCAGGCTCTGGAGTTTCCAATTAAGCGCTGAGGCACGATGGTTTTCAAGCTCTTCAGCACTCAGTCAGATGCCGAGTCTTTGTTATATATACTGGGAGGTTGGCATTTTACTTTGGGGGTTTGCTTATGAGAAGGACTTGTGATTTCCTGGACTAGCCATATGTTCAGAACCCTTGACTGCTAAAATATAAAGTCTCTCTCGATCCAGTGGTATACATATATATATATATATATATGTATATATATATATATACATATATATATATAGCAATATTGCTTTGATGCAGACAGTCAGAGCCTTTTCTGTTGGTCTTTATGCTCCTTTCTCTGCTTATATTCTGTATTTTCTCTGCTTTCATTTTCTCTGACGTCCGGGGTGCTGACCTTTCTCCTGAACTCATGAATGCAAGTAAAAATAGGCTTGTTAACCCCTTTTTAAGCAGTCTTTCTTAGAAAAGCAGATCAAAGAAACTGTGCTAGCAGGCCATCCTGGGTATGCTAGGGTGCTTGTTATAGATGGCAGCTCCCTTCTCTGCTCTTAAAACTTCTTAGCATTATTACTCCTCTCTGCCCTCCAGTCATCGAAGAAGAGATCTCTCTAGTCTTCTCTAAGACTTACCTCTGTGCTTGAACCCTAGACCCCCTCTGCCTTCCTTAAGACCTTACTTATTCTTACTTATTCTTCTCATGCATCTTCAGTCTTTCCCATACTACTTCCTGGTTCCTTTCCATTGACCTACAAACATAGTAGGACCCCCCAATCCTAGAAAAGGACAACCTTGATTTTTGTATCTCATCCAGATTCTTTCCTCTCTCTCTCTTCTTCATAATCAAACTTGAAAAAATTTGACTACACCTGGTTCTTTACTTCTTTGCCATCCATCTTCTCTAATGCTTGCAGGATAAGTTATTCCCCTGCCATTTTACTGAAACTGCTCTGTCAAAAGGTCAACAATGATCTCCAGATCAAAATATCCAAGTAATTTTTTTCAGTCCTTATCTGACCTTTATTTCACCACAGTATTTGACATGAACTGCTCTCCTACTAGTAAAGTATCCAGACATTAATACTTTTATTCCCTTGAACAGGACCCAAAAAACCCCTTTTTTGTGCTCCTGATGTTATTTTGCATTATAGTTATCTGTTTATGAATTATATCCTCTATCACAAAATTTCTAAGACAAGGACCATATCTTATCTAAACCTTACGCCCGTCGTTAATGCAATGCATCCAGTGATTAATAAATTTTGACTACATTCCCTGCCTTTGATTCTAGCCTCTTCCTAGGGATTGGATTTCATGCTGTGTACCCCACTGTCTCTCTGACTGAATCTTTGATACCTACTATGAAATCTTTTCAATTTGCTTTCATTTCTAACATCTGCCAGTTACCTACCCCACACCTTGTGTTCATGGAAGATACTTAAGATCTTCAAGTCCATTTTGGCAAATGGTGTCTGCATTCCACCTGTCATTTTCCTTGGCCAGTTCCACTCTCCGGACTCAAAACAGACCTCTATCCACATTCCCCAGTCCTGATCCCCAGGCTCCTCCCAACCCTGTGGGTATGTGTCAATTATCCCTAGTCTGGTCCATCCTATTATCTACTTAGTCATGGTTGTGACAGAATAATCACCTTTCAGCACCTGTCTCCGTTTTCACCAGAAAATTCCCTTGGGCTCATAGAAACTAGAACCTCTAAAAGTGCCCCCCACAAAACATCAAGGTAGTTGTTTCTTAAAACAAGAAATAAATGAATAGACATCCAAAGCAGATGAATATCTAACCCAAAGCAGATCATTAAAAGGACCCAAAATACTGACTCATAGATTTCCTGATGCATCTCAGAAAAGCTACTCCTGAGTTTGAATTAGTGCTGTCAACATAAGGCAAAAGTGATAGACAGCATATCTTTAAAGGCACTACACCCAAATGATTCAGTTCCAATCAAATTTTATGCAAGTGAGCCACCAAAAAAAAAATTTCAAATAGTGACACAAAACATCCAGGAGTGCCACATGAAAACTAATACTTAGTAGTAGATTATTCAATGTGTTCTCTATTTCTGAATAAGACCTACTAGTAGTAGTCTTGATAGCTAACATAGATTAGAAAATTTTCATAATGCAGTTCATCTAGTCCACCATTTTACTTGACACCAGGTATAGGGGCCTAAGAACTAGTGAGATTTATCAACACTATCACCACCTTTCTACTTCTGACTTGAGTGGAAGCTCTGAAAAAAGAAATTAGACATCTCCTTCCCTCACAGCCCCAGAATTTCCCAGTATCAAGAAGTAATTCCAGTTAGAAATCTATTAAAATAAATCTAAGCAAGAGTTTGTAACAACTTCATCTAGGATGGTGGTAGTGAGAAAGGCAAATTAGGAGAAAACTTTGAGACAGGGATGGGGAACCTGCTGCCTCAAGGGCACATGTAACCTTGAGGTCGCAGGTTTGGCACCCTGCTTAAGATATATAGCTGAAACAGAACCAGCAGACCTTGGAGACTGATTGAACGGGTGGGAGAAGAGGGAACTGAGAAAGAGTAACTGTGTAGGGAAGCTCCCAAAAGTCTCGTGGAGACCTCAAAATAGCAGCTAAATACTAGAAGAAAACTAGAAGCAAATCTGGTGCTTCCTGTCCAGTGAGAAAGCCTTCTCCAGACACAACTGTTCATTTCCTAATCCTACTCCTGCTACAAGTATTGATATATCCCCACTAGTTGACCTATTTAAAAATTCATCTTCAAGAGTTCCCATTAGGTTTTAGTAAGTATATTTTGTGATTTCAGATATAGGATGTTTTCAATCAAAATTTATAAATAAATTTATAAATAAAGCCAGAAAATTTTTTGTGTAAAGTTGGAGGAAGTTAAAGGTACCACTAAAGTTTCCAAGATGGTATAAGGGACCAGTTTGGGAGGAAAGATAAGTTTTGGACATGTCAAGTGTGAGAAGCTGGAAAGACATCCAGGCAAAAATCTCTATTTTGCATTTAGAAATATACTTATAAAGCTCAGAAACAAGGTGAGATGCCGATAGCTAGTATTTTTATTGTAATTTATGTAAGTGGTATCATTTGATTTGATTAATTAAGAGTCTATTTCGACAAGAAAATTGAATCCATGGGAGTAGATGTGATTACCAAGAATGGGAGTGTTGGGGTGAGGGAAGAGGAATTTTTTTTTAAGAGGAAAACAAAGGAATACAGGTGGAACACATTTATATATGGAACACATTTATATAAGGAACACATTTATATATGTGTGTGTGTATATGTATGTACATATACATATACATATACATATACATATACATATACATATACATATACATATACATAGATATGTACACTTCAATCTTGATTATCTCCAAGGTCTTAACTTTAGAGTTTGCACCTCCTAGGTCATAATCTCCTGCTCTTCTATTTCTCCCACCACCTAAAACTGATCTTCACCCTCATTATATCCAACCCCTCTCTGGTTTCTTAGACTAGTATTCTAGTAATATTTTCCTAACTTCAGAGTTTTGATCCTAAAATCGGACATTTCAACAAAGTGCCATCTTCTACCCTTCGATTTCTTGATTCCTCGTCCTCTGGCTCATGGCCTCATTGAGTCATTCCTCAGCCTCCACTATCCTGAAATATCTCATACCTTTTGATGCGGAGTGGAGATTTGAAATCATAGAGACCACCTGGTATTCTCTTTCCAGGTCCATCAATAACCATCTATTAAGTGCCTACTATGTGTATCACTTCTTTCTTGGTCTTCTGTCCATCTCATCACTCCTAAGTTTGACTTTTCCTCAATACTTTTCCCTCAATCTCCTATTCTTTTCCCATACATTTTCCTTTGGTCATACCATACATACCCATGGCTTTAATCATTATCCTTCTGTAGATGACTTCCAAATCTCCAACGTCTCCCTTGAGTTGCCAGTTCCAGATCTCCAAATACTTGTTAGAAATCATGTAGTAGATAAAGCACCAGGCTTGGGGTCAAGAAAACCTGGGTTCAAATCCTGATTCATTTACTTACTGGCTATATGACCCTGGATGAATCACCTAACCTCCCTGTGCCTGAATTTTCTTATCTATAAAATAAAGGAATTGGCCTGGATGGCCTTTAAGAAGATACCTTCCAGTTCTAAATCCATGATCTTGCTATTTCTACATGAATATCCCCCAATACCCCAAATTCATATAAAATAAATCTAGAACTAAACTCATTATAATCTCCCCTATACTCTCCCCTCCCAATAAAGCTACCTTTGTTCCAATTTTCCTTTCTATTTCTATAGCAAAATCTTTCAGTTACCTGGTATAAAACCTGAGATTAGTCTCTGGTTCTTCCCACAAATTTTTGAACAGGTGCCAAATATTCAAATACTGAAAATTCTACAGCTGCAACATTTCACATTTATACTTTCCTCTTCAATCCCCTTTTTACTATTCTGATTCAGATTCTTATTACCTTAAGCTAAGTACTTAAGAGCCTCTTACATGATCTTCCTGCCTCAAGTCTCTTCCCTATTCAGTAAGCACTTCACATTACTATCAAAATAATTATCTTAATGTACGTGTCCAGCCATTTCACTCTTCTGCTCAAAAACCTCGTTGGCTCTCCATTGCCTGTATTTAAGGTGCCTGGTATTTAAAGTGCTCCACAACCAGATTCCAAATCACCTTTCCAGCATAATTTCACATTTTCCCCTCATACTATATGCTTCAGTCAAACTTGAACTACTGTTTCCCCATCTCATCATACACTCTCCTGCTTCTGTGTTATTCCCAGAGATCACCCCAGAGAGAACACACTCCCTCCACACTTCCATTTTGGGACATCTGTCTTTTCTCTAAAGGTCCAGCTCAGGTATCAGTTTCTCTTTTAAGCTTTCCTAATTCATCTAGCAATAAGTGATCTCTCCCTCCTCATGTCTTCTCCTAGTACTTTGTTTGCTCTTTCTTATGGCCACATATTATAAAAAACTAGAGCAAGGGTTCGTAACCCGGGGTCTGTGAACTTTTTAATAAAAAAATTGATAACTATATTTTAATTGACTTCTTTTGTAAATATATATATGTGTGTGTGTGTGCATATATGTGTGTATATATATATATATATATTGGAAAGGGATCCATAGGCTCCATCATTCTGCCAAAGTGGTCCATGAAACAAAAAAAAAAAAAAATTAAAACTTCCTGAGCTAGAGTATGTATGGGATGCGGGAGAAGAGGGAAGGACAGAAATGGAACCAAGATGAGAAGGCATGGATAGGTTTGTCTACGTGAAGATAGTACCAATATAGGAAAGAAGCAAGAGGATCCGTTTAAAGTCAAATTTATTTGAGCATGCATAATATCTCTCATATTACATTATAAACTCAATAAGGGCAGGGATTTTTGTTTTATTTTTCATTTTTGTATCTCCAGCATTTAGCACAGCACCTTACACTTAATAGATACTTAATAAATGTTTGCTGAATTAAACGAGTTAGAAAAGTGGAAGGAAAACCCAAAGAGCATGTAGGAGTCTTGGTGCAGTTTTAAGCTATAATAACTTCAGAAGTGTAAATGCTATAAACTTTTTTTAAAAAATTGAAATTAGTCACTTAAATTTCTTTTACACTTATTTGGTTCTGTGAATTTTTAATTATAAATTTTTATCTTTAATTATAAATTTTAATTTTAACAAGACAAGTACCCTGTCATTATGCATTTGCAAGAGTTTCTGGATGACCTTTCTCAGACCAGTGGACTGGTAGAGGAGGTTCTGTTGTTTGGCCTGCTTGGTTGCCTGATCTATCTCTGTTATACTATTTCTTGTGGAATCACATCAGAACTGTCACATGTGCATGAAAACATCACTCTTTGGATGATCTTCATGCTAGCGTTGTAAATACAATCCTTTCAATCACTGAGCAGCAGCCAATGAGAGTTTTTACAAAGTTGGGAAATCAGAATACTGCATGGCAAAAGATGACGGTTATGTTGCATTGTAATTAAGAACATTAATATTTTAAAATTTCTAATGACTAACCTTTCAAATGTTTCTGATTAGTATAGCATTTGTACTTCTGAAGTTATTAAACTGTAAAAGTGCACTAAGACTTCTAGGACATGCTGTATTATCATAGAATGTAAAGGAATAACTGCAATATAGTTCCTCATCTATACAGTAAGTCTTATCTCTGCTTAATACTTTTCTTATAATTTTAGTGTAGCCCTTTATTCTTTCTTTTTCTTTAAAATCCCAACAAAGAACAAGCAATTGAACTAATTTATAGGATAAGCTTCATGGAGTCTTAGCTTTGGATTTACACATGGGAGACACCCTGCAGAACCTAAGCCTTGTTCAAGGCTCCCTTTAGCTAGACTTCTTCATATGCTTTTTTGAAATCAGCAAGTGGAAAAGCCCAGTCAGATCTTATATTCTTTATACTGCTCAGCCATCTGTATGACCATAAAGATGTGGCCTATTAAAGAAAATCACCCGAAGAACCTGCCTGTTTGATTCCATGATATTATTAAGTGTATCCTCGATTTGTGACTATCCCAGGCAAATAAATGATAATATGAAAAATAAGAAAACCAGCAAATGCATTGCGGGCTACTAATGTTTCCTGCGTCACCTCCACCAAAGTCCAACCTTCCATTATTAAAATCCTATTCCAGTACCCCATCAAGGTATAGAGGTGCCCCAGTGTTCTCCCAAACTTATGCCAGTGCGGTAGAAGCTCTGGAAGATGTTACAAAACTAGAAAGGTTTTGGTTAAAGGCTAGTGAGCCCTGCACACATTTTTCTTAGAACTGTAGGGTCTTCTGTTGTTACTCTGCGTATTCCCTGCCTCCGAATTAGATGGATAAGAACTAAGCCTGTTATTTCACTGGGATAGAGAAGTAATTTTTGATCACAGATCAACGACTTTTCTGCAGTGTCTAGGCTTACGAAGTTGCTTAGAGAGCCCTAAGAGGTTAATTGACTCACCAACATCACTATGTTTTAGAGGCAGACCTTGAATACAAAGCTTCTTGGTTCTGAGCCCCATTCTCTCTGTTCCTTATGATGCCACACTGTCGCCAAAGTTAAGCAGTAAAAAAAAGTAAGATTTCTGTGTTGTGTATTGGCCACACTGCCAAATTTCAGAAGCATGCTTTCAATTGGATCTACTTCAAAAAAGTATTTACCAAGGACTTTCTATATATAAGACACTTAGCGAGAAACTGGTGGATGCAAAAATGACTAGGCAGTCTTGCTTTTTTGGGGGTGGGGGGCTTGCAATCTACAAGAGGAGATAAGACACACAACTATAATATAAATCAGAATAAGATGGATTGTAAGAGCTGTATGAGAAATCTGAAGAGAAATTAATTATTTCTGGCTAAAGGGAGAGAGGTCTTGGAAGTCAGCATCTACTCAGGGCCTTGAAGGATGGATTTTGTCAGAATGGTTGAGGGGAGAGTGCATTGTGGGACAACGTAGAGGGCCATATGCAGCCTTGAGGCTGCTGGTTCTCTACCCCTGGATTAGTGTGAGATAAGTCTTAAAAGGTATAGTATTTTATATAACTGGGTGCTGCATTAAAAAGTTTAGGGATGGGGAGCCATTGACAGTTTGTGACCAAAAAAGCAATGCAATCAGAAACTGCATTAGCAAGGTTTCTCTGGCAGTAGGTATATAGAATGAATTAAAGAGGGAGAGACAGGAGGCAGCTAGGCCAGCCAGAAAACCAATTTGGCGATTCTGTTGTTGGGAATATACTCCAAAAGTTATTAAAAAACAAACAAAAATAACTCTTCCAAGATTTTCATAGCAGCATTTTATGTTATTGAATAAAAAAAAAACTGGAAAGTTTTAATAGCCAACCATAGAACAGACAAATTAATTGTGGCATGCCAATTTAATGAAAAAATATCAACCCCTAAAGTCATCCAGCAAGCATGAAAACCATAATAAAATCTAGAAATAAATTTATGAAATGATTTCAAAGCAAAAAAAAGCAGAACAATCAAAAAGGAGAGCTACGGCCACATAGGAGGAAAAACGAGTAAGAATGACTAGACAAAGATGGCTGAGGACTTAAGAGGAGTGATAGAATCATACTATTTAATGCATTCAAATTCTTACTCATCAAGCAATTTATATGAGCTGTATTGATCACAATATTACATTTTTAAATAAACATAATGTCTAAGATAATAGTGGAGGGGCAGCTAGGTGGTGCAATGAATAGAGCACTGGCCCTGGAGTCAGGAGGACCTGAGTTCAAATTCGGCCTCAGACACTTGACACACTTACTAGCTGTGTGACTTTGGGCAAGTCACTTAACCCCAATTTCCCTGCCTTCTGTCCTCCAAAAAAAAATAATAAAAGTGGGGACAGGCACAAGAGTTGTATGGATTAGATGTGGGATGGAGATGAGGAAGGAAAGGGAATCACAGAGGACAACCAAGTTTTGAACCTAGGTGATAGGACAATGGAAAAGTTGAGTGTATAGTCATAACTCATAGGAATATCAGTTTAGAGGGGACCTTAGAAGTCATATGGACAGGGGCTGCTAGGCAGTGCAGTAAATAGAGCACCAGCCCTTAAGTCAGGAGGACCTGAGTTCTAATCCGACCTCAGACACTTGACACACTAGCTGTGTGACCTTGGGCAAGTCACTTAACCCTAATTGCCCTGCCTCCCCCCTCCAAAATAAAAAATAAAAAAATAAGAAATCACATGGTCCCACCCCCTCATTTTACAAATGGGGAAACTGAAACCCAGCAAAGTTAAGTACCTTGTTTAAGGTTACACAGGTGATAAGTGACAGAGTCAGGATTTGAAACCAGGTTCCATGACTTGAAATCAGATTTTAGAAGAAAAATGTGTTTTGTTTCCTGGTTCAATGCAACTTTTCATGAATTGAACTTTCTCTTACCAATGCTATCTGTATAACATTATATCCAAGGCTCAATTCTCGAAAACATCATTTTAGAGGTCTTTAAATCTGGAAGTTTCCGTGTGTGGGAAGTGAACAGGATTTGTAGTAACAGGCCCTGAAATTCAAATTCTAGCTCTGGGACTTACTCTCCATGTGACTCTCTCCATGTTGCTTAATTTCTGTGTCCCAGTACCCTCATGTTTAAAAATGAAGAATCACAATTTTATAGCCAGAAGATAATATTTAAGTCATCTACTTAATTTTACAAAAGAGAAAATGGAGGGGGCGGAGCCAAGATGGCGGCGTAGCAGCAGCAACATATCGCAGCTGTCACATAGACACCCCAAAATACCCATGAAATAGGACTCTAAACCAATCTTAGAACTCCAAAATGCACACAAAGATACTTCCCACTAAAGTCAGCTCGTCTACAAGGAACCATATCAGCTCTGCGAACTGAAACCAGCCTGGCCTGAAGCCGCGGCTGTGCCCCGGGGGCGGCTGGACGGGAGGAGCTGAGGAGCCTCTCTGTGAGTGGATTAGCGGCAGCTGCAGCAGTGTTCAGAACTAGGTCATTGGAGCTTGCGAAATCAGGGGAGAAAAGCAGTCCGGCCAAAAGGCCTCCAGGGCAGGAAAGCAAAAAGCAGAGGTTTTGCACCCGCCTCCACATTGCAGCTTCTGCACCATGGCCTGCAGACAGCAGGGGAACTAAGCGATTGTTCAGAGGACAGTGCTCTCGCGTAGAGCAGCCTGGAGCTGGATCGCGGTCTTGGGCTTTCGGTTCTGGAGTCTTCATTATCCAGTGAGCCGGAAATAAGTAGGAAAGGGACCCAGCACCTTCCTGAAGGCTACGGCAGCCGGGAGGACCCCAGCGATTTGGGACAGAGCTTTCCCTTCTGGAAGCAGAGCCCCACAGAGATTTAAAAAAAAAAATCATGGACTGACCAACCATGAGTAAGAATAAGCATAAGAAGCAAAGTAACAACAGCTCCCAAACCCTAGATTCCTTCTTTGGGGAAAAGAAGGATCATGGGAGAGAGAGGGAAGAAGAGAGTGCAGCCAGAGCGCCCCCACCAGGGGCTTCCAATAAACATGAAGAATGCCTTAAAGCTAGAGATGAGCTGAC
>CM053583.1:88954908-89002953 GCA_028627135.1 Pseudochirops cupreus
AGGAGAAGAATGCCTTAAAAAGTCGCCTTTGCCAGATGGAGAAAGAATCTCAAAAGCACTCTGAAGAGAATAATTCCATCAAAATTAGAGTGAAGCAAATGGAAGCAAATGACTTCATGAGAAAATGATGCCCAGGGAGGTTGTTACTTGGCCAAGATGATATAAATAGTAAGTCGCAGAATTGAGATCCGAACTCAGATCCTTTGTCTCCAAATATGGTGCTTTTTCCATATGCTGCATTCCCTATAAAGCAGGGGGTTTTGACGTTTTTTGTGTCATAGACCCTTTGACAGTCTGGGGAAATCTAGGGACTCCTCAGAATAGCAATTTTGAATGTATACAATAAAATAGATAAGATTATGAAAGGAAACCAATTATATTGAAATAAAACATAAAGTTTCCCATCCGTATTCACAGATACTGTGAAATCTATTCATATTACTTTTGTTGGGTCCATGGGCATCAAGCTAAGAACTCCAGTTTTAGAGCATCTCTAAGGTTGTTATTTTTTTGTTTTAATAATCTTTATTTTATACATAGTTTTATTTATTCTGAATTTAGTAATCACCTCAAAAGGAATATTTCCAATCTACTAAGTAGAACACAAAAATATTATATGAAACTGTGACTCTCTTTAATCCATACTACTTTTTTATTTAAAAAAAAAAGCATGTAATGAATCCAACTAATTTTACGAACTGTCCTGCATACCTGTACTTTCTTCTTAACTGTCTGAGTTCTTTTCCAGCTCTCAATCTGTGATCCAAAGTTCTATGGTCCTTGGCATGTAGTCAAAATTGAAATCTATTCAAAACTGAATTCTATAATGGAACAACATTGGTTTCTAGCTAAGGCAGCTTCTCACTCGTAGCCCTATAACTGGGCTACTTGGAGAGTCATCAAACAATCAGTTTCTAGACTGTAATTTATCTGCTCTCTCCCTTTAACTCAACTTGACTAGGCATGTTACAGGACAGAAATGATTTGCATTAGGACTTAATTGTTTTTAGAAGCTGGCCAAGTGGACACAAGAAATATTTCAAAAACATTGAATCCCCAAAGCAGCAAGAAGTGGAGATCTGACGAACTGCTGTATCTCACCCCGGTTGAATTGTGTGGGTTGTCCTCCTGGTCAATGACTACTTTGCCTATATATATGTAACAGCAATCAGTTTAGCAGATACTTAGCACTTAGGAACTTGGGGCTGAGTATGGAAGGTGTGAACTCTGTCCCACTGTTGAGAGGGCACAACTCCCCTGTTGACATGGAAGAAGGGGATTGGCTGAGACAGGAAGCCAGTGTGTGTATATAAAGAAGAATTCCAGAGAGCAGAGAGACAGAATTGGAATGTTGCTCCTGGTGAAGAATCATGGAGACTGAAGCCGGTTAAGAGAGAGAAAGAGAGAGAGAGAGAGAGAGAGAGAGAGAGAGAGAGGGAGAGAGAGAGAGAGAGAGAGAGAGAGAGAGAGAGTTTCTCTCCCAGCAAATCTGGAAGCTGGCTAAGAACTGAGATGGAGTTTTCCTGACACCAGAATCTGGTGAAGGCCACCTGGAAGGCTGAGAGGGCTTGCCTGGAAGGCCTCCTGGAAGGCTGAGATTCTCCTGGGTCCTAGGGACAGCTGAACTGCTGGGGGACTAAAGAAGCATGATAAGCCTTTGTTGGTTCGTGGCCTGGCTGATCCTTGAGTTCCCGGCAACAGAAGTGGTGAAGGGTCTGAGATATGCCCGACCCTGTGAACTTCAATGTGTGCCAGAGACTGCCCTTTGGACTGGACAAGGACCTGGGAGCTGTCTATCTCTGAGGACTGGATGAGGACCTGGGAGCTGTCTGCTTCTGAATCCAGATGACTGTTTGGTGGATTCAGGAGGGAGCTGGGACCATGGAAGGGGATCCATGGAATCAGAGAGACCACCCCGAGTCAAGATGAAGAAGAGGCCTCCCCTTGGATGAAATTGAGTTTTGCTAGACACATGAGAATCTATAATATTCTTTATATATTCTTTCATACTTAGCCCCAAGGTACTAAGTGCTAAGTATCTGCTAAACTGATTGCTGTTACATATAGAATTTAAAGGCAGTTATTGAATATTCTACATATAAGTCTTACTCCAATGACTCATCTCATGGCATGGAAGTACCCCTGGTACTGATCTCTGAGGGCCTTTTTAATCTCTTAGAGTTCTTTAAAGTCATCCTAGGTTCCTTGAACAGGACTGGCTCTGCTTCTGTGCTGTGGCCCCCCTGTTCCTAACATCTGGAATTAGGTCTTTCATTCCCCAGAAAGAAAGTCTGGAAGTTTCTTTTAAAGGTGAGAATAATACTAATAATAATAACTAACATTTATCTAGGGCTTTAAGGATTGTAAATCACTTTCCATACATCATTCTCTCATGTGATCCTTGCTACAACTCTTAGAGATAGGTACAAATATTATGATTCCCATTTTTCAGATGAGGAGACTGGGTTTCAGGGAGTGACTTGCCCAGGCTTACTGGTAAGTATCTGAGGCATGATTTGAACCCCAAGTGTTCCAGGCACTCCATCCAAGCTTTAGGTATGACGGCTCTGATATGTACTGATTGTATAATGCTGAGCAATTCACTTAACCTCAGAGTGCCCCAGCAATTCTCTAAGACTAGAAGTTTCAGAACCATTGCCAATTTTGGATTGATAGATTGGTTTTCCTCCCCAGGAACTCTGCATACCTATGAAATCATAGGTTCAATTTCCAAAATAATGACTCACTTGAATTGAAAAGAATAATAAAAATAATTGTTCACAATTCCTGTAGCACCCACAGGATTGCTTAAGGATCTTTCCTAACAACAATCTGGGAAACAGGTATTACGTTTTTATAGATTTCCCCATTTTACAGATAAGAAAATGATAATTCTGTTAAAACAATAACAGCAACTGAATTTTAAAAGTTGAGTGACTCTTACATGGCTGCACAGTTTTTAGGTTTCTTAGTCTCCTTACTTCAAGGTCAACCCATATTCTGCTTCACCTTGGAGCCTGTCTACCCTCCTGTTGCTCTATATTGCCTGTCAAGATAAGTTAAGTAACTTAAGTACCTTAAGTACCTACTTCTTAAGGCCCTTCATCCTCTGGATGCAACCTACCTTTCTAGCCCTGTACAGCTATTCCTCATTGTTCACCAATTACACCCCAAATTTCCTCATCTTCACATTTCTGCTCACATTGTTCCTTCCACTTGAAATACCATCCACTCTAATCTGCATCTATTAAAATCTGCCCAACCTTTTACACCCAGGTAAAATGCTAGGAATGTAGTAAGCCTCTAGTGCTGTTTTATAGAAGAATGGATTTATAGGACAATTATTGAGTAGGTAGATTTCATAACATCAGGAGAAGCAGGAAAGACCTTCTAAAGACCAGCTCCATCGTCTTATCATAGTACATAATCCTGATGGTGAGTTCTCCAAGACAAGGCCAGCAGTTACACTCTGGCAAGTACTCCCAAACTAAAAAGCTCTCAAGTAGGTCCCCATGGATAGACTGTAGAGAACAAGATTTTTTTTTTGCTTTTTTTTTGGAGGGGGAAGGTAGGGCAATTGGGGTTAAGTGACTTGCCCAAGGTCACACTGCTAGTAAGTGTTAAGTGTGAGACTGAATTTGAACTCAGGTCCTCCTGACTCCAAGGCCAGTGCTCTATTCACTAGCCACCAGAGAACAAGATTTCTTAACTCTTTGTGTGTCATAGATCCCTTTGGCAATCTGATGAAACTTCTGGATCTCTTCTCAGAATAAAATAATGTCTTTAAATAATTGAATTTTTAAAATTCAGTTAGTGGTTAGTGAAGATAAAGATATATTTTTCTCATCTAATTTCACAAATCTATCCATAGATCCCAGGTTAAGAATCGGTGCTATAATATAGCAGCAGCTGCCCTGAGAAGCAGGTCACTGATGCATTTCTGCATCCCCTCCCTCAACTACATCTGAGGAACAGGAACTTTCCCATTCCAGTTCTAAGCCAGAGGCAGCTCCAGGAACTGTTCAAGCCTAGCCTCATGTTAGTATCTGGTATTCTCTAATTTGGTTCCATGATTCTCTTTTCCTTCTGGCCCCCAAGGGTTGATACAATTGTCTACCTCAAACCTCACTTACCATCTGGTGCTCTGTCACCTAAATGAGATACTACCTTTTGAAAATTATTCTATTGTTCCTATTATATTGTTTTCTATTGCCGAGAAAGCCTCCAAAACCTACATACTGTTTCCATTGCAATTATTAATATTTTTAACCTGACAATCTTATTTTTTAAAAAAGTACTTACGTGATTTCTTTTTGTCCCTGACCACATAGGGATGTGTCCTTTGACTACTCTAACTTTTAATCCATTTTCTTGTTCTTGAACTATAATCCAAATGAAGCTCATATTTCTTCATCTGTGATTCGAGGTAAACTTCCAATATCTCCAGAAACTCTTCTGATGCTGCTAGAGTTGACATTTTATCTTCATTCTGAAGCTCCATAAGTACAAGGTCCTTCTATTGTAGAAAGAACAAACTAGTATTTTAATAAACTTGGAAAATGATAATAATAAATTACAAATTATAATTCCCTTCCCCTCAAGTATCTGAGAGGTACTTGCTGGGAGTCTATCCCAATCCAAAAGAGCTATGTTTTGAATTGCCCCAGAATTGTTGAATGCCACCCTTTTAATACTTTATCCTAAAGAAGAGAGGGCTAAGGCTAGATGAGGCTGAGGTAAGGTCAACTGGGTGGTGCAGTGGATAGAGAGCTGGACTCAGAGTCAGGAAGACCTGAGTTCTTGCCCCTGACATTTACTAGCTGTGTGATCCTGGGCAAGTCACTTAACCTCAATTTCCTCAACTGTAAAATTGTCATCATAATAGTACCCACCTGACCTGGTTGTTGTAAGGATCAAATGAGATAATATTTGGAAAGCACTTAGCATGCACTACGTGCCATGCCCTGTGCTACATAAATCCCTTCCACTAAGGGAAGGATGAAGCCAGCAAGGCTAATGACCAGCTTAGGATCTCGACTTCTACTGCTCATGGAAAAATAAATGAAATTATGCCACACTGACATCAGGACATTTAGGCAGATAAGAATTTAGGGCAGATAAGAATTTTCAAGCAAGGAAGGATTTGTTGAACCGTAGATATATTATTAAGATTATGCTGTCTTTCCTGGTGTTTCTTCTGGATGGTACAAGTGGCTTTGTAGTAGAGAGAAAAGGGTTATTGGCTGTTAAAGTATATTTTCAGCCACACACACAAAAGTTAGTGATCACTTCAAGGTAAAGGAGGTTTAATTTTAAGGACTAGGCTAATACATGACCACTCCCCAATCCTACATTGTTGTCTTTTCTCCGCCCCCCACCCCCACCCCGATGAGGTTTCAAAGTGAAGAAACCAGTGAAAATAATATATGAATTCAGAGAGTAAACATGCAGTTTGCTAGAACTCTTCTCCTCGGAAGGATTAAGGAAGGCTGGTGTTAGGCTTGGGAGGAGCAAAGCCATCCATTAACCTTTTCCTTTTATGAGAGAAGAAGGCACTGTATCAAAAAAGTTTTAATTTTCCTTGAAGTTTCTATGTTTGTCTGCATTGGGTGTGCCATGGAAAAAAAATATTTGCCTACTTACTACGTCTGTTCCTAAACTGCCTTTCCCTGTTGATGGGCATCATTTTAGAACTGGGAGGGACCTTACTAAAGAGCATTTGAGTCCAAGTACGTCATTTTCCAGTTGAAGAAACTGAGGTCTACAGAGTTTATAACTGGCCCAAAGTCCCAAGTTCATGGAATTATAGATTTGGAACTGGCAAAAACCCTAGTGGTCACCTAGTTCGACGCCTCATTGTACAAATACAATTATGATTCCGAGAGTTTATATAATTTGCCTGTCACACAGATAGTAGGTCACAGAACCAGGATTGTGCCTTAGGTACAATATATGACTTCATCTCATCTCCTCCACCCCTGCTTCTATCACATGGCCAGAGATTATTTTTAATGGAGACCAGTTCAGAATGCATGAACATCTTTCTCTAAAACTGGCAAGTTGACTATAACTAAGGATTTCTTCTACGATATAATGAATGATTCTCACTGAAAAATTCTAGGAACTAAATACCTGCTTTCGCAATTCTTCGTGCCCTCTGGCAAAGTACTAGAAACTTGCCTGACTTATATGAGCAATATTTTCTTCTGAAACAAATTATCCACAAGTATTGGAAAACCCTAATGTATTTAGCTATTTGAAATAAAGCAGTATGGAAAGCCTAGTCTTATAGACCTTAATGACTTCTAGACTAGATTTGACGATGTCTTCAAATTAGTATATTGCCTTTAGGGAAAATGTTATATTAATTCAAGATCTTTTGTTATCAAGAAAGAATTTAAACAGGTGAGAAATGATCTTTTCATAACAGTCAATGAAATACTCGGAAAGAACATACTACAACATGAGATGATTTTTGTTTTAATAAATTCTTCAAGAATATGTCAAGAATATGTAAGTATAAATGCCAGAATCGATTACATCTCTGTAGCTTGCTAGATGGGCTTAGAGAGTTACTATAGCAGAAAATGTAATTACCCTGTAGCCAATTAGGTGATGTGCCTCTCCAAAAGTGACTACACTGGTCTTTGAATAGCAGATAGACTGCCCTATCATTGAGCCTATACTCAGTTCCTTTTGAACTTGGCTTTGTCCTGTTAGAATGGTGTTCTAGCCATGGTAAGGAATCATAATTTATGATTATATATCCAAAATAGTACTAGCCTACACTCTAAGTTACTAACTCTCTAGTCCAAACTTTGCTACAAGTTAGTGGTATAATTTGGAGGACTGAAACTCTCTGGGCTTTAATTTTCTCATCTAGAAAGTGAACTTATTAGAATAGATCATCTCTAATATTTTTCTCTAGTATTTCATGGTTTTATACCTTCCAAGTCCTTTGGATCACTGACTGAAATGAGTTTTAACTAGACATACTTTCCCCTAGAACAAAACCAGTAGGGTTGTGGTTGGGGTGGGGTGGGGTGGGGTGAGGGAAGCAGAGAGAGGGAGAAAAGCAAGGATACCGAACAGGAATGGTATAGAGGATATTCCAGAGTGGGGAGGGAGGGAGAAACAGGAAGGGTGACACCAGAGAGGATGATGTAACATTGGACAAGGACAGTTCCTCAAAGTCTAGCTCCCAAGCCCTCAGGATCAAGGGGGAGAGGGTTGGGGGGAGAGGCAAATCATGGGGGATGGTTGCAATGGAGAAAAGGCCATGAGATTGCTAACCAGGGCCAGGAAAGGGATCTACAGGCTGTTAGAAAAGTGAGGTTCAAGGGAGGACCTGCCCTATTGTTGGGTGAATTTGGAATTCCATTAGGATCACCCTTGCTACAGTTGGACTCCATGAGAGAATTGTGTTGTGTACTGTATAGAAAAGAATATCTATAGATACTTTGTGCCTCCAAACTGATTTTCTATGTGTTCCATGAGTTCCCAGAGCAAAGTTTGGGTACCCTATGTTATTGTAGGGACTTAGTAGAATTTTACATAATTAAACCCTCTGAGTGTGGATCCAGAGTTGAAATAAGAAGCAGGAGCTCCCAGAAAAGAGAGATTAGTGCCCTAGGCCCTAAAACCTAGAGCTTGGTTTGTAAGCACCAAGCCAAATTGGTTTGGTTTCATGCATGAGAGTAAAGGGCTGACTTCCACTTGACCCCAAGTCCTAAATCCTCTCAGAGAGAGCTCCACATGGTCTGGGATCCTTGGTAGGGACCAGCTGCCTTCTGAGATGAGAAACTTGATTTTCAGGTTTTTTCTTTCCTTTTCTTTAGTATTTTGAGTTGGGAAAGGCCATTTCAACACCAAAAACACTTCATAAACTCTAAGCAAGAGGTAATCTCTGATAAACTCTATAAAAGTGTTCTTTGTTTACTAAGTCTGCATAACTTTGTATTTGGGGCAATTATGATTTTTGCCTGTACATGTGGTACAGTATAAGATCTGTGCCATGTTGACTGCTGAGATTTTTTTTTTCCCTGTATAGCACTGGGGAAGCAAGTAAAAGGGCAAGGCTTGCACAGCCCCAGAACTCCAGAGAACCATTCTGGATTGAGGATATGGACAATGTGTTCAAAATGCATCCCCTCTGATTAGCCAAGGATGGCAAACGTTGAGAAGGGAGGGAGGGAGTGTGGTGGAGGATTGACCCAGTCTTAGGAACATGCACAAAGGCCCCACATGGATGTTTAGTGAGCCTGCTTCTGAAGATTCCTGATGACACAGAATGGAAGGGCCCAGCTCTCCACTTTAGAACATATACAGATATTCACAGACTCTTACACACTACTACATAGAGAAGAAAAGGTCTTTTGATTGACTGACTGCTGAGCCAGAAACAGGAGTGCAAACAAAAGTTACCAATGAAGCAACTCTCCCTCTGTCTTCCTACTGGCCACAATATCTCAGCTGCCTCAGCTGCCCGTAGATTCACTACGAGGCTATATCAGGCAAATTGCTCCTCACAGCTTTTTTGGCACACTTGGTTCAAATGCCAGCAAACTGTTAAGGACTCCCATCACTGGATTTCTGATTCTCCCGCCTTTTGAAGTTTCACAAGGCCCTGTAACAAAGGAAAGAAAACATATACAGGAGGATGTCCCATCTCAGACATGGCCATGTACTTCAAGGGTGGGGAAGTAAGAGGGAGAGGGTAAGCCCTACACTGGCCTTCTGGAGCTTAGAGAGTCCTTCTTATTCCTCAGGGCCCTCCAGAAAGAAAGAGGTTCAGGTAAGCTCCAAACAAGTGGGGCTACCAAGAAAAGGGCTTTGACACTTTGGGTTAATTGCTCAGGGTTTCTAGACCAGCAGGTAAACACCAAGTAGACTTAACTGATTTAAAAGCAGAATAAAAATATGAACATTTATCAGCTAGGCACCAGCATTTTGGGGCAACATCTATACTTCTCATATTAGCTTCAATATCGAAACTGGTAAAGGAGTCAGTAATACAGCAGGGATCAGTACTTAAACAAGCAACTTTATAAAAGCTATCTCAAAAAAGAATTACTCTGACTTGTAAAGAAAACATGCCAGAAAACCTGACCATACAATTATAGCCTACAACAAAAAAGAGAAAAAAATTACCAGTTTTTTTTCCCCTAAGAATCCCCAAAACAGGTAATCTAATAAAGTCTCTCAAAATGTGATGGGCTGATAGGTATTTTCGTTGCAGTCCTACATGTAATTATATGAACTGTGGAGTGTCCTTATCCCCATTCCCACTCACGCTAGCAAGTTAGTTCCTCAGAAAGCAGCTACCTATCTCCTAATCTTTAGGATTCTAGGGGTGCTCCTAAGAGGGAATTGTCACTAAGGCTGTCAAACTGAATCCTGATGTGCTCCCCCAATATCAACTACCACTGTACTGCCTTAATAGCCTTTATAAAAGGATATTTACTGAAAAATTTTAGCAAATATAGAAGTACAAAAACATCCCCCTGAACCAGGGACACATCATCCCCTACGCCATCTTGGTTCCTTGGGAGAGCTCAGACTTACGTGGTTTCTACAAAGCATTTGCTCAGCCAAGTTCACCAAGCCACTGAAGGAGTCTCTCGCCTTGCCACGAGACATGTTATCCAAGCTGCTGTATACTTCAGAAGAAAGTCTCCCCCCGATGGTAGCCACCTTGGCTGAAAAAAAAATTGAGGTTTATGATTGTAAATCAAACAATAAATATTTATTAAGCTTTAGCTGTGTGCCAGGCACTGTGCTAAGAACTGGGGATACAAAAAGAGGTAGAAGATGATGCTTGCCCTCAAAGAGTTTACGATCTAATTGGAAGGGACAACACACAAACATACAGGATATATTTGTTCTCGTTCAGTCATTTTAGTTATGCTCAACCCTTCACAACCCTTCATGACCCCATTTAGGGTTTACAAAGATACTGGAGCGGTTTGCCCTTTCCTTCTCCAGCTCATTTTATAAATGAGGAAACTGAGGCAAACAGGGTTAAGTGACTTACTCAGGGTAATAATTAGTGTCTGAGGTCAGATTTTGACTTGGGTCTTCTTGACTCTAGGCCTGGTGCTTTATCTGCTCTAACACCTGGGTGTCCCCACAGGATAAGTTAGAAAATAATTCAAAGAGGAAGGCACTAGAATTAAGAGAAGTTACAGAGGGCTTCCTGTAGAAGTAATGGAATACTATTGTGCCTTAGGACATAACAAAAGGGAGAGTCTAGAGAGAGACCTGTAGGCAGAGTAGACCCAAGTAGACCCAAGAGAACGATTTATAAGAATAACTTTAAAAGACTTAAGATCTCTAATCAATGCAGTGATTCCAGAGAGCCAGTGGTGAAGAATGTTGTCCACCTGCTAACAAACAGTGATGGACTCTATGCAGGAGATGTGTATTTTTGCACACGGGCAATGTGGGAATTTGTTTAGCTTGACTAGGCATACTTTGTACGAACACTTTTTTTTTTTCCAGTAAAGCAATAGAAGAGAAAGAAAATGAATATTTTTTTTAATTTGGGAAAAATACAATCCCATTACAAAAAGAGTATAGTACCTTCCATTATGAATTTAATAGAAGGCCAGTTCTCCGTATATTTCTGTTTGCCTAGGTCAGACATGGACATATCAAGAAGGTAGCCAGGCTAGATGAAGATGCAGAAACTACATCTCCAGGGTCCTTGGGATATATTTCTAGGAAGTGACTTCAGGTGAGAGGGAGAACTTTTTCACTTACCAGTACCTAATATTTATAAAGCGTTTTAAGGTTGCAAAGTAGTTTATGTGTAAAATAGGTGCTACTGTAAAATAGGTGCTACTATTATTCTGATTTCTCAGATGAATCTGAGAGAGGCTAGGAGAGAATTATTACCTCACCCAGGTTCCTGGAGCTAGTAAATGTCTGAGGCAGAATTTGAACTTCCATCGTCCTGACTCCAAATCTCTATCCACTTATGCTACTTCATTGGCTCATAGTGTTTAATCAAAATAGCTACATTCTAGTTTTGATTCCTGGGGGATTTTGGCCATTTTAGGTAGAGATTATAACTAAGATTCAAAATATTTCTCTTTGTTCCTCAACTGATTTTCAGTTCCAAAGTAGGGAAAATAAAGTATTTCATTAGTTACATGAAATCATTAAAAAAAAATTAAAGTAACAATTCTTTCTTATCTAACTATGCCCACATATCCTGGTTCTGAAATTGAATTAGCAAACTCATAAACGTATATGAAGTATATATAGGCTCTAGATTTATTCTCTCAATTCGTATACACACTATAAGGTCAGGTCTATAAAACTGACTGACTACATCTCTCTGTCAAGGTTCTGCCTTGAAGGGCAGTGGAGATTCTAATACAATAGGCTCAAGCCCCCAATCTGGTGTATTCTCCCCAAATATCAATTGATCACTGAATCTGGGCACTCTCTCCTCTTCCATCTGGTCCATGGGCAGAGGAGCACAAGCTTAAAGTGATTGCTACAAAACATTCTTTCCATCAAGTTCACTTCTAGGTGTGGCATAGTTGTTGACAAAGTCATTCACTCCCTTGCTACTCGGGCATGGTGCTTAGTTGGGTTAAGCAAGTCATTTCCAGGGTTCACTCTTCACCGTGCTTGGCTATCAGCAAACTCTGCTATGATTTCCAGTTCCTGAGCTTTTGGTGGTTTTTCCAACCATGTGAAGCTCCTAAGGTCATGACCATCCCATAACACTCCTTTACTTGAGATGAGGAAGGGACAAACAAAAAGGCAAAGAAATGGAGATGTGATGTGCTCATAGCCACTTGTTGGCTTGGGGGGAAAGCAAAGCAAGGTCACTCCCCCAGCCAGGGACTCATGGGTGTCCTTCCCCTTCTCCACCTGCAAGCCTCCAGGGATAGAGAAATTTCGTCTTTTGTATGCATGCCCAAGTCCTCTTTAGCAGTCAATTTAAAAGATTTTTCTTCACCTGTAAACAGTCACTGAATACCTATGCATGCTCTGACTTCAGACAGGGTGCTCTATTATGCATCTCTGGATTTCTGGAAACCGGATCTCCAAGTATTCTTTTGTGGAATAGCAACGGGAAGCTCACGCTCTGCATGCTCTGAGGACTGTTCTCCAATCTTCTGTGGCACACATATACATGTGTGTATAAATGTGTGCTTATATGCACAAATATGTATTGTTACATTGAACATGTACGCATACATGTGTATGTATGCATAGAAGTCTATTGATTGGTAAATTTGTGTTATTTTTCCACAATAATCCTCTAGGAAGGTTAATACTCTAATTTGTCAGATATGGCAATTAAGCAATCAAGTCTTCAGTTACTTAAGGTGACGAAAGGTCTATCAAGAACAGAACAAAGTTTAAACCTGAAGCTTTATGATTTACTAAGATAAATACTCTTGAAATACATAATGTGCAATTTATCAGGCTTTGTCAAGAGGCTTGGCACTGAATGTCATTAGCTGGTTTCTTTAAGCTTGATATGTATGTCTTTCGCAAGAGCCTGCTACCTAGAACCTAGGAAAATCTCTTTTTGACCATGTGCCTTAACTTTCACATCTGTTAAAATGACGGGGTTGTCCTACATGCTCTCCAAAGTCCCTTGCAGGTCTAACATTCTATATGGGAAACTATGTTTACCGAAGATGTGCATTCAACCTGGGATGAAAGGGGATACAAAAGAAACTTTCAAATTAAAAATGACTTATCTTCACAAGAAAATCCCTTCCAGAACCATCTGAGTATGATAAGTGGATTTTCTTTTTCAGAATTTTCTACATTTCATTTTTTCAGGATAGATATTGAAGATCCTGGAAATAATCCTTTCTCAGAACTGATTCTCCTATGAAGATCAGAGAAATGTCTATGCATACTCAGAATAATGTCAAATATAAGATAGGTGCAAAACGCTGGCAAATCATGTTATGCAAATCACATGTCACGTGAAAAGTAGTACCTTTTCACTAAATTACTCACTTAAACTCAGTTTCCTTCTTTGTAAAGTAAAGCAATTGAATACCCATGGGTGATCATTGAGCTGAAAGTATCCTTACAAGCCTTTGTCAAACCCTTTTGATTTACGAATGAAGGAAATGAGATCCCAGGAGGTAACATTCTGGTCACATAAGGAGCAAATGGAAAATGGAGATTTCTGATTACAAAGCCTGTGCTCTCTCCACTACCTCACATTATTGTTGATCTCTAAAGACCCCTTGAGCTTAAAATTCTATGGCTGAATTGTATGAGCTGTCAGTTTCCTAGTCACTCATGTCCCCTAAATTCACAGGCTGTGACTTAGCAGATTTCAGTGGATAATCTTGCTCACAAGTTCAACAAGTTGATCTGAAAAAAAAATTATTTGGGAAAATCCATTTCTAGCCCCAAGCATACAAGTAAACATCTTTTTAAGGGAGCATTTGTGAACAGAGCATAAGTAAGTTTAACCTAATAACTTGGAGACAATACTCTATTTCTTCCAGGGGTAGAAGTTGTTGAAGCCTACATACATTCTGGAGAAGTGTGACTCCAAAGCAGTGATATCCAGCACCATTTGAAAACACAAAGCACCATTATTTTGAGTTGTTTAAACTGGTCTTTCCACCATTTCCAGCATTTTATTTTCTTTCTAACTTATTAATAGCATTTGCTTCTAGGATGTGATCTTGCATACTAATCATGAGCCTGGAGCAGATTTCTACAGCCAAGATATAAACCTCTGAAAATAATGGGTTATAATGGGAATGTTGACATGTTCTCCTTGTATCCAGCCTTGTGAGCTACTTTACTATAATAACAGACTCCACATGTCATATTTTATTGTGCAATCTTGCTTGATAAGTTGGGTGAACAAACTGAGACTATTCTTCTTTAGGGGAAAAAATGGATTAATTATTTGGCTTAAGTCCATCAAAATAAGGCTGGTCCTTAAAGGAACAAATACTTCCTAAAGCTTTGGAGTATTTTTCCAATAAGGAACTAAAATAATTGTAAATATTACTTAGATAAGTAATCAGCTTCTTTACACTTCAGTTTGCTCATGATAGAAATGCTTAACATTTGTAATACACCCTATAAAAACCATTGTTCCATGTTATGCTCTTAATTCACTACTTCAAGAGTTTGTGATTTCCTAGGTGAGGGTGCTCCCTCCATCAAGGACCTACCTCCACTGTTCTACAACTTGGGTTTTGTGAGTTGTCATGGCCAAAAAATTTCATCCACTGTAGTCGACATGGTGAGGAAATTCTCTGAACCTAGCTAGACAGATTCTCAGCTGATGGACACACAGTCTATTTCCAGGTTCATACTTGAGCCTTCCTAGTTTGGTCAAGACCTGCCACAGTTTGCCTTCTTTTGGGATATCCACTGGGAACTTAATTCACCACCACGAGGCAGCATCAGTCACATTCTAATGGAAGGTTATGGTATAGGGGAAAAAATTACCTGGGCAATAGAATACATCCTCTTTCAAAAGCAGAGCTGACTGAAATCTACTTCTCCTGTGAAACACCTCAGCCCACAGTGATTTCCTCCTGTACTGACATCCCCCAGCCCTCATTTTTTATGCCCTTCATTTTGCTACTACCTATAGTATACCTTTTGTTAGGAGTTGTCCTCTCATGCAGAACATTGCCACGGTGAGAGGAACCATGTGTAGCAGATAGGGTACTGAACTTAGAGTCAAAAGGATTGAAGTTCTCATTCCAAATCCTATACTTATAAGCTGTGTGTAAACCTAGGAAGGTCACCTATCTCCTCTGGGCCTCAGTTCTTAACCTGCAAAATGCAGAGTAGGGTCCAGATTTCATAACATCTAAGGTGTCTTTTCAGATATTAATCTTTGTAATTCTTTGCAAATCTCTCTGACTTATTATCCCAAAGAAACTTTAAGACTCTTTAGGACAGAAACTATATTTTATACTTCTCAGCACCACCTTCTGTAGTGCCTTGTACATTGAAGCACCTTGTATATAAATACTTGTTGCCTTATTTACTAAATCTTTCCAGCCAGGGTTAGCCTTTCTTCCTTATGGTGATGTGCTGCCTATATAGGTGTAACAGGGAATTGGTCAAAGGGGGCTTTATCCTCAGAGCTTGCACAGAATGCCCTTCCTGCTGTCAGTGCATGAATGGATACTTGCTGATCCTGCTTCCAGAATTCCAGAGATGCATAATAGAGGACCCTGCCTTGTTTCCTATGTGATCATTCTCAATCTGGCTTGCTAATTGCTTAGTCATTTGTCTGTACAAAGGAAGAGGAGGATCTAGAATATCCACCTCAAAGAAAGAAAAGATAGCAATAAATAATGAAGCTTACAGACCAACTATTTTGAAGGAAAAATTAAAACAATGGCCAGTTGTTGGCCTACCATGGTCTTTAAGGTACCTTTCCTACACATCATTCATGTAAACCAATTAAAACAACTGAACGCTAGTCGGAAGACACCACCTAGATTTTACTCACTCATTTTCTTTAGCCAGCTTTAGAGCTATGTTGTCCTGACTGGTGCCAAATTAAAACAGCATTCTGGAAAGAGCACTGAAATTGGAATCAAGAAAGCCAGGGTCAAATCCCAGATCTGATACCTACTAGCTAAGTAACTTCAGTTGGGGAAAGACTTTTAACCTCTCAGAGCTGACGTCTCCTCATCCATAAACTGAGGACAATCATCCATATTCTGCCTACTTCACAGGGCTGTTGGGAGGAAAGCCCCTTAGAAATCATAAAGCATTATATTAATGTGTTATTACTATATGTCACTAAAGGAAAAAAGCATTTCTTCCTTACCCTCTCCCACTTTTTTCATCGGCTAAAACATTGAGCTTGTTGATAACTTCTTGGTTTTTCTTCTAATTAATCAATACATTAGCCCGTGCAAATTGCTAGCTTAGGAGTAGGTGTTATCTCAGAGATATGTCTAAAACTCCAGAAGTTATCTAAATATTCCTTGAACAATAGGATCATCCCATCTGTGACACACAGGAATATGGTAATGGTCAGGATTCCTTCCCTTGTCACATTATCAAGTCAAGGTATCCTGGGAAGGACCCAAAAGATCACACTAGGCCCAAGGCCAACCACTATTGGGTATTATGGCAAATACCCAATACAAGCTACAGCAAGTTTTGTGTTACTTAAGCAGATTTCTTATTGGTAATCCTATAAAATACCAACAAGGATAAGAAAATACAAGGAACAGCTTAGTTTCAGTAAAACATTTTGGAAAAAAAAATTGCTTTAAAGGCTGTTTGGTAGAAGTCTGAGATTGATTAGGTTTTGTGCAGAACTAGTAGGCTAACAGGTTTTGAGTCTGATACAGAGGAGAAAAGAAAGGATAAGGGCTCCTATTCTGTGTTTTATCTATGCAATCCATAGTGCCTTCCTTTAAGATCCCCAACAGTCATGCTGGGATAGGGGAAGGCAATTGAGTTTTCTTTTCAAACTAGATAATATGGAAATTTCACCCTTGATCAAAAGGGTCTTTTGTCTCAAGTTGAAACCCACCTGCTATACCCAAGCTTGCTTTCATTCCACCTTTCTCAGTTTGTCCAAATTTTCTCAAAAATCATTTGAGGTAGAAAGCCTACTGACAGCCATAGGTGGGTAGGGAGGCATATATAAGGGTATGTAACCAGGTTGCATAAGTCCCCTTTGAGTTACTCAAGAATGCTTTCTCCTTTATGCCTGACATGCAATATCAGAGCCCAGAGGCAACAGAAGTTGGTGCTTGTTCCATGGCTCTGCATAGAATCATAAAATCTGAGATGAAAAAATTCCTGTAGAATCTTACACTTGCAGCTGGAAGGGAGCTTAGAGACCATCTCATCTCATCCAGCTGATACCAAAAACATGTTCATGGCCTCTGCCACTCAAAATACCAAGTATACATTATTCTCTGTATGTTGCACCTTTCTAGTAGAATGTAAGTTCCTCAATGGTAGGGGCTGCTTTCCACTCTCCCTTTATATCCCTGGCACTTAAAATGGTACATTATATGCAGTAACCACTTAATAAATGTTTATTGAGTTGGATTGGATTTTAAAGAGTTCAGTTCCCTACCCAAATGGAAGGTTTTTTAACACCATTTTGTAGTATTTAAGTTTCCCATAGTCAAATGGAAATTTTCCCATGCGTCCTATATTTTCTAGCTTTAGCCAAGCTTGTAAATGTCACTGTTTAAACTTTATTAGTGTCTATTTGTGTTCACAAATGAATCAAACTTATGGAAGCAAGCTATTTATTTGTTGTGTCATTCCTAAGGATTTTTTTTTTACCAAGGAAAAAGTAATTCTATTATGCCTCAAGCAAAATATCTGTCCCATCTTGGAATTCAAATATTATTAATTCTGCATGTTTTTCAAAGTGTGTTCACCACATTGTTCCAGAATGACACAAAACAGGTGTTAACTTGTGCTTAGCACAATCAAAGCCTGCCTGGGAAAGTTATTTAACTCTGCCCAACATCGCTGATGCTCACATCTAAATGAACAATATGGCGATTCATACAGTAGTGATTAAAGTAGGCTTCATTGAACTTGTTTGACATAGGGTTGAACCATTAATCCAACAATTAATTTGTGGCATGTGTCTCTGTTCATAGCTGGTATCAATAGGTCTTCCTTCATGAAACATTCTTGATGTGGACTCTGTTCATAGCACAAAATAACATGAATCAGACTGAGATTTCTTTGTGCAAGTCTAGCTTATCATTTTTAATAGCCTATGCACACCCAAGACTTACTTCCTATGACCGGCAAGGCTTGGCACTATAGCTTGTGTAGCTAAAACACAGAATAGAAAGCTCTCAACCTCTCTTTCCTCCCCTGTATCAGACTCAACATCTGTTATTAACCTCATAATTATATTGGTTACTTACTAATTCTGCACAAAACCCAACCAATCTCAGACATGCTACAAGTCATCTGTAAAGCAATTTTTTTTCCCCAAAAGGTCAATGTTGCAAACTATATTCTGTATTTCTATAGCCCTTTAAGATTTACAAAGTGTTCTTTCATGTAACAGCCTCTTGAGGAATATTGTTTGCAACATCAGCCTTTCCTACTTTGGTATAGATGCTTTTGTCCTTGGCATTACAATGATTCGATGCCTCTGAAACTGGTTAGATTTTGTGTGAAACTAGGACTCTCAGGCAAAACTCTGATGGTCTTGTCTATGAAACCTGCCTCTGACACTGCCCAGCTGTGGTGACTGTGGGCCGGTTGTTTTACCTTGAATTAAGCAATACAAGCAGTACACCCACAGGCACAGAAGTCAGACAGCACAGAGCCAGGTTTCAAACCTAGCTCTCCAGGTTCTTAGTCCCATTTTTTTTTAATTAAAACTTTTATTTATTTTTGTTTACATCATTCATTTCCACAAAATTTTGAGTTACAAATTTTCTCCCCATCTTTCCCCTACCCACCACCCCAAAACAGCCATGCCATTGTATAACCCCTCCCCCAATCTATTCTCTCCTATGTCCTCCCCCCTCATCCCTCTGACTTTCTGGTAGGGCAGGATCTTGGTCCCATATTCTTTCCAGTGTACCATTCCCATGGTGTTTTTGAGAAAAGCCTGCTACTGGGTTGGTGGCCACAAAGTTGTACCTAGACAAGGTGACCAGAGCTTTGCCCAAGGTGTCAGAATGTAAAGTTCGTGCTATCCTTCTCAACCTAGAAGTAACTGAGCCTTGTGTGCCTAGTTAGCAAGAATAATTACTTAAAATAGGAAGCTGCCAGGTGGTGTTTCCATTTCTTCCTCCCGCCACCACTAGCAGCTACCTACTGGTGAACCCCTCCCTGGTCCATCTGTCCTTGCCACCACCCTTCCCCCAACCCTCTCAGTCTGCCTCACAGCGTTCAAATATATGTTTTACGCCACTTTTCCTGAGCACATTTTGTACCATTTGCTCCAGGTGAAAAACATTCCTAATTTACAGCTCTGAGCTGGACAACCTTTGTTAGATGACTGTTGCCTGGGTACCAGGATAACATGAAACTTAATGTTAACTTAAAAAAAAGTCACAATGGATTCTTCTCATTATGAGGTGAGACTTGAAGTGATGTCTTTAGTACTGATCTTTTTTTAGAATTACTTCACAATATTTATCTTTTTTTTTTCTTTAACTGGAATGGAAGGAACACGTATGACATGAAAAGATGCTTAGCAAAGCATGGCAAGAGCCCCATGTTATTCTTTTTGTGTGATTTCTTCTCACAAAGCATGTGTGGTTTGTCCTTCCTTCCCAGAGAGGACCATGACCTCAGGAAGGTGATACCCTGACTTGCAAGTCAACTGGATTTAAGTGAGGGAGGGTTGTGCAAAGTCACCAGCCTCACTTTCTCTTCTAGAGCCATCTGGGTCCAGTGGCCAGATGTAGATCAGGACAACTGGAGATGGCCCAGCAAGCATCTGAAGGACTTTTATGTGAAAAACCTTTTATTTTCTGGAGGGCCCCAGAAAGAACTAAGAACAGCATGTACAAAGAGGCACATTTAGGCTCAATCTAAGGAAAGCTCTCCCAACAAAGCTCTCCCAGCAAAATTAAGTTTCTCAAAACTAGACATGTGACATTGGGCAAGTCAGTTAATCCCAATTGCCCTACCTTTCCCCCTCCAAAAAAAAAAAAGGAAAAAAAGAGTATGTTGGATTGACATGATGTGTTAAAAACAAAATTTATCAATAAAATTTTTTTAAAATTAAGTTTCTCAGAAAGGAAAGACATCAGAAAGTCACCCTGTATATCCACTTCTTATTATCCAAAAGAAACAGAGTACGTATGTGTCAGAGAAGACTCAGATTCTAATCCTAGTAGTGAATTCTAGAAAACCTTTCACATTCAGTGGTATGAGGGGAGACTTTTAATGCAAATTTATTATATTATTTGATGCCTCACAATATATATCCTATCCCTGGCGTGCAGAACCCTCCAGGCTGGCTCTAAGTCACTTTTTCAGCATTACTCCTTCCCCACTAAGTCCCCTTGGTCTCCACTTCCAAAGCCCATCTCGGGTCTGCCCTCTTCCATGAAGCCTTTCCCAAGTGCCTTTCTCTAGTCTCCCTCTCTTGCAGTCTTCATGCATCATCTCCTCCCAACTCCGTCATTTTCTGAGATCCAGTAACACTCACTGGCCTCCTTTGCTGTTGCTCCTTTGCTGCCTGACCCCAGGCATTTTCACTAGCTGTCTGTCACACCTAGAACTCTCTCCCTCACCTCTACCTCCTGGTTTCCCTGGCTTCTTCCAAGCCTCAGCTAAAATCTCACCTTCTACAGGAAGCCTTTCCCAATCTGCCTTAATTGTGGCTCCTCCCCTCTGGTGATTACCTCCACTGTATCCGTATACAGCTCATTTGTATATAATTATTTGCATGTTGTCACTCTCCCACCTCCACCCCCACCCCTAAATAAACTGTGACCTTTCTTTGTGTCCCCAGCGCTTCAGTGCAGTGCCTGGGACCTAGTAGGTGCTCAAGAATAATAATTTATTAACTCATAATCTCCAAACAAAAGTGGACTCTCCAGGTTCAAATTGCTCCTAACATTTTGCCAGGGCTCTCCTTTGTTTGCGCTTATCTCTCTCTTCCCTTGGACATAATGGTGTTCCAAGATTTGTGGTCATACAGCATCACAGGGAGAACATTTGTATTAAGAAAGAAAAAAAGTACAGTTTTGTTCCAGCAACAGTTGTTGTCAATGAAAGCCTGTGCAATTTCCCAAACGCAATCCAGCCTACTCTCTTCCTCTTATTCAGTTCTGGCCCAGTACATCGTTCATTTGCAGTGCCTGTCCAAAATGTCTAACTCAAGGTCTGACTCAGTGACGGCCCAACTGCATGAAATAATCTAGACAATATACAGCTTTCATCCAGTTAGGTTTTTTTCTGTATGAATTTTAAAGCTACTTTCTTTTAAGTATATAGATTAAACTTTATAAAATATAATGTAATAAAACCATTTTTGTTGCTGTTGAGTCATTTCAGCTGTGTCTGACTCTTCATGAGCCCATTTAGGATTTTTTTGGCAAAGATATTGGAGTGATTTTGCCATTTCCTTCTCCAGATCATTTTACAGTTTTTTGTTTTTTAGAAAATAGTTGTTTAATTAAAATTTTATTTATATTAACATGTAATTTATTTTAAATAAATTAAATATTTTCAAATTTTATCAGTTTTAATTTCCAATATGGCAAATATTAGTAGATATAACCCACATAAGGAAATTCCTTAAGGGGGTCTTCAATAAGTTTTAAACATATAAAGGGGTCACAAGACCAAAAAGTTTGAAAACCACCGAGAGATGATGGTTTTCTATATACTAAAATTCAGTAGCTTCAAACTCTTCTAAGAGTAATTACAGTACATTACACAGAGAGTCATGACTCATGATATCTTGTATGTGTCATTCCAAAGTAGCCATGCCTGAATTTTCTCCTCCCAGATGCATTTCACTTACCCCAATGACCAAATGGTCTCCTAGGTCCCTATGGACCAAGCAATGTTCTCCATTCCAATTAATTTGGAACTTTTTTTTAATCAATCAACCAATAATCATTCAGCACCTACTAAGTTCCAAGCACTTGTGTGAGTCTCTAGAGATGGAAAGACAAAAGTAAAACAGTCCCAGCACTCAGTTCCATGAGGGAAGACAACATGTGCATCTATAGGCATATTACAAAACAGATGCAAGCAAGAAACAAAGCAATTTGTGAGATCAAAGTATCATAGATTTAGAGTTGGATTACAGATGGAGAAGAAGTTCTAGGAGCTGGAGAGGTCAGAAAAGACTTCCTGTAGGAGATGCCACTTGAACTAAGCCTTGAAGGAAACTAGCAATAGATAAGAGACACAAATGAAGAGGGAGGGTGCCCTAGGCAAGAGGGTCAGCCAATGCAAAGGCACAGAGATGAGACATGAAGAGTCAACTACGGGGCAAAATAAGGCCATTTTGGCTAGACCATATAATGTGTGGACAGAGTAGTGAATGAGAATGGAAAGGCAGGTCGGGGCCAAAGAGTAAAAGGTTATGAATATAAAACAATGTTGACATTGGATCCTAGAGATAATAGAAAGCCACTGGGGCTTATTAAGGTGGGCAGGCATTTCAAACCTATGCTTTAAGAAAACCACTTTGACATCTATGGGGAGAATGAATTGAAATGGGGAGAATCTCACAGTGGGGGGAACAGTTAGAAGGCTATTGCAATCATCCTGCCCAGAGATGAGGAGGGCCCCCTGAAACAAGAGTGGTAACCATGTGAGTGGGGAAAAAAAAAAACATGAGAAATGTAGATGTTGTAAAAGTCTAAATACAAGATTTGATAATTCAATATATGGGAGAATGAGAGTGAAGGATGAGACCAAGGTTGCAAACCAGATTGTGAAACATATTTTGCAAGATTTTCTTGACTGCATTTTCACTTAAAAGGGCAATGCTAGACTTAAGGAAAGCTACCCCACTTCAGGTTTCATTCAGGTGGATTTTTTGCTAGGAAAAAAGAAAGAGAAAATATATTTGAAATCAGAAGACCTGGGTTTGAATCCTGGCATTACAGTTTACTATTGGTGGAAACTTAGGCAAGTCACGCCAGTTTGGTCCTCAATTTCCTTATCTGTAAAATGATGAGATTGGATGAGATGATCTCTAATGTTGCTGTGAGCTATAAAACCTATAAAAGTAAGAATATTTTCTCCCCTACTTCTGTACAGAGGCCTCAGGCACACGGCTGTTCTAACACATTTAAGGTTGCTCCTACCACATTTTCCCTTCCTAGAGAACTCTTTAGCATTTTCTTTTTTTCCCTGTGATCTCAAGCTGAGCTGAACTCATTGAGATAAGATAAATATTAACTTTTCAGTAGGCTGTACATCACAGGCCAGAGTCTAAATAGACGGGAATTTCGGTGAACTTTAATCCCCTGCCCAGATCACATTCAACTTTGAGTTGGCTAAACTTACAATTGAGTGGGAGATGGCAGAATAACTGAAATTAATGTCTTTCTGACAAATGTTTGCATTTTAAAATTCTATTTCATACGGAATCTAGTATTCTATTGCTGTTAGTAGGAGAGTATTTTATTTTATTTTTTTAATTCCAAGCTACTTAGTAACTATCAGCAAAAACATTCAAATACATAAACCAGAATAATAAATGATCATACATGAAACACAAATCCTCATTATATGCAGTGTGTTTGAAGAAAACTGCGTCTTTTAACATTAATAAGAAAATAGCAAAACAGTCACTTTCACATCCCTCTCTGAACCTTTCCTCTTTGAATTTTTTTGTATTTTTTTTGCTGCTGCTGCTTTTGTTGTAATTTATAGTGCTTTCAGAATGCATTTTGTTTTTTGTAACTCCTTTTTTCATTCTGCATCATCTCATATTTTCCCTATTTCTCATGTATTAGTAATAGCTAGCATTCATGTAGCATTTTCATATATTACCTCATTTGATCTTCCCAGAATCCTATGAGCTAGGTGCCATTTTAGAGATAAGGAAAGTGAGTATCAGGGAAGTTAAGTGATTTCCAAGGGTCACACAGCTGGTTAAGTGTCTGAGACAAAATTCAAATCCAGATTTTCCTGACTCCCAAGTCCAAAGTTCTATCCATTATGTCATCTGTCTATAATACATGCATGTTAGATGTAGATACAGATTTGATCCTCATATTCTACAACCTGTCCAGCTGCTTCTCAGTCATTAAACATGTGAGTTGCTGAGAACATGCCAATTTTTGCTATCACAAATACAAAAATGCAAGAATAGTTTTGTACAAACGGGTTTTTTTTTTGTGTTTGTAACATCCTTAGAGAATAGTCCCTGAAGGAGTTTATTGGGTCAAATGATAACGTGTTTTATAACTCTTACAATACAATATGTCAATCCTCAAAATCACACTAATTCATTCAAACTTTCACTGGCAGAGTAATAAGGTGCCTGTTTCTCCACAGTCAGCAGCTTTGATGCCCAGGTGGTTTTTAAGATCTATTTCAGAGTCACTGTCGTTTGCGTGTCTCTGATAACTGGAGAGTTTGGACAATGTTTCTGGGAGTCATGGACCATTTCTCTTTCTTTTTCAAAAACTTTCAGCTTATATCTCTGACCACTTATTTACTATTGAGTGTTATTATATTTTGTATATGTAGAATATGAGGAAATACGTAGTAAATCAAATAAATTAGGGGAAATATTATGTGGTTGAGCCCTATTGATAGCATCAAGAGGAATGAGTATCTTTGTATGGAAGTAAGCAATTATAATAACGTTAAGGTGTTAACAATAGAATAAAAGAATTTCAGGGCTAGGAGAAAACTTAGAGATCAAGCAATCCAAATTCCTTATTTTTTAGCTGAATAAAAACGAATCCAAGTGAGATAAAGTGACTTAAACAAACTCACACAGCTACGTTGGGCTTTTTTCTAGTATCTGTCCGTCCTAGCTTCATTTTAAATACGTGACTCTTTCCACCAACAACCTCATCCAATAGTTTATCACGCTCTGGCTGTTCAAACCAAACTGGAAAGGCTTCAGCGGCCCAGACTGGATTGCTGTTGCCTGTGGAGCTCCTTATTGAAGTCCTGCGGCCACCACCAGGGTAGCCAAAAGGCAATCAATTTTTTGTCCTTATCAGTTCTTGAAGACCATCTAGTAAACAGTAGGAGAAATGTGACCTAGATCAGTGGGCAGTACTGCACTGATAAAATGACAGAGCCTTGAAGGATTGAAGAGAAATATAGAGAAGCATGGTACCCTCAATAGTACAATGGAAAAAAAAACTGTGGAGAACCTCCTAACTGAAGAACCAGGAGTGAAATATAAATTTTTGGACATGCAAATGTAAAGATTCATTTTGCTTGCTTATGTTTATTTGTTATAAGGATTGTGATTTTTTTTTCTTTTTTTTTCTTCATTGTATAAGGTTGGGGATTGGAGGTGAGAAGGATCAAAAACCTAAGAAAAGAAAAAAGCTCAATGACGCTTTTTTTTTAAGACAGAAAAGACGGGGGGAAAGTTCAGAAGGATTTATAAATAAACAGGACAACTTTGAAAGTAACATAAAATTTATATTTTTTAAAATAAATTGTATTGAAGTGGTTTCTGTTCTGCTTTGTATATTAAATATTCATGGGACGCATTCATTAAATTCAGAACTTTAAAAAATTAAATTTTAAAAAAGAGCCCAGGATAGTCAGAGGGTCTGGGTTCAAATTCTGACTTTGCCATTTACTACCTGACCAAATCACTTAACTTCCATGAACTTCAGGTTCCTCATCTGTAAGATGAGAAATCACCCTAAAGTCTCTTCCAGTTTTAACCATCTGCTACTCTGACCCTGTTTTCATCATTCTATTGCTCCTAGAGTTATTCTAACTATAATACTCATTTAAGAATAATCTGCATGGAGATGATAGGTGAACCTGTGAAAGAAAACAAGATTTGTTCTAACACTGAGAGATGCAAATTAAAACAACTCTGAGGTTCTGTCATATATCTATCAAAGTGGAAGACATGATAAAAAAACAAAAAAACAGAGACTCAGTGTTAGAGGAGCTATGAAACAACAGGAGCACTTATGCAGTATTGGCAGAACTAGAAATTATTCCACTACTCTGGAAATCACTAGGGAATTTTGCAATTCATTTTATCTCCCCTCGTATATAAAATGAGGGATTTGGAATAAATGGCTTTGGAGGTACCTTCCAATTCAATCTATGATCATAAAATAAACCATTCGTACCTTTCAGCCCAGTAAACCCATTACTGGAAATGTACCTGATGATGATGGTGGTGGTAGTTTTGGTGGTGATGATGAAAACAAAAATAATAGCCATTATTTAATGCTTTAGAGTTTGCAAAGCACTTCACAGATTTAAGAGACTAATGACAGTATAAAAAGTCTTATATATAATCAACTAGTCATAGGAGCACCCTTTGTGATAACCAAAACCGAAAAACAAAAGAGGAGTTCATTGATTGAGAAATGCCTGAACAAATTGTGGTATATGAATAGAATGGAATTTTTATCATGCCTTTCAAAATTATGAATATGAGGAATTCAGAGAAATGTGTGGGAAGAGTTAGGATCATAGCAAGGAACTAAGCAATTACTAAGCACTTACTCTGTTCTAGGCACTGTATCAAGTGTTTTACAAATAATCTTTTCATTTGATGCTCAGAACAACCCTGGGAAGTTGGTGATATTATCCCCACTTTACAGTTGAGAAAACTGAGGCAGACAGGTTGTTACTTGCCTACAGTCACAGAGCTAGTAAGTATGGGAGGTTGGATTTGAACTCGTGTCTTCCTGACTGTAGTCCCAGAGCTCTCTATCCACTGTACTATCTAGCTGCCTTATAAGTAGATCTAGAAGTCACTGAGATGGAGTGACAGAGAGAGAAGGAAGCATAAAAAAGGAACATATGCAATAACTATAATAACCACAGCAACCGCAATAACTACAGTCATGTAAATGATAACACTAAAAAGAAGTTAGTCTCCGATGAATTGTAATAAACAGTCTCAGTCCTGGAGAGCTGATAATGAAATACTCTGCGCTCCGTCATGGGAACCACAAATGTGGATGCAGTGTGCGTTGTCAGACGTGGTAGCTTCACTCAGATGTTTGGTTTGTTGTTTGGGTTATTTGGCAAGCACGAAATCGATGCTGGGCGTTGGGGTGTGGTAAGGGAAAAGCACCGGTGCAAAAAACAAAAGATAGTAATAAAAATTTTAAATCTGCATAGTAAGGAGTTCACATCACCACTTATTCTTCCAAGTCCTTTGTTTCACTGCATTGTGCATAGTCAAGTGAGTCAAAGGCATGTTTGCAAATGTCAGAGAATGATGTGCACATCAGTGTTAACATTTATGTCCCTTTTCTGGTCAAACAGTTTCGAGATCTTTAATGCATTATAAATCATGTTCTTTCAAGGAAAGCAAATATTTATTACATTGTCTAAAGGGCAATTAAATTTTTATTCCTTAAAAATTCTTCACAGCTTCTGGGCTGAAGTGCTCCCAGGAGCATTTGTAACTAAAGACTGCATGGAGACTAGAGACTGACAAACTTGTGTTTCCTTTCAGAAGGAGTAAGATATACAAACTCTATTAACACATGCCTATTTCAAAGCATGCACAACTAGATCAGTATTTACTTCTCCTTCGTGAGACTAAGAGAGTGAGGAAGGGAAGAGAAGAGAGCAGTGTTTCGAAGTGACATCTTTAAAAACACTGGCATGTATTAGGTGAGGAACAGTTGCTTTGTTGTGGTATAGAAATACTCATTTGTTGTTGTTCAGTTGTTTCAGTCATGTCTGACTCTCCATTACCCCATTTGGGGTTTCTTGGCAAAGATACTAGAATGACTTGCCATTTCCTTCTCCAGCTCATTTTACAGATGAGGAAATTTAAACAGGGTTAAATGACTTGCCCAGAGGCACACAGCTAGTAAATGTCTGAGAGATCACATTTGAACTCAGGTCTTCCTGATTCCAGCCCCAGCATTCTACCCACTGTGCTACCTAGCTTCCAAACAGTAGTAGCAGAAATAGCAATAATAGCTCCAATTTCAGCCTGTGACTAATTTGAGGATATTAGTTATGATATCAACGTTCCAAGACCTTACCCAGCACCTCAGCTGAGAAATAGCAGGGAGGCAAAGATCCTTTGATGATGGGCAACTTATCATCCCATTTCTGTCTTCCCTAGTTTGACCTTATGGTTTAGCTCGATACCCAACCTTTTGTTCTTTGGGGGAGACAACATCTTTTTCTCCTTTGCTCATTTACTTCTGCATGTCGTGTACCTGATATATTCCACTGCTTTGGCATTGCTTCCCAACTCTAAGCAGCCCATGAATTCTTTCTCCATTATTGGTTACTACCATAGACTTTCTGCAGAACTAGCAAGCTCAGACTTATAAAGGGCCACCAGAGGTATAGTAAGTCATTTCTCTGTCAGTGGGTTTGTCCCTTCCAATTCCAACAAGGAAATCCCGTTTACACTTCACCTCTGTAAATAGTCTAACATCTCTTTATCTGTCCTTTACCTCCTGTGATTAGATCCTGACCTTCTTAGGTTGGTCAAAAATCAACTCCCCTACACAAAACACAAAAGAGGTACAAGGTAAAGGTGGAAGGAGGTGTACACTAGCAGTTTTGGGGACCAAGGAAGGCCCCATGAAGAAGGTAACAATTGAGCTGAATCTTGAATGAAAGCAGGGACGCTGAAAGGTGGAGATGAGAGAGGAGTGAACTCAGGATATTGGAAATAGCCAGTGCCAAGGCATAGACAGGACAAATGGAGTGTGGGTTGGGAGGAGTTACAAGATCCCTTCATCTGGACCATGGAGTTAGGGAAGCTGGTAATGTCTAATAATGATGAAATTACAAAAATGGGTCTAGATGATAAAAAGCTAAAGGAAACCCCTAGAATTTAATGAATGGGGGTAGAGGAGACCACAATCAGCTACATAGACAATAGATTGGATTGTGAAAAGATTAGAAACTGGGAGAGCAATTAAGAGGCTATTGGAATAATCCAGGTGAGATGATGATCCAAGTGATAAGATTCTGAACTATTGATAGATATTTTTTGTAGTGGGGAGTGGATGGATATGAGACATGGTAAGGAAATCAAAACAAGATTTGGCAACTAATTGGATATATGGGTGATTTAGAATGAGAAGTAAAGAATGATATAGAGTTTGTAAACCTGAGTAACTGGGAAGATAATTCAACAGAATCATCAACAAAAGATGGAAAGTTCAGAAGAGGAGAAAGTTTAGGAGAAAACATAGGAAATTCAATTTGAGTTGTCTAACAGGCAGTCGGTAATTTGTGTTGGAATGGGAAGGAGACTAGGGCTGGATACATAAGCCTGGGAGTTATTTGCAAATAGGGATGATAATTAAACCCTTGAGAATTCATTTAGGAGGTGATGAGGCTTTGAAAAAAAGTGGTGATTATGTTGGATGAAGAAGAATGACAATAATAAATACTCCCAATTATTCTGGGTTTAGATTTACAAAGGACTTTATATACATTATCTCATTTGAGCCATTAGATTGCAAGCTCCTTGAAGGCAAAGACTTAATTTTGTCTCTTTTTGTATCCCTAGGACTTGACACAGTACCTGCCACATACTGAGTACTTAATAAATATTTATTTACTAATTACTGACTTATTCACAAAACAAGCCTGTACAGGAAGAGTGCTATAGATCACCCCATTTTACAGATGAGGAAACTGAAGGTGACTTGCCCTAGGGCCACATAATTCATAAACATCTCTGGCAGTATTCAAACCCAAGGTTTCCTGACTCCAAGTCCAGTTGTGGTTGTAGTTTATCCTTCATCTTTGAAGAGGACCATGACATCAGGAACATGATGACAGACAGTTGAATTTGACTTCAGTGAGGGAGGGTTGTGCAAAGTCACCAACTTCACTTTCTCCTCCAGAGCCATCTGGGTCCAGTGACCAGATATGAATCAGGATGACTGGAGATTGCCCAGGATACAATGGGAAACTTTTTAAGCTAAGTATTTTCAAGTTCTCATTTTGAGTGAGGCAAGGCCCACTCAGTCAGCCTCTTTAAGAAATGAGTCGAGGGATGGCCCCTTTAATAAAAATTTAAAAAATTAAAATAAAATTAAAAAAACAAACTGGGAAGGGAAGACCCTCAGCGTTGCCGACCAAAAAGAGAAACAGTTACTATTTACATTCAGTCTGTGCCAGGAGGCCTAAAAATAAACCGTTAACTGGTGCTTGGGCAGGGACCAGTTTTCCATCCAAAGATATCCAGAGTGAATTGGGGTTAAGGCTTGGTCTTTGAGAAAGAAATCTAGCCAGTAAACTCCAAGTTAACTAGGAAGGTTTAGACCATCAAAATTACCTTCATTTGGGCAGAACACTCTCAGGTAAAGGCATGAGTCCAGTACTCCAGTAGGAGATAAATGAGAGAAATGAGGAGGTAGAATTAACAGGACTTAGGTAGCACAGTGAATAGAGTGCTGGACCTGAAGTTATGAAGACTCATCTTTCTCAATTCAAATCTGGCCTCATACACAAGTCCTTTAACCCATTTGCCTTAGTCCACTGGAGAAGGAAATGACAAACCACTCCCGTATCTTTGCCAAGAAAACCACAAATAGGATCATGAAGAGGAGGAGTCATGTTCACGACTGAACAACAACAACAGTTAGCTGACCCTACATTGGAAAAGCTAAGCAATCCCTCCCCCCAAAAAAATTATCTTCTAGGGGATAGATTGTTAACTGAGTCAGAGCATACAAGTACGAACTGTGCCGTTGACTTGATTCCAGATGGTTTTTCGAGCTTGCTCTTTGGCTTTTTCCTCAGTTGACCTGCTCCCTTCATCAGCTTCAGGAAGCTCATTGCATCTCATACCAGTCCTGAGAAAACCTACCTTAACTTCGGAGAACTTCTCAGCATTCATTTGAGCCTTGTCATTCTCAGCCCAATCCCTGGAAGACTCTTCCTGAAAGGATCTCTCAGCTTCTTACACATTTCCTTGCCCTGGGAGAAAGGAAGGTGTTCTGTTTCTGGCTTTCGCTGTGTAATCTGGGCACCTCTGAGGCAGGTCTGGCTTGCTGAGGGCTAAGTGTGTTCAAGCTTCACCAACCCACCACACATCCTACAGGGAGGACCCCACCCAAGAGAGGCCAGGGACAGACCAGTTTCCTCCCTTGCATGTGTGGAGTTGGGAGCACCTTGGAAGCCTCCTTCTACCTGGGATGTGAGGTGTTTCCCCACCCCAGGCTCTCCCAGAAAGAGAGGCTGGGCAGAACCTCTGCTGGGGTCCCATTGAGGAGGTAAGCCCTGTCCCAGAAAACCTGCCCTAAATCAAAAAAAAAAAAAAAAAGATAAATGTGTAACCCAGGAAGACTTAATGGCAAGCTGAGGAAAGGTAGGGGCTCAGGAGTCAGAGGCTTGTTTTGCATTGAATCTGGTAAGAATATCAAATTTCAGTATTTAAAACCCTGCTGCAAAAACATCTTTCCAGGTCATTAGAATATTTATATATCTTTATTTTATTTTGGGGTGGTTTTTTTTTGCTTTTTGGAGGGGGGAAGGTAGGGCAATTGGAGTTAAATGACTTGCCCAAAGTTACACGACTAGTTTTTGTGTTAAGTGTCTGAGGCCAAATTTGAACTCAGGTTCTCCTGACTCCAGGGCCGGTGCTCTATTCACTGCTCCACTTAGCCACCCTTTATATCATTTTAAAAGAAAAAATTAAACATATTTTAAAGTTTCTGTTTTCTGAACAAGAGGACTCATAATAATTCTGTGCTGGAGAGCTAGTTTTTGAACTTTACTAATGAAATGTGAAAAGTATAGAAGAGCACCTAGCTTGAGAGCAGAGAGAGCTTGGAAATTGTTTAGTCTCACCCTTTCTTTTGGAACACTAGGAGATTTTGATCTCTGGGGGGGGACTTCTTTGTCATTTTAAAAAGAAATTAATATTTGATAAGTTTGCAAAGTGAGTGAAGTAGAGAAATAAATTTATTTTACTATATGTAGTTGCTTTCAATCCAAATTGCTTGAATTTTAGTCAAATGTAATGATATATAGTAGCCAGATCTTAAATCTGAGTCAGGCAATGTATCATCAAAAAAGTTATTTTTACTTTAAAAGGCTTAAGAATTGACACAATAATATTGAAAAAAATGTTTTACATACTGCACTGTGTTCCATAAATTATGTGCATAGAAAAATTATATCATTACCTTTGAATAGTCTAATATTCTAAATTAGGGTTCTTTAAATGCATAGAATTATAAGATCTAGGATTTAAAACTAGTAAGTATTTTAGAGGTAATCTAATCTAATCCTTTCATTTTACTGATGAAGAAACAAGCTCAAAAAGCTTGTGACATTTAAACATTAAAGCAATAAATTGAACAATTCTGTTATTAGCTTATAATGGATTCTGCAGAAGGCAGCTGGAGAGTACTTGGCTTGGAGTAAGGAAGATCTGAGTTCAAATCTTGCCTCAGACATTTACTAGCTACATAAACTCCCTCCTGGTGTAAACGTGGTCAAATCACTTAACTTCTGCTCTCAGTTTCCTCTTGCAAACTGGAGATAACAATAGCACCTACCTTACCAGGTTTTTGTGAGGATCAATAAGATGACAAGCATTAGAGCACTATAAAATTTTCAGTTGTTATTACTATTATCTAAAGGTTCACATTGTATTCTTCTTTCAGCCTTTTAACATTTTGATTTTCCTCAAGAGTAAGATTACTACATTGTCGATGTTATAAATCTAATTGTTGTTCTTAGTGGTGTCTGGCTCTTCCTGACCCAATTTGGGGTTTTCCTGGCAAAGGCACTGGAGTGATTTGCCATTTCCTTCTCCAGCTCTTCTTAGGCATGAGGAAACTGAGACAAACAGGGTTAAGTGACTTGCCCAGGGTCCCACAGCTAGTTAGTGTCTGAGGACAGAGTTGATTTCAGGAAGATGAATATTCCTGACTCTAGGCCCAGCACTCCATCCACTGTGCCGCCTAAGGGCCTGCAAATATAATTACTTTACATTCAGCTTTTATCTCTCTCCCTTTGTGCTACTGATTCACGGCTGTTAATGCAAATTTGGAATCAGAGAAAGACTAGTCAAGACTGTGTCTGGTATAAAATATCCAGGAAATTCAGAGCAGTGGTTCCTCAGTATATATGACTCGGGGAAACCTTGAGATAGTGTTTGTTCTTTGTAGTGTTCAAAGCAGAAGATACTTTAAACAGCTCTAAGATTCTGTGATTCCAAAGGGGTAGTCAAATTGAGTGATTTCAGCCTTCTAATTTTCACCACTGAGAACACTGAAATGAACTGGTCCATTCCTCTACAATCTCTCTCTGGGAGAAATATTATAGTAGCATTGTTTCTGCCCTCCGTCCCCCAATAAAACTGAAATTAATTGGAAAGGAAGAAGCATGACAATAAATGGAACAGCTGCCAAAAAAAAAGAAAGAAAGAAAAGAAAACCTTATTGTGAGTTTGGAGGGTGTTGACTGTTTTATAACGTCCACCATGAAGTCTTTGATGGAAATAGCATAGTTGTAAAAGAAAATGTTTGCTTTAGTACCTGTGTTTGCAGAGATTTTTTTAATCCTTAACCAGCTCGTTGTTTTTTCCTGTCAGCCTTCCCTCCAACATCCTCTCATCACTATTATCATTTGTCCTTTCATTTTAGGTGAAAAAAACTGAAAGGCAGGAAAAGAGACCAAAGTAGAAAATGCCAACCTGCCTTTCTATTGCTACAGACCTGAAGTTTACTATACTCTGTGTTGGAGTGTAATTACTTCTGATTAATACGAGTCTATCCCATGGCACCTAACTTATTTTTGTTATTTTCTCCCTTCCTTTGAGATATGAGAAATAGATTCTTCCCATATATTTTAGAAACCTTCCATATACTTAAAGTCTGGGTTGCTCAGAAATATTCGATGTCAGCGACTTTGAAAATGTCTTCTCTATTTAGCAGTGTAGGTTGGAAGTTCACAAACCTTTCTTTGATCACCAGCATAGGATAGCATTTGTAACCTAGGAACTCTTTACTAAGTCTCCTGGTAATTTAGTAACCCAGAGCCTTGAAGAAAATGAAGGAAAGACGTTCACCATTCCCTAGGAACATTGAGGAGGGGTAGCCTTTACTGACGTAACTAGAGATTAGTGTTAACAAACAGTCCCACAACAGTCCTCGAGAATGCTAACAATCACCATCAAAACTCCAAAAATCTATAAATGTGAAGATCAGCATTGTGTATCTTTCGCCACCCCCCCCCAACCAAAGGACAATTTTTTTTAATCTTTTATTTTTTTAAAAGGACAGTTTTTAACATAACTGAATGTTTTCTGCCAGTTCCACCAGCAAATGTTTATTGAGTCTTAGACTTAACATTAAAAAAAAAAACTAAGTGTAGAAATTAAAAGCCTCAAAAATGCTTCTGAGGATCAGTTTTCAGTTTTAATGATAAAAGATACGGACTTGGAGAAAGGAGAACTGGTCGGAGTCCCACACCCCTGCTTTTCTGCCAGAGACTTGGGACCCATCACTCAGGCTCTCTGGGCCCCTGTTCTCCTCTGTAAAACTGGGAGGTTAGAATAATTGATTTCTAAGTTTCCTTCCAACTCTAAAGCTGTGAACCTGTGATCCTAAGGTATTGTTTGCAATTAAAGAGAAGCAGGAGATTTTCAAATCTCCACATAGAGCAGGAGCAGGAGGGCACAACCAGAAGAACCGTCACACCCATTCTGGTGTGGTGTGCCAATATGACCTCCCATGGTTAATGGGTCAGTAATTTCCACTGCTGGGATTCTCGATAAATTTCTAAATAGTTAGCAAGAGAAGCCAGTTAGGCTTTCCACTTGGCCTGCTACGGCCTGACCAAGGGGGATTTTCTAAAGATCCACATGATTAGCACACTTTACATTTTAAATCATTAGCATTTCAAGCTGAGTAAGAATGTGACCCCACTTCACACTCAGCTAATTTTAGTTCACTTGACTAAGCAAAGAGCTTCATTTTCTGAACTTATTTCCCTCTATTCCCCCAGAATAACTTCCTCCCCATGCCTCTTTCCATGAACAATAGAATGTAAAGTTCGTCAGAAACATTTTCAACCACTCAGTTACTCAAGTCTATTTCAATTTAGTCTGGGTTTTTTGCAAAACATATTTCCTCATTACATTCCAGGAAGCAAAGGTGTGGCAGTTCTGTTGATTTTAGCTGAGAAATAAGCAAACCTCCCTTGACATGCAAAAAAAAAATGTGAAAGGTGCCCACCTGTCTACCTTATTCTTACTGGGAATCACCTTCTCAAAGTAGAGCTTTAAGTTGATTTGAACAACTACTAGATAAGTTGGAAGCCCCAGAAATACAGAACATAAAGTACTTTGACCTTTTGACCAAAAAAAATTTAAGTTAAATATATGGTATGTTCAAATCAACGAAACCATGATGATTTCATTAGGGAAAACTGGAGTGTGGAAAGACTATTATAATCTGTACTTATTGTTGTTTTGTTTAGAGTGTTAGGCTCATAACCAGGAAGAGCAGAGTTCAGATATATCACACAGGATACTTACAAGATATGGGATTTTGATCAAGTCATTTAATTTTCTCATCTACATAATCAGAGGTTTAGACTCCATAACCTCTAAAGCCTCTTTCAACTCCAAATCTACCTTATGATCTAGAAAAATGAAATAAGCTTTGCTAATTCTTAATATATGGATAGACACTATACCTCTACTCCATGTCAAGTAATATGCCAGGTATGAGGTATCCTAAGGGATTGTAGATTTCTACTCTTCCCTTAGGATACAAATAGTTTTAAAAAAATATTCCTACAAAGAAATTGTAGATTAAGGATGATACTAATGATGTAAGCTCAGGCAAATTAAAAAATGGTAGCCAGTAATGTGGTCCATGATATATCTATTCCAGCTGGATGTATATATTTTTGTGAAGTATCTTTTTTTGGGTATGACAGTCATCAAAATCAACCTTCAAAATAATCTAAATGTAGATTCAGACCTTCAAATCTCTATATCACAAAGTGTTAAACCAATATTTTAAAAATGGAATACATTGAAATACATCATTCTCACTCAAATATTATTTTTTCTATTAACAGTAATATGAGAGTAAGATATTTTATACCTCTAAAATAAAATGAAAAATTTTAATATCATTTATTTCATCTTTCTCACAAATTTCTAATTTCCATTTCATGTATTTTGATAAGACATATAATATGTTCAGTAGTACATTTATATAACTTACAAGTACATATATTGTGGTATAAGCTCAAAAAATTTTACTGATAAAAGGTGAGTGATCAAAAAAGTTTTGGAGAACATTGATATAGTAAAAGAAAACCAGTTTTTAATGGAGTAAAAGAGAAAGACGCTCTCCAGCACCCTTAAGAGCAAGAAATGTAATAGGGATTCAGAATTTGAATGATCTAAATAATGACAAGGCTTCTAAATACACTGAAAAATTAGAGGGAAGTACACCGCCTTTCTGAATGCTCTGATATAATTATGTATTCTGTGTATTTTTGAAATATCAAATTATATAGATTATACAGATAAAATTATATGGATTCTACAGATACATATACATATAATACGTATACAAATCCAACAAATGCCTTTCATGGTCTCCCCTTCTGACAGTGTCTTCCCTCTGGGATTCCTCCTTTTTTCACTCTATATGTCTTGTATGTACATAGTTGTTTGCATGTTGTCTTCCTCATTAGAGTGTGAGCTCCTTGAGGGCAGGTACTATGTTGTTTACTTTCTTTTGTATATCCCCAGAGCTAAGCACAAGACTTGACAGATAGTAAGTGCTTAATCAATGCTTATTGATCAATAAATACAAAGTAGCTAACTAAAACATAGTTTGGGAGGGGGGAGCTACCATTTGGAACTCTCAGGAAAGGCTTCACGTACAAGACAGTGCTTGAGTTCCATATTGTCAAAGAGAGAGAGATTCCTGGAAGTGCAATGAGGAAACAATCCATCCTGGCTAGCGCAGCTGGTACCAAAGCACAGAGCAAAAAAGAAGGAGCATCACTTTTGAGGAGTAGATTGGTCAACAGTTTGGTTGGATCACAGAGCATGAGAAGGGGAATACTGTCAAAGGATCCTGAAAAGATAGTTTGGAGCAAGATTTTGAAGGATTTTTAAAGTTAACAGAGGAGTTTGTATTCTATCCTAAAGGCAATAGGGAGCCGCTAGAGTTTATTGAGTAGAGGAGTGACATGGTCAGATGAAGGCAATTGTGTGCTGGAGATAGATTGTACTACCAGGTAAGTGAATTGTTAAGTTTTCAGCACAAGCATTCCTACTTCAGAAATCAACAAGTGCTACAAATCAGGGTTTGATTTCTTGTTTTGTTGGTTATCTAGGCTTAAAAAAGTGTTAGAGAAATTGTTATAAATGCAGGTGAAACTTAGAAGTATTCCATACCAACTTTTTGAGAGCCAGTTGTTAAACATTTACCAGCACACCACTAGGTACATGTAAGGAAAATCACTTTGGCAGCAACATATAGGAAGAACTAGTGTGAAGAGGCTTAAGGCAGGAAAGTGATTAATGAGGCTGTCTCAGTGACCTTACTGAGATTAAAGTTCTGCTCATCATGGCATGGAGGGGACTCCGGCTTCTCAAAAGTTTCCAATGTCATCAAATGCAGGCTCTTGGCAAGCCCTTTTTGTTGTTGTTCAGTCGTGTCTGACTTTGTGACCCCATTTGGGGTTTTCTTGGCAAAGATACTGGAGTGGTTTGCCATTTTCTTCTCCAACTTATTTTACAGATAAGAAAACAAGGTCAACAAGGTTAAGTGATTTGCCTAGGGTCACACAGGAGTAACTGTCTGAGACCATATTTGAACTCACAAAGATGAGTCTTCCTGATTCCAAGAAATTTAATAGGGATTCAGAATTTGAATGATAGATCTGAATAATGACAAGGTTCCTTCTACATACATTGAAAAATTAGGGAAGTACACTGCCTTGCTGAATACCCTGATGTAATTATGTATTTCTGCATATTTTTGAAATATCAAATTATTATTTTCCTAGTTTTGCAGATGAGGAAACTGGTGCAGGGAAACTAAGTTACTCACGCAATGTTTCCCAACCAGTTAATGTAGAAGTGAGTATGGAACTTCTTTATGTCTAACACTCATTCCTCTGGGGCAGGGGTGGAGAAACTGCTACCCTGAGGCCACATGTGGCATTCTAGGTCCTCGAGTGCAGCCCTTTGACTGAATCTGTGAAGTTTGGATTCCATCAAAGGGCTGTACTTGAGAACCTAGAGGGCCGCATGTGGCCTCAAAGCTACAGGTTCCCCACCCTTGCTGGGCTCTGGGCCCTGCCTGAGCATTGCTTAATACCTCCTTTTCCCCCACTCCCTATCTAGTTACCACTTCTGCACATAGAAAACCCAGAGATAAGCCTTCCAGAAAGTTTGGTTTTTTTTTAAGGGTAGGTGAGGTGGAGACCTTTGTGTTGTGTTCAGAGTGATTTCTTAATGACTACACCATTGAAAATTATAATGCCATGCCCTCTACAATCTCGTGGAGAAAAACAATTTTGTTTTGCTGTGGGCTTTTTCCAAAGACGAGTAATAATTATCCACTCATTAATCATTTTTCACAGACTTGGGATGAAACAGAATGAGTTAATTTGCCCTAATAATCATAATTATCCTGTATACAACTAGACATTAGAAAAGAAGACTAAAAACATCAATAAAAGATTCTTTTTGAAAAAGGAAATAAACACTACACAAATGCACTTTTGCGACCCAAAGCTGGAATTCAAGAAAAGCCCTGGAAACGTCAGTCTTTTTCAAGGCCTCCCCCGCCCCAGGCACTGGGCTAGGTGCTGGGGTTTCAGAGGCAAAAATGAAACATCCAAGTTATTGGCAAAGTGTGTGTAATGCAGTGTGTAAATTGTCAGTGTATTCTGCTTTTAATCCTAAGGGGATAAACCACTCAGAGTAGGAGTGCTGACTTGGAGCACAGTCTCCTCTCATTTCTCGGGTTTTCCTCTTATTCTGCCTTCTACCTCCCTCCAACATATTCCTCTGCAACCTCTTTCCACTTAGCCCTCACAATTCCTCTTCCAGTCTACCAAGAGATGGTAGACTCCTTTGGGAGCCTTCAACTTCATCCACATATGAGGACGCAAGCTGGAGTGAAGGGATAGGAAAGCAATGAGACATGCCTTAGTTGTTCAAAGACCAGTGAGCCAGTAGAGAAACCTAATACCATTTTTGTGAAGACTGACTGACCAGGGGCAGTGTGGTGTGATAGAAAGAGCCCTGGATTTGGAGTCAGAAAACCTGAATTCAAATTCTGATTCTACCACTTACTATCTGCATATGACCTTGAAGAGGTCACAGTCTCTCTGAGCTGAGGTTTCCTCATCTGTAAAGTGCAGAGGTTGGACCTCTAAATTCCTTTGAGCTCAATCCTTAAGCCTTTGGCCATTTCGCTCCTCTCCTCTTCCTCCTTCTTCTTCTTCTCTCTCTCCCTTTCCCCTTCTCCTCTCTCTCCCTCCCCCCGCTTCTCTTCTCTTCTCTTTTCTTTTCTCTTCTCTCTCTCTCTCTCTGTCTCTGTCTCTGTCTCTCTGTCTCTCTCTCTTTCTCTCTCTCTGTCTCTCTGTCTCTGTCTCTGTCTCTCTCTTCTCTCTCTCTCTCTCTCTCTCTCTCTCTCTCTCTCTCATATATGAGATTCTCTTGCAGCCATTTGGGAGGCTTTTTGTGCAATTTATACAACAGCAGAAGCAGAAAAGGCTGGGGTCCATGATATGAGAGATCAGAAGATCTCTGTTTCAAGCCCTATCACCAACTAGCTTGGGCAAGTCATTTCCTCTCTGTACACTTTGGTTTCCTTGTGTCAAAAAGGAAGGAATTTAAACTAGCCTATGTCTGAACTCCCTTCCAATTCTGACGTTTTCTAATTCTAAGTGACATTTCTTCCACAAAGCCCTCTGCTCCCCCTGGCTGTGCTCCTCTTGATTTCAGAGAACAAGAGATTGGTCACAGTGGCTGGCTTGCCACCTGCTTGAAGTATTCAGCTCCATCCAGCACATTGATTTTGGCAAGCTTTAAAGGGTACATACACAATAACATTTGTGTGTTTATAACATCTGGGGGAAATGGGAAGTCATAGGGAGAGAGGGCTTGACTGTTTCTTTATAAAGTGAGTCCGAGAGTTAATTCTATTCATTCTCTTGTTCAAAATCAAAAGAAAAGCCAACTCCACTTCAGCAGTTATGCAGTCACATAAATTCATATTTATTTTCCTTGGGAAGTAGATGTAGCCATCCACAGTAATTTGTCTTTTGCTTGTCAAATCTGATGAGATTTTTTAGATCCTTTTAGATCCTTTACATCTTTTTAAAAAAAATTTAAGTTGTATTATTGGCTTTTGTTTTAATATCATAACAATTTCCAGATATAACCCCTAGCATCCCATGAGCCTTCTCTTATAAAAAGAAAAACAACAATAGCTAACATTTATTAAAGGTTGCAAAGCACTTTACAAATATTATCTGATTTTGTCCTCAGAACAATTGTGGGAGATAGGTGGTATGATCACTCACATTTTACATGTGAGGATAATAATAAATGGGCATATTAATAAAGTGGAGATAATAATAGTGCCTACCACACAGGGTTATTGTGAAGATCAAATGAAATAAAATTTATAAAGCACTTGAACAGTGCCTGGCACATAGTAGGCATTAAATAAATTCTTATTCCTTTCCCCCTTCCATTTTACAGATGAGGAAACTGAGGCAGGCAGACATTATGTGACTTGCCCAAGTCACATAACTAGAAAGTTCCTGAGGCTGGATTTGAACTCATGAAGATGAGTCTTCATGACTCCTGACCCAGCTCTCTATCCATTGTGCCACCTAGCTGCAGAGAAGATGCTAAATATTCCCTTTAACCAAGGAAATCACAGGTCCATATCCAAATCCTATTTCTACATGCTTATACATACCACAGTTTGTCTAGTCATTCCCCAATCATTGGCTATGCATGTCATTTATAATGTTCTACTGTGCAAGAAATGCTACTGTTTATGTTTATTTAAATATATATAAGGTTTTTTGAACCAATATTATAACCACTCTCAGAGATGAACAAAAAGTACTGAGATCCTCTGGCCACCCATTACGTTAGGCTGACAAATGGAAGAGACCACTGGATTGGGAGTTAGAAGACTTTGTTCTGCAACTCGTTAGGTGTATTGGTAACATGGGCAAATTACTTTGAGCTTCACATTCTTCATCTATAAAAATAATGACCTCTGGGGTCCATTCCAAGTTCAAAGTAGGCTTCTTTCCAGATACTAAGATGGTGACTCAGCTGTTTGGAAGCCAATTCCAATACACCCTGTGTTTTTGTTTTGTTCAGATGTATGGTATTGTCAGTGTTGAAGACTCCAAGTTTAGAATCTTCCTCCATGAATTCTGATCTGCAGCTGTAATTCATAGTCCTAGAGAGTTGTCTGGGAGCACTTGGAAGCTAAGTAACTTGCCTAGGACACAGCTAGCATGTGTCAGTCAAGGCTTAAAGACAAGTCTACCTAGCTCCAAGGTTCCCCTATGTCAAACTGTCATCTCATATCCTTCTGGAAAATGGAAATTATCCTCTCCAGCTGGGCTGGGTTAAAAAGCCCACAGATGACGTTTTCAAATGCGCTTTGATCTTTTAAAAAAAATCATTTTCATGTTGAAGCCTTTTGTTGTTATATCATTCATTTCTAAATATCTCTCCTCTATCTAAGAAGTCTTCCTCCACAACAGAGATTAAAAAGGAAAAAAATCAATTCAGCAAACCCAAAGCATCAGTTATGTCTGAAAGTATATAATATTCTGCACATATTTTCTAACCTCTGCAATGAAGGAAGGGAGGAACATTTTCTCAACTCTTCTCCAAGACCAAATTTGGTCATTATAATTGCACATCATTTAGTTCCTTGTGTTATGTCCATTTCATCATTGTAGTCATTATATATATTGTCCAGATGTCTTCCCATGTTTCTCTAAATTTTTCATATTTGTCACTTTTATAGTATATATATAGTAATAATATATTCACGTAACTACAAATTGTTCAACCCAACAGATGGACACCTACTTTATTTCCAGTGTTTTACTAACACAAAATGTAACTAGCTTTTGTTTTAAAAGAACCATATGCCCATGGACATTTCTGTCCTTCATGTCCTGTGTGATTATTGTTCATATTTCCCCATTAATCCTCTAAAGAGGATCCACCTCTTTAGGTAGGTGAGACCTACTTGTTCTTTTATTATCATGAAGGTATTTGTGGGCCACTCAAATTTTCACCTATCATCTCTCTTTTGACATAATCAGTTAACTTCTTTCTCTAGTTATTCATATTCTTGACCTACAAATCTTCATTTTTATTATTAGTATTAGTAATGTTATTAATAAATTAGCTCACAATGGTGAAGTGCCCCAGCATGGCATAATGGATAGGGAACTTACTTTGTACCCACCAAGGAAGGACTGGGTTTATGTTCTACCTCTATCATATAGATTGTATGACCATGGACCAGTCACTTAACCTCTTTGGTTTCATGGAAAACTTTCTATGACTAGAACTTATGAGTAACTGATCTTCATTGGTAGAGGGAATTTCCCACACTGATAAACTCTTGGGTATAGGGAAATAATATTTGATAATGATGCTAAAGATCTGTAATTTCATCTGTACAAATTCTTCCTCCACCAATGCAGATCTCACCTGGTTCACACTAAAGCAGACCATAGGCTCTAGAGCTGGAGGGGCTCTTAGATATCGTCTCATTCAACACCTCCATTTGACAGGCCTCAATTTTTCTAAACTTAGGCCCAGAGAAGCCAAGGGCATAGCAGAAAGCCACACAGGTCAGAAGTGGCAGAGCAACTATGATCTTCATGAATCAATATGATCAAAAAAATTAATCACCAGATAGCCAGCCTTCAGGTAATGAGTATCTCTGAATTTAGTTATACTGGTCCAAGAGCTAGTCTTCTTCTTGAAACCCTTCCAACTTGGTAGGGCCCATCCAAGGTTGCACTATGTGAGTATAGTATTGCAGAAAATCCATGGTCACCTCAGTGCCACACAGAGGCTTAGATGTTAGTGGAGGAATTAACCTTGTGCTATTCAGTACTTTTTTTCAATGACTTGCGTAAAGCATATCAGATTTGCAGAGGATACAAAGCTAGGCATGTAGATAACACATTGCACAATGGCATCTGCATCCAAAAAGAGGCTTATAGACTAGAATGATAAGCCAGACGTAATAAGATGAAATTTAACCCAGATAAATGTAAAATGCTATCCTTGGGTTCCAGGAATCAACTGTAGAAGTACTTGATGGAGGAGGCATGGTTAGACCACAATTCATGTGAATTGGTGGACTGTCTGGGCTCCCTGAGAATCAACTGTGTGATAAAGTTTGAAAAAAAAATTACTGTAATCATAGGCAGCATTATCATTTGAAATGAAGGAGATGATAGTTCTGGAGTTTTGAGCTAAGTAATCTGGGTATTCAGAAAATATTTACAGATAATTAAAATTAGTTAAAAGGACAAGCAACTGAAGACCTTCATCTCATTCCATATTAAGATGAGAGGAAGAAACTAAAGATGTGTGGCCAGGAAAAGAAAAGGTTTAAGGTAAATGTAACAAATACCTTCAAACATTTTAAGAGCTGTCCTATAGAAGATGGATGAGGCAGTTTTTCTTCTTGTCCCCAGTAGGTAGAACCGCTCCAGAGTGGGAATAACTGTAAGGCAGATTTAAGCTTGATACAAAGGAAAAAGTTCTTAATGATTAGAACTGTCAAAAAGTCAAATGGGCTGCCTAGGGGGAAAGGGGTATTGGGTTACCCTGCCCTAGAGGTCTTTAAGTGAAGGCTATCTAAGCATTTGGTTTTACTGTTGTTACAGAGAGCATACCTTGTTCAGGTATGGATTGAACTAGCTGGCCTGAGGGCCCTTCCAATTGTGAGATTCTTTGAACAATGATAAAACTTTCTTCTGAATCATATTTCATAATTAACTACATTTATCTCAGACAGATATTTTATCTCCATTGTACAAACTGATACTCAAAAGTGTTAAGCATATCAGAGCTGGGACTGCCCAGCCCAGATCTTCTCCAGTACTCTTTCCTGTGCCCTTAGCGAACACAACAGGCCTGGTACATAGCAACAGGACATGGAAGCATACTCCTGTTCTGCGAGGCATCTCTCGGGGGGCAAAGAAGATCAGGATGAGCCTCTTCTCTCTGGGAAAAACTCCATTCCACTTCATAATGAAAAAAGGACAATATCATTCTATGGTATGTCATTTAAGTAACCAGAGGGAAAAAAATTAAGCATGATGATATGGATAATATTAACTTTTTAAAAACCCATTTAGATAACACAGAAAGATGAGATCAATCATCAACAGACAGAAACCTTTGTACACCACACTATCCCCCTTGCTTTTTTTAAAAGGGGGCAGTTAGGTGGTGCAGTGAATTGAGCACCAGTCCTGGAGTCAGGAGGACCTGATTTCAAATTCAGCCTCAGACACTTTACACATTTACTAGATATGTGACTTTGGGCAAGTCACTTAACCACAATTGGCCTGCCTTCCCCGCTCCAAAAAAAAAAAGAATATATAAATAAGGTTTGTTTTATTCTATCTAGACTAACATTTTTTTCTTAAAAATTAAATTCAGTAAAGGGTGATCTATATGTATATGAATACATATATACATATTCATTGCAGTTAACTGATTGTCTCATCCCAGGATCCTAAAGGAATTCCCTTCATCGGCAGGAAAGAGACTAGAAGAAACAGGAGACTGATTCATGGTCATATCTGAGAATCCTTTGGACAATGGTTGTGGAGAGCTCCAGAAAGAGACCCCAAATTCCCAGCTATAGATTTTCTGGACTGACTGAAATGGGGTGAGAGTTGTAAAGCTTACACCACCAAACCTTGTTCATGCTCAGGGTTTTACCCTCACCAGTGCATCCTTCTTCCCACTGATACTACACAGCACATGGCAGATAGGGAGTCACATGAGTATAGCCTTCCTTTAGATAGTGATGCTGACTGGGCTAAAACCTGGGTCACTTGTTTCATGAGGTCCTTACATTGCCACATCATATTCTTCCCTGCTCTGTCCTCAGGCTTAGATGAACTGACATTATCTTTGGACTTTTGGAAAAAACCTTAGATGTCTTTATGGCCTCTTTTTTTTCTTTTTTTTTCTTTTTTTGCTTTTTGGTGGGGGGATGGCAGGGCAATTGAGGTTGTGACTTGCCCAAAGTCACACAGCTGGTAAGTGTTAAGTGTCAGAGATCAAATTTGAACTCAGGTCCTCCTGATTCCAGGGCTGGTGCTCTATTCACTGCACTACCTAGTCACCCCTATGGCCCCACTTTTGTGGAGAAAATTGAACCCAAAGTGTGTGGGGGGAGGGATGGGATAAGGATAAATAAAGCATTTCTGAAACCTCACAAACTCCCAGGAAGTCTGCAACACCTGTAGCTTCTCACTACTCTAGAGTGACATTTCCTAGTGACCACTGTCTGAGGCTTTATCTTCAAGGAAATGGGTTGAGAGCCACAGAAGGTTAAGTTTCTGCATGTAATATGGTCATTGCTTTAGGTTTTACAGTGCCATTCCTCTCCTCCCCCGCAACCCCCCCACTCCGCCTCAGTTGTGATTTAGAACAGCAATGTTTTCTTTGGCATGAGGCATTCTCTGGCCCGGGTTCTAGCTCTAGATGCCCAGAAATGTGATTCTGTACATGTATTATATATAGTTCTGCATATATGTACATGTTGTCTCTCATATTAAAAGATAAGCTTCCTGAAAGCAGGGACTGTTTCACTTTTGTCTTTGTATCCCTAATACTTAGAACAGCCCCTAGCATATTGTAGAAGCTTAATAAATGCATAATTGTTTGTTGATTGATTAAAGATTGGATCATTGAGAAGGAAGGGAGGGAGACAGAGAAGAAGAGAAGCAGGAATGGAGGGAGGAAAGAAGGGAAGAAAGCAGGAAGGGAGGGAGGAAGAAAGGAAAGAAGGAAGGAGCAAGGAAGGAAGGAAATGAAGTGTTCCCACCCTAAAAAAATTAGATTAATATTTTTATTTTTAATTGTTAGACATACATAATAGCTAGCATTTATACAGTACATTAGTTTGCAAAGCAGAGTAAGGATGAAAGGAGCTCACAATTTCATTTAAAAAGAAGAAAAATCGTTGCATTGCTACTTACCTAAAATAAGCGTCAGAACATAAAAACTCTCTCAATGGCTGGAGCCCCCAGGCATTGCACCTTTCTCATTTAACTGGGGTCTTTAGTTGTCAGTAATCTTGGAGAAGCACATCCCAGCTCTGTTTTTTTCAGCATAAATCCCAACACTCTTCAGCCATTGAGGTGCTTCACACCAGAAGCAGACGTTTTCTTGGGCAAAGTGCTCATTAACTTCCTGGAACCTTTAGGACCGAGGCAGCCCTGGAAGGTACAGGAATTTCTGCAGAACCTCAGGGAAGGCTGACGACTCTCCCATGAAAGGTCAACTTCAGCCCACAAAGCTTGGTCAGGAAAAGAAATCAGTGTAAACAGACACTTGGAATTCAACTGTGGGCCCAACTTGCAGAGGATAAAACCACAGAGCAAAACCAAACGAGGCAAACATAAACACAACTGCTAATGATGATGCAAGGGTTCATTCAAGGGCTGCCCAGGGAAGCTCCGGGTGTTTCTGCCAAAGTAGGCTTAGCATAGTTTCTTTAGAATTCAATCATGTGTCTTGGAAAGCACTCTTTCCCAAATTAATAATAATGGCTCAGGGGCAGCTAGGTGGTGCAGTGAATAGAGCACCAGCCCTGGAGTCAGGAGGACCTGAGTTCAAATATGACCTCAGACACTTAACACTTACTAGCCGTGTGACTTTGGGCAAGTCACTTGACCCCAATTGCCCTCCCCCAAAAAGGCAAAAAATAATAATAATGGCTTACCTTTCCATAGCACTTTATGGTTTACAAACATTTTTCTAACAACAACCCTGTAGGAAATGGGACTGTTAATTTTTATTTTACAGATGAAGAAACTGAGGCTTAAAGAGAAGAAGTTATTTCTTCATAACCATTCAATTAGAAAGTATCAGACTTGTTTTTCTTCTGACTTCAAGGCCGGTGTTCTTACCACTAGCTACACACATGAGAAACGTAATTGCTTGAGCATAATCATAGATAAGCACTGAGAAAATACGGTAACAACTCAAATTACTGTCCTGCTTTAAGACTGACCAAACATTGTACCACAATTCCTTGAGGTTCTGATCATAGACATTTTGCAAGTGTGGAAACTAGCTTATCAAGGTTAAGTGGCATGCCTAGAGTCATGGAAAGATAGATTCAAACCAGGTATTCTTTTTTTTTTTAATTAATTAAATTTTGTTTATTTTCAGTTTACATCATTCATTTCCACAAGATTTTGAGTTACAAATTTTCTCCCCATCTTTCCCCTACCCCCACCCCAAGATAGCAATCCCACTGTATACCCCCTCCCCCAATCTGTTCTCTCCTATATCCTCCCCCATCACGCCTCTGACTTTCTGGTAGGGCAAGATGGATCTCCCTACCCCAGTGCCTGTATATCTTAATTCCCAGCTGCATGTAATTAATAATTATATATATATATGTATGTATATATGTGTGTGTGTGTGTATACACATATTCATATATATGTATGTATATATATATGGATATAGATATAGATATAGATATTTAACATTTGATTATAGAACTTTAAATTCTAGATTCTTTCCCTTCCTCCCTCATCACCCATCCTCACTGGAAACACAAGCAATTCACTAGAGGCTGTACATGTGTAGTTACGCAGAGCATCTCCACAATGGACATATTATGAAAGGCTGACTATATTTCCCTCCTTCCTATTCCGCCCCCCACCTTATTCCATTCTCTTCTTTGTCCCTGTCCCTTTACAGAAGTGCTTATAACAACCTTCCCCTTCCCACCCTGTCCTCCCCTCCATCATTCCCCCTCTCATCCCCATCCCCCTTACTCTCCTGTAGGGCAAGATACCCAATTTAGAGTGTATGTCATTCCTTCCCTAAGCCCAATTCAATGAGAGTAAGGTTGACGCATTCCCTTTTGCCTTCCTGTTCTTTCCCTCCATTGTAACAGTTATCCCTTGCCTCTTCTATATGAGATGATTAACCCCATTCTATCTCTCCCTTTCTCCTCTCATTCTATTCCTCTCCCACCTCTCAGTTTCACTTTTTAAAATATCATCCCTTCCTATTCAATTGATCCTGTGCCCTCTGTCTATGTACACATATATACACACTCACATATGTATTCATACACACACACACACATATATATATATATATATACCCTCCTATATAGACATATGTGTATG
>CM053583.1:89003453-89039169 GCA_028627135.1 Pseudochirops cupreus
CTGTTTAATAGTATCATGATTTCTCATAAAGTCATTTGCTTCCATTTGCTCCACTCTAATTCTGAAGGAATTATTCTCTTCAGAAAGCTTTTGAGATTCTTTTTCCATCTGACAAATTCAACTTTTAAAGGCATTCTTCTCTCTTTCTTTCTTTCTTTTTTTTTTAATCATAAGATCACAAAGCTAGAGCTGTAAGGAATCTTAGAAGTAATCAAGTCCAACCCTCTACTTTACAATTGAGGAAACTGAGGCTCAAAGAAACTAAGTGACTTCCCTTAATTCATACAGGTAGTAAATATTGGGGACAAGATCTTCCCCTGCCCCTAATTCTTGCTATTGTCAAAAGTACCAGCATCCTCCCTTTCACCCAAGCTCACAACCTACATAGCATGCTCAGCGTCTTACTTTCCCACCCCCTATATCCAATCTGTTGCCAAGTCCTATTGACTCTACTTTTTAACATCACTTACATTCTTCTCTCCTCTGATACTGCCACCATCCTGGTGCAGGCCCTCATCACCTAATCCCTAATGCAACAGTCTGCCGGTAGGTCTCTCCACCTCAAGTCATTTCCCTATTTCATGCAATCATCTATTTGGCCAATAAGCTGCTCTTCCTAAAGTGAAAGTCTAACCATATCACCTCCTATTCAATAAATTCAGTTGTACTTTAAGTAGAATTTTAACAAGTGGGGATAAGACTTGAGGCAGCATAAGCCAGGTTGGTCAAACCAAAGCCAACATCTCTTTTGGACTCTGGTAGGTTTCCCAGGACCCCAAGAGCACTGGGAATTAGGGTGACCCTGAGACTACCAGTCCTCCTTCCAACCTGGATCTAACAGCCATCAACAAAGGGAACAGCCCTTGTGAAAATGAAACTGATCAATAGTCTCTACAACTCCTGCCTCCTCAGCAGCCATATCTATGGAAGACCAGGGAAACAAAGTTCTTGTTGGTTAGGTCCTCAGCACTGTTAAATGGTTCACAATCAGAACTGAGTACAGTTTTGTCAATGGAAATGACATTAAAATATTTTACCATCTACTTTGCTGCTATGCTCTATGGACCATAGGACCTTCTTCTTTGACTTGAAACTTCCTATATGTTATGCACCTTTTAGAATGTCAGCTCCTTAAGAGCAGGCATTGTCTTACTTTTCTATTTGTATTACCAACAATTAACCCATTACTTTGCACAGAGAAAGTGTTTAATAAATGCTTTTTTCATTCATTCATCTACAAGCAGGGAGGGATTTCTAGACTTAGGGAATGGCATGAATAAAGTCAGAAGGCAGGAAGATCTAAGATGTGGTTGCTAGATGGTACACTAATTCGTTGCCGGTGACATTCCAAACCGGTCCAATATCTTTGGAGCATGATTAGGCAAAACTTAAGTAATACAGTAGATCATTAGGTTTGATCCTCTGATACCACTGCTGGGAAGCTACTCTAAGGTTACTTCTGGTCAATCTTTTAAGTACTTGCTATGTGTAAGGCACTTGTGATTAAGCATTAGGAATAAATACAAGGACAGAAAGAAAAAGAGTCCCCTCCCTCAAGGACCTTCCACAGTTCTTATCCTTGTTATTCCACAGTCCTTTATACAGAATTTACCCAGAGCACAGAGTGGCCTTCTTGTAGATTTCTCAACATTTCATGAATGTCAGCAATGTATTTGAGCTATGCATGTCCTTGGTCATTTTAGTTTGTTTAATTTTTAGTTCAGGCAGTGCCATAGCCTTGAAATCAAGGCACAAACAGAGGTAGTCACAGCAAATGTGGGGGAAGGAGAACCCCACATGAAACCCTGGTGTCAAGTAACTAACTCTTCCTCCTTCTTTTCTCCCATGTGTCAACTCCAAAAATATTTCTCAGATCTCAGATTTCCTCTTTGCTTCCATGAGCATCCATATCACTTTAGGCTCTCATCACCATCTTCATAGAGTATGACAATGGTCTACTGACATGTGTTCCTATCTCCAGGTCCTTGCCTTAACATTCTAACCTTTACACTTCTCAGTTTTATCTTCTTCATACATGTGTCATATCATTTCTCTCCTTAATACTTTTCAATGGTCTATTGTTCTATTGCTTAGTTAAAAAAAAATTTCTTCAGTTTCTTAACTTGGCATTCAAAGCCTCCTATAACCTGACACCATCATACCTTTCCAGCTTCCACATATGCTGTGTTTCAGCCGAAGTGTTCTATTTCCTATCCTTTAAGTACATCTAGTACTAGCTACCAATGTATTTTTGATCAGACTATCCACTATTATCTAGAATTGTCTTCCCTTCCATTTTTCAGGGCTCAGCACAAATTCTATCTCCCTTCTAAAGCCTTCATATTAGTTCCTCCCCATCACATTTAGAGATGCTCTTCCCTTCTTCCTATAGCCCTTTGCACCTTCATAATTCTCTTATGCTCTTACATTCTGGTGTATTTACTATAATTTTTTAGTATATTGAGTGTAAGTTCCTTGAGAACAGAACTCAAGTCTTTATTATTTATCTTCCTCAGTACTTAACATAGTACTTGATTACTGACTGATTTGCACTGAATAGTAGAAGAAAGAAAGGAGGGAGGGAAGATGAATATCCTTCCTTTCATTGGAGGGTGAAAATAATAATGAAATTAACTAGTTACAGGGGAACAGGCACCCTGCTGATGACTGATTAAATGTATCAGTGGAAGGTTTAAGAAATGCTACAATAATACTTGTTGCTTAAAGATATAAATTCCTGAGTGTAATTCCATATATAGATACTTACCTATTTAAATGTCAAGCACTGAAAGACAAATCAATTAAACATAACCCTTTTAAATATTGGTTATTGCATTTGAAAGAGCCACTCCTTCAGATGAATTTCATCATTTTTTTCTAGCTCTACATAGCAGTCCTTTGGTAGTTCTATTGGTATGGTATTCAGTACATAAATTCATTTATATTCTTTTATTATGTTGGTTCAGCTTTTGTTGCTGTTCAGTCATTGTGTCTGACTCTTTATGACACCATGGACTATAACCATCCATAGGGTTTTCATAGTAAAGATACTGGAAAAATTTACCATTTCCTTCTGCAGTGGATTAAGGCAAACAGAAGTTACATGGTTTGCCCCGGGTCACCAGAGCTAGTAAGTGTCTGAGGCTGAATTTGAACTCAAGTCTTCCTAACTCCAGGTCCAGCACTCTATCCACACTGAGCCACCTAGCTGCCACCTTAGCCCACTCATGAGCAATTAATAAAGTGATTTTTTTGTTGTATTCGTCTAATTCCTATGTTCCCTGAATGGTAGACTCCCACATATTTTATATATTCTAACTTCAAATATCTCTTTCTATTTCTTCTCCAGGGTTTTGTTGGTAATATGCAAAAATGCTAATAATTTTTGTGTATTTCTTTTATATTCTACATTTCTATCTATATTTATGTTCTATAACTGCTGAAGTTGTAGTTTCAAATAATTTTAGTTGACTCTCTAGGGTTCCCTAAGAAAATCATCATATCATCTTCAAAAAGTGATCATTTTATTTCTTCTTTACATAAGCTTATTCCTCTATTTTTTTTTCTTGTGTCATTGCTATAACTAGCATTTCTAGCGCTGTATCAAATAGTAGTGGTGACAATAGGCATCCTAGCTCTATCCAGATCTTATTGGAAAGACCTCTAGTTGATTCCCATTATGTATAATTCTGGTTCTTAGTTTTAGATAGCTACTGTTTACCATATTAAGGAAAGGTCCATTTATTCCTATGGGGGTTTTGGGGTGCTTTTAATAGAAATCAGTATTATATTTTTTCAAAAAGCTTTTTCCTCATCAAGTGATGAAATCCTTTGTTTTTATTGTTCTTGCTATTAATATGTTCTATTATGTGTATAATTTCCTTACTGTTGTACATTCCCTGTAGAACTCCAACTTGAATGTAGAACCTCTTTGGTAATATTTTATCTGAATTTTTTTCATCAATATTCATTTGTGATATTGGTCCGCATTTTCTTTTTCTGCTTTGACTCTACTTTGTTTAGATATTAAAATTATATTTGTATCATAAAAGAAATGTGATAGGATCCCTTTTGCTGTTTTTTAAATGACATGAGTAATAATGGAATTAATTATTCTTTGAATGTTTGAGAGAATTGACTAGCAAATACATCTGATCGTCCCATTTTTTTCCTTTATGGTTCATTTACAGCTTGTTCCTTATTTTATATTTCTTTTAATCTGAGCATTTTTTATTTTTGTAAGTATCCAGTGTACACATGCTGAGTAATTCACTGTCTATGGTTTTTTTTTTCAGCTTAATGCAGTTTCCCTGTTTATCTCTTTTAACCAAGTCTATTTTTACTGTTACTTTGCCTGAGATCATGATCCTTAGCATGATCCATCAGCATTTTTTAGTTCAGTTAAAGCTAACAGATTTTTTTTCTAGACTTAACTTTAATTCTGTGTAAATCTTTTATGTTTCAAGTGTGTTTCTTTAAAAAACAACAACAACAACATATGGTTGGATTCTGCTTTTTAATCCAGTCTGCCTTCCTCTCCCACTTTATGAGTGATTTCATACCATTCACATTCACGGTTATGATTATTAATTTGGATTTCCACTATCCTGCTCTTTTATACCTTTCCCTCATTGTTGTCTGCCCCCATTTACAAATAAAAAAGGGTCGTGAGACAGAAGTGTGCTCAACACCAGTGCTTTACAGGTGATACAATCTCTTGCCCTCTCAAACTCCAATCACAGGTTTTTATCTTTCTTTCCTTTTATGCCCCTCTACCCAGAATACCCTGTAAAGTTAGCTTTATTTTACTTATGAATAATCATTCCCTGATTCTGCTTTCTCTTTTATTACACTTTTTAACTGTCCCTATTCCTTCCACTTTCCCTGTTCAGCTGAATGTTTTTCTACCCCATACTCTGTGTGTGAGTGTGTGTGTGTGTGTGTGTGTGTGTGTGTGTGTCTTCTTTGTAAACCTTATTCCTTCCCCAAAGGAAGGTAGTGCAGACGTTATGGGAAGGTAAAGATCTCCCCCAAAGATGACCCCACCAAACCCATCAGCTCACAACTTTTCTGGACTATAAGGCAAGCATTAGCCACATCATTCAGGAAGTGAACAAACCTGGCTGAAAGGTGAGCAAGAAGGAAGTAGCTGAATTGTTTATCATTGTGGAGATACCACTCATAGTCATTGTAAACATCATGGGCTACATGCAAACCCTTATTGACCTTCAAAACAATCTTTGCTGAGCACATCAGTGATGAGTGTAAGAGGCAATTCTACAAGAACTGGCACAAGTCCAAGAAGAAGGCCTTCACCAAGTATTGCAAGTAATGGCTGGATGATGATGGGAAGAAACATTAAAGAAAGATTTCAATAGCATGGAAAAAAAATACTTCCAGGTGGTCCAAGTCATTGCCCACACTCAGAAGCATCTGCTCCCTCTGAGACAGAAGTCTCACCTGAGGGAGATACAGGTGAATGGAGGAAACATGGCTGAGAAACTAGACTGGACCTGTAAGAATGAGTTGGTTGAAATTATTGAAGTGATCAATGGAATTGGTTACAAAGAGGTCACCAGCTGCTGGCACACGAAGAAACTACCCCCAAAAAACCACTGGAGTCTGGATAAAATGACCTGTGTTGAAGATTGGCACCCTGCCCTTATGACATTCTTTGTGGCTCAGGCTGGTCAGAAGTGTCACCATCACTCCACTGAGATCAACAAAATGATCTATAAGCCAGATCTACCAGATCAAGCATGGGAAACTGATCAAACTAATTACCAACTAGTTTCACTAATTACAACCTGTCTGTAATCTTGGAAGGCTTTATCCACTATGGTGAAGTGACCAATGATGTTATCATGCTGAAAGGCTATGATGTTGGAACCAAGTACATGTCATCACCCTAAAAAAATCTGCTGGCACAGACTAAATGTGGGGCCCTGGGGAGCATTGACTTGAAATTCATCAACATCCCCTCCATATTTGACCATGTCTGGTTCAAGACCATAAAGAAGAAAAAATTTTCATGAGACCACTCAAAAAGGACCATTTTGCTAAAGAAGATGTTGCCTAATGTTTCCAAGCCAACCTGGAGCTAATGGATTCTCAATAAATTGAATTTTTTTTTTAAAAAGGGGGGAGGAAGAAAGAAATGTACAAATGATGCTTACTTAACTAGACTCTGTCTCCTTATTTGTATAGGTTTTTTTCTTGCACACACTCTGATTATGTTGAGTTCCCTCACTTTTCTTTCCCCTGTTTCCTCTTTCGTCCTTTCCTTTCTGCCATTAACATCATCAAAGCATAATAAAAACCACTCCCAAATTGTGTCCAAGCTATATTTTTCTTTGTTACGTTGCTTGTAGAAGCTTTGGAGTTATTCTCTTATTCTGGGTTTATGTCTTGGGACTGTCTCTTTCCATAATAGACCTTCATTGTCTGTTTCTATTTGTGTTTCTTCATTCTTCCTGCCTTATTTCCCAAATTGTGATTTTGTGTTAGGGCTAGGCTCTGTGTACTTTTAAAAGAAAATTGAGGCCTTGTATAGTCCTGGCTTACATTATTTGATATATATTTTATTATGTATATCATCACCGTAATCCCCAGGCATGGAATTTTGCCTTCTTCAAGGAACTGAGGGACTGATTTCAGTCCAGAGAAATGCAAACTTTCATTGGGACTTAAGCAATCTGTTGTAGTATACAGGTCATTGCTGTAATGGTCTGAGCTTTGCATGTTCTGTGATCAGAAAGATAAAACTATAGGCCCAGTACTGATATGCACCCTTGGGTTGAATCAACAATCCCCCTGTCAGAGCAACCAAGAGTATCAGACACACCCGTGGCAGGCACCTGGTCTGCATCTGTGATCCTTTCCCAGGGTCAGAACAATGGATCTTCAGGCCTACCCCCCTAGAGCTCCTCCTTTGGTCATTTGGCCATGGGCTGACATGACTGTCTTGAGCTAGAAGAATGACTCACTGAACTTTCTTCTCAACTTTCCCAGTTACTATGGCATCTAGTATTCCTCTTAGATATTTATTGTAGTAGTTGTGAAAGAGAACCAAGCTGTCTGTTTCCTCCTGCTCCACCATATTTGCTGGTTTCCTGGCAACTTTTTCAAGGGCAGAAATACTATTGATAGATAGAAATCTGCCTTCTGTGTTTTCTCCGTCTACATTTATTCCTTCAGTGACTTTGTCCCATCAAGACTTCAAATATCACCTCTGCCCTGAGGGCTCCCAAAACTCTATCTCTCTATATCCCTGATCTTTTGCTAGTACTTAAATCCCATATCTCCAAGTGGCCATGGAACAACTCTAAAAGGATGCTCCTCCATCACCTCAAACTCAACATATCCAAAGCAAAATTCATTCTCATATTCTCCTCTTCCCCTCACTGATTATTTTCATTTTGTCAGTTGCCCTCCTAGATCAAATATTAAAATCATTTTTGACCTTTACCTATATTTAATCCCATAAATTCCAATCTTTTACCTTGTCTGATCACTTTTTGCTGTTGAAATACTCTTGAATTCATCCCCAGTCCCTCCATTCCCACTACCACTACATTGGTCCACATGAGCATCACCCCACCTCAAGAGACCTGCAACAATCCCACTGTAGTCTCTCTGCTTCTAGCTCTTTCCCCCCAACAATCCATTCCACACACTACTGCCAAATTAATCTTTGTTAAGCATCACTTTCATTGTATCATTTCTCCTGCTCAAAGACCAATTCATTCTATAATGCCTGATAAATCAAGTTTAGACCTTCTATAATCCTCCCATATACATATATACACATATATATGTACATACACATATTTTTTTCTCATTTTCTTTTCTCATTTGACCTCTTTCTACCTATAACAATTGGGACTAAACCTGTGATTTCATTAGTATAAAGAGTATAAGGAAACGCTCTACTCCAATTCAGGTCAGCCTCAGCAAAAACATAAAGTCTTGGAGAGTTGCCTAGAGCTCTAAAATATCACAACTTGCTGAGGGCCATGTAAACGGTATTTAGTCAGAGGTGGGTCTAGGTTTTCCTGACTTAGAGACCAGCTCCCTGGCTATAATATAACATGCTGCCTTTTACCATTATACAAATATTCCCCTAATATGGCCTTTGTTGAAAACATAGGGACATACTTCAAATGCTGATGAGACCATAAAAATGGATATTAGAATGTGATACTTTGGCTTAAAATATTTTAAGATAATAGTGCTACTGGCTTAATGTTTTGTCTCCTATATTAATTCTAAGAAGTACAAAAAGGTAAAATTGATCTTATTTTCAAGTTATGGAAACATAAAGGGTTATTAGGAGCAAAAAAAAAAGTTAACTTAAGTGCATGGATTTTAGAGAGAAATTAAAAACTGAGCCAAAAATATGTTTAACCATTTCAAGATTCTCTGATAAATCCAGGCACTCATTTCACCAGAAGACAAGTATTTTAAGATAATACTACCTGGCTTAATGTTTTGTCTTCTGCATTAATTCCAAGAAGTATAAAAAGGTAAAATTGCATCTTATTTTCAAATAATGGAACCATATTTCAAGAGTTATTAGAAGCAAAAAAAATATTGCCTAAATGCTTGGGCTTTAGAGAGAAATTTAAAACTGAGCCCAAAATGTATTTAACCATTTTAAGATTCCCTGATAAATCTGGGTGCTCATTTGACCAGAAGATGTGTATTTTAAGATAATAACACTACCTGGTTTGATATAGGAAGCTCCCTCTAAGGAATTTCTTCTACCATTGCAGATCAACAATCCATAGAGAGAGCCCCCTTGTTCTTATTCTTAGAGAATGTCCTAGAGCCCTGGTTGCTTACCAGACTTGACTAGGGTTATGCAGCCAGAATGTGTCAGAGACTGGACTTCAACCCAAGTCTTAATGGCCCCCAGGCCAGCTCTCTGTCCAGAAAAACACTCTGTCTATGAACCCAATTTAAGCTTTTCTTGATGACTCAGACCTATCTATATCCATCCTTTCCTTGCTCTAATCCATTTCCATTTCTGTATCTACTATAAAAGTTTGGGACTTCATTACCTATGATCCATATTCTTTCTCTCCACTTCAATGCATCCTATATACCACATCATAAATTCCATCAGGCCATGAAAAGACACTGAATACAGACCTAGTGACAAATCATGCATCCTCCAAGGAGCATCTTTGCTAGTTTGGAGAAGCTGTTTTGGGGCTGTGTTCCTGATGGTGAGACTGCAGAATGTGACCTCCGAGTAAGTCAGGTGTCCTGGCATCATTCTCAGACGGTAATAGAGTTTTGTGGTTGCTTTGGATACTTATTACCTACCATCACGTGCTTTCTTCTCATGGCCATCCCTAGACATTGCATAATTTCAGTAGGAGCAGGGCTGTGAAAGATAAACCCATTTCCTTCTCCAGGCTCTTTGATTTTTCATGTTCTTAGGCATATACTGTAAGTGTAGAAAGAATAACAACTCATAAAACATGATATCTGATCTTTTTCTTTTTTATAGAAAGAGAAATTAACCTTTACAAGAAAACTAATGGATAATCCCCCCCACAGGTAAGCTATTTCATTTTCTTTTTGTATGTTTTGAAAGAAAAGCACCACTTTCAATTTACCACTAAATATGTATATTATATTATATATTACATTTATCATATTATGTAGTAGTAGAGCTGGAAGGAACCTTTGAGATCATTTAATCCCACCTATTTATTTTATAGATGTGATCATTGCAGCCCCAGGGAGAGGGGCTTAGCCTCAAAACACTGTTAGCTGTAGAGACTGTAACTGAGGTCATGGGATTATAGATTTAGACCTGTAAGGGACATGAGAGGCCAACTAGTCCCACCTGATTTTGCAAAACAGGTAACTGATGCCCAGAGAACTAAAGCGATGCACCCCAAATCACAGCAGTAAGAGGCAGAGCGAGGCCTTGAATTCAGGGGCTCTGACTCCAAATCCAGTTTTTTAGAAGAGGGATTCTGTGGGATTTGTTCCACTATACCACAGGCAGAATTTATTACCTTCAGTGTAACTCTGATTGCATTACACAGGACAGTCCTGAAAAATCTATTTCTTCTTTTTTTTTTTTGTTTTGTTTTAATTGTTGTTGTCGTTTCAGTCATGCCCAAGTCTACATGACCCCATTTGGGGTTTTCTTGGCAAAGATACTAGAGTGATTTGTCATTTCCTTCTCCAGCTCATTTTACAGATGAGGAAACTGAGGCAAACAGGGATAAGAGACTTGCCCAGGGTTACACAACTAGTAAGTGTCTGAAGCTGGATTTGAATTCAGGCCTTCCTGACTCTAGGCCTAGTGCTGTATCCACTGTGCCACCTATCTGCCCCTTGGGTTTTAGTGTAACCTTATTACTCTCCTACAGTTGCTGTCAAAACCTTCTCAAGCAGATGTGACAAAACACATCCCAGCCAAAGTTTCATCACCACTTGAGTACTTCTTCCTTGGCAGTGCCACGGGATTAAGAGCTTTTCTTTGCGTGACTGCATGATCACATTGCATTTTTCTTGGACCATCCATTCCACATAATTTCAATCGAATTTTAAGTCCCTCAAAGACAGAGATTGAGTTCTCAGAGGCAGGATCACTGAGGCATTCGGCAGCATGCCCCATTTAGAATCAGTGCCCAGCCCCTAACTGGACATTCCCCTGTTCTTTCCTAATTTTACATTTCTACATCGCCCCTATTTCTGAAGTCACAAGTACAAAATTGCCGTATACAATCTTTCACGTTTCATACTTCTCAGCTCCTGCCACAGTGTCTATCATAGTGCCTTACACATGGTTAGAATTCAATAAATATTTCTGGATGATGTTGAAACACACTCAGCAGCCATTTATAGTGCAGGAAGTCATGGGTTATAAATGATAAGAGCCACCTAATTCAACAAACGTATTGTCTGCTGTTCAAGTAAGCTATCATTCAACAAGCTGAGTCAGCTAGCATTTACCATGTGCCAGGCATTGTGCTAAGCACTGGGGTTACAAAGAAAGGCAAAAAAAAAATAGTCCCTGCCCTTAAGGAGCTCACAGTCTAATGAGAGAGACACTGAACCAACAACTATGTACATGCAAAATATGTACAGGATAAATTCGAAGTAGTCTCAGGGAGAAGGGAATTAAAATTTAGGAGGCCTGGGAAAGGTTTCTTGCAGAAAGTGAGACTTTACCTGAGACTTGAAGGAAGCCAAGAAAACAGAAAGGAAGAGACTTCCAGGAAAGGAGGAGGCAATGAAAAGGCTTGGTGTTGGTAGATAAGCGTCATATGTGAAGAACAGTAAGGAGGCCAGTCTCATTTATTAAATGATAACTAGATTCAAAATACTATGCTAGGCATTAGGGCTACAAAGACCAAAAAGATGATTCTTTTTTTCCTTCAAGGAGATTGTTTTACTCTCTGCAAAGCTTTGAGCTAGGAACTTACAATTTATTATTATATACTTTTACAGTGGTTTCCAGTTCCACTTCCCAGTTCACCTGTCTAAATTACAGTTTGAGTTCAATACAGAAGAGAAGATTCTTCTTTTTTCTAGGCCCAAAGCCCACCTTTCAATCCTGATCAAACATTTCTGTTCAAAGCTGCTCTGACTTGGTAACTTTCCATGGTTCTGCTCATGGTATACCCTGAATCAAGCTCTCCTTCTGGGTTTACTGCTTCTGGATCGGCTTCCTTGAATTGTCCCTACTCTAAAAAATCCTTAGACAACACATAGGATCATAGCTTGAGAACTAGAAGGGTATTTTTTAGAAGTCTTCCAACCCACTCTGCTTATTTTGTAGATGCAGAAATGTGAGGCCCCAAGAGGAGCAACAGATCCTGGATAACTATTCTATTCTTTTTTAAAAATTTATTTATTTCTAGTTTTCAATGTTCACTTCCATAAGTTTTCAATTTTCTCCCCCTCTCTCCCTAAGACTGCATGCAGTCTGATATAGGCTCTACACATACATTCCTATTAAACACATTTTGACATTAGTCATGTTGCATAGAAGAATTCTAACAAATGGGAGAGTCCGTGAGAAAGAAAAGAAAGCAAAACAGAAAAGAAAATAGTCTGCTTCGCTCTGCATTCTGACTCCATAATTCTTTCTGTGGATGTAGATGACATTTACCATCATGAATCCTTTGGAATTGTTTTAGGTCCTTGCATTACTGAGAATGATTAAGTCTATCAAAATTTAACTATTCTATTCTTAAAGATAAACAGGAAGGTAGATTCTAAAGTCTGGCCACTTCCCTATTGGATTATATAATGTGATGGTTGGTCAGTCATTCATTCAATATAATAAATATTTATTAAGTATGTTCTAGGTACCAAGAACTCTGATAAACTCTGGAAATAGAAAGAAAGACAATTACAGAGTCCCTACCCTCAAAGAGCTCATGTTCTAATATAGGAAACAATATGGAATTGCACACAAGATGTAGAGTTGGTGGAGGATAATCTCTGAAGGTAAAGCCGTTATCTAAAACCCGAAGGAAATCCCCTAACATCCTCTTTTTTCCCTTTGTGGGATTTAGTCACAGTGGCTACTTCCAAACCCCTTATCTTCATCATCTTATTATTATCTTCCTTGTATTCCTCATAGAATATAAGCCCATTGGGGTAAGCTATTTTAATTCTCTTGCACAAAGGGCTGTGGCATATATCAAATACTGTTGACACTCAGCTCCCTGAAAGGTTCCCTGATGCTCTTTGTGGCTTTTAAAATTTTTTATCTTTGAATGAATAAATGAAAAAGTGTTTATTAAGAGTTTTCTATGTACAAAACACTGAGCTAAACTCTAGGGATACAAATAGACAAGTAAGACAGTGCCCACTCTACAGGACTTTCACTTTCTAATAGGAGAAACAACAGATGGAGAAGGCTTCAGTTGCAGGTCAGATTACAAAAGGTCTCATGGTTGTTGGGGTGCAGCAGCAGCAGCAAATGGTCATGCCTCTTCTTTAATGTCATTTTACTGATAAAGTCATGTCACTTTCTGGTGCTTTAACCATTGGACCATTGGCAAGAGCTTTCTTTTCTGGATTTTTAGTAGCTGTGGCTGAGTTTACCTGCTAAGCAGGAGCAGTTGGTTGTGGTCATAGTGAGGAAGGTAAACTCTTTCTCTGAAGTGAGGGCTTCTCTCAGTGAAGCTGGGGTTGGAAGCAGGGCCTAGGGTTTAGAGCAGTGGTTCTCAACCTGTGGGTTACAGTCCCTTTGGGGGTTGAATGACCCTTTCACAGGGTCGCCTAAGACCATCGGAAAACACATCTTTCTCATGGTCTTAGGAACCAAGACACTGCTCCTCTATCTGTCTCCAGGCGGGTCCATCCACATGGAGATACACCCACATGCAAGTATTAAAGGGTCACAGCATTAGGAAGGTTGAGAACCACTGGTTTAGAGGATACTGTTTTTCTTAGGGGTCTTATGTTCAGGCTGCTGGAGTATCTCCAAGTCTGAGGAGAGTGGGAGGTCAAGGTGATGGTGGTCTTTTGACTTGCAGGGCACATGCCACCTCCTTTCTCTCCTTTAGGGTGCTTCACTGCTTCAGCTAAGCTGACTTGACTACAGTTGGTCTGCTGTTGGTGGAGATGGCTGACCCCTTCTACATAGGATTTACTTCATTGTTATGACTGAGTTAATGAAGCAGAAATGGTCTGAGGGGCACTGCCACCCTCCTCTACCCCTTTCCTTGGTCTTACCTGCCAGTCAATGGCAGTTGGTATTGGTGGTGGCAGGAAAAGCGAATCCCTTCTCTGTATGTGATTGCTTCTTCTCAGCCTTCTTTGCTGAATCTTCATCCAAGCCACACCCAATAAAGATGGATCTCCCTCAGGCTCAGTACTGAGCCCTCTTTGCTTCTCCTTCTAGATTGTTTAACTTAGTGATCTCATCAGCTCCCAGATAGGAGAATCAAGACAAAGTAGTGTCATGAAAACAGAGAGAGAAAAAATTACCAAGGGGATGAGAAGTATCAAAAGCTACAGATAGTTCAAGAAGGATGAGAATTTTTAAGAGGCCATTAGATTTGGCATTTAAAAAGTCATTGGTAACTTTGGAGAGAGTGGTTTTGACTGAATGATGCCACTCTCGAGGCTCTTGGGATCAGGTTCCTGAACTATCTCCATTAGTGTCTGAAGGGAAGTGAGAATCAGCATGGTGGTGGTAGTATTTGGCTTGACTGGCACGGGCTACCTCCTATCTCTCCACCAGGACACCTTGCTGCTTCATCAGAAGACAAAACGAACAAGACTAAGATCTCAAATTTGGAAGAAAGGAGGGAGCAATCTGCCCTGTCCTTTCCTGAGACACTCACCCCCATCCAGGCCTTTTTACATTCAAATCAGACTAAGCAGCCTAGGCTCTACCTTTGGAGAGATAATGAAGCAGCAGTGTTAAAGGAAATGGTGACCTGCGGGAGTCTTACCATGCACAGCCTGGCAGTAATCCCTCTTGAGCCATTCACTAGGACTAGAAAGAGGAAAAGGCAAAGCTGGGCATAATCAGGGCTGCTGAAAGTGCTGGAATTTAGAGGGTTCTGAAAGGTGGAAATGGTTAAACTTAGCACCTATATAACGCAAATAATTAGTTAAAATAGCAAGATGCTAGATGGGTTTCCTGCTAGCAGCAGCTACACTCTGATGAGCTCCTTTCTCTCTTGTCCCCCCAACCTCCACGCCCCCCAACAGGATCTGTGTCTCTCCAACCAGCAGTGTCTCCCCACTACCTCAAGGTCCAAGGTCTATCCTCCAGGTCCTCCATCCCCAAGAGCCACAACTGGTCATCAGGATGATGGAGAGAGGAAGCCTGGGAAGGGAAAATGTGGGGATGTGACCACAGGCCAAAGAGGCTAGGAAACTTAGGAATGGTGAAAGCTTTCTGGTGTAGATGTCCAATCAACTCTCCTTTTCCCTTTTTTTGCAACGTAGAAAATATATTCTCTCAGTTATGTTATATTAATTAATAGTTAATATCGATTCAGTTTACTATGGTTTTCCTCCCAATGCATTTACAAAGAAATTAACTGTGCTGCCATCTGGTGGATGGAGAGGGAGAGCTGTCCAAAGAAAGCAGCAGCCCGGAAGACTAATTTTCCTGTAGTGAATTTTATGCTAGTGAATCTTGCACTTAGATGATATTAAGAACCTTTCTTGTAAGAAAGGCTTCCTTTCTAGGATCCACAGGTGAACTCCCCAAGCATGTTTCATAAGGTTATAAGATTTAGAACTGAAGAAAACTTTAGAGAAACTGAGGCCTAGAGAAAAGTAACTTGCCCAAGGTCTCAGAGATCATAAGTGGCAGAGCTAAGATTTGAAACCAGGTCCCCCGGACTCCCAAAAACTAGCACTCCTTCCACTACACCATGGTGTTTATTCCTGTCTTCCAAAGGACTGAACCATTTTCTGGTTACATGAATGAAATGGCTATTGAAGAAGATTTGTCAATTCAGTTCAGCAAATATTTATTAAGAACTTATTGTGGGGCAGCTTGGTGGTGCAATGAATAGAGCACTGGCCCTGCAGTCAGGAGGACCTGAGTTCAAATCTGGCCTCAGACACTTAACACTTACTAGCTATGTGACCTTGGGCAAGTCACTTAACCCCAATTGTCCTGCCTTCCCCCCTCCAAAAAGAAAAAAAAAGAACATATTGCATGCAAGAACTTATTGCATGCAAAGCACTCTGTTGAATGACTTGAGGAGTTTTGTCCATCAGACTTCCTTTTTTGGATAGGTAGAAAAACTCAGTCCTGCTGATGGCATCTACCTACCTACCTTCCTACCTACCTAGTTCTTCTTTATCATTTCCCAAAGCTACTGAAACAAAACATATTTCCTTTCTGTACAGTCTCGGCACAGTGAAAAGTATGTTACATTTGGAGTCAAAGGGCCTGGTTTCAAATCTGGAAACCTTCATTTCTCTAGGCCTCAGTTTCCTTATATGTGAATTTAAATGATTGGATTAGATGGCCTGTGGGGTCCCTTCTAGTTTTATTTCCATGACCTGGGAGGACCTTTCCAGTTCTAAATTTATGGTCGATCCCAAGATCTTAGGGTATCTGGGGTTGATGGTCTGAATCAATGGAAAGAAGATCCACACAGATTAAGTCACAGATATGTAAAGTATTGATTAGGACCATGGAGCCATAATTCTATAATTTTGATGAAATATATCAGCAGTAGAGCCCTTATGAAATGAAGTATTAGCACGGTATTAAGGACAACTTTATGAGCAAGAGATCAAGTGACCACCTATGTAGTGTGTGTGGTTTGAGGGTTATGAACCTCGCTCTCTATTCCTCCCTGCCCCCTTCCCCAAAATCAAATCTGTCATGTTAAAGATTTGTTCTTCCAGCTTTTTAAGACTTTGCATCTTCAAGATCTTCCATTAAAATGAAAACGTCATTAGGAGGGGTTGTACCATTGGCAGGAGATTTCCAACTAGTAGATCTTGAAGCCTTATATGGTAGATTTTTTAAAAATTGTTAAATTACTAAGCATTTATTTTCTTTCTCTTCTAAACCGCCTTCATTTAAAGAAAAATAAAAACTCTTGTAACAAATATGCATAATCAAAGAAAACAGTTTCTCACATGGGCCATGCCCAAAAATGTCCCATTCTACATCTCTGATTCATTTTCTTTCTGTCAGGAGGTAAATAGCATAGATTATCATGTGTCTATGGAATTATGGTGATTCATTGCGTTGAATAAAGATAGTAAGTCTTTTAAAGTTGTTTTCTTCACAATGTTGTCATTATTGCACAAATTGTTTTCCTGATTCTTCTCACACTGTGCATCAGTTCATTCAAGTCTTCCCAGGTTTCTTTAAACCCATTCCTTTCATCATTTCTTAAGGCACAGTTATACTCGTGTGTTGTTGTTCAATCTTTCCCCAAATGAGTTTACAGTTCTTTGCCACTTCAAAGCTATTGATCTTTTTGTGCAAATCAGCCCTCTTCCTCTTTCTTTGATCTTTTGGAGTATAGGCCCACCTGGCCTTGTTTCTACCACAGTTCCACTCCACCTCCTTGGTGAAGTCTGCCAGGATTCATAGCAGGACAATTGGGGTTAAGTGACTTGCCCAAGGTCACACAGCTAGTAAGTGTTACCATCTGTTCCATGAAAGAAATCCCCACTCTCCACAAAAGGAATCCCTGCCAAAGATCATCCATTCACCAAGCCTCAAGGATTTTACTATCAACAATGTCACCATTCCCATCCTTGCCCCCACATTTAAGGGGAATAGAAAGTAGCTCCTCTTCACACACACACACACACACACACACACACACAGAATAATATACATAAAGTGTTTTGCAAATCTTAAAGTGCCAGAAAAGTATATAAATGCCAGTTATTATTATTATTTATTCTATTGGGAAGAAGTATAGTATAGGGGTGGCTTTGGAATAATTTTTTAAAAAAGGTTCAAATTGGGGCTTTGCCTCTTTTACTGCTGGTACATCCTTGGACAAGTCACTCCATCTCTTCGGGTCTCACTTTCCTCTTCGATAAAATGATGAAACATAGATGGCTACCCAGGCCCCTTCTAGATTCAAACCCATGATCCTACAAACCTATGTGTTGTCACAGCCAAATGAAAACTAGGCCCTGAGGTAGAGAGACAAAGAATGGAGTCCATGATGATAAGAGAAGAAGGGAAGTGAGAGGAGACCAAAGCAAATGCCTTCTACTTCACATTCTGCCTGGGGCCAGGCCTCTCCAAGACACCTTTTTTCCTCATGGTGATTATATAGTGGGTCTCCTCGGTGTATACTCCCTTCTGGGAAGCCCTTCAGAGTCCATCCATGCCTGCAACATTGTGTGACTCCTGACTTATCACACCTTCAGTCTCCCACAAGGTCTCCACCCAACCACCGAGATCTTGATGTGGCATCTGGATACCAATGGAGCACACAGGTCATCCCATCAGTTTTCTATCACATGATTGGCCCATCTTCCCCACCACCTCCCTTTTATTTTTCCACATCTCTCTTATTGCATCTTTTCTGCCACTTCCCTAAGACAATTCCTCATTTGTAATGGGCTGCAGAGCCTGCTCACACCCACCATGCACCTCTCTGTTGCCCTTTCAGCAACCCTTGCAAGATCGTGGTATTTCATTACTCTCAGCCATACAGAGTCACAGAAAGAATATTGTTAAAAAAAAAGATGGGTCTTTGTTTCAAGAAGAAGCTTTGGGGGGGGGGGGGATGTCATAAAAAACACTGCAAAATTTCCTCAAATCAATCATAGCCACTCTCCTTCTGTTCATCTCATGGGCCCACATTAGGAAGGAATTTAATATACATTATATGTGGATGACAAGATCAAGACCCAACCATCAAGTTCTCCCATTTTTTTAACTCAAATATTAAAGTGAACTTAATCGGTTTAGTATCAGAAGAACTAAGAAAAAAAAGCTCCAAAGATTATTTGTGGCCAATAACAGTGTTGTCGGAGGTCAAATACTGGCAGCTTAAGAAATCTGTAGTAAAGGGGCAGCTAGGTAGTATAGTGGATAGAGCACTGGCCCTAGAGTCAGGAGGATCTGAGTTCAAATCCCATCTTAGACACTCGAATCTTACTAACTGTGTTAACCTGGACAAGTCTGATTACCGCCCCTTCCAAAAAAAAAAACTGTAGTGAACTTCTGAGCACTGTTTCTCAAATCAAAGTTCCTGGGTTCAAATCCTACCTCCACCACTGACTACCTGTGTGATATTGAGCAAATCATTGTAAAAGGAATGGATTAACAGTAGCCTTGAGTTCCCTTCCAGCTCTAAAGTTATGAGTCATCCTGTCTTCCAGCCCTTCTTCTGCTGTGGATTCTGCATGTGAACTCTCTTCTCTCCACTGCATGGTATCATAGGGCAGAAGAGCAAGCAGTTGCCCTATGGGGATAGAAAATCTTAACTATAAAGATGTTTGAGTAGTAAGGGGGCATTTTAAAAATTAATTTTAATTACATTTTATTAATTAATTCCAGGGAATCTCTGGACTTACTACATGAAAAGTGTTCATTGAATGCGTGACCAATGTTTGACTTTTTAATTTATTATTAAATCCTACCCTATCTGTGTCTCTGTGTCTTTCAGACATTAGCATTTGGCTTCCTTAAAACAAAGAGTGTGGACTTTAGTATTGAATTCCTTTGTCTGAAAAATTTGTCCCACAAACACAAAACAGCTCCCAACAGCATTTAAAAATTCTTCCTAAAAGAAGAGGGGCAATGCTCTCTCTCTTGCTCTCTCCCTCTCTCTCCCTCTCTCTCTCTCTCTCTCTCTCCCTCTTTCTCTGTTTCTCTCTGTCTCTCTCTCTCTCTCCCTCTCTCCCTCTCTCCCTCTCTCTCCCTCTTTCTCTCCCTCTGTCTCTCTGTCTCTCTCTGTCTCTCTCTGTTTCTCTCTCTTCTTCTTCTCTCTGTCTCTCTCTCTCTATTTATCTCTCTCTCTCTTTCTCTCTGTCCCTTCCTTCTTCCCTACTTCCCTCTCTTTATCTAGACACCTTTCTGTTCTTCAGTGAAACTTCTTTTTCTTTCTACTGGCTGATGTAGATGACATTGGGCCAAGGACAAGATTAACCCTAGCCTAGGACTTAAAATGAAATTGTTTTCCTACCTTCTCCTTTCATGTCTCTGGCATGTACAGAAAACTCAGAAGAAACCAAGGTGTCTTCTGAACTCCTCTAGTTGGTCATATCTCTGTCCTTTCCTACTGGGAAAGGCATTTGCTTGAAGGGAAACTAAATAAAACAAGAGAGATGACCTGCTGGTGGATGTCTGACACTATCAGCCTTTGCTAAGGCTAGGGAGAAACAAACCCACCTCCTGCTACTCTCACTTTGGAAAAGGCAGATCAGCTCCTGGATAAGTTGTCATCCTTCACACCTTCCATTGTGTCTTCTCAGTGTGTGCTCAGCCATGTGCAGTTCAACTGAATTCAATAAAAGTCCCTACTAAGTGCCTACCCTGTACTTGCACTCACAGGTAGGTTCCCACAGTCATCTTCAGTGCCACAAAACAGGTTTTTCTTCTGTCTATGAGTAAATGACAATGCATTAACATTGTTGTCTTCAAACTCACCACTATTTAGCCCCCACACATAACACAGAGCAGACTTCATCCATCAAAAACAGGAATAAAGCAGAGAGAGCCAGAAATAGGTGAATGCGTTCATTCTGATGGTATTTGCTTTTCTCTTGTGTAAACCAGGTGATGATTGAGAGGGATTTGTTCTTTGCTTCACTCCTTGTTGCTTTTTATAATCCAAAGGGAAAGGGAATTCAGGGTGCCTGTCTACCCATTGTCACCTTTCAGTTAGCTATGAAAAGAAATCAGAAACTGCACATTTTACTCTCTCCAAGCCCATTTTATTCTCCCAAGTTCAAAAACTATCTTGTTTTCAGGCCATATGTGGTCATCCAATAATATTCATTTGGCACAATTATGTTTTGCTCTACTATAGACAGTGTACTTCAGTGAGGTTTCTTTAGCACAGGCCATATAAAAGTTGCCTCTGTATGCAACGCCCCACAGTCAAACATAGCTTTTTCTCTTTGGATTTACAAATGAAAACACTACCTGGTGGGGAAAAAAAAGTAGATGTGGAAATAGAGCAGAAGTAGATTTAAATTTGTATGAGCTAAAGATGAAAGTATCTCGGTTACTAAACAGGAATTAATGTAGATACTACCCCTGCATGGGGCTAATATAAATACATGAGTCATTGCCTGTTCAGGAGCAGGTCACATAGCCTTGGACATTAGAGTCAGTTTTATTGAGAGATGGAATGTAGGCTGGGGAAGGGAGAAAAGGAGGTTTGGGGGAGGAAAAAAAAGCAGGCAAGCTGAAAACCAAAAGAGAGCTTCAACTCCCAGGAGTCTGGAGGTCAACTACTACATCCCCATCAGGTAGAGAGCTAAATCTTTAAGGAAACCAACTCAGGTAGAATAGAAATGGAAAGGAAAGTGATCAGAAAAATATCATGACAGAAATATAATGCAGAAGATGTGAAACCAGCCAAGGCAGCTGGTATACTTTTGGAGGAAGCTATAATTCTTGTCCCTTTCCTCTGAAGCTGTTTCCTTGAAAAGAGAAAAGGAGGACATGTAAATTTAAGCATAGGAAGGAATTCTAGGAGCTCCCTGGGCTGGATGGCCAAGCTCAGAGGTAGGGAGCCGATCAATATTTCATTCCCACACTGATTCTGACCCCTGGTCATGACTTGTGAGTAGAGCCTCCCAGAACCAACAGGGAGTGTGCTCCCAAGGCCACTCTTGTCCTTTTGTTTGAGGCCCTTTGAAGCTGTCCTTCAAATAAGGGTGCTAGGCTTTTTATCTTACAAAGAAAACTATCTGTCATGAAACAAGTGAAGCTACCCCACTTCTTGTAGTTACCATGAATGTTTTTAAAGGAGGGACTCTACCTACCCCAGAGATACAGCTAGGGTTAAAGGACAAAGCAAGAATGGAAAGGAGCAGGGCTAGCACCGAGAAGGGATTTTACACACTATTTCATCTGAACCATGATTATCCAGCAACTGATCTGTGAATAAGTAGGAGCAGATGGCCAAAAGGTGGGAAGCAGGGGCTAGGAGGAAATTGATTTGGAAATGAGGTAATGTATGTGAAAAGTGCTTTAAGCAAACATAAAGCCCTATACCTACATGCCTATTCCAACCCAGTAATGTCCTCCTGCCCTGAACTCCTACCATACTTATTGTCTATTCCATAAATTGTGGCTTTGTGTTATTAGTTATCTGTGTGTGTGCGTGTGCACGTGCGCACGTTCACATGCATGTGTCCCAACTCTTGGGGGGCACACTTAAAAGCATGGACTTCATTCCATACTTTGTCACCTTCCCTATCTCCCACCCTTCCCTCCACCATCATCATAGCTAGCCCAGAGCCTTACGCAAATTGACACTTTATAAAAAAATTGTTGATGAAGTAATTGATTAGCCAAACTGAGGTCTTATTATATGGAACTGTAATTCTTAAGGCACAATCACTGAATTACTGGATTCTCTTTCTTTCATTTCCTAGATTTGGATCATTTTGTGATAGTAGCTCTGCCAGAGAATGAGTTGGGGGCAAAGAGAGGACACAAAAACCAATACATTTCTCCAACTGAAAGGGTTTAAAGTAATGGCTAATGTGTGGTTTGGGGATTATCCCTAGACTTTATTTATTCATGAGATTCCTTTCCCTTATAACCATAGACAATGTGATTTGTTTGTTTTTAAAGTATCCAGTCTCTTTCTTTATGGATAGAGTGGTGGAACGTTCTGGGAAATATATCTTTGACATTGGGAGAGGGGAGAAAAGAGTCTGAGAATAGTGCAGTTAGCATTTAAGACCATAGGATCATAGATTTCTATTTAGAAGGGACCTTAAAATCCAATTTCCTCATTTTATAGATGAGGAAACCCAAGCCCAGGGAAGTCAAATGATTTGTTCAAGGTCACATGGGCAGAAAGTATCAGCGCTATGGCTCAAACCCAGGTTCTCTGAATCTAAATTTAATCCTTATGCCACATGGATTTTTGAGTAATAAAGACTAAAAGAAGGAAAAGTGTTTAAACAGGGCCAACTCAAAGAAAGATGACCAGGAGAATGTGTGCCCAGAAAATAGCCAAATTGAAGGGAATTCTGGGAGTGGATCTAGGAGAGCTACGAAGTTAGAGATATTTTGAGGCCAGAAGTTTTGACCTAGAATGGAGGGTTGACTTTGGAGTCAACTTTTCTAGACAGAGAGAACCTTTCTTTTCCAGTCCAACAGAGTATTGAATGAGATGGCATTGACTTTGGGGTGATGATTAGAAGGCTAAACTAGGACAAGAAACTGAAAACAATTGGAAAAGTATGTAGCCAGAAATTACCAGAACCAAGGACAGCGTCATACACATAGTAGACATTTAACAAATGTTTGTTGAATTGCATTGAGTTAATAGTATATAATTTAGAGCTCATGAATTCCTCACACTGTAGTTAACATAGTTTGTACAAAAGTTTCATAGTGATCAGGGAAATTTTTTGAACTTGCTTTTAGATTAATTCAAAAGAATGTGCTATGCTAATTTTAAGATTTTCCTAGTTGCTGACAATTCTTTTTACTAATACGCAAACATAAAATTCAGGTACATGTTAGGAATAATATTTATTTTCCCAGAGGGAAAATAAGTATAGAGGAAATGGGGGAGAGTAACTTGGCAGGAAAGTGGTGAGATGAATCCAAATCCATCTTACAATCTTTTTAAAAGCAAAAAGAACATCAGTAGCAAAGCAGATCTTCCAGTTGCTATAGGTAAAAATTTTCATCTCTTGGTAAATAGTCGTCTTGTGGTGATTCTCTTGAATTTTCACTAGGTTGGTTCTCAAAGGATAAACATACTTAGTCTGTTGCTGAGCCCATCTTCATCCTTCCCTATTTTTGGAACCCAGTAGGTCTTACACTTAACTACAATAGCCATTGAAAATCCAGGGTCACTTCCATGGAATAAATGGGCATGATGTAGCTAAAAATTTACAGGCATTTACTATTGGAATTCCTTACAGAAATTGGCAGTAAACCCCTGGAGATCCATAGTCTTGAGGTCCATGTTGTGAGATTTCCCTGTAATTACCTGCCTTATAACAAAGTCCTTTTTGGTCCTATAGCTAAACTTCATTGATAAACCTACCTTTAACCAAATGCTGACCATTGCTTTTGAGCTTCCTATGACTTCACTGGGAAGCATGGAATAGTAGAGGAACACCAAATTTGGAATTAGAGGATATGCATTTGGACCCAGCTCTACTTACTACCATACTCTATACATGGCCTTGAACAATTCACAAAATTAGGGTTGGATGAGATGATATCTAAGGTTTTTCTGAGCTCTAAACCTATGTCCCAATAGGCAGTAGGGTGCTGGAGCTGGCGTGTTCTACCTCTCAAGAGCCAACTGTTCAAGTTTTAGGGTGAACACTGATGCAGCAGAAATCAGCAAATGCTCCAAATTAAGGCTTGATTGATTGTTTTATTGGTTGTCTACACTTAAGAAAGTGGTGGAGAAAATGTTAATGAAAGAGATTAAACTTAAAAGTGTGCCCAGCATACATTTCAGAAAGCTACGTGTTAAATATTTACTGGGACACCCTTGCCTATAGACCTACAAATCAATGAAAGAAATCCTTATGGTCATGATTGTTTCATATTTTAGACAAATTTTTGATTCTTCAACTTTGGGTCTTTGGGGAAAAGATGCAACATAATCACCACCTCAGAGCTTCATTTTTCCCTTCTCCTTTATATTTTCTTTTCCAGATGGTAATAAAAAATAATCCAGATGGGGTGCAGGTGCTGTAAAATGATACAAAGGTAAAGTAGAACAAAGATTTCTATCTGAAGAGAACAATTTGGGGTCATAAGAAAGCCTTGTTTCTTAATTTAGTGCATCATTCAGAAACTCTTACTTTTCAGGTTCTAAAGGAACTGTGTATTGAAGATAAGCTCAGAGTTTCTGTAGATGTGATATCAGTTTAAAAGGTTCAGCCTATATTTTAAAAGTATTATGCTGATCAACATTATAAGTAGCTCTTTAATGGGGGAGGAGGGGAATTGTGGCAGAAGTAATCATCCATTCAATTATCTAATCAGAATAGGTTAAGAATATCATCCTATTGTGGCAGAACATGATTTGAACTAACTTTGACATTTCCCAAGTAGCTGCTACACAATTGGAAAAGAAAAATCAGAACTTCCATAGCTGATATCTGCACATTAAGTTTCATTAGTTCAAAATGGATTGATTCAAATTAAAAATGAATTCATCCAGACACATCTATTTGATTCAAAGAGAAGCTGATACTTGGTTGAAGACCTATTAATCGTAGAAGGCTAGATTAGCATTAATGAAAAATGAAATGTTGAGAAAGTTATTAGGGTTGTACACACTTTCAGATGAAATCACTGCATTATTAGTTTTACTCGGTTTTAATTTGCTACAAGAAATTTCTCACAATGTAGGAGTGATATATAAATGTTTGTAATGTAAAAACAAAGCATATCAATAAAGATTTTTACAAATGTTAGTGTTATGAAGAATCTAATTCACTGGTTTTTCCCCAACCTTTTTTCCTAGCTATCTCTTTGAGCCAATTCATGCGCCACCTGCTGGTTATATCAATGAAGTAAACAGTTACATGTCAGAGGAAGAAGATGGTGTCAAACTCAAGGGCAAAGAGAACAGTGAAATATTAGTACATAAAAATGACCTTCAGAATGAGGAGCTACAGAGGACTGAAGCCAAAAACAGACTGAATAGCACACAGGAGCCTTTCTGGCATCATCGAGGACCTCCAATCCATGAGGATTGTGCAGGTAACTCTATGACAAAGACAGACACTATTGCTCTCAATGGAATTGGTTCCAATACTGCTGTATCCCCTGATGTAAATCCCAGTCTTAGCCAAGGAAAAGAAATCACTCCCCATGAGAGTGGCAGTGGGTCTCTGACTAGTGCTGCAAGTGATGGTGACCCTGTTGAACACTTTGTTCAAGAAAGTGACCCAGGGAAAAAAGATCCTATGCTTCAAGCTACAGAAGAGACTCAAGTCATCCTAAATGGAGATTCCCAAGCTTCGGGAGAAAATGCATCCTCCCCAGGAAGTGACCATATGTTGGAAGTTCAAAACCACATCATACAGATACCAGTCTCTGACTATCCTCAAGTTGAGGTGCAAGTGATAAAAGAGATTGTTGGTGAAAATTATTGTTTTCTGAGTAATAACATCCAGGCTGAGCCAATGGACAGAGTGGATTATGCAAATGCAGATCACATCTCAGACCTGTCTTTTTCTAAAAGGAGAAGCTGGGATTCATTAAATGAAGCCATTAAGACTGAGGCCTTAACTATTACCTTGAATGAGGACATATCTGAACATGCCATTGACTGGAGCCCCGAACAGGAAGATGCTGCTGTGGCAGAAGCCCTTGCTGCCCTTGAAGCTGCCACTGCAGGAGAGGATGGTGAAGAGGGGTACTAGAAGGAGAGGGTTACCTCATGCATCAGTTAGTAGACTCATTTCTCCTCTTCACCTATTGGGCCACATCCTATAGGTTACTAAACTACTGCCTGGATGTATGCTGAACATTTGGGAGGTGCATTAGTTCCTTTGGACAAAGAATCTGTCATTTAGGTCATTAAAATAATAATGCATTAAATCAAACTGGGCCTGCTTGAAGCTTATGGTGATATCGAGTACAGAAGGAGAGTCAACAAACTCATCTCAGCACTTAGCCCAGTGCTTGGCACATAGTGGGTGCTTAATTAAATACTAGTTGACTTGTCTGACCAATCCCCAAATCCTAACTTTAGCATATTTCCAGTAAAATGAAAAGAATCTGTAGTAAATGTGTTTTGGGGGGGGGGGGGGAAATACAATCTCAGTACCTTCTCTCCCTCCAACAAAAAGCACAACAAAATCTCATCAATTACCAAATACTAACTTGGTCTTTATTGGGCCAAGGCTGGGCCAGCCTCTTCTAAATCATATCTTCATGGTCTGAAAGAGCTAATGCATTCCTTGGAAATATCTGATGTATATCCAGAGTGTAGGATCAGGTAGGAATCAGGCCCATAAGTAATCATTTACTATTTGTTGAACTAGTTAAATTGGACAGTCTTGGAAGTAACGCAGAATTGATCCACAAATAAATTATTAGCCTTCAGTTGGAACATTGCAGACACCTTGACCTTAACTTTTTTCACATTACTATACTTATCTCTTTTAAAGATTGGAGGCGGGATTCCAGATAGTAGCATTGTATGCTGTTACCCCTCAGATTTTGTTTGAACTTGTTTGTTGGCCTCAGAAGAACTAGCAGTGATAGGTGAAGTTGCAAAGCGCAAAAGATATGATGATGATGGAAGGAAGAGTCTGAAGAGAACTATGTTTAAAATTGGAAGGGGCTGCTTTGGGAGGAAACAAGGTGCCATCACTGGAGGTCTTCAAGCAAAGGTTAGATGACCAGCCACTTGTTAGAGGGGATTGTTATTAAGACATATGTTGGACCAGATAGTCCTTCTAAGTCTGGAAAGTGTGTGTGTGTGTGTGTGTGTGTGTGTGTGTGTGTGTGTGTGTGTGTGTGTGCTGGGCTCTACTTAAGAGAATGGTATGCAGGGCTAATTTTCCCCCTAGCTAAGTATCAAAGCTCCTTGATATTATTGGAAAGTATTAAGAAATAGTATGTATATCTAGGTAACTAAATAATAGAGAAGTTACTCTAAATTATAGAGAACCACCAAAGGGAAGGCAGACCAAGTGAATTTGTACATCCCAGGCCTGGGAAGGATGCCAGTTCCTTAAGTTCACCTCCTTTCTTTGCCACTGACACATTGTGTGGCCCCCTCCCTCTACTCTTCAATACTTAAACTGTATTGTGTGAGCATCCTACAACATCTAGGAACCTTGACATACCTCACAAGTTTGTGGTAAAGCATTTATAATAGTAAACACATTTTGGAAAATGCCAGTGTTCGATAAAAATTTAAAACCTTAAAAAGAAGCCATGTATACCACCCCAAGTCCTAGTATTGAGAAGGTCGTGTTCACATGTGCATCTCAGTTAGCCTCATGTAGACAGCTAAGTATTTCAGGGAAAGCTATAATATTAACCTCCCAAGCAGTACACCCCTTGAAATGTTTAATGAAGATTTTTGGTATTCATTTGTCCTGGAGTATAATGTTCAGAATAGTTCTATGTGTAAAATGTACATTGAGTCCTTGTTTAGAAATTCATGGATTCAGCAAACATTTATTAAGTTCCTACTACATTCAAAGCATTGTGCTGGGTGCTGGCTATATAAGACAAAAAATGACTCAGCCCTTGCTTTTGACAATCTTCTAGAACAATGGTTCTCAACCTTCCTAATGCTGAGACCCTTTAATAGTCGTATGTGGGCATGTCTGCATGTGCGCGGACCTGCCTGGAGTAAGATAGAGGAGGTTCCGCAGACCATCAGAAATATGTGTTTTCTGATGGTCTTAGGCGACCCCCGTGACCCCTGTGAAAGGGTCTTTCGACCCCAAAGGGGTCGCGACCCACAGGATGAGAACCTCTGTTCTAGAAGGATCAGTGTTACCAATCGCATCCTTTGGTATGTTTGAGAGACGCCTAAGACACTCACTGCTTAACATCTGAGAAGCCATTAATAAATTTACATTACATGCAGTTATTCCTTGAAAAATTCCTCACTGCTTGGTTGTTTGTGTTTTGGAAAGAGGAGTGTGAGATGACATACAAGTGTCTCAAAGATTCCATTTACATTCAGAATTTCCTTTCAAATTTCTAGTTTGGGCTTAATGGAAAGGAGGTCCAGACAGCCACTGCAGCCCAAGCTCAGTGCTGGCGATCTCGTGAGGGTTGGACAGGCTCCCAGCCAAGGGAGGTAAAAGAAAGATCCAAAGAAGGGAGAGAGCCGAGAAATCATGCTGACTAACTCTCCCCAGCTCAGATGGTGGCCAGTGGCCAGGCTCCATTAATGTAATCCTTTGTCTGTGGTGCCTTTGAGAAACCTCCTCGGTGCTGATAGCAGGATGGTTATTTCTAAGCCAAGTGGGGGAGGGATGGACAGGGAAGATTTGAAGCAACCAAAAAAAAATCTTCCCAATATATCTCCTCAGTATGTGAGGAGGGAAAAGAACACAAATGAAAACACAGTAATGGTGTGACTGTCCTTTTTGTATCTCTAGAATGCTTCAGGGGAAGAGAACTGAATTCTGAATTCAGCCTAAGAGTCGCTTGGTAATAGTTTCTAGATTTGTCCATCAGTTACAACTAAAGAAAGACTATGACTAAGAATTCAAAGCAGGGATTTCAGGATACTCTCCCCTCTGCCAGCCCTTGCTGTAATATCTGTTTCATAGAGCCAAGGACGGCAGAGAGGTTGATGCCCTTAAGATGAAAAGGAACTTGAGGAATGGCCAGGTGGCAAAGTAAATAATGCACTGGCCCTCAAGTCAGGAGGATCTGAGTTCAAATGTGGCCTCAAACACCACTTACTAGCCATGTGACCTTGGGCAAGCCACTTAACCCCAATTGCCCTGCCTTCTCCCCTCCGAAGTTCGAATTTTGTACTCTTTCTTCCAGGGGTTTGCAGCAGTTGGGTGTACATCAGTTGGTACCTGAATGTACATACCTTTGCAAACATTTTCAGGAGTGATGGCAACACTGAGGAAAGATTTGGTGGGAAGATGTTAGATGAAGTTGCATTCCTAGAGATGGTTACCTAGCAAGTTATATCATTTGAATGTACATGTCCGGATAGAATTCTTTTCTCACTTAATTTTTGGTATAAGATTGTGTATTGTACAGAAGCCAACTGGCCTCGGTATTTGCATTTTTCTTTTTATAAAGGAATTGACTTGTCAGGTGAATATAAAAACACATACAGTTATCCCTTCCACAGCATGACTTTCCCCATCATGGTTTTGATATATTTCAGGTTGGCATAAGAAATTAAATAGAAATTTTGGGGGAGTTTTGCAGAAGCTGCAGATGACACAGAGCCTACGACCGGATACCTAACCCAGATTTTACAATAAGGTACTGTAAACAGCCCACAAAAGAACAAGAAAAAATTCAGACTTCTCTGGTGCAAAGGGAGGGCCAAAAAATTTCATGTGGATTTTCCAGATCATCAGAGCACCACGCCCCTAACCATAGTGCTGTGGAAGGTATAACTGTATTTATGTATCACTCAGACGAGGTGTTTATTCCTGAAAGAAGTACCCAGGAAAAGTTCCAGAGCAAGCCATGATGGAAAAAATAGGTGCTCTGAGGTAGCAAGGAGTTGCTGTTGCTTTTTAATGGAGCATGCCACATTGCCGATGGTCAATAAATGTCTGAGATAAGGCATTCTTTTTGCTCCTCCCTGCCCCACTGCCTCTCCCTCCCCCATATAAAAAGAATCATGGAGCAAGTCATATTATTACATTCTTCAGTCATTAACAGAGTAATGGAGCATCCCCAAAAAATGTATTCTCCAAAGTGATTCCTTGAGGAAGGGCTTCTTTCTTTTCCTCACTAGTTATCCCATCATCAGGTAATAGTTGAAAGGGTGAAACGTATTCACTCCCTTCCCACCATAGTCCTGATTTCCACATTCCAGGAATATGGTAGACCAGATAGGATTGAGGGTTAGGATGACCCTAGTTATGATCCTAGGCAAGTCACCCCCTCTGCACCTCAGTCTCTCATCTGTAAAATAAAGGGTTTGAATGGGGTCAAGGGTCTCTTTTGTTCTGTCTCAATGCTCCCATGATTTACTGATCTCTTGCACGGACTGGACCTTTCTTCTAGCCTTTGTCCCAGTCTTATTCTTAATAAACTATTTGTACAGCAAGGAGTAGACATGACAAAAATGTGGAAACTCCTTTTCTACTTTTTCAGCTCCCATGAAACCTCATTAATTTGGACTCTAGTCATTCAACATATGCGATGACTGGAATGGAATTTACCTTTGCTTGTCAAGTCCTTACTTTGTAAATAATGCAATTTACTTATGCAAACAAGATCTGCAAACAACATACTTTTCAGTTAGATCAGTGGTTCTCAACCTTCCTAATGCTGCGACCCTTTAATACTCGTATGTGGGCATATCTGCATGTGGGCAGACCCGCCTGGAGACAGATAGAGGAGCCGTGTCTCGGTTCCTAAGACCATTGGAAATATGTGTTTTCCGATGCTCTTAGGTGACCCCTGTAACCCCTGTGAAAGGGTCATTCCACCCCCAAAGGGGTCATGAACCACAGGTTGGGAATCACTGAGTTAGATGGATGCATTAGCTGTTTGACTATGATGTTGATCTCGGACAAGCTGTTATCTTCCAGCCCTGACACACTATGATTCTTTCAGAACAAACTTTTTAAATGTTTCATATAGGAAAACTATACACAATTTATTTTTATCTATTCGTTAAAATAGGTCCCCTGAAGGTTTCTAGTAAGCAACATTGTTTACATAGCTCAAGCTTCTATATGTAATGGAAAATAATCGTGTGGCCTTGCTGTAAAAGCACACCATAATTTGTAATTTTGACAAACAAACTGGCCTTTCCCCTTGGTCTGAATAGGAAGATTTTACTGTACCCATGTAGAACCATGCAGACAAGAGGAGAACCGGGAGAGACTGGGAACCTTTGGCAATTGTGTCTATAAAAATGAGATTGTCTATAAATTGACCACAACCTGGATCAGAAGACAAAAAACAGATTAAGTTATTAGGGAAAGCCGAGTTTGAAGGCCTGTTTATGAAGCTCTGCCATGTAAGCTCCTTGATTACAAGGATACCTCATTTTTCATCTTTGTATATCAAGTCCTTTTTTCATCTTTGTATTTCTAGTGCCTTACAGATAGTTGGCACTTAATAAATGTTTGTTGACTTGACTGAACTTGACTTTTGATTTTTTTAATCACCCTGAACTCGAGCTTCATAACCCCATTTTTAAAAATCATTACAAAATACTTCATGTTCTTTTATTTTCCTGGCTTCCGGAGGTAAAAAAAATATTTCTTGATGCATCACTGCCAGTTCATAGAGTCTGGAAGATGCTGCGCATTGTAAAACTACATTCATACAAACTCAACATCTTTACTGAAACTTTCCAGCACCATGGTAACCAATGGAACTTTCCTGAGGTTGAAGCCAGGCAATGGGAGTTAGAGGAGGTATTGCTTAGGATAGCATGGCAGGAATTATCCTGAACAGGAGATATAAAAGTAGCCTGATCTTTGGTCTTTAAGATATCCAGAGATCAATGATGACCATGCTGATAAAAATAGATAGAGACTAAGTCTTCTTTGGTATCTTTTCCCAAAGCCAATGATCTCTGTTTTAAATATACTTTAATCTCTGTTACTGTGAATCCATTTTAATTCCAGTAACATCTGTGATTTAAAAAGAACAAAGCCTCAAAATGCCTGTCCTGACACTACTTAATCTACAGTTGTTGACACACCTGTGCTGCCAATTCAGGTATTCTTTTAGGGTCCACGTGGCATTTTCTCACTGGAGCATACATTTTGGAGTAATTTAAGTTAAAACCTGACCTAGCAACCAGCATGCAGCAACTGAGTTTTGGTCCAAGTTATTAAATTATTCATCCCAAGCTTGCATTAGAGAAACAGATCTATAATGATAAAAATGTTTTGTCCAATTTATACCTTGTAACCTTTAAAGTCAAACAATAAGGTTCTTCTTTCTATAGATTCCTTGCTTTTTAAAAATGTCCATAAAACCAATTTAGCTTTTAGCTCAAGAGAGTACTGTGACATGAGAAACAAAAAGCAGCCTTAAAGTCAGGAAGGCCTGGCTTCAAACCTTGCCTCTGATGCATACTGGCTATGTGACCGTGGGCAAGTCACTTAAACTGAAAGGGTCTTGAAAGCTCCATAAGATGATGGAAGCTGCCAGGATCCTGTGAAGGAATTTTCCATATTAGAAGGGAGTTTCCATACTGGCTGTTCCCTTTTATTGCCAAGATCACAGGTCTGAATCAAAAAAAAAAAGTTGGGGATGGAGGGCACAGGGAAATTCTTCACTAAAATTCAGATGCCTCACTGAAAGTTATTCTGCGCTCAAAAAAGCTATGCCAGCAGGGTCCAGTCTGTGACAGCCTCTACCAAGTAGGACCTGCCACCCTGTGCCTGAAAACTTCTACTACTTCCCAAGAGAGCCCACTTAGTTATCATGTCGCTCCAAAGATACATAAAGGATATGAGGAGGATAGGAGACACCCTTTCATTGAAATCTGGGTGATCTTATTGAGCCTGAATGCTAAATTACAATTATGACATGATTTTTTAAAGGTTTCCAAAAAATAGTCCTGGTGACGGTCTGCCTATCTGTTGAAGATCAATCCTGATAAATTCAATGAGGCTCATGTCCTGATTGGCTACAAGAGAATGAATTTTTTAGCCATGACAGCTCTCAAAGACCATCTACTAAATCATAAGGGGATTATGATCAGTTTTAGTGGAAGGAGTATCCACATTGACAAAATTATAGATCCTTGAAATAAGAAAGAATTGATTAGTAAGTCTTAAAGATCATCTACTAAATTATAAGGGGGCTGTGATCAATGTCAGTGGAAGGGGTATCCACACTGACAAAATTATAGATATATGCTTGAAGTAAAAAAGAATAGCTTAGTAAAGGCATTTGGAATAGAAGTTCATTCATTCATTCAATAAATATTGATTAAGAAGCAGCAGGGATTATGGAGTACTGGACCTGCCTCAGGAAAGATCTAGGTTTGAATGTAACCTTCGGCACTTGTGTGACTGAGGGCAAATCCCCAACCTCTTTGAGTTCAGTTGGCTCATCTGTAAAATGGAGATAATAAATATCCAGGATTATTGTGAGGATCAAATGAGATAATTGTATGTTTATAGCACTTTGCAAAACCAAGCACTATTTAAATAACGGCTATTATAAGAAGGCAGTGTAGGGCTGTAGAAAGCACCCCGGGGTTGAAGTAAAAGGACTTCCATTCAGATCCCAGCTTTACAACTTAGCACATGGGTGACCTTGGGCAATGTGACTTTATCGCTCTGGCCCTCAATTTCTTCATCTGTGAAATGAAGGAACTAGATAGATCCCTTGCAATTCTTAACCTCTAACCCAATAACTATTGGCTTGTGAGGTCCCTTCCAATTCTGTCTAGTCAAGGCTCTGTGTTGGATGCTATGGTGGGGAGAGAGAAATAAGATGTATATAAATAACTTTAATGCACAGTACGATTTAAAAGTGCTCTAACAGGTACAAAGTACTATGGGAGTTCAAGGAGGGACATAGCACTTCTTGATGAGAGAACAGTTAAGACCTCATAGACAATATGACATTTAGGTTAAACCTTGGTGGCAAAATAGGTAAAAGCTTGAGGAGCATTTTAGGTGAAGGAAAAGGTGTAAGCAGAAGCAAAGAGTCAGGAAAGAGCAGAACATGCTGGGAAAAGATGTCAGGTTAGTGAGTTTTGCTGTGTAGGGTCTGAAATGTGAGGAAAAGAGCCACAGGGAGGGATGAGATCACTGAGGGAGAAAACAGAGAGAGGAGAAGAGGGCAGGACCTGGCCAGTGCAAACCTTTAGGTGCAGAAAGAAGAAAAGAATCCATCAAAAGACCAGAGACATACATAGAATCAAGTGAGAGCAATGCAACAGAAACCAAGGGAGGAATGAATTTATAGAAGTTCAAAATGATCAGCAGTGCTAAATGTTGCAGAGAGGTCAGGAATGATGAGATCAAGAAATGGCGGACTTGTGATAGTCGAGTATTAACACAGGTAACCCCGGCATTGGTTTGTATCTTCTGTGTTATTGCCATTTATATTTGAAATGACTGACCAACAAGAATCTTCTCCATTTGTTCAGCATGTTGGTGCATAGAATAGGGGTCAAAGATTACTTCCACCTATTTGGGATAGACTGATTTAACTCCAGGATTATCACATTGTTAGCAGCCAAATAGCTAAAAAACAAGGAAAGATAACAACTGCATTTAATGAAATCTAAAGGATTCTTTTGGGGGAGAACCAACAGGTTTTTTTCTACCACCAAGGGGAAGATATATCTTTTAATACTTATTAAATAATGAATCAAACAGTGAAGATGAGAATTTAGCCAATCATTAACAGTTGCATGGAGGGGTGGAGTCAAGATGGTGGCTTAGAAGCACAAAAACTCCGTGGCTTCCCCCATAACCACCTCAAATACCTATAAAATATGACTCTAAACAAATTTTAGAGCTCCAGAACCCACAAAATTAGAGTAACAAAGCTCCCACTGAAGGCAGCCTGGCAAGCTGACAGGAAAGGGTTCATCGCAACACGCTGGGAGCCAAGACCTGCACCACATGAACCAGCGGCTGGAACCCTAGAGCAGCCAGAACAAGCCATGGATGGAGCTTTCAGGAGAGCAGATCAACCACAGCTGTGATGATTTCAAGAATTATCAACCCATAAGAAATAAGGCCTAAGTGAAAGGTCAGTGGAACTCAGCTAAATTTGGGGGAGAGAGTCTGGCCATCTGCCTCTAGGGCAAGAAGCAGTGGTGGCCCTGTAGCCACCCTGCAGCTGCTGCCACATGGCTGCTTCAGAGCTCCCAGCCTGCATATTACAGGGGTCCAAGCAATCATTCAGATGCTAAGTGCTCTTGCCTTGAGCTGCCTGGATCAAGATCATGGTCTTGGGTGGTGGTCCTGAGGTGTATGATCAGTGAGCCAAAGCTGGTGAGGGCTGCAGAGACAGTGGCCTCGTAATAGCCCTGGCAACTGTGAAAACCCCCAATGATTTGGGACAAAGCTCTCCCCTCTGGAAGCAGAGTTCTACTGAGCCAAAAAGTCAAGTAATTGACTGGCAACATGAGCAGACAAAGGAAGAAAGCAAGCACAAAAATCCAACTTTAGATTCCTTTTCAGGGGACAAAAGGGATCAAAGCATGGAACGAGAGGAAGACAACACAGAACTCCTGCACCAAAAATGTAGACTGGTTACAAACCATAGAGGAGCTTAAGAGGATTTTGAAAACCAAATAAGAGGAGTGGAGGAAAAATTGGGAAGAGAAATGAGAATGACGCAAGAAAATCATGAAAAGAGAGTCAACAACCTGACTGAAGAAAATAACACCTTAAAAAACAGATTAACTCAAATGGCAAAAGA
>CM053583.1:89039669-89056625 GCA_028627135.1 Pseudochirops cupreus
GACTGGGGGAGGGGGGACACACTGGGATGGCAGTTTTGGGGCGGTGGGTGGGGGAAAGACAGGGAGAAAATATGTAACTCAAAATCTTGTGGAAATGAATGATGCAAACTATAATAAAATTTAAAAAAAAATAAAAAAAAATAAAAATTTAAAAAATTTAAAAAAGAAACTTCCTCACTTTGCAACCCCTCTCCAAGGTTTTGAGGATGATAGGAAAAATCAATCCTCTTTTTTTATTTTGGAGGGCAATTGGGGTTAAGCAATATGCCCAAGGTCACACGGATAGTAAGTGTTAATTGTCTGAGGCTGGATTTGAACTCAGGTCCTCCTGACTCCAGGGCAGGTGCTCTATTCACTGTACTACCTAGCCATCTAAAATCCATCCTCTTGAACAGGAAGTTTTCAGAAGAAAAAATCAAAATTAGCAATAGTCACACAAAAAATGCTCTAAATCACTAGTAAGTCAAGAAAAATGCTAATTGAAACAACTCTGAGATGCTACCTCACAACTACTGGCTAACATGCCAAAAAAAAGAGAAAATGACAAATGCTGGAAGGGACATAGAAAAATAATGCATTACTGGTGGAGTTGTGAAGTGGTCTAACCATTCTGGAAAACAATTCACAACTATGCCCAAAAGGTTATAAAATTGCACATACCACTTTTGACCCTGCAATACTATTACTAGGTCTGTATTCCAAAGAGATCAAAGAAAATGGATAAGGACCTATATGTACAAAAATATTTATAGCAGCTCTTTTTCTGTTGACAAAGAACTGGAAATTTGGGGCAGCTAGGTGGTGCAGTGAATAGACCACCGGCCCTGGAATCAGGAGGACCTGAGTTCAAATCTGACCTCAGAAACTTAACACAAAAACCAACCGTGTGACCTTGGGCAAGTCACTTAACCCCAACTGCCCTACTTTTCTCCCTCCAAAAAAAAAGAACTGGAAATTGAGAGAATGGCAATCAGTTGAGGAATGACTAAATAAGTTGTATGTGATTGTGATAGAATACTCTTATGCTGTAAGAAATGATGAAGGGGATAGTTCAGAAAAACCTCGGAAAATTTATAAGAACTGATGCAAAGTGAAATGGGCAGAACCAGATTATTGTACACTGTAAAACTAGTATCATAACAATGATCAACTGTGAAAGACTTAGCTACTCTGATCAAGACAATTCTAAAGGATCTATGATGAAAAATATTACCCAACAGATACAGAGACTGTGAATATATAGAAATATATAGAAACAGTGAATAGAGCATCGGCCCTGTAGTGAGTTCAAATCCAGCCTCAGACACTTAACACAAAAACTAGCAGTTTTTGGCAAATAGAATAGAGACTAAAGTATATTTTTCTTCACTTTATTTTTCTTGCTATTTTTTTTCAACATAGCTAATATGTAAATGAGTCACATGACTTATAATAGATATATTATTGTTTGACTTCTCAATGGGTGGAAGAAGGATAAAGGGAGGGAAGGAAACTGAAAGTAATTTTTAAAAAACAGTCCTGTATATCACCCACTAACTACTGCAGAATTTTTATACTTGAATAAAGTGAAAATGAGAGGAGTGAAATCCTCCCTTCATTTAATCTAAGGAAAGGCTAACAGAGAAAAATGAGATGAAAGAGATAAATGCAAAAATGAAGTGCTCACAAGGTCAAAAATCAGTCAACAGTGAGGGAGTGGCCCGAAGAGGATCCCCTGGGCTTGGAAGATATGCAAAGGCAAGAGCTTGGGTGTATTTCTTTGTTTTGTTCCGTACAATTCTGCTTTTTTAAATAACAACCCTGCGGTGAAAAAAGGAACTCTGACCTCCCAAGATCTAGAAATACTAACTTGGATGAAATCTTTTAAAGAAAGAAAAGTATTGATCTAATACATTTCCTATGGCTATGGTAAGGCAGTAAATTAGTTAGAGAAAAATACAAGTCACAGACCATAGGTTTTTGGAGCTGGAAAGGAGTCAGATCTAGTCCAACTTTCTCATTGTGCATGGGAGTCCAGAGTTTATGTGACTTGTCCAAGGACATGTGGCAAGTTAATGCCAGAAACTGGACAAGAACCCAGGTTTCCTCACTTCCTAGTGCAGTTAGTTTTATTATACCTTACTACCTCTCTATAACGCAATAGTAACAATAAATGAATTCTATCTCTAGAACTTAATAAGAACAATAAATAAGATAGTGTCTCATTTCCTCCAATAGGAGTTCAATCCAGTAAGTATTTAAGTGTCTGCCATGAGCAAAGCACCATACTAAGCGCTCTGGACACAAAGCAAAAATGAATAGCAGTTTCTGCCCACAAGCTTACATTCACTTGGGCATGCACAGTGTATAAATCAGTGACAATCACTGGTTTTTATATAGGCATTTTAAAGTTTGCAGATTGCTTCATGGGCATTCTCTTCCTCCATCCTTCAAATAACCCTGTGAGGTCTGTGATATTTTTATCCCCAATTTACAAACATGGAAACTAGAGCTCAGTGACATCAGTCACACAATTAAGAATTAGGACTTGATCCCAGACTTCATCCTGGTCTCAAGTACAACATTCTAACCATTATGCCATACTATCTCTAGATAAGAGTGTGTGTGTGTGTGTGTGTGTGTGTGTGTGTGTGTGTGTGTGCGTCTATCATGAGCTCTGAATAATGCCTATAATTTGTTGAATTAAGCTCATTGGAAAACAAAGAGTAGCACCTTTAATTTAATTAAGAAATTAAGAAACCTAATTGTTCAATAAAACTTCTTTAGTTTCAAGGTTTGGAGGATTTCAAGTGATCTGTTTAAAATTCATATGGCTAAACTATCCAACATCTTAGCTCGTCCCTTCCAGCTAAGTCTGTGATTATGAGCAGCTGGGAGATTTTCTATTTCCTGAATTTAAATACTAAATAAATTGGACATTTTCATAAACACAGGAAAAGAGGATCGTACATAAATCTGTGAATATCTATTCTGTACAGCTTACTTTTATTTTGAAACATATAGGAATTCACCATGTAACTTTCAAAAGCTGTCCTGCTTGTCTGTGACACTTTCCGGCCTATCCTCTCTTCATTTCTATGCATTTTTTTTTTTTGCTTTTTGGAGGGGGGAAGGCAGGGCAGTTGGGGTTAAGTAACTTGCCCAAGGTCACTGCTAGTTTTTGTGTTAAGTGTCTGAGGCCGAATTTGAACTCAGATTCTCCTGACTCCAGGGCTGGTGCTCTATTCACTATTTCTATGCATTTAAAAAAATACTTCAATTACCCTCTTTTCTTTTTTATTTTTTTCAGGTGGTTACCCTCTTCCTAATCCCCTTCTCAATGCCACCCCCCACCTCTCACTACATTGAAAAAAAGAAAGAAAAGAAAAAGTAAACTAGTAAGATTTTTCTAATCATATTAAATAGCCTGGACGAACTTATGATAAAGGATAACTGAGTGACTCAACAGACCCAAGGGAGAGTTCACTCATCTTCCATGAATTAGCACTTCTTAAAAGAACTGTTAAGGTTTATATCAGAATATAAACTAGGAAAAACAGTTCAGAGTGAAAAAAAATCGATAAAATGTTAAGGCTGGAAAAGAACTTGGAAATCATCTAATCCAGACCCCTCATTTTATGGAAGAGAGGCCTGAGGCTCAGAGCAGGTAGCAGTTAGGTTGGCCACACTGCCATTGCCATCTACTTCCATGGCGTTGGCCCTGCTCAGCATCCTCATGAGCTCAGCACGCTTTCTTGCTTCTTCTGCCTATGTTCACGCTCTTCATTGTGCCTTGAATGCACTTTCTGCAACTGAATTCCTAACTACCCCTTAATGTCCAACTTAACTGCACGGTCTTTGAATGCTGGCTGAAGCTTGAATTTTACTAAGTGGGCAATAGGGAACTATACCATAGTACTCTGAGCGTAGAAATAAAGCACCTGATTTGAGTCAAAAATTTTGGATGTGGCCAATGTGGGAATTTGTTCTGCTTGCCTACGAATGTCCAGCGGATGCAAGGGTTTGGTTTTTCTTTTGTGTATGTAGGGGTGGGGAAAAGGGTGTGTGTGTTGGGGGGTGGGGGGGTAATGCCATTAACTAGAAAAAAAAATTTAACTCAAATAAAAAGAATGGATTGGGGATGGAAGAGAATGGAACACTTTTACATGTTAGAAACTTATGTACAAACTTGTCTCCTCAAAGCAGGAAAGGACTTTTGAAAGGATGGGGGAAGAAGCTGCTATATGAGAAAATTAAGTATTTCTTAGCGCTGTCAATTTCATTTCTGAGACATGCCATTCATTTTTTTCTTTACCCCCACACCCAAAACTGGTTCCCGAGAGTCCAAGTCTTTATCCAGAGGTTCTCCTTTTCCACTGGACACAGGTGTCATGCTTCGTTTTTGTTTGAAAAGAAAATGGGAGTTTTGTTTTGAAAAGATGTTTTAGGCTTGAATATATAGAAGTGAATTTACTAAAGGAGACTGGCACTGTTCAAAACAACAAGTGAAAACCAACACAAAGATAAATAGATTAGCTTCCCTCTCCCTGTAAATGGCATCAAGCAAAGAGAAAAATGCCAATCGGGGCTCCTAAAATAATAAAGTGGGGAGGGAGGAAGAGCGACTCTCCTTGTTCTTGAAGTTGATAAATGGGATGACAGTTATCACTTCTTCAAAAACTCATTTTATGTAATTACTTCTGAATTTACTTTTTATTTTACTAAAAATGATTGTGGAGGTTTTGTTGTTGTTTTGTTAAAATGAATCTCATTGGTTTAAAAGCTACAAATCAGGCTTTTTCCTGCATTCTGTCAGGTGACAATCTCCTGTGTTCTGCACTTAGGCAAGTCTGAGCCATCCCACTGAGCATGTGCTCCTGGACAAGTACTGACCACTTTCCATCTCCAATCAGAAAATGCATCCCAACTATCCATGCAGCCCAATGATCACAGAGAAGTCCTCAAGGAAGTGATCCCAGTACCTACAAGTATATTCGGGAGGAGAAACTCAGGGAAGGCCCTACCCTTATCAGGGCTTGTTTGAGGGACCTTCTCTTCCCCTAGGTTTACATGCAACTATCATTCCATGAAGTTAGCCAGGAACAGGCTTTTGTTTCTAATGATTAAGGTCCTTCCTTCCCACAGGATTTCCCTAAGAGTGTGTGTGTGTGTGTGTGTGTGTGTGTGTGTGTGTGTGTGTGTGTGTGTTTTACAGAGAGAGAGAGAGACAGAGAGAGAAAGGGTCTGGGAGTGGGTGGGTGAGTGCATGTATACTTGATGGGCAGCAGTCTATACCTGTGATTCATCAGTATAAGGAATTCATCAGTGAGGAAATTCCTCTATTAATGCAGATCAGAGCCTGCATGACAATTAGAGCATTATCTGGGGGATGGAAAAGAGGTTAAATGATTTGCCAATATGTGTCAGACATAGGACTTAAACCCTGTCTTCCTGATGCTGATGCCAGATCTCTATCCACTAAGCCACATTGCCACTCATATTTTGTGTATGTGTGTGTGTATGTCTTACATGCATATGCTATTGCTGCTCTTCAGTCAGTTTAGTCGTGACCCCTTGTGGGTTTGGGGGATTTTTTGGCAAGGATATTGAAGTGGTTTGCCATTTCCTTCTCCAGCTCATTTTACAGATGAGGAAACTGAGGCAAACAGGGTTAAATGACTTGACCAGGGTCATACAGCTAGTATTTGAACTTAGATCTTTCCTGACTGTAGGCCCAGTACTTTATCCATTGTGCCACCTAGTTGCCCATACACACACACACACACACACACACACACACACACATACATACACACACACAGACAATATACATATAAACATATATAACAAACATGAAACATTTTGCTTTAAAAATGAAACGCAACAAATGGTTTAACCTGGAGTTTTGCTCTTCCCCCTTCCCTAGAGTAGTTTAAGTCACTGAATAAAGTATACTGGATTCTAAATCTAAAAGTATAAAGAATAAAACTTAAAAAACAAAGATGACTCAAACTACAGTGACACTTGAGGGACCTGAAGGGGTCTGAGTATGAAGAAACACAAACCTGCTGACAACAGTGAGGAATGGTGGGGGGAAGAAGGAAAAGCAGATTCTCCAGCCTCAGTTAAATCCATCAGGCGGAGAACCCAATCACATCGAAGAGCAAAAGAAAACCTGCTGCAGGTTCAAAAGAAAGTAAAGCAGCTTTCCTTATTCTAGAACTAGGGAGTTAAGGCACAAAAAGCAGATCCAGAAAAAAGAGGGATGATTCGAGAACAGGAAAATAAAGTTTTATAAGTTGTACCTCATTTCTCAAAAGACTAGTCTTTCCCCCAAAGCATTACTTGAACATAGTTTCCTGAATAAATATAAGAATCATACCCAGACAATTTCATTTTTATCCACTCTTGTCCAGGTACACAGACAGCATAAAGTGAAGGGTATCAACATTCTTTGATATCCTAATTCATTAAACGCAATTTTTTTATTTGCCTTAGCCAGGAATCCTTAGTAGTTACTTTTTGCTACCTTTATCCAGGATCTTGACCATGTTGAGGTAGCTTTGGTAAACTGGTATCTCAACATGGTCAAGATCCTCGTAGCAAAAGGTAATTATTATGGATTCTTCTTTTGAAGATGTGCCTAACAGACAGTAGAGAAATGCATAGTGGATGTAAGCAGACTGTGACATATTACCGACTTTGCTCACAAGACCTAATGTGAAAGGACTCATTGGGCACATAGATGTTCACAAAAGAAGGTAGGCCAATCATTCGTAGAGATGAGTAATAGCAGACAGACAGCCCAGGATTTTTCACTGTTATTCATGAATTATCAAAAGATCAGAAAGAAGGCCTATAATGTAGTGGGGCAGATCACGGAGGATTTCTAGAATGAGTCAGGAATGAGTCAGGAAGAAAAGACAGGGGATACACTAGAATCTGCACTAAACAGATGAAGTAACCATACTGAAGAGCTATGAATCTATTTAAAATATTGCAGAAAGTCACCAAAAAACAATCTGACAAAATTAATTTAACATACACTTTAAAGGTCTTTATTTTATTAATAAGAGCACTATTATAAAATGGGAAAGAAATACTGAAGGAATTTGTGATGCATGTTCCTAAACAATGATATATGTTTTCTAAATATTTTTTTAATTGGAAGACAGCTGACTAAGCTTCTTAGTGGATAAAAGGAACTCAATTCAGTTTTGAAGAACAAAAGCTAAGTCTTTGTGAAAGAATCAAAAAACATTTTCAGTATAATAAAGAAACCTTCTCAATCTCACTGCCAAAATAAAGGAGGTAGATAGCAACTTAGATGTGGCTACAAAAAGGAACCACAGTCAAAGTGGAACAGAATCCTAACTCCACCAACCCTAGAATATTAAACTAGATCTTGGTAATATTTTTTAAAATAGATACAAATTCAAAAAGCCACTAAAGAATAAGCATTGGCTTCTCCCTTAGTCAACAAATATTTAAGTGTCTACTGTAGGATACAACGGAAAAGAGCTTTGGACCTGTATTCAAAGGACCAAATACTTCCTTGGATACTTACTTACTATGCAAATAAATTATTTAATCTCCCTGAGCCTCTGTTTCCTCATCTATAAAATGAAAGAGTTGAACTAAATGACACTGAGATCCCTTCCTGCTCTGGTATGAACTATGTGCAAAGCCCTGTTCAAGACAGTGGGCAAAACAGAAAATGTTAATAAGACACAGCCTCTGTCTTTACAGACGTTATGTTCTTAGAGTAATCCTGAACACCCTGCTTGTGGGTCTGCCTGACACAAGTCTCTCCCCACTCTAATCCTTCCTCACTTCAACTATCTCTGTGATTTTCCTGAAGTGCAGATCCAACCACGTCATCCCCTTCTCAATAAATTCCAATGGTTCTCTATCACCTCCAGGAGCAAATACAAAATCCTCAGTTTGACTTTCAAAACTCCTGATAACCTCCTAGCCCATTCTACCTTTCCAGTCTTCTTATACCTTAACTCTCCACCATGTACTCTTCAATCCAGTTAAATACTAGCCTCCTTGCTGTTCTACAAACAAGGTTTTCCATCTTTCAACTTCAGGAATTTTCTCTGCCTGCCCCTGTACCTGGAATGCTCTCCTTCCTCTTCTCCATCTAGTGGCTTCCCTGACTTCCATCAAGTCCCTAATCCTGCCTTCTATAGAAGTCTTTCCTCTTAAATACCCAAAAGCAGAGTCAGTTGCCTCTGGGAAGAGTAGGTCAAGCAAAGGTTGGATGACCATTTGTCAGATAGGTTAGACTGAGGATTCCTCTCAGTTATAGAGGAACTCCTAGGTCACAGCTGAGGTCCCTTCTAACTTTCAAATTTCTGACTGATTTTGGAAACTTTCTTTATTGAAAAATCTGATCATGTTAATTCTCCTAAATACATTAATGGTCTTTCTACCCCCAATAGACTTATACGTTAAAAAAAGAAACTAAGAGTTGTATGTATACGCATTTGTTTTCAAAAAAGGAGCAGTTCTCTCCTCTTGTTAATAGTCCAAATTTAATTGGAGAGTGATGACATTTTTTAATAATGTTTACAATTTGATTGTTAAAAAATAATGGTAAAATGTCTAATTGAACATCTCTGTTCTATGCAATCAGTTTTTGTAATTAATTCAAGACTAACCTAGAATACCTTTAAATATTCCTCCTTGTTCAGAAGATATAAATCCTGAAGAGTCCTAAGAGATCATTAGTTTAATCACCTCTTTTTATGGATGAAGACACTGAAGCTGAAAGATGAAATGACTTGCCCCAGGCATCTTATGACCCCAAATTCAACAAATTCTCTAAGTGTACCTCACTGCCTCCCCGCTGTTAACAATCTGCACACAGCAGCTACACTCCTTGGATTTGACTCCAGAGTGATCATGTTCTTAATATGTACACTGGGGGCTAGGTCTGTACCCCAAAGAGATCAGTAAAAAGGGGAAAAGACCCATATGTACAAAAATATTTATAGCAGCTCTTTTTGTGGTGGCAAAGAATTGGAAATTGAGGGGATGCCCATCAATTGGGGAAGGACTGAACAAGTTATGGTATATAAATGTAATGGAATACTATTGTGCTATAAGAAATGATGAGCAGGCAGATTTCAGAAAATCCTGGAAAGACTTACATGAACTGTTGCTAAATGAAGTGAGCAGAACCAAGAGAACATTGTACACAGCAACAGCAACATTGTGGAATGATTAACTATGATAGACTTAGCTCTTCTCAGCAATACAATGATTCAAGACAATTCCAAAAGACTCCTGATGGAAAATGGTATCCACATCCAGAGAAAGAACTATGGAGTCTGAATGCAGATCAAAACATACTATTTTCTCTCCTTTTTTTCTTTCTCATGGTTTTTCCCTTTTGTTCTGATTCTTCTTTCACAACATGACTAATGTGGAAATATGCTTAACATGACTGTACATGTACAACCTATATCAAATTTCTTGCTGTCTTGGGGAGAGCAGAGAGAAAGGAGAGAGGGAAAAAAAATTGGAACTCAAAATTTTACAAAAATGAATGTTGAAAACTATCTTTACATGTAATTGGAAAAAAATAAAATACTATTAAGGGGAAAAAATATGCACAATAGGACTATCTAAAGACACAATCTAAACATCTGCATATAGTTGGTTTAAAATGGTAGCCCTTTTCTAAGCAGCACCAAAGTCACTGCATAGTAATGTTAGGTTCAGGTGCTCAGGAAGGTGCCTCCCCCTCTTACAGATCTCAAGACAGCATGGTTGTAACACTAAACTGGCGAGTAGTGGGTTACAGTTGAGCACTTTGTAATACAGATTCAAAATTCTAGTGACCTTAGTAAATCTGAATAAAGAACATACAATGTACACCAACAGGATTAGTTAGACAAACATGATTCTCTTAACTTTTCCTAATCCTGAACATCTAATTCCTTTGCATCTCAGGGGCTCACCAGAATCCTCTCTAACATCTTAGCATTTCCTGTTAGTTGCAGATCCTGGTACTGGATGTGGCACATGTGGAGAGGCTGACTAACGATGGGTACAGTGGAAGGATTTCTTGAGAGTCCCTATCTGAGCTCATATGCCCTACGCCTTTGTATATATCTGGTTATCATGCTTGTTTTTTTTTTTTCCACTTCATTGCCACACAGCTCACTCATAGTCAGCTGGTTATCACTGAGATGCCTAAAGTCTCTCCTCTTGAATCTGACAACCCTTTCCCAACTTGTATTTGAACAGGTTATTTTTCTTCCCAGATGTACTTGGGCATACTGAAATGTGTTCAGAATGCTTCCCCTAACTACTGAGGTCATTTTGAAATCAAAACTATCTTCCAGAGTGTTGGTTTCTCTTCGGTTCAACTTGGGTGTCACCTGTAAACTTAGAGAAGCTTGAAGACTGTCAGAATGGAATCTGCTGAGCTTGAAAGTGTGGTGAAAATTGGACTTCTTTTAGGACAATAAAGGCTAGACATAGAACATGGTCAAAATCCCTATGGGCTTGAAGATAACAGTAACAGAATTGCCTTCAAACATGTTCAAGATTCATCCTAAGCTTTTCTGAGCTATGGAAGTAATGATGACGACATTGGCCTTGTTTCTATTTGAATTATCTCTTTGCTCCTCTAAGTTATCATAGTCCCCTCCTCTCCACTCTGGGCCATAAGTGAAATAACACATCTGGAGCTGCTGCCCCAGTTTTCAGAGCTCTCTCTCCCTCCTTGATATTTCCAACATGTATTGCTGTAGATGGTGTATGTCCACCTCTCACCTCTAGTGGAATGGAAGGGAGTCTATTATTTTCATCTTTGTATCACAAGAGTCTTTCACATAATAGACACTTAATTAATAATGAAACTGAATCTAGTTATCAATGTCCAATCTTCTCTACCTCTGTGAGAACACAGATGATAGACAGAATGAAGCAGTAATCTCTTGCTAGACCAAGAAATGGTCAGATCTCTTTATATATGGAATAGGTTAATGAGGTTCTACTTGTTTCCTATTCCATTAAACTATATCTTTCACTATTGCTTTAGAAAAATATAATGGACAGAGGGAAAGCCATGGACAAATGATATCTTGACATCCAGGGTCACTCCTTTAAAGTCAAGCTTCCACATTTCCAGAACATTTTAACAAGATTTCTCAATAGGCTTTGTGGCACCAGTTCATATTGTCTGTCATCAACTAAATATTATACTAATACTTCATTCTTGTCCTTCCCCATCAATCATGACAATCAAGTGTCACAAAGATTATGATATAATCAGTCAGCAAGCATTTATTAAGCATCTGTGTGCTAGGCACCAGGGATATAAAGACAAAAAGGAAACATTTCCTGACAACAGGGAGCTTACACTCTACCAGGAGAGATAAAACACACATAAAGAAGTTTATACAAAATAAATACAAGCATCTTAAGCACCCATGTTGCTCTGCAAAAACATACACATGGCAGTGTCCCCACATATTTTGCCCTATGTATCCATGGCTGACAGTGATAAAACCCACCTCCTACTCCGTGCCACTTCGTTCCCTTTTCACAGGGGTAACAGGTACCTCGCCATTGACACTTTCTGCACCGCTCACAGACATCAGACTTCTCCGTTCCTTGGCACTGGCCTTATGTTCCACTTTCGTAACTCTAAACCTGAGGAGAGAAGAGGAGCCCTGTTTGGTTTTATTTTCCTAAAGCACAAAGATGTAAGTTACTAAGTAACATTAGAGACTGCATCCAAACGAAGCTAAAAGTTAAGGTAGCTATTAAAAATTACCCAAAGGGAGAAAACAGAAGAGGGTTAAGTTTTTTCAACCACCAGCCCCTTCTGTTCCCTGAAACATCCCTGAATGAATACTGTAGGGACTGTATTATACTTTGTGAATCTTCTAGACCAGTGGTTCTCAACCTTCCTAATGCCACGACCCTTTAATACTCATATGTGGGTGCATCTGCATGTGGGCGGACCCGCCTGGAGACAGATAAAGGAGTGGTGTCTCGGTTCTTAAGACCATTGGAAATATGTGTTTTCCCATGGTCTTAGGCGACTCCTGCGACCCCTGTGAAAAGGTCGTTCGACCCCCAAAGGGGTTGCGACCCACAGGTTGAGAACCACTTTTCTAGACTATGCCTGATCCACCGTAGGCGCTCACATATTAAAAAGCAACAAGTCTGTAATTGGCCATAATTGTTTTAAATATTGAATTCACAAACCAGATTGATATTTTAAAAAAGTGTTTGCTTAAGCAATGCTGTACATAAGACATTCCAGATGGTTTCTAAACCTCAACTTTAGTCAGAGGTATGTCATTGTTGTTGTTTTAAATTATGGAGGGGTGCAATTAGAGCAATTTTCTTTAAGGGGAAATAGCAGAAGATGAAGGAGAGAGTGGAAATATCTGACATCACGTAAATTTTACATTATTAATATTACTATTACATATGGTCTATTTGTGGTTCAGTTGTTTTTCAGTCATATCTGACTTTTCATGACCCCACTTGGGGTTTTCTTGGCAAAGATACTGGAGTGATTTGCCATTTCCTCCTCCAGCTCATTTTATAGATGGGGACCTGAGGCAAACAGGATCAAATGACTTGCCCAGTATCACACAGCTAGTAAGGGGTGAGGTCAGGTCTTAACTCAGGAAGATGAAACCTCCTCACTTCAGGCCCAGCACTCTATCCACTGTACCACCTGGCTGTTCATATGCTGTATTATATAATTATAATATTGTCTTAATATATAATTCTAAATGCATGCTGTATTATATTAATATAATTATAACATCACTTCATATATAATTTTAGCATGTAAAATATATAGTAGTCCTATAGATTATGAAATACTAAATTTAGTGAAATAAAATATATGTAATTTTGATGTATAATTATAATGTAATATAATTTATTATGATACAGTATGATTATATATCTCATAATATATAATATGATATACTTTGTAATATAATACAAAGCCACATATAGTCTTTCATAATAGCCTTTTTCCTATTCCCAAGCTAAATGTAAAGTACCCCTTGGCCTGAACACTCTCCATCCAAAATGAGATTATCACCTGTATAGAAGGTTTTGAGGAAGAATGAGAAAAAGATATCACAAACTACAGTTTTCTCTGTGGGTCAAATTATTTGCTTTTTGTGTGTGGCTGACAACAACCAGAGCACCACAAAGTAACAAGATTTCAAAGCTCAGTGCCCAACATCAGAGTGTCCCCAGGGAGAGACAAGACTAGCTCTGGGCTGGAGCACTTGAAGGAATTCTCTGGTATATTGAAGCTGAACCTTTCATCAAATCCTAAGATTATTTTCTTGGAAAGTAAATAAAAGGCATTCTCTCTGTAAAAACTACCACTTCTGAAATTTTCATGACTATGAGGGGTTAGCAAAACAGTGCTATAAACCTGTGCTACTGCACCTCTGCAGCAGACAGCTCGAAATCTGTCTCTTCTCTGGGCCACAGAGAACAAAATCAAGTGAGATGAAGAGAACCTTAAGAATATAGCTCTTGCATAAAATTATCAGGGCGATTAGGTGGCACAGTGGATAGAGTGCCACAGTCTGGAGTGAGGACAACTCATCTTCCGGAGTTCAAATCTGGCCTCAGAATGTGACCCTGGACAATCACTTAACCCTGTTTGCCTAAGCTTTCTCTTCTGTCAAATGAACTCAAGAAGGTGTTATGGGAATCTGAATATGTTCCCTGCCCCTAGGCCCTTTGCTAAAGTGGCTACATGACTCTGAGAACCTTCCCCTATTTGAAAGTATACTCTGTGCCCTAATAGGCTGGATGTGGTCATGTGGAGCCTGTGGCGGGAGGCTTGTTTTTCAGGAATGCCAGCCACCTTGTTGCTTTGTGATTGGGCAGTGGGTCAAGAGGGCTGTGACATTCTCTGAGCCAGGAGAAGGCTATATATATGCCCTGATGTGAGGTTTTGTTTTGGGGCTCACTTTGGAAAGAGTTGTGTGATTTGACCAGAGGAGACTCTGGGAAGCCGTTGAGCCCCCTGGCTTTGAAAAACCCAGATGTTGGTGCTTCCCTCTCTGGTAACTAAATAGGTGTGGATGTAATGGTTTCTTTGTTTGCTTGCAACTTGTGTTTGTAACTTGTGTTTGCATTCTCTGAAGTTCAGAGTGCTGACTTTTTACCCTGAACTAGGTAAATGATATTTGATTGATTAAAGTAAGATTGTTAACCCATTTTGAGTTGCTTTCCTTTAGAAAAGCAGATCTAAGAACCTGTGCTAGCAGCCACCCTGGGTGTGCTGGGGTGCTTGCTAATACAGAAGGAAATGGCAAACCACTCCAGTAGCTTTGCCAAGAAAACCCCAAATGTGATCACAAAGAGTTGGACATGACTGAACAATGACAACAACAAAACTACAAACCTGACTGCACAAAAGTCTATTAATAATTTTGGACTAGCGGGCATTCTAATGTTTTAAATATGCATTATGGTACAGAGAGAAACAGAAACAAAGTATGGGAAATAAAAAAATAGAACTTAGAAATCTCGTAAAAGAAATCCACCAGAAAAAGCTAAAGGGGTCCATATAAGCCAGCTGAAGGGGGTAAACACTTAAATCATACTACTTTCCATATTCATAGCCCTTTTTAGCTCAGTGGTCCTATTCTCTGCTATCAGTTCAGGTTCAACTGATTTTCCTGTTTCCAACTCTTGAAATACAACTCAAACTATCTCCCATCACACTTCATGTCCTTACAACACACAGGCTATTGGGAGTATCAGAATGCAAGCTGTAGCCTAGTAGGAAACTCCTTTCCCTCATCATCCTCAATGTTTCTTTATGAAGTTCCTGATTATATGTAGTCATTCGTGTAATTTGTTAGATGGTATAGAAGGATAATTGCTACACTCTCACATCTGTGCTTTTGTTTACAGACATCCTGCCACGCTTCAATCTACTGAATTTCTACCCATAATTCAAAGATTAACTCGAATACCATCTCCTCCATGATTTCCCCATTGATAACAACATTTCCTTTCAGATCTAACAAATTATAGCGTAATATAATATATTATGACTACTTGTGCTGGTGTCCTATCCTGGTTAGAGCACCATATTCTACAATAAGACATTTTTAAAATCAAAGCTGAAAGGATTTAACACTCAGAATTTGCTTCCCTGCCAGGCTTGAATATCTCCAACTTTGAATTATTTTTAAACACTTTTCAAGCCTTCTTGTGCTTCTGAGTGCTACCCAGGGTATTACAGTACAAAAGTGACCTTGATCTGGCTTCCCGTCCCAGGGTCTTTTGTGCTTTCTTCTTTATAGTTCATGAGCATTTGAGATTCTAGTTCAGTTTAAATGATAGAGACTTTTTCATCTTTCTGACAGATGTTTAGGGGCCTTTAGGTCATGAGTTGACTTTTATTATCCACACCAAAGCCAACAAATGGGAAAGACTTAAATCCTACAACTGCCTTGAACCAGAAATGTTCAGATTGAAAATGAACGGCTATCAAGTTGACTCTAATTTTTGCCATCAAATATAGAAACCTTAACCTCCTTTGCTTCTCTCAAAATCAAGCCTCTGGATGAAAAAACCTTTTTATAGCACATCTTATTATGGACTTGAAGCACTCACCATTTCAGGATACCCTTCATTGCCTTCTCTTTGCTGATCGGCAACTGCTGAATTGCAAGGCAGTGAAAAAAATCCACAAATGCTATTCAAATATCTGTCTCATTTCAGTTCACAGTCCTAGCAGCCGGCCGTCATAACCAAGTATCATTTAACATAATGAATTTCAATCTTACGGAATGGAAAAATAAGCAATGAATTCACATTGGCGGACAATGAGAAGTTGTAAAATGTTAGGCTACCTGCTCCAGTGAAAATGTAAAATTCCCCACCAAGAAATCCCAACCCAGCTTGGCCTAGATGGGAGTTCTTTGGTGCCATCTTCTATCGGTCTATTTATTGTCAGCCTACAGGGAGCTTTTCATCATTGTAAAAGATTGGGACATAGGAAGGAGAAATTTGTCAAAAGCATGGATGAAAATACAGTATGGATGAAGAAGGGATATACCAGATTCAATAAGTACAAGCCAGTTCCAAATAATCGCAATCAGAAACATAATAAAGAAAATCATTCTTGCCTGCCAACAGAAAGAACCGTCACTTCTCCTTGGCGCCGACTTCTTCCTTCTTTCGATCTGCTGCTTGGTTTTGTGAAGTGCCACCGTTTATGTCTGCAGCGCTGGCATACATCTCTTTCTACTGCCCCTCCAACAGTATGTAGATGGTGACCACACACATGCTTTCCTGGAGTACCTCCTGGTGACATGGGACCAGGACTCACTGGGGGACTGCCTGGAGTACTTGGGGTCAAAGGGCTGGTAGGGTGGGAATCAAATTAGGAAGAGTTAGTTACTTTAAGGGAAGTTAATTAAAAAACAAAACATATAATTTCAGGAGTAGATTTATACACAAATAAAAAACATCTACCTCGGTGATATAAACATGCTTTGTAAACTGGGTTTTGGTTTTTTTTGGAGGGGGGAAGGCAGGACAATTGGGGTTAAGTGACTTGCCCAAGGTCACATGACTAGCAAGTATTAAGTGTCTGAGGCTGGATTTGAACTCAGGTCCTCCTGAGAGCCAGTGCTCTATCCACCGTGCCACCTAACCACCCCTGTAAATTGTGTTTTGATCACAAGGGATTCAATACACACAGCAATTTGTTCACATTTCACATTCTCTAAAAGAACACAAGCCTTTTTCTCCTTCATAGAATCTAATACTATCTCATATAAAAGAGGCAAGAGAAAACTGTTACAATGGAGGGGAAGAACAGAAAGGTGAAAGGGAAAGGGTCAACCTTATTCTCATTGAATTTGGCTTAAGGAGGGAATAACATACACACTCAATTGAGTATCTTACTCTACAGGAAAGTAGGGGGGAAGGAGATAAGAG
>CM053583.1:89057125-89084634 GCA_028627135.1 Pseudochirops cupreus
ATTCTCATTGAATTTGGCTTAAGGAGGGAATAACATACACACTCAATTGAGTATCTTACTCTACAGGAAAGTAGGGGGGAAGGAGATAAGAGAGGGGATGATAGAAGGGGGGGCAGACTAGGGGAGAGGGTAGTTAGAAGCACACACTTTTGAAAAGGGACAGGGTCAAAGGAGAAAATAGAACAAGTGGGGGGGTGGCATAGAATGGAGGGAAATGTAGTCAGTCTTTCACAATATATCCACTATGGAAATAATTTGCATAACTACACACGTATAACCTATATTGAATTGCTTATCTTCCCAGTAAGGGTGGGTGACAAGGGAAGAAGGGAAAGAATCTGGAATTCAAAGTTTTAAAATCAAATGTTTAAAAAAAATTTTTTTTTACGTGCAACTGGGAAATAAGATATACAGACACTGGGATATGAAGATCCATCTTGCCCTACTGGAAAGTTAGAGAAGGGAGGGGGGGAAGATATAGGAGAAAGCAGATTGGGGGAGGGGGTATTCAGTGGTATCACTGTTTTGGGGTGGTGGGTAGGGGACAGACCGGGAGAAAATTTGTAACTCAAAATCTTGTGGAAATTGTTATAAACTAAACATAAAATTTATAAAATAAAATAATAAAAAATTAAAATGTTTTTTAAAAATATAGAATCTAATATTTAATCATGAAATCAGTTGGAAATTAACAATTGGATCAACTGCTGATGTTAGATTTGACTTGAAAGGGTAATGTTTCTTTCTTAATTTTTAGTACACTCACTGGTAGAACCATAGTATACTATTTCTCATTCCCTGATGAGTTCTTACCTTAACTTAAGCATAGACAGAATAAAAATGTGTGCCCTTGTAGCTAGATAAAACCAAATCCTAATTAAGTTTTGACATATCTTAAGAGGATATTAGCTTTCTTTTTTTTTAATTAAAAGTAAAGTTTTAAAATTAGGGCATCCAATCCTGAAGCAATAAACATGTAGCAAGAGGGGAGAATAAGTCATTCATCCTGACCTCATAGAAATCTTGCCAGTTCTTTGTCATCCCCTCTCATCTCCCCTAACAAAAGTAAAAAGTCTACTATTGGCAGGAGTTGGCAATCTTTCTAAACTGCTATTTTATTCTGGGTTACTCAGTATTAGACATATTATATTACCATGAGCCAACCCTCACAAACAATGGTGCCACTTACCAGTCAAATCTTAATAGGATGGATGGAAAGAGATTTAGGAGAAAAAAAATTGTTAGAGCATTTCTCTCAAGTTTTAGGGAAGGAAGGGTCATAATGGTGACAGAGTGACAGAGGTTACCAAGCCTATATATGTGGGCATATGCATATGTCTATGTATATAGGCTTGGGAGAGGAACACATAGACATATGTATATGTGTATGTAAGTGCATGTGTGTACTTGGTAATCTTTGTCATATATATACATACATACATATAAAAGTTGCAATATAGCCTTTATCTGAATTATATTTTTAAACCTTACTGTTCACTTGAATTTCAAATGCTATTTTCTTTTTTTCCTTTTTTTGGAGCGGGAAAGGCAAGGCAATTGGGGTTAAGTGACTTGCCCAAGTTCACACAGCTAGTAAGTGTGTCAAGTGTCTGAGGCCTGATTTGAACTCAGGTCCTCCTGACTCCAGGGCCAGTGCTCTATTAACTGCACCACTTACCTGCCCTGTGCTATTTTCTTTAAAGAGATATTTTTAATGTTAACACCACACCTATCTTCTGGGAAAGATTATAGTAAAAACACCACACGTGGATTTTTAACAGATGTTAATAACTTCTGTATAAATTCTATGATTACCTCAGGCTGATTTATTCAGAGACATAATATTCAAGAACCATAGCTTAAAATGAATGCTATTGCAGCAATGTTTCACATGTAATAAATGTCTCCTAAATAAGCACATCGATGACTATCTTTATACCATCTATAAACGATACTTAAGATAAAGACCATTACTAAAGAAAAATGGCAAGCTTTGTGTCATTAAATTTAAGCAATTAAATGCAAAAGTTTCCTTTACAAAAAACAAAAAGGTCTTACCTTTCAGGATCACATACGCTGTTATCTGCCACCATGGCCTTCAAAACATCAGCATTTGCTACAAAAATAGAACAGTAATTACACTTAACTGTATGAAATGCATAATCACAGAATTTTACATCTAGACAGGATTTTATAGGTATCCTGGTCCAACCTCCTAGTCTTACAGATGAAAAGATTAACTCTGACTTTCAAAAGGTTACAAAGTAAGTAACTGGCAGATTTGGCCAACAATACCTTCAAAAAGACATGAGAAGTTAGTAGCAAGCAAAGGTCACACCCAACCTAAAGAAAAATAAATTTCCCATCCATTTTTAAAAATAGGAAAATAGGCAGTGGCGAGGTGGCGCAGTGAATAGAGCACTGGCCCTGGAGTCAGGAGGACCTGAGATCAAATGCGGCCTCAGACGCTTAACACTTACTAGCTGTGTGACCTTGGGCAAGTCACTTTGCCCCAATTGTCCCTCCAAAAAAAAGCCAAAAAAAATTAGGAAAACATCTACATTTATCCCTCTCGTGCTCAAGGGTTAACATACATTTTAAGGGATTGAGATTCTTCCCCACTGTCCCCCAACATGCCTGGATTTGTCATTATTCTTGGTCCATGCCATCTCCTCAAGTTATCTTCCTTTATCTCTCCTTCCATTTCACAGTCCAGCTCCCAGAAGAGGTCTACGTTTATTGCCTCCAATTCCTCACATCTCACTCACTTCTAAATTCCTTGTAATTTGGCTTCTAATTTCAACATTCAATTGAAACTATTCTATTCAAAGTTACCAATGATATCTTAATGGCTAAATCCAAGAACCTTTCCTCAATCCTCATTCCTGAGGTTCTCAATACTGCTGACCACCCCATTCTCCTATATACATTCTCCTTGAATTTTATGACACCATTATTTCCTGATTCTTTCATCTATCTGACCATTCCTTCTCAGTCTACTTTGCTGGATCATCATTCATGACTTGCTCTCTAGTCATGGGTATAGCCCAGGGTTCTATCCTGAGACCACTTCTCTTCTTTTCTCTCTCTCTCTCTGTGATCCCATTAGCTCCCATATATTCAATTAACTTCTCTATGCAGATGATTCCAAAAATCTATTCTCAAATAACCTCCTCAGCTGGAATCTCAAACCACCAAATGCCTACTGGATATCCTTATCTGACTAATCCATGGGCATCTTAAAAGGGAACTCGTAATCTTCCCCCTCTAAACCCAATTCTCTTCCTAACTTCGTCATCTTGTCAAGAGAACACCCTCCTTCCAGTCTTTCAAGCCTACAAGGTGTCATCTTCAACTCTTTAGTCTTTCTCATTCCCCAATATTTAATCAGTTGCCAAATATTTATCAATTTTACCTCCACATGTCTCAAATCCTCTTCCTTCTCTATGCTCACACAGCCACCACCTTAATTCAGGTCTTTATCTCTTTAACCTAGATTCCTACAGTGGAGCCTCCTTAATGGTCTCTCTGCCTCCAATTTCTCCTTCTCTAATAAGTACTCCATACAACTGCCTAACAGACATTCCTAAAGTACAGGTCTGATCATGTCACTCCCCTACTCAAGAAGCTTCAGTAACTCCCTTGCTTCTAGAACAGAGAAAAGTATTCAAACTTGTTGGACTCAAGACCCTTTAACACTCTTAAAAATTACTGAGAACCTCCAAAGAACTTCTGTTTGTGTGAGTTACATCTACTGATATTTATTGGACCGAAATTAAAACTCCACCTTAGGAACTTTGATCATCACAATGACCAAACCACCATTCCAAAGGACTCATGATAAAATATTATCTCTCTACAAATAGATAGCTGATGAACTCAAGAGTGCAGATAGAAGCATATTTTTTTCTTCCTTTCCTCCTTCCCTTCCTTCCTTCCTTGGACATGGGTAAATAGGAATTCATTTTGCCAGATTATACATATTTGTTATGGATTTTGTTTTTCTTGCATCCTCAATGGGTAAGGATGGGTGGGGGGAGAATAGGAAGGAGAGAATTCATAAGTGAAAATAAAATAAAATTGAATTTTTCAAAAATGTAAGGAATATTATTTCCTTGCAGATGTGTTAATGGTAATTAACACAAGAGAATTGTTCTGTATAAACTGTGTATGTCTTTAATTAAAATGATGCATCATAAACCTTTGGCAAGACATTGGATGGTCAAGGTTATTGATTAATTTGAAAGAACTGTAATGGACATTCACTAAGGGAGCTTCATTAATGTCTGGATAAAACACAGTTCTACAAGCCCTAATTTAAAATAGGGCACCTTGTGCTATTTATAAATACTAATTGTTTCACAATCACTTGCATTGAGAAATATGAGGGAGGATCTACGTAAGAGTTTTTCAAGTTGTTCTAACTTGTTTATTTAAAGAAAAAAAGCAATCCACAAAAAAGTAAACTTCTTAGTATTATCATTAAGATAGTTTTGACCCCATGAAAGCATCCCTGGATCTCATTTTGAGAAATGCTGCACTAGAATAAAATGTGAACTCCTCTTTATAATATTTAAAGCCCTTTGCAATCTGACTCTAGCATCTTTTTCAAGTCAGAATACACATTACTCTCTTATCCCTCAATGTTCCAGACAACCTGACCTACACATGGTGTTCCTTTACACCGTGTTACTGCATATTCTGCCTTCATTCTTAGCTAAATCATCCCCCATTCTTAGAATGCTCTCCCTCCTCCCTTCTAACTCAAAGAATCCCTAGCTTACTTGGAAGCTGGGTCCAAGTGCCACCTACTACAGGATGCCTTTTCTGATCCCCACCCCTTTCACAGGCCCACTTCCCACACTCCTGGTTAATGCTCCTCCTCCCTCTGAAATTAATTCAATCCAACAAGAATTTACCAGGTGCCTATTATTTGCCAAGCACTGAGGTGAGGATACAAAGACAAAAATGAAAGAGTTCCTGCCCTCAAAGAGATTACATTCTACTGGAGAGAGAAGGGGAGGAACAACAGGAACATAGGAAAGTTGATGCAATACAGATAGCCTGGATCGGGAATTTCATCATTGTAAATAACTTCCACTAAATAAACTCTCTCTACCAAAACAGAAAGACAACTGTTCTGGAATTTATCATTTTAAAGAGTTGCTCAGGGCACTGAAAAATTAAGTGACACTCCCAGGGTCATGTAGTCAGTACATGTCACATGCAGGATTAGAATATGTAATATGTAATATCTGTGTGTGTATATTTGTATATATTTATATATAATTACATATATTTTGTGTGTATATGTGTATGTATACATATACATACACACACACAAAATACATGCAAACTAAATATGAATCAATGGGAATGTGAGTTTTGGGGAAAGCACTAAAAACTGAAGAAAATCAAGACCAGCCTAATTATTAGAATATATTTTATAAAAATGTGCATCTTGTTTCTTCTGGCATACTATAAACTCCTCAAAGACAGAACTATTCCATCCCTCTCTTTGTTTACCACTGCCTAATATGGTGCTTAGCACATAGTAGGTGTCATATAAAGGCTTACTGAATGTTGTTTCCATTCAGTTGAATGGAAATTTCTTGAAAACCCTCAGGCTATTACATGTAGTAGGTATTTAATAAATTTGTGTTTAATTGGCTTGAAAAACAGACCTCTAAACTTTAGTGGGAAATAATGATACAACAACAAGACTACCCCAGGTAGAGTTTGGTTTAGTTGGTAAGAAAATGGTGTTAATGAGGAGCGAGTTATAGAGTTCATCTTCAGGTGGCCCAGGGGATGCTGCCCTATTCCATGAGCCCACTCCTAAACCAGATATCCTGATGTCCTCGCCAGACAGACTGAAATCTCAATTTCTTATCACAAAGGTAACCAAGTTACACTCCATAGAGAGATGATGAAGACACATTACCCAGGGGGAAAAAAAACTCCGGCTGTGCTCTATGAAAATGGATCATTTTAGAACTGGAAGTTAAGGGGATGCCCTTCAATTGGGGAATGGCTAAACAAGTTGTGGTATATGACTGTGATGGAATACCACTGTGCTGTAAGAAATGGTAACAGTTTGATTTGAGAAAAGCATGGAAAAACATGCATGAAATAAAAGTGAAATGAACAGAACCAAGAAAAAAGCATTGCATACAGTAATAGCAATATTGTTCAAAGAACAACTGTGAACAACTAAGCTAGTCTGAGTATCCTAAACATTCAAATCAACCACAAGGGGCCTATGAAGGAAGATGCTATCCATTGCAAGAGAAAACACGGATGAATAGAAGTATCCATAGTAGGGTTTTACATAAATCTGTGTGAGTATCTACATCTATCTAGCTATAGTCATGTCATGGGGTAGCTTTCTCTAGCATGGGGTGGAGAGGGAGAGAGGGAGACAGTTTAGAACTTAAGATGTAATTTATAAAAATAAATTAAATTTTAAAAAAGAAAACTGATCATTTTAACTAGAAAGGACTTTAGAGATCATATAGTCCAACCTTCTCATTAATAGGTGAGGAAACTGAAGCTGAGAAAAATGAAAAGACTTGATAAAAATCACAGAGGCAGAAAGAAGATGAGCTGATGTTTGAACTTCTTTCCCTCATAATCTAAGTAGTTCCATTCAAGTAAGAATTGTTTCATTTGGGGGGCAGCTAGGTGGTGCAGTGAATAGAGCACTGGCCCTGGAGTCAGGAGGACCTGAGTTCAAATGTGGCCTCAGCCACTTAACACTCACTACCCGTGTGACCTTGGACAAGTCACTTAACCCCGAGTGCCCTGCCTTCTCCCCTCCAAAAAGCAAAAAAAAAAAAAAGGAATTGTTTCTTTGTATTTGTATCTCCAATGACTAAGCACACAGAAAGTCCTTATTAAACATTTATTGATTAATTTTTCTATTATGCACCACAGAGATCAGCTTCCTATGAGAAATAAAGCACATTTAATCTGCTTAAATGGATACAACATATTTAAATAATCTTAACATTCCAGGGACAGAGTAACAAAGCCCTAGTTTGAATTGGGCTACTATTAACAAAACCATTCAAATATAGCTGTAATCCTAGGTGGTTAATGAAAGCATAGGAGTTTTAAGAGTCCTCCATTCCTCTCTTCCACTCCTTCTATGTCTGTCAGACTGTCATGAAACAATAATTAGTAATAGTTAATATTTATATGGCCCTTACCACATGTGCCAGGAACCGTGCTAAGGGTTTTACAATTATGTGATCTGAATGAACCTCACAATCACAATCATATCAGATTACTACTATTATTCCCATTTTACAGATGAAGAAACAGACAAATGGAGGTTAAGCGACTTGCCCAAGGTCACACAGCTAGTGTCTCAGATCAGATTTGAATTCAGGTATTCCTGACTTCAGGCCTGGCATTCTATCCACTGCCCTGCCTAGCTGCCATAATTATTATTATTATTATTATCATTATTATTATTATTATTTAGAGCTGGAAAGAACCTTACAAGGCATCTAGTTCAACCTTATCATTTTATAAAAGAGGAAACTGACCTACAGTGATTAAAAGATGTAGAACCCCTTCTTGGAACCCAGACCTCTGATTCTCAAATCTATCGCACTGTATATTGCACCACTCAACTCACATTTATAAAGTACATTAAGGTTTATATTTGTCAAAACAGCCCTGTAAGGTATTATTATCCCCATCTTACAAATGAGGATAGTTCGTTTCGGAGGGAATTTCCCACAGTGTCATACCATGAAGTAAATGCTGGAGTTAGAACCACAACCAGGAATTTATTCCATGCTGCTTATGGGATCATCATATAATGACTGGTTACGGACATTTCTGGGAATTTCACTCAGTGAAATATAAAAATGTGAATACTTCTACCTAACCTTTTAAAATTAAAAAAAAAATCTAAATACCACTTTCGTAATTAACTCATGAGAACCACAAGAAATACCCTGGAGACAAAACCCATTTGCCATGTGCACCAACTTTAACATTTTATGCACCAAATAACAGCCTTCAGTGTTGAGCTCGAGAAACAAGGACCTCTTTTCTTCCTGGTTTGTAATGATTAACGTTACCCGAGAATGACTTCAGCAGTCTTGCCCCTGCTGTCTGCGGAGCCAAGACTAGCTTTATAATGATGAGAAAACAGATGCTTTTTCTAAAAGCAAATGAGATAATATTCGCAAAGTGCTTAGCACAGGGCTCAGCACATAGTAGGCACTACGTAAATGCTTATTCCCTTCCCTTCCTCAAAAGCAAAAAGGAAGCTCTCACCTCAATGAGAATTTTGTGGTTAGGGGAATAAAATGCCAAGGTAATAGCAGATTCTCTGGCACACATGACAGTGCCAATGAACTTGTCAACTTATTTTTTGAATGAACTTTTCAGAATCAGAATTCTTATATCCAAAAGCAGTCACTCACTCTAGCCAAGCCTTGCAAAGTATAAAAATGTATCTTTCATATCTAAACATTAGAAATGGAATCTATTTACCAGTTACCCTTCGAATGGATTTTACTTGTCCTTCTCACACCCCTTAATATTTATGCTAATACCAGGGAGCAACCTGCCTCCCAGGTATGTAGGAAAGCATCATGCAAACCTTAAAGTGCTCTAGAAGTGAGAGTAAGAATAATAATTCCTACTATTCTTATTACTGTTGTTCTCATGATCAGCATAGGGGAGAAATAAAATCTTGGGATGTTTTCCCTTTTCATGAATACTTGGGAGGAAGGAAACTTGATAGCTTATGGATTCTGGGCCTGAGAGGGCTGGGCTTGTTTTCATGACTGCTGTTATCACACCCCTGTTTCTTTCACACTCTCTATAAATATGTCACATCACCACTTATCATATTCCAAAATCAAAAACGGAAGGCAGAGTACATCAGTAAAAATGAAACGAGGCAACGGTGATTTTAGGGTTATATGATTTAAAACTGTCTAGAACTGCCTGAGGAATTAAATAACTAACAAAATGATCATTCTCCCTTTAAATGTAAAGTGTAATAAAATGTTCTTAAGCTTACCGAGACATAATAATAACAGTAACAGCAATAATAATAACTGTACAACAACAACTGAAACATATAGCACTTTAAAGTTTTGCAAAGCACTTTACATACATAATTCCCTTTTACAGATGAGAAAACCGAGGATCAGAGAGGTTAATGACTTGCCCAAGGTCACATAGTTTATACAGATAGAATTCAAACCCAGATCTTCCTGACTCCAAGTTCAAAATTCTATCTACTATCCAGGGGTAGGGAACCTATGGCCTCAAGACCACGTGCGGCCCTCTAGGTCCTCAAGTGTGGCCCTTTAACTGACTCCAAACATCATAGAAGAAATCCCCTTAATAAAAGGATTTGTTCTGTTAAAACTTAGATTTAGTCAAAAGGCCGCATTTGAGGACCTAGAAGGCCACATGTGGCCTTGTGACCACAGGTTCCCCACCCCTGCACTATACCATGCTGCCTCTAAAAACTTTTACATTTATGATTTATACTTTCGTGAACCTGTTAGATTTTATATATTATTAGAGGTCTGAGTTCCCATGATTTGTCAGAAATTCTTACTAGATATTCCACTTGTTTGTACTGAAACCAGTTCCAAAAAAGAAAGAGGTCCCCACATTCTACCAAGCAGCACTTGGCACTCTTTTCGGGGATGCAAACAAAGACTTTTCTTCCTTTTCTCCCCCTGAGAGCCCACATGCCCACAAATCCTACAAGTAAGAGACTCTATACCAGAGCTCTTGAAGGGGAGTTCGCGACCATTTTAAAAATATACTTTGACAGCTATTTCAATACAACTGCTTTTCTTTGTAAGCTTACAGATTTTATTTTATAAATAGAAAATCATTATTCGGAGAAGAGTCAGACTACCAAAGGGGTCCCTAATACACAAAAGCTTATGAATCCCTGCTCTATGCAACATATCAAAATGCCCAAGGCTTCTAGCAAGGCCTTTGCCACATCTAGCATAAAGAGCCTTCAAAAGCCTTGATTGGCTGCCTTCAACATAAACACTGATTACTACCTCTAAAATGCTTTATTTATTAATACCTTAGACAACACACTAATTAATATCCTTAGATTTTCTTATTTGCTACATTTCCTTCATATGCAGAAGAATTTAACTATAGCTGATAATCACCTGTAAACTGACTTCCTTTAAATCATTAATCTTTTGCTAACTGAATCATACAGGAAATGGGTAGAAGAAGGGAATTTAGGGGCCAGAAAAAAATCTTCAATGAGAAAGAATTCCCAGGAAAATGCCCTCCCTCCCCCAACTTCCCCCTGCCGAACAATACTACCTCTGTATCTGAGGCAGGAAAACTTTTCCCAGGTCATTCACTCAAGAGGCAAAATTTCTATCATCAGATCATCTTTCCTCAAAAATCCAATTACTCAAGTCTCTATACACCTAAGCATAATGACTCATGGGAACCTCAGTTACATTATTCAAAGCAATCACCTTGATAACCTTCTGAAAGAGCTACTCAATTATATAACTATTTAGGGACAGTTTCTACTTTGGAATAGCGTCTAGAACAGTGATTTCATAAGCATGGTGTCAAGATATTAGGACACACCTTGTTTTCCTGAGCCAAGGCCCAACAAGCAAGCTGTGCCCTGAGCTTAGCATAACAACAATCCTTTGTGCTCACCCTCTGGATGGTCTCACCCTTATATAATTTTTGTATGGCTTTGATCCCTATCTCCCAGAAGATCCTAGGGAAGCTGGTACTGCAGCAGAAAGTGGTCAATCAAATCTCCTGACATGCTAAGTGAACCAAACCAGGTGCTTCAATCTTGTTCCCACTGTACTAACATTGGTTCTATACACCCCTACTGAATAATTGCTTGGCTCAATGACCCTAACAACTTGAGACAATCACAAAGCTCAATAATTCCAGTAATTTAGATACTATTCCCATAGGACCCAAGAATATCTGTATTGTCCGAAGAAATGCCAGTCATGGGAATTGTTTACTCAAGACTGTTGAGTCCCACATTCTTGTGGTTTTCATGTATAAAAGTCCTACCCCTGCTATAAGCCATAAGTCCTCCTTCTCAGAAAGTTGGACTTCCATTTGCAAGCATTTTTCTCACTTTGAAACTAAACTTCTGTTTGATTCCTGAACCTCCTATCTCTAACCTGCTTTGTTCAGCTCCAGCCACTCATATGTTAGAGACTAGTTCTGGTCCAGTTGACAACAGGTAATGTCTGAGAGAGAAAAATCCCTCTATCGATGCAGGTGAGCACCTTCTCTGCAACTCAGTCTTAAAAGGTTTGGCTGAAGCACTGGAGGGGTTAAATAATTTGCCCAGGATCATACAGTCACTATGTGTCAGAGACAAGATTAGAACTGAGTCAGGCCTTCTTAGTTCCTAGGCTAGCTCTCTATCCACTATACCAATTCATAGAATAAATTTAAAATTCTGGCCCCTAAAGCAAAAGCTGCCTAGAAAGTCCCTTGCCCTTGGTAAATAACCAGGGCCTGCCTGCTAAGCATTTGCATCTCTAGTTTCTACCTTGGCAAACAATCCAAGTCCCTTAGCATACCCAAACTCCAGCAGCAGCAGTCATTTCCTCATCTGGGGAGAAAATTAACAGAAGAACCCAAGAGGTGACAGTTCTAATAGCAATTGGGGAGTGAGCTAGTACTCTAGGCAAAGCTCAAGGAATTACAAGAGATTAATGATTTGTGGAGTAGCTGATAAAAGTCTAAGACATTTAGCAGCTTGCCCAGGCAAACCAAAACTGAATTGCAACATCCAGGATGTGATTAATCTGTGAATAAGAATGTCATTAGAAGTGCAATACCATCAAAATTTAACCTTCATTGCACTGGTGATTCAAAAAGGATTTCAGGGAAAAGGATGAAGACTAAGATCAACAAGTTGATATAGCATCTGAGTCAGGTTGGTAGAGTTGGTTGTGGGATAAAGACATTCTTCCAGAAAGTCATGAAAGATCTTGGCTTCAAAGTAGAATCCAGAAATGCGAGGTCACAAAATTCTGATAAGAGTTCTTAGTATTTACCTAATTAGCAGCTGTAGCTTTGATTCAGTCTAAGAATATAGAAAGTTTCAGGAGAGGGCAGGCTTCTTTTGTTGCTTTTTTTTCCTAATTCTATCACTAAAGTCTAGCAGTAGGTCAGGAGGTCAGTCAGTGAATAAACATTTATTAAGCGCCTAGTATGTGCAAGGCACTGTGTTAAGAGGTAGGGATACAAAAAGAGGGAAAGATAATCTCTGCCCTCAAGAAGCTCACAATCTAATAGGAAGACAACAAATACACAAACATGTTTATATTTGTATAAAACAAGATTTACACAAGATAAATAGGAATAATTTAGGCACGAGAATGAATAGGGGCTGGGAAAGCCTTCTACTATATTAAGATGGGATTTTAGTTGGGACTTTAGTTAGGATGCTAGGGAAGTGAGTGTTTTAGAATAGAAGATCAAGAAATATGCTGTGTGGCCTGGAGGCGTGGAACAAAACACGAAGGCGTGGCTTACAAAAGGAACAGCATCTATAACCTTGTTATCATTGAGACCAAGTTCTAATCAACTGAATTAACTACAGCTTCTATTCTTATCACACGGGCAGCAAGGTTGGGCAATGGATAGAATGCCAGGCCTGGAGTCAGAAAGATTCATCTCCCCGAGTTCAAATCTGATCTCAGACACTTCTAAGCTATGTGACCCTGAGCAAGTCACTTAACCCTGTTTGCCTCAGTTTCCCCACACCTGTAAAATGAACTGGAGAAGAAAATGGCAAAAACCACTCCAGTTTCTCTGCCAAGAAAAGCCCAAATGGGGGCGGCTAGGTGACGCAACGAATAGAGCACCGGCCTTGGAGTCAGGAGGGCCCTGGAGTCAATCTGGCCTCAGACACTTAACACTTACTAGCCATGTGACCTTGGGCAAGTCATTTAACCCCAACTGCCCTGCCTTTCCTCCTTCAAAAATAATGACGATGATGATGATGATGATGATGGCCGTGTTGGAAGAAGCATTTTTGCTCTATATCCTTTTTTATTCTATTATACAAATTATTGTTTAGTAACCATGTTGCCATAATATAAGCTATTACTTAAGAAGGTGGGGAAAGGTGAGATCTATTTTAAAAGATTTCAATCCAAAATGCTCACATTTTTTCCCCTAGAACTTTTGGTGCTTATAAACAGAAACTTTAGTTATCTGAAAATTTCATTTATGTAGAATGGTTCATTCCCATGTAAAGGTTAATTAAGTGAGGTGTTTTTATAGTTACAGAAAAAGGCTGGCTGCTCAAAAAGCTGGCTGCTTCAACTGGTACTAACATTACCAAAGGCATTCACGGGTTTGTCTCTTGTTGAAAATTTGTTCTGAAGGTTTTTTTAAACTACCAGAGGTTTTAAATACGATTAGCATATTGTCTAATTTATTATCGCATTATTAAGATTTCCATACCTTCATTTTTCATGATGTAATGGACGATTTGTCCGACAGTGTCACTATTCTCGTTTACGCTGTCGTTCAATTCTGAAAGAAAAAAAAAGACGACAATTTAGCAAATCGCCTGCACCCTCTACAATTCTTAAATTTCTTAAATTCACTCTTAAATTGAGGGATACTTCACCCATCAAAAAGAACAAAGAGGTACCCAGTGAACTAAGAAAAGTGGTGAGAGTCAATATGCTCACTGTGGAGAGGTTCTGCGTAATTTCACATGTTCAGCCTGTATTTGATTGCTTGTCCTTCCAGTGGGGGTGGGTGACGAGGGAGGAAGAGAAAGAATCTAGAATCTAAAGTTCTATAATCAAATGTTAAAAATATATATCTATATATATATGCAATTATTATTATTAACTACATCCAACTGGAACTTGAGATACACAGGCACTGTGGTAGGGAGATCCATCCTGCCCTACCGGAAAGTTAGAGGGGTGAGGGGGAAGGACATGGAAGAGAATAGATTGGGGGAGGGGTCATACAATGGGATGGCTGTTTTGGGGTGATGGGTAGGGGAAAGATGAGGAGAAAAATGTGCAACTCAAAATTTCGTGGAAATGAATGATGTAAACTAAAATAAAATTTTTTAAAAATGTAAAAAAAAAGTGGTGAGAGAATCTGAATTTTCTAAATTGGTCTTAGATTTGTAAGGAATGTGGCATTCAGATATTTTCTTGGTATTATTTTATAACAAAATAAAATCAAACTATTATCAATATTTATTCCTGAATTTCTCCTTAACTGCTTGTCTATGTTTTAAAATGTGTTGTCTTAATACAATCTTGCATCTATAACTACCTACTGGATATCTTCAAGCGTATGTCCCAGACACCTTAAAAACTCAACGTGTCCAAAATTGAATTCATTACCTCTCCACTCAAATCCTCTCTTCTTCTTGCCTTCCCTGTTAATACTAACGGTACCACCATCAACCCAGAGATAAAAGCAATAACATTTATAGAGCACTTATTGTGTGCCAAACACTTTGCAGTTATCATCTCATGTATCCTCACAATGACCCTGGGATGTAGGTACTGTTATTATCCCCATTTTACAGATGAGAAAACTGAGGCAAGCAGAGCGTAAGTGACTCACCCAGGGTCCTGAAGCTATTGTCTGAGGTTTGAATTTGAACCCCAGCAGTCCTGACTCCTGGCACAGCACTCTATCCAATGTACCACCTAGCTCCCAATTACCTAGGATCAAAACCCAACTGTCACTTCCAACTCTTTTCTCTATATCCTATATCCTATCTGTTGCCAAGGCTTCCTGATTTTACCTTGACAATATGTCTCCCACACAACCCCTTCTCTCCTCTGATGCTACCATCACCCTGGTGCTGGCTCTCACCACCTGGATTAAAGCAATAGCTTGTTGGTGGGTCTGCCTGCCAAAGGTCTCTTCCCACTCCAATCTGTCCTTGTCTTGACTGTCAAAGTGATCTTCCTAGACCACATGTCTGAGCATGTCAAACCTCCCTCTCCTCCCACACACATACCTCAATAAACTCCAGTTTTATATACACGATTTTTCTGCATATTATGGCAGACATAAGAGCCACTCTGGACTAGGGGGGCCTCAAGGCAGACCTCAAGGGCCTTGTCCCCACCCCCAACAACTGAAACTCTATGACTGGAAGGACTGAAATGTCTTCTTCATTCTTGGTTCTTCCCTGAAATCCTCTCAAGGCTACTGATGCCCCTAAATCCTGCCCTCAATGTGTGTCTCCTCTTCGTCTGTCCTCTTGTCCAAGTTCTCACCTCTCCTGTGGGTCTGTCAGTCACCTCCTCTGGCTCCCTACTTCTTCCTGCCCCAGCTCAACCCAAGTGATCAGGCTTTTCCACTGAGGTAACCTCTTCATAGGTCTATTGGGCTTTCCTTCTTAATTTATTCAAGTGTTGTGTTTCCTGTCTAGCCTCCTGGGTCCTCAGATGTGCCCTCTGTGAAATGAGAGAGTGATAGTCTCAGAACTACCTTCTAACTTGGAGAGGCCTTCCCATCCTGTCCAGAGATAGAGAGAGGCTCCAGCTTGGCCTAGTGAGGCCCAGGAAGGCCCATGGACATAATGTGTTTGACTGAAACAATATTTGAAACAAAAGTCAATAAGTAGGAAAAATAAATTTTAAGAAGCAAGTCTCTACCAAATCCAGGATCAAATATAAATATTTTGTTAAAAACAAATGCAGTGGATACAATGCTGGGTCTGAAGTCAGAAAGACATGAGTTCAAATTCAGTCTCTGATACTTAACTAGCTGTGTGATTCTGAGCAAGTCACTTAAACCTCAGTTACATCAACTATAAAACGTAGATACTTTAGCACCTACTTCCCAAGGTCATAGTGAGACTCAAACAAGATAATCTTTGTAAAGTTCTTAGCCTAATAAATGCTTGTTTCCTTTTCTCCTCTGTTAGGCATTTATCAAAGCCCTTCAATAACTTGCAACTCCCCACCTCTCCAGTCTTCTTACACTTTCCACCACCACATCAAATACAGTTTATCATCCAGTGACAACAGCCTCTTTGCTACCTTGGGCCAGACTCTGGGCATTTGCACTAGCTGTCTCCCATGCCTGGAATGCTCTCCCTCCTCAGCTCTGCCTCTCGCCTTCCCTGGATTACTTTAAATCTCAGCTAAAATCTCACCTTTTATGAGGAGCCTTTCCTGATCCCCCTCAATTCCAGTGCCTTTTCTCTGTTGCTCATTTCCAACTTTATTAGTACAGAGTTTGTTTATACAGGTTTTTGCATGTTATTACTCTACTATTAGACCGTAGTTTCTTGAAAGCAAGGACTGTTTTCTCTTTCTTCGTCTTCCTAGTGCATAAACAAGGTATCTGCTGCTTCACAGATATTTAATAAATGTTTATAGATTGACTGACTGCAAAATCTCCTAGTGGCTTCTCAAAACAATACCTTCATGCATTTATTCTAAGTCATAAACTTTTTTTTTTAAGTTGCATCATTCTCCCCATTTCCACATCAGACAGGGAAAAGGAAGGAAGGAAGGAAGCTAATTAAATCAATTCCTTGCTTTGTACTCCAATTCCTGGCTTACCATTCCAATTCAAATGTTAGTCTTTTGTTTTCTAATTGGACAACAATCATTTCTGTGCTACTGTATTCTCAAAAACTCTTGGAGTCTTTTGAAAACATTTCAAAACTGTAATTTCCATTTGGCCAGTATCCTCAAAATTGTTTCCCATGTTCTTTTAAAACGTATCTGTCCATTTTCAGAAGTTAAATAAGGAAACGTGAATTCTATTCAAATGTACAAGGCCATTGTAGGTAAGAGTGGCAGCCAGCAGTCTGGCTTTGCTCGACCTTCAGAAATAAAAGCCTCTCTCTTTCCTATAAATTGCTCAGACTCATTTGATACAGTGAACCATGTTACAAATGACAGCATCTTAGAAACCTCAAAACTTGGACCTGTCAAGAATGAATGAGTATACTTGCTGTCTTTCTTATAGAAAGGCACAAATTAGGCTTTGCAGAAAAGAGAAATCCTGACACAGCTAACTGGCAGAGGGGACACTCACTAGGAGGAAGTACAGTTTTCTGTTTACAAACACTATCTGAGGTTTCCTTCTAAGTTTGTTCATAAGTTTTCATATGACTCATTATGCAACGAGCCTTTAAAGGCCAGTGGGGGTGGGAAAAAAAATAACAGCTCGGTCAGCTGACCATGGAAGAGCAAGCCTCTCCCCTCACAGTGCCAGTCTCACCCATGACTTCTGCCAAAGGGCCCCTTTCTGCCAACACAGTATCAGAGGGTTACAAGATTCCTGGAAAGGGCCTGTCTGTACCATCCTCCAAGTCAGATTTCAATACCTGTTCTGAACTGGGGGGAAGATACATTCTTCCCTAAAGTTTCAACCTTTTGACTAAATGAAGGAGGAAAAAATAAGACCTTTAAATAGTTATTCATTCACCAGGTTTCTGTATATGTATGAACCTCCACTGGTTTTCTGTATTTCACAATCTTATCTTCTATACAAATCTGTAAAAACTTGCATTCAAGCTTATTTATGTGTAAGAATATGTAACTGAGATCATTTCACAGCAAAACAAAAAAAGACAACAAAGTACTCAAGGCCTATAGATGTCTTCCTAGGTCCTTTTACTAATCTGGGTATTTTCATTTAAAAGTACAATATTTCTGCATTGGAATAATATGAAATACTCACATGAAGCAAGTGAGAAATTCAGATATATGTGAGAGTGATTTTGTTTTTTCTGATAACACAAGTCTCTAAATCAGGGTTTCTTGACCTGAGGTCAGTGAACTTTTTTTAAAAACTATTTCAATATTAATTGGGTTTCATTTGTTATCCTAATATATTTTATCTTGGGCATTTAAAAAACATTACTCTAAGTAAGGGACCATAGGTTCCTCCCAAGTGTCAGAGGGGTCTGTGCCAAACACAAAAAAAAGATTACAAATTTCTGCCCTAAATAGTCCTGACCTGAGATTGTCATTCTAACAGGACAAAAAGGATGGGGACTCATGTGAGTATTGATTGATGGAACTGGGGAAGTTTAGCCTGGAGAAGAGAAGACACTGAAGGGGATTAAAAGTAGTTTTCAAATATTTATAGTTGTCACTAGGAAGAGAAATGAGACTTATTCTCCTTAGCCCCAGATGGCAGAGCTGGAAGCAGTGGGGTGGAGTTTACACAGACAGATTTCATTGAACTCTCTAAAAAATGATCAAGTGACCAAGGAATCAGGGTGTGTTGTTGGCTGACAAAGGGTTGGGAGGAAAGGAATAGGAATTCCTCTTTTTAAAAATTGGGGTCACTTACCTATCTTTTCAACCTTTTCTGCAATATCTTGTTCAGCTTCTGTCGTACATCGATAGCCCTTCTTCTTAAGCAGATGGCAGATAAAGACTCCCAAAAGTCCCATGATGAAGAAAACTGGGACGAGTACAATAGCAACATATTCCGGGTGTCCATTCCCAGCAGTGTTTGTAGGAGTGGGTGTCGTCCCTCCACCGGAAGAAGCTAAAAGAGATGAAGTTGAATTAAACATGGAATCCTGAATTGGATGGATTTTTTTTTAAATCAGTCTCACAAGGTCAGCAGGTAGAAAACAGGTTGTGTGGAAATGACTGGAAGGTTTTAAACAGACTGCAATGTATGCATGTTGACCAAAAATGAGAAGGCGATCTGAAGCTTCACTCCACAGAAACAGAGTGTGTGGAATGAAGGAAGGCCTGCTCCCATTATACTTCATCTACCTTGATGATATCCCATGAGGACACTGACAAGACAGGCAGCATCCAGCAGGGGCATCAAGATGGAAAGGCCACAAATCTGTGCCACCTAGGGCAAGTTGAAAAAAAATAACAAACTGGGGATACTTCATCTGGAGAAGAAGTCTTGTGGTGTGTGAAGATACATTGACTGTATTAACTTAACCGAAAGCTTGTCATATGGAAAAAGAATCAGATTTATTGCACTTGAGTCTCAGGGAAGAGAATTAGGAGCAACGAGTAGAAATTACAGGAGGGCTTTTTAAATTTAGCTTAATTGTCCACATTTGCCATAAGAAAACTCTTATTAACATTTACAGCTGCCCAACAACCGAATGGATCGAGATGGAAAAGGGTTCATTAGTATTAAGTTCCCCAAACCTGACTAGAGATAATTCAGGGAAGGCTACACCACTGCTTTGCAAACAGCAGTCAGGCTTTGAATTGAGGTTAGACTAAATGACCTCTGAAGGAGGAAGTGTGAGCTTTGGTGTCAGAGGACCCCGGTTCAAATCCAGACTCTGCCTTTCCATATAAACTTGTTATAAACCTATAAATTTAGAAAAGTCACAACTTCTTTAGGCTTAAGTTCACTTAGCTGTAAAAAGGGGGAGGGGGAGAAGCAGGAGGGGCTGGACTAAACGACCTTTAAGTTATTTCCAGCTCTAAATCTATGATCCTATATTGTCCAAATCTGCAAACATGTGATTCCATATTTGTACACTAGGGTTTGAAGGGCTACCACCATTCTCTATGGGAAGCTAGGTTTGCCCCAAGGGTTCTCTAAATTATAACTATGATAAGTAGCCAACCTATGGAAAATATTGCAATGTACACAGAAGGTTTCATGTAACACTGGATTGACTGAATGAATGCTGAAATATCAAAACTTGGTCTCACTTATGATTCATGGATAACTCAGAGTTATCAGCCCTTAAGGTTCTGATGTAATTTAGAGCAGGTCATTCAATAAAAATAAATGCTGAAGAATTATAGAATGGTTTTAGCATGGTTTTCCAATTATGTTAAAGACAAAGAAAAATATTAAAAATATATGAGCTCCACAAAAGTTCGAAAATGGTTGGCCAATGAATTAAGTGATTAGCAACTTTCTTCCCTGTTTTATCATTAAGAATAATAGTGGCAGCTACATTTAATGGAGCCCTTGGAAATATTTATTAATCTCAACTTTGAGCATAGTATCTTATATATGTAGGAGTGTATTTCTGTAAACTGAAAATGATTTAAGTGCATTAATTAAAAAGGCAGCTACTAAAGACATTATGATACGATAAAACTTGTTGGGGGGGTAGGATGAAAGAGAAAGGGGAATGCTATACATAGATTCCATTAGACTCAGATATATTCTACTCCTGAATATAAATCACCTCTCTTTGAAATGAAATATATATATGTAAAACATATAAAAAAGCAATTGCTGGGGGTGGGATAGGGGGGGAAGTATATAGAGAGCATTCAAGTTTTTTAGAAGCCAAAACTGGGAAGGGAAAGGAAAAACACAGCCTATATATGGACTAATAAAATACTGACACCTAATTACAAAATATTGTTGAAAGATATCATTGGTAATATATATTGTATATGATATTACCTGGTAATGTGTATGCGTGTACATATATATATACACATGCATGTTATTATAATGTTTATATATAAACATATATGTATATAAATAACCTGGTTAGAAAGAAAGTACAGTACTATGCGTATGTGTATTATAGATATTCTATAACATGTTATTTTATATATCCATGTAACAACACCATAGATATTAGCAAGAAACATAAGGGTAACAATGTAGGAACCTGAAATTCATGTGTGTCTTCACAGTTGCTTGCTTTAGCTAAAATAATTTTGACTTCAAACTAATGCAGATGGAATCCTGTGACAAAGGGAACTAACCTCCAAGCAGCTTTAACGCTGGCAAAATGCAACTCACCAATTAAAATGCCAGCTATTTAGTTACTTCCACGCCTATTGACTCCTTTTATGATATCTGCTGTCCCCCTCCCCCACCTCATATAATAAAATAGTTCACATTGAAAGTTTATGTTAAGGTTTATAAAGAACCTTCCTCATCACAAAGCAAAATTGGTATCATTATCCCCATTTTACAGATCCAGGAACTGAGATTCAGAAACCTGAAGTGACTTGACCATAGTCCCACTTACTAAAAACATCAGAACCAGAACTTAATCTCCTGTCTAAATCTTATGCTCTTTGCTCCAAATCATACTATTTTGCATGTAGTTCTCAATTTACAAGGAGATTATACTCCAAAAATATGTTGATAAAATTTGTGGTCGGAACCCAGAAGAATTTCCTAGACAAAAAATTTAAATGCTGCTTTAGTTCTGAGGGCAGCAGGGAACGGAGGGGACAGAGACAGAGAGATGGAGGGACAGAGAAAGGGAGGGAGGGTAGAAGGAAGGAAGCCCACATTGTATTCATAGATTATGTATATCTTAGATGAGAAGCAACATGACATTGTGGATAGAGAACTTGCCTCAAAACTGAGAGGTTCTGGGTTTAAGTCCTCTGACACATAGTGACTGTAACATGAAACAAGTCACTTAACTCTCTAGGAGACTCTCTAAGACCCTTAATTGCAAGATATCAACCTGCACTGATAGAGGGAGTTTTCTCACCAATTAAATCACAAGTCCATTCTAATTTCATAGATACAGTATGTATTATACTATCAGTATCACAGAACTCCACCACCATGAAGTATAAAGTACAGTAAAATGAACAGAGTTTCAACTTGGGGTCCCAGGAATACATCTTCCCCATCTGTAGCCCCAGGCAAAGGAATCTGGACTCCCACTACCACCAGCTCCCAAACTCCCTCACAGGAATGGAGAATTCCCAAATACCAAGCCAGTGGTTACAGCTGTCATGGTTTGAGTTAGGGGTTCTAGCATGGTGGAAGAGGAAAAGCAGAAACATAAACCTAAATGAGCTTTTTGAGATCATCCAACTTGACTCCCTCACTTTACAAGCAAGGCAACAACTTCACAAAAATTAAATAATTTAACCAAGGTCACCCAGGCAGTGTCAGAGCTGAGATTAGAATTCGATTCTCTTAATATGTTTTGCATGACTGAACATGTATAACCTATATCATATTGCTTACTGTCTCAGGGAAGGAGAAGGTGAGGGAGAAAGAGAGAAAATTTGGAAAAAATTTTTAAATGAATGTTAAAAATTGTCTTTACATGTAACCAGGAGAAAATAATCTTTTTTTTTAAAGAATTGAAGTCTCTGTGAGGTGGCTAGGTGGCACAGTGAATAGAACACCAGCCCTGGAGTCAGGAGGACCTGAGTTCAAATCTGTCCTCAGACACTTAACACTTAGTAGCCGTGTGACCTTGGGCAAGTTGCTTAACCCCAAATGCCTTCCAAAAAAGCAAAAAACAAAAAAATTAAAGTCTCTTAATTTTTAGTCCAATGCTCCATCCACTACACCAATTTACCTCTAAGGTTGATGGTTGAAGAAATGGTGAAGCAGCTGTGGATGATGAAATAAGATTGAGATATGAAAGAGAGGAGGAAGAGGGGGATGATAAAAGCTCCTGAGGCAGGGGGAAAAACACTTTTCTCATAACAACATTCCTACTATATCATGTGCCTCTTATTCCCTTTCTTTTCCTCTTTTCTTCTCTCCCCCCTCCCTCCCCCATTTACCATCTCCTTATCCAGAGGACTAACAATGAGAGAGGTTAGGCTGGTTGGTTGGTTTCCTCCCTGCTCTCACTGCAAGGAGATGGATGCTGAGTGCCCCAGCAGTAAGAGAAAGGATGTAAGGAATGGAAGGGAAGGGATGATTAAAGTAGTCAGAGTACTCTTTCTTCTCCTCTCTCCCCACTTAGGGAGATGGAAAAGGAAGAAAGGAAAATTAAGGAGGAGTCTGAGTGTCAAGACACCACTTTTTTCCTTTAATTATTGCTAAGGGAGGCAATCTGGTGTAGAAAAAAAGTAGGAAAGATAGACAGCAAAAAGGTTTAACTGTCAAGATGAATCTAATATTTTTTCCTAGAAGCAGAAGAGAGTCACTGAAAATTATTTATCAGGAGAGTAACATAGTCAGACCCATGCTTTAGGAAAACTACTGTCAGTTGTGTAGAGGATTTATTAGATAAAGGAGAAACTGGAAGCAGAATGACCAATAAAACTTAGCTTTTGATAAAAAATTTCTCTATACCCTCACTGGGGTTATCAGAGTACCACCAAAGAAAAGATAAAAAGCCATGCATTTAATTTGGGCTGAAAAGGGAGGCAATATTGATGAGAGGTACAGAAAGATGTATGTGAAGAGAGAAAAGATCAAGTATATAAGTAGTCAAGTATGTGAATGTGTATATGCATGCGTATATATCTACCCACAGATGAAAACAGAAGTGGAAAAAGAAATATTGCTGTATGGCTAGCAAGATCAATCAGTCACCCAAAAAAGCACATATTATGTGTTGAAGATATGATGACAAGCCTTGCCCTCCAGCACCTTACAAATTAGCTAGAGGAGACATATAAATAAAAAACAGATACAAGTTAATTTGGTGAAAAGCAAACACTGGTGGCTAGAGGAATCAGAAGAGGTTTCACATAGAAGGTAGCACTTGGACTGAACCTTGAGCAAAGCTAGGAAATCTAAGAGGTAAAGGTGAAGAGGTAGTACATTCCGAGCATAGCTGGAGCGCAAAGACATGGAAATGGGAGTTGGCATCACAGGTATGAGGAACAGTAAGAAAGACAGTTCATTTGGACCAAAGGGTACATGAAGTGAAGTAATGTATTGGAAAGACCATTATTTCCTACTGACCCTAATAGTTAGAAAAGCTGATAGAAAATGGCCCAGATATGACATTCAAACAGTGGGCCCAGGGAGTAATCCTAGACTCCTTGGATAAGAATACTCTTAGACTGTCCCAAACTGTCTGACAAAGACCCAGCATACTATGATGGTCCTGAAAGTCCTCTAATAACTTCCCTCACTTCCTGCTTTTAGTGAAAGAGGACATACATACTCAGAAGCTAGATGGTTTTACATCATTTACCCAAAATGTGAAAAGGATTCATTGAGGAACCAGGAAACATTAAACTTTATCTGGCAAGAACTGGGAAAAATATGCTAGAAACAATGTTCAAATCATAACAAGGGCTCTCCTGTGTCTAGAGGGAGTAATCCTAGACTCCTTGGATAGGAATACTCTTAGACTGTCCCAAACTGTACTGTTCTGACAAAGACCCAGCATACAATGATGGTCCTGAAAGTCCTCTAATAAGGTCCCTCACTTCCTGCTTTTAGTGAAACAGGACATACATACTCAGAAGCTAGACAGTTTTACATCATTTACCCAAAATGCGAAAAGGATTCATTGAGGAACCAGGAAACATTAAACTTTATCTGGCAAGAGCTGGGAAAAATATGCTAGAAACCATGTTCAAATCATAACAAGGGCCCTCCTGGGTTTAGATGGCTAAAAAGAAGGGTGGAATGAATCTCCAGAACAAAAAAAACCCAACACACATACACACCCTTACACACACACACACACACACACACACACACACACACGAAAAAGAGTTTTTCCCATATTACCCTCCATTTGGCATATAGCAGTTAGATAATTTAAGATTATACATATTATACTAATTGCTATGAAGCAGACTGTCTTCTGATATTTTTAATGATTCATTAATGAAAGTATTGCAAAACAATATATTAATCAAAACTAATTTACATTTGACTCTGAAATACAAGTGTCAGCAAAATATTTACTCAGGTTGCAAAAGCAATCATTCAACACATTTTCTGGACCTTCTGGACCTACACTAGGAAAGCTAATGAGAGAATTTTAAACTGTGATCTTAGCATAGTAGAATGTAAGCTCCTTGAGGGCAGGAACTGTATATCATGTTTCATATTTGCATTCTCCGGAGCCTAGCACAGAGTCTTGAACTTAGAAAGTAGCTAGTAAATACTCAACTGAAATGCTCCTTGCTCTCAAGAAGCTTACAATTTAGTTGAGAAAGTAAGTTTAGCATTGATCAAACAATCAGAGAATGACAAGTTGTAATGAGAGTACCAGTCTCATTACTCTCCCGTTCCATCATGATATGATGGGGACCCTGGGTTCCTGAAGGCCAAGCTGTACCTTCAGGTAAAATGGAGCACAAGCTCTGACAGAGCCTCCAAAGCTGGAAAGATCTCAAGAGAAGGCCCAGAGACAGACTCATGTATTCATTATCTGAAGACCCATCTGGCTAAGCGTGAAGAGGTTCATTATCAGAATAAGCCACCAGGCAAAGAATATTTTTGGCCATAATTACTCGTATAGCCCACCTGCCAAGGCACAGATTATTGAAACACCTAAACACATAACCAAGAGCAAAATAAGGTCTAAGTGCTATAGGAGTGAAGGAAAGCAAGAGACCACAATAGTCAGGGAAATCTTCATGGAAGGGGTACTCCTAACACCCCAAAGCTGCCCTTCTAGGCAGCAAGGTGGCACAGTGGCACAGGGTGGCAGGGCTGGACTTTAGTCAGAAAGATCCACCTCAGATACTCCTGGTTGTGTGACCCTGTGCAAGTCAGTTAATCTATCTTAACCTCAGTTTCCCCATCTGTAAAGGGAATAATAACCTACCTCACAAAGCAAATCAAGTAATTTCACATAGGTCAAGCACTTTGCAAACCTGAAAGTGCTATATAAATGTTAGCTATTCCATAAAAAGAATAAGAGGTAACTTTATAGGATGCTTTAAATTTTTTAAAAAGCTTTACAGTCATCATCTTGATTTTGACCCCACAACAACTCTGCAAAGTAGGCACTCCAGATGTTATTACCCCCATTTTAAAAATGAGTAAGTTTGGGGCAGCTAGGTGGCTCAGTGAATAGAGCACTGACCCTGGAGTCAGGAGGGCCTGAGTTCAAATCCAGCCTCAGACACTTAACACTTACTAGCTGTGTGACCTTGGGCAAGTCACTTAACCCCAATTGCCTTGCCTCTCCCCCCTCCAAAAAGCAACAACAACAAAAGAATAGGTTTAGTTAGATTAAAAGAAATTTATCCCCAATCCAAATCTTCCTGATTCTATGTATTATACTCTAGCTACTGTACTATACTGCCGCTAAGATAATGATATCCAGCATTTATAGTGCGCTTTAAGTTTTGCAAAGCACTTTGCACATGCTAACTCATTTGATCCTCACAACAACCCTGGGTGCTATTATTATTATCTCCATTTTACAGTTAAGGAAACTGAGGCCACAAGAAAGCTTGAGTGACATGCTGTCTGAGTCAGGATTTGAACTCAGGATTTCCTCTTTCGAAGTCCCAAACCCTAGCCACCATACCATTTAACTGCCTCTAAAACTCAACAGTCATAGTTGATAAAGTAAACTTCACATGAAGTTTGGGTTCAGTCAAAGGGCTGCATTGGAAGAAAGGGCCACACGTGGCCTTGAGGTCACAGGTTTCCCAGTGAGGCTAGAATACCATGAACATTTCTTGACAGAAGCTTTTGTATCTTCCCACTTCCCTGGACACAATGCTTTCATTTTAGCATGTTGCTGTTCAGCTACTTCAGTCATATCCAATTCTTGGCATCATTTGGGGTTTTCTTGACAAAGATACTGGGAAGGTTTTCCATTTCCTTCTCCAGCTCAAGCAATTTCCCCAGGGTCACACAGCTAGCAAGTATCAGAGGCTTGATTTGAAGTCAGATCTTCCTGAATTGAGACTGGGCACTCTATCCACTGAGCCACCCAGCTGCCCCTTGCCTTTGTGAACTCAGTAAATACTTTTCTACTCATTCAACCTTCTCAAATCACATCTGCAGCACGACTGCTGCCTGATATGGCAAATACCACATACCTGGAAATTCACAGGGGGAATGTTCATAGAAGTGAAACTTGGCACAGGAGAATTGTGACGAAAGGGTGATACCATGTGTGTGCATCTGGAAATCCCAGAAGTGTCACCTGCCCCTCCTTTGAAGGTCACTGAAAATCATCATTGTCTTCAGAGGTTATTCCAGCAGAGAGCCCTGGCATGCTTCCATCAGTTTAACAGTAATCATTGCCTCAAGGACTGGCCTAATCTTATTCTCCCTCTTCCCTTCCTCATTCTCAATTTCATTTCAACTGAGAGCCTTAAATTTGCTGAAGAGCACCTAGACCTTTTGGGAAGAAGGGACTACATAAACCCGTGCTGTGGATAATGTACAAATAAGGGCTGTCAAAGGTAGAAGGGAGCAGGGAACAATGCACCATAAAGTTCAAGATAATGTCATTTCAGTTTTTTTCTTTTACCTACATCTACCCAGAAGCTCCAGGCCCTTAGATTCTCATGTATTTAAAGATCTGGAAATCGGGACGGCTAGGTGGCGCAGTGAATAGAGCACCAGCACTGGAGTCAGGAGGACCTGAGTTCAAATCCAGCCTCAGACACTTAATACTTACTAGCTGTGTGACCTTGGGCAAGTCACTTAACCCCAATTGCCCTGCCCTCCCTCCTCCAAAAAAAAAAAAAAGATCTGGAAATTTAGGTCCAGAGAGATTAAAATTACTTGACCAAAGTTAGCCATTAATAAATCTACATCATTTAGTAAACGCCTACTATGTGCCAGATAGTGCATTAAATGCTAGTGACACAAAGAAAAAAGTGAACCGGTCCCTGCCAGCAATGGTCTTA
>CM053583.1:89085134-89127806 GCA_028627135.1 Pseudochirops cupreus
ATATACACAGATTATATGTAAAATGATTGATTGGGCTCCTGGCCTTCTGACTTGCAGTAAAATAAACCTTTTTCCTTCACCATGTTGGTTCTCCAGATTTATAACAATGGTTGGAATATTTATGAACTAAAATTGAAAAAAAAACAACTAATAGCCTATAAATCACCTGAAGAGTCAGCCCTGCCAGAGATAGCATTTTTCTTGGCTTAGACCTGGTGGCACAGCAACAGATGTAAATTTCCAACAGACGCTTTCCAGGCATCAAAAAAAATCATTGTAAAAAGATATCCTGGGTAAGTATTTTTCAACACTAAGATCAGGTTCTGCCCAAGAATTTCCCTAATTATATTTTTTAAAACTTTGCTGTTTCACTCAATATGACAACATGGAATCTACGAGAACATATTAATTCTAGCAGGACTTTTAGATGATAAATATAAAATTATGTATTCATTTAAAATATTATCTGTAGTAATTTTTTATATCAAAAGTTTCCTTTCAAGGGTGGCTAGGTGACACAGTGAATAGAGCACCGGCCCTGAAGTCAGGAGGACCTGAGTTCAAATCCGGCCTCAGACAGTTGATACACTTACTGGCCATGTGACTTTGGGCAAGTCACTTAACCTCAATTGCCCTCCAAAAAAAAAAAGCAAAGAAAAAGTTTCATTTCCTTTCTTTTACTCCAAAGTGTCCTCCGTTAGGCATCTAGGTGGTACAGTGGATAAAGCAATGAATCTGGAGCAGTTAAAAGCTAGCTTCAGATACTTACTAACTGTGTGACCCTGGGCAAGTCACTTAACCCTGTTTGCCTTGATTTTCCCATCTATAAAATGATCTGGAAAAGGAAATGGCAAAGCACTCCAGCACCTTTGCCAAGAAAACTCCAAATGGGGTCACTAAGAGTCAGACACAACTGTAAGGACTGAACAACTGTCCTCCCTTAAGGATCACAGAATTCCACACCAGCATTTATGTGCTAGCAGACCCAAAACGTATTGTGCGGGCAAAATATTTTAAGGGAGAAAAAAGCTCATTTACCTAAGGGTTTCCCTTCTAATCTACCTAAAACACTCTAATCTGATTTCGCTATTTTAAAACTCCTTCAGGCATGATCATTTTGATACATGACATACAAGTCCATAGTCAGCGGTAAAACACTTGATGACACATTTTGCGGGGGCGAGTTTTCATTTGTGGTATGTAGCTGTCTTCCTGAAAAGTGTTACCAAGTCAAACACATACCTCGGAGCTCCCTCGACATTCAGCCCATTCCTTTACCCAAAAATGCCACATCTCCATCTAGGCTAATCATAATCCATATATAAAAGTGTAAACCCATTCACATCCCATTATCCCATCTGAACTTTACAAAATCCTGTGAGGCAGACAAAATAAACTTAATCTTCAGTTTACAAATGAGGAAACTGAGGCCCAGAATGGTCTGTCTCAGTGACTTGACCAGAAAGTCATATAGGAAAAGTTCATGACACAGCCAGGATTAAAACCTTCATCTCCCAATTTCCCACTAACCCAGCTCCTGACATTATGATCCCTGCAGGCCTATGGACAAGGCCTAGCTAACAGTATAATGGTGAGCTTTGTTTGTGTACGTTTACTGATTTGCTTTAAGAGCAGTAGATTCACAGTCAGAAGGCAAGGTTCAGGTTCCAGCTCTGCTATTCACTACTTTCATGAACGTGGGCAAGTTACTTTTCCTCTCAGGCCTCCGTTTCCTCTTCTGCAGAATGGGAGACTGGGCAAAAATCACAGATTTAGAGGTGGAAGGGCTGTTAAAGGTCATCTGGTCCAATCCTTTCATTTTAGCAGAGGAGGAAAATGAGAGCCAGAGAGGTAGAGGGGCTTTCCCAGAGTAATATAGGTAGTAAGTAGTAGAATCAGATGGTATCTAAGAATCCTTTCAACCCTTAGTCCTATGGCATTCATACTTGACAATATCAGAGACGTCACCATTTTATCATTCATCTCTTCTCTATCTCCCAATAGACAGGTTTCATGAGTTAGTATGGCCAAAATAATTTATCGTCACTTCCTGCTAACCAACCTTCTGGTGATGAGGCTCTTCAACAATTGAATAGGACCTCAGACAACAGATATCTAGATTCAGAACCCATAGCCATGCTGGAAACCCTTGCCGGATGGAGGACCCTTCCAGAGCTTGAGCTCTGCCCACATAGCCCTTGAGAATCCAGGTTCATTTCCATGCTGCAGAGAGATGGATGTGTTAGGAAATATAAATGGGTCTCTGGAGGAAGACTGCAGAGGACTCAGGAAAAGCTCTATTTAAGGCATCTATGAAAACATTTCCTTTGATTTACTTTAAAATGCAACCAGCGCTCAAGTCTTATGACATGCCTTCTCTATAACATAGAGAAACAATTTTGCAGAAATGCTCTTTTATAACTTCATATATAGCCATACTTTCAAAAAAAAAAGCCTACAGATTCCCTGTTTCAAAGAGCAGTGGCTTCAAAGGGAGAAACTAAAGGTATTTTCTTCCTTAAAGGTTGACAGACAACTGACAAAGCCACAAACTCAAATGGGAAAGTCCAACAAAAAAAAAGAAATGTAAAAAAAGGTTGATCCTTTAAAACATCATAGGATCATAGATTTAAATCTGAAAGGGGCTTCAGAGGCCACATCTACTCTCCCATTTTACAGATAAGGAAATTAAGGTTAAAAGTGGATAAATGGCCTGCCCAACATCACACTGGTAGTGGTCAGAGGGAGGATCTGAACCCAGGTCCTGTGGCTTCCGAGGCAGAGCTCTTTCCTCTTCAGTGAATATCAAAATCAAACTGTGACTGAATATATAAATAGTAAATACAAGATTCAAAAGAAAACATTTCATAACTTTTTTTCAAAGGGAATAGGATCACGAGGAAATTTCTAGCTTAATCTTCATTGTAATACTTCTCATCCAAGGCTGCCAAAGACATAAGTGCATAAAGTGCACCCTAATCAAAACCAACAAGATTAACTGAAAGGCCACTGGTCATCTCCCTAGAGAGATGATGTTGCAATTCACCACATTCCCACTGGGAGACCAATAAGGGATGAGAGGTAGAATGAGATGATTTAACTGAGAAAGGCTAAAGAGCCAAATGCCTGGGAGTGAGGGAGGGGAAGAATTTAAATAAGTTTGACTAAATGGATCATACACAGCACAGATGGCACGGAGAAGCTGCATGGGGACCTCCCTGGGGAAGTCAAATGGTCTCATGAGTCTCATAGCGGAGGGACCTGAAACAGCAAAAGATGCCTTCAGTGAATGTGCGCCTGGCTTTTCAGGGGCCATCTCCAGTCATCCATCAATAAGCATGGCTCGGGAGGTGAAAGTGAGGCTGGCGACTTTGCACAGCCCTTCCTCACTTAAATCCAGTTCCCATGAAAGTTGTGTCATTACCTTCCTGATGTCACGCTCCTCTTTGAAAATGAAGGACAAACAACAACAGCTGGGTTTTTCAATACATCCTGCTGTTTTTATTGATCATGCTCACAGTGTCTCCAAGTGAGCCCATTGGCACACAACCACCACATGGCTGAGAACAGCAGAACCGAACTGGAGGATAGGGAAAGTGGGGGGAGCCAAGCTTCACACATGTCACTGAAGAAGACAGACAGAATGTAAGTGCTAAACTGTGTGGAAGGAACTCAAAGAGCTGTAGGAGTTCAGAGAACCGGTCAAAATAGCACTCCCCTCCCCTCCCCCTTTCCCACCCTCATACACACACAAGCATGCACGCCAGCTGCAAGCAGGAACTCCCAAACATAGGCAGGCTGAGCTCACTTCCTGAAGGAATTCTAGGGAAGCAAAGGGGAACTCATCTCCCAGGGTCAGGAAGCAGATAAGAAACTGAAAGGTTGAAGAATATTAACTAGGTGTAGGGAGCTTTCCAAATACCTGGTGTCTGGATCCCTGTGATCCTTTTTTAGAATAAACCGGGACATCAAGTTAAGTGTTGGACAGAGGTTTCGACCACCCTTAGTTAAAACTCTGTATGAATTCCTGCTTAGAGCTTTTGGTGTAATGTCTCCCATCTTGGCCCCTCCCCCCTAATGCTTCCACTCCACCAAGAGCCAATGCTTTGAGTGAATGTAGCCCACATCAGGTAGGATGTGACCACTCTGCTTCGCACCAATAGTATGTCAATTTGTTAACAACTGTCTTGAAAAGAAAGGAAAGAGAACCACAGCTCCAAACCAAAATTTAAAAAAAAAATTTGAAATCTAAGCTATTGCTGGTAATAAGAAGATGCAATTCTAATACTTCATATTTGTATAACAATTAATTTCTATTTAAAGTACTTGACAATTTAGAAACCTTTTTATAAAGAGGCACTGAAGACAGCCTTCCTTCCCTTCTTATTTCAAAAATTGTGAGTGACTCCCTAGGGCCTCTAGCAAAAAATAAACTCCTTAAGCCTAGCATTTTAGGCCCCTCACAATATGCCAGTAACCTCCTAATTTACCAGCCTTATTTTGCGCTACACTCACCTCTGCATATTTTCTATGAAATGGGCAGACTAGACTAGCCATTGCCTCATAATCCTCCCAGACAGTTCTCCATGCCAGAAATGCACTCATTCCCAGGTCTAAGTATACCTGCTGAAGGATTGCTCTTCAAGGCCCAGCTGAATAGCCCCCTCCCCCACCCTTCCTTCCCCAGCCCCAGTGGAAAGTCCTGCTCTCATCAAATTTCTGAGAGCATTTTGACTAGATTTTGCCTTCTGCTTAGGCATAAACATGTTATATCACCTTTATCAGACACCTTCCTCCAGAGGAGGGACAATGTTGTTTTACCATCCTTGTAGCTCTAGCATTTAACAAAATGCTTTGCAAAGGATATGTTTGATTAACTGAATTTATATTATTTCATTTGATATAACAACACGAGGTAGGTAAAGTTTTTACCCCATTTTGCAGAGATGGAAACTGAGGTTCAGGGATGCTAAGTGGCTTGGTGAAAATCACACATCTAATTTAGTGGGAGAACATAGTCTTTCCAATTTTAGCATACTTTCTCACATGTTATGTTGCCCCACTTTGCAGCAAGAAGGCATGGGGGTGACAGCCTGGTAGGGCCTAGAGTCAGGAAGACCAGAGTTCAAATCCAGCCTCAGACATTTACTAGCTAGTAACCCTGAGCAGGTCACTTAACCCTGGATGCCTCAGTTTCCTCATCTGTAAAATGAGCCACTCTGACATCTTTGCCAAGAAAATCCCAAATGGGATCACAAAGACAAGACTGAAAACAACTGAAACACAATAGTACCTACCTCAAAGGGTTGTTGCAAGGATCAAATGAGGGAATAATTGAAAAGCACTTAACATAGTACCTGGCATGTAGGAAGTGCCATAGAAATGCTAGTTACTGTTCTAATTATCATTATCATTATCAACCATCATCATTAATTATTACTTGCTTTTCAGGTGACTACTGATATATTATCTATTCAACATTTTTCTTATAAATTGTTTTCCCTATTCACTATGCACTGCTACCTCCAATGCACTTTGGGCCTATCTAGATACTTCAAGAGATTAGTGACTTCATTACTGTAAGCATTCTTTCCGCAAATGCCCACTGCAATCTCTTCCATTTCTGTCATTTGTTACTATATCCAGAAAATTTTATCACCACCCGGAGGTCAACGTCAGGGAAATGAGCCATTGTGAATTTGACTAGGCTTTCCATCAAAACCTGGGAGCCAACAACTACAACCAAAACCCATCAGTAAATTTACCTTATTTAAAAAAACAAAAAACTTCAGTGCTTTATTCCCACAACTACTTTGCTACTATAATATATGTATACATAATATAGAAGTCTACAGCACCAGGGACTCAGCTGTGTTATAAAATATTAAGAATTACTATTATAGAGGGGCAGAGTCAAGATGGCGGCATAGAAGCAGCAAAACTCTGCAGCTCTCCCCATAATCACCTCAAATACCTATAAAATGACTCTAAACAAATTTTAAAGCTCCAGAACTCACAAAATGACAGAGTAACTAAGCTCCCGCTGAAGGCGGCCTGGCAGGCAGACAGGAAGGGGTTCATTGCAGCGTGCTGGAAGCCCAGACCAGCACCACATATAAACCCACCAGCCTGGAGGCTTAGGGCTGCCAGAACAAGCCGAGGCTGGAGCATGAATCACCGGCAGCTGTGGCGTTTTCCAGAATTACCAACCCATAAGAAACAAAGACTAAGTGAAAGGTCAGTGGAACTAGGATAAATTCAGGGGAGAGGGTCCGGCCAACTGTCCCAGGGCTAGAAGCAGCTGAAGCAGATGGAAAAAGAATCTCAAAAACTTTCTGAAGAGAATAATTCTTTCAGAATTAGAGTGGAGCAAATGGAAGCAAATGACTTTATGAGAAATCAAGATACTACTAAACAGATCCAAACAAATGAAAAAATAGAAGGCAATGTGAAATATCGCCTTGAAAAAAACACTGACCTGGAAAATAGATCCGGGAGACACAATTTAAAAATTATTAGACTACCTGAAAGCCATGATCAAAAAAAGAACCTAGAAAGCATCCTTCAAGAAATTCTCAAGGAAAATTGCCTTGATAGTTTAGAATCAGAGGACAATTAGAACTTGAAAGAATTCACCAATCACCTCTTGAAAAAGATCCCCAAAATAAAACTCCTAGGAATGTTATACTCAGGTTCTGGAGTCCCCAGATCAAAGAGAAAATATTACAAGCTGCCAAGAAGAAACAATCTGAATACTGTGGAAACACAATCAGGATAACCCAGGATCTAACAGCTTCTACATTAAGGGATCGAAGGGCCTGGAATATAATATTCTGGAGATCAAGGGAGCTAGGATTAAAACCAAAAATCACCTACCCTGCAAAATTGAGTATAATGTTCCAGGGGAAAATACGGTCATTCAATAAGGTGGAGGACTTCCAAGCATACTTGATGAAAAAACCAGAACTGAATAGAAAATTTGACATTCAAATACAAGAAGCATCAGAAGGTAAACATGGAAAAGAAATCATAAGGAACTTATCAAAGTTGAACTATTTACATGCCAATATAGAAAAATGATAATTATAACTTATAAAACTTTTTCTCAATATGAGGATAGTTGAATGGAATATAAATGTATATTTATGTATACATACATATAGACATACTATATATGTCTATATAGGAGGGTATATATGCGTATGAATACATATGTGAGTGTGCGTATATATGTGTACATAGACAGAGGGCGCAGGATCAATTGAACAGGATGGGATAATATTTTAAAAGGTGAAATTGAGAGGTGGGAGAGGAATAGTATGAGAGGAGAAAGGGAGAGACAGAATGGGGTTAATCCTCACATATAGAAAAGGCAAGGGATAATTGTTACAATGGAGGGGAAGAACAGGAAGGCAAAAGGGAATGGGTCAACCTTACTCTCATTGAAGATGGCTTAGGGAAGGAATGACATACACTCTAAACTGGGTATCTTGGCCTACGGGAGAGTAGGGGAGAAGGGGATGAGAGGGCGGAGGATAGAGGGGAGGGCTGTTGGGGGGAGGGATTGTTAGAAGCACACACTTTTGTAAAGAGACAGAGACAAAGTAGAGAATAGAACAGGCATGGGGTAGAATAGGAAGGAGGGAAATATACAGGTACTGGGGTAGGGAGATCCATCTTTCCCTACCGGAAAGTCAGAGGGGTGATGGGGGAGAGTATAGGAGAGAGCTAATTGGGGGAGGGGGTATACAGTGGGATTGCCGTTTTGGGGTGGTAGGTAGGGGAAAGACGGGGAGAAAATTTGTAACTCAAAATCTCATTGAAATGAATTATGTAAACTAAAAATAAACAAAAGTTTTAAAGAAAAGAATCACTATTATAACATTCTCCTAAATCTGAAGTCCTTATTCTCAAAATCAAAAACCTAACTAGTTTTCCTTGAATAGAAAGCTTAACCAAGCTCAAGGATTTAGATTCCCCGAACAAGATTCTCAGAGTTTGTCTTATTTATGGTGACTTCAGTACTCAACCATTATCTGCCTCATTTCTTACCTAGCATTAATCACTGAGTAGGCCTTGCCTCAGTCAAACTGAGACCTCTTAAAGATCTTAGCTTAAAAAGACCAAGGCCTCCCTCTGTACCCAAGGCCATCTCCAGTCATCTTGATCCATATCTGGTCACTGGACCCAGATGGCTCCGGAGGAGAGCATGAGGTTGGTGACCTTACACAGCCCTGCCTCACTTAAATCCAATTCATTTGCATGTCATGGCATTACTTCCCTGATGTCATGGTCCTCTTTGACGACAACCAAATTAAGAGTGGGAAAGGGTTTTTGGTTTTTTATTCCTACATAACTTGTTTAGTCCAATTATGAAAGGTATCATTTTGTTCACCCTTGACCAGAATGAAAAAGTATATTATTTTTAATCTGAACTTAAATATCCAAAAGGTATTTCCATATAGAGAAAGCAAAAAAAGAATATTGAGTAAAACTGAAAAGCTCTATATAATTTACTTTTTAAAAAGCAAATAATCAAAGGCATGTAACTTTCAAAGTTGTCCTGTTTATCAGTGCTTCCTTCTGTTCTCTGTGCATTTTTTTTAAAAGCTTCAATGACCCTCTTTTCTTTTTCTTTTTTGGCAACAAAATGGCTAGCTCCCAAATAACTTCTTAAATCCCTCTCCCACTGGAAAAAAAAAACTATCAAAAAAGGAATGCTTAAAGGGAGTGGTAAAAGGCCGAGGAGTATGGAGGGTGTGCTAGAATTAACTATTTATTCTAAGTAAATCAAAAACCCTAAACTTGAACTATACACCTTTGTGAATATTTTGGTGTGGAATGTTGTCTTTTGTTCCATAATTATTATAAAATGTAACTGGAAATTGCCTAGGTCAAAGAAATTTCGGGGCGGGGGGGGGGGGAGAAGGAGGTGGGAAATGCTTCTGTATCATTAAATTGTCTCTGACAGACTTTATGAGCAATATGGAGTGAGTACAAAGTTTTTCTTCTACAACAGTAAGCAAAGGCCTAAAAATATTTCCCAAACAAATTCTGCAGAAGTACAGTATACTATATAATTTTTTTTTAAATGAGGCTTCATGAAAAAATGTCAATAGTAGTGAAATTTGTAAGCCACACTAATTTTCAAAGAGATGACTCTGGTTACTAACATTTTACTCTTCTCCTTAAGATCTCCCCAGAAGTGAAGAATCTGTACTGACATTTAAATTGCAGGAGTAACAAAGGGAAGTTCTGAGCAGGGAGTAAAGGACCAACTGTTCAGCCATATGGCTCATGCAAAGATTAAGAGCTGAAAACATTCTAATCCTGTAGAACAAATTCCCTTTTTCCTCTTAAAGTGCCCATCTTCTCCATCAAGGAGCTAAAAGAACCTGACAAATCCATTTACCCAGCATCCACATGACACATTTACTCTAAGCATTTTGAATAGAATCAAATCTAGAAATATCAGACCTTCTGGCTAAAAATCTAATAAAAAAGGTAAAATTGAGACAAATCGATTAACTTCTCAATCATAGTTGTCCAGCCCTTTTCTCCCCCAGAGATGCTTTAGAAATCCCTTGTCTCAGCTGAGAATCTGCATGTTTTATTTAACAACACAGCTCTTAGGAACTGGAGTATTTAAATATCTCAAGTTACTGCTAACACTGGTCCCCTGAACAAGCAGAAAACACTTGATGCCTACAAATTTGTATGTTTCTAATAGTAAATGATCATGAATGCCACCTGAGTATAGTTTAAAAGAATTAAAATAACATACCAAAAATACATTTTACTTAAGCCTTCAAGCAGCTCAAAGAGTCCATTTTAACTTGTATAATCCAGCCAAAGAATAAGACCTAATGAATGACCTATTATCATCATAGATTTCTGAGAAGTAACAGTAATGGCATATGATACTGCAGTCCTCATTTTTTCACTATTAATTAAGATTGTTAACATTTCTGGGCACTACATATGTGTGTGTGTGCACATATATATCACATACAAATAGGACCAAAAGTAAATGGATCCATTCATATGCACTCTTCATATACTAGTCTCTATGTTTATATATATATAGATGCACATCCACATTTCACACTTGGTATATTTTTTATAAAACCTTTGTGAATAAGTGCATTCTCAACTAAATCTCAGGCAATGCATGACAGATGCAGAATTTTCTAACTATTCACATGAGTTCCACCCTCCCAATACAGCTAGTCAGACAGACACTACATACTTTTTATACAAGAAGTTGACTTCCTTCAGAGAAAATTTCCACTATTCTTAGTTGGTGGGTGTTTTGCTTCAGCACAGTGGGAGGGGAATTGGAGGGACTGAGGAAGCAGCATAAGCATTCAGTCAGTAAAGACAAATGTGATGTGCAAAGTAAAACTGAAGGCATGTTTACTCATTAGCCATTTGGCACCTCTACCATTGCCAGGACATTCCAGGATGCTTTCTTAGAATGTCGATTAATTCTCGTGGTTGTGTTAGTTTGGAATTCAGCTTCTACAAAGCACTCTTTGAAATAGTCACATTTAAACACCCTGAAGATAGCCTACTAGAGAGTTGAGTGGCTTCCTCAACATTTACTTCAAGGAGTCTCAGAAAAACTATATTATGGTTATGTACATACATGGCTGAGGTAGATTGAGACTTGGCATCTGTAACCATGCCAGAAGGGTAGGGAGCTTTCACCAGCCCTCTTTCTATTGCAACATATGATGTGAAATTTTCTCCATAGGTTTTTTTTGGTAAAATGTCACTTCAGCTACACTCCTCAGGGCAGTCTAGACTTCCTAGGCTAGTCTGTGCCCAGTCTGCCAATGAGATTCTTATTCAATATCTTCCTGAAGATGTCATTTTAAAAAAAATTAGAAGCCAGACTATTGGCATGCAAATAAAATTATTCATACAAAGTTACTTCAGAAAGAATGTGGGAAGATTCCTGAAGAGTTTCTAAAAGCCTTGCCCATTTTCTTGTTGCCAAAAGTTCATATCATACTAGTGAACATTTTTGTTTTTGTTATTTTAAAACAGAGGCTCCAATAATGATGAATTTTAATGAATGATTAATACAAATATTTATTTTACTAGCAAATCTAGAAACATTGTGAGGGGAAGAAGAGGTACTTGTACCACCTGTGAAGATGTAACATTGCCACTGAGAAGTTAAATAACACTCCCTCTCTGAATTGTGCTGATATTAAACAAATTATAATTTTTCTGTGCCTCAGTTTCCCTCATCTACAAAGTGGGAATGACGAAACAAATTATATATGCCTCATAGGAATATTGCAGGAATTAAGTGAGACCAACTAACGATTCAAAATATATATTAAGTGTCTTCTGGGGATTCAAAGTTAAAAAAAAAAAACAAAACAAGATAACCTCTGCCCTCAAAAGGTTTCCTCTCAACTAATAAGTATTTTTGCCAGATGTCTATTATGGGTTGGCATTGGTCAGGGACATATTGGATGTACAAGACAGGCCTCCTGCCTGTCTTTTACAATTTAATTGGGGGGGAAACTACCATAAGACAATAGCGAACAATTTGTTATGCAATTATGTACTTACGTCTTGTAAACGTGAAGCTGCAAATAAATGCCATAGAAAAATCAAGGACCTGTTAGGAGTCAGGGAAGACTAACAAGAAAAAGAAGATATTTCAGGTAAAGGGAGCAAGCAAGTGGGTGCAAAGACTTTAAAAAGTATGGTGTGCTCTGCTCATGGAAAGCATCATCAAACGAACAAGTGAGAAATATTACATACAGAGGCAGAATGGCATGTGACCTCTCCCCTAGAATACCTCTGAAGCTAGATCTGGATTTTCCAAACCATTATCCTGAAAAAAAAATTTTTCCCTAGCCCTTTGCACACTTATTGATCATTGAAACATTCATTTAACGAAAAAAACAGCTAGCAAATATAAAACTTTAAGGTTTGCCAAGCACTTTCCCATGCATTATCTCATTTGATCTCACAACAACACTGAGGGGTTTTTTTATAGAAAAGGCAACTGAGGCACTGGCAGGTTAAGTGACTTGCCCAAAGTTGCAAAGCTAGTAAGAGTCCAAAGTGAAATTAGAACTCAGAACTTCCTGAATTCAAGTCCAGCATTCAATATCACTGCTGTGTCTACAAGCATTCTTATTTTTTCCACTAGTCTGACTTTTCACAAGCCAGGCATAAACTGAACAACCAAAGTAAAGGAGTAAGGATAAGGAGAGGAAAGGGGCTTCATGGCTAGAACTATAAAGCAGGCGTCCACGGACACCTATGGAGAGATTTCAGAGGGTCTAGGTAGAGCAGTGGGGAACCATATATAGCCTTCTAGGTCCTTGGGTGCAGCTTTTTGACTGAGCCCAAGTTTTACAAAACAAATCCTTTTATTAAGGGGATTTATTCTGTGAAGTTTGGATTCAGGCAAAGGACTGCACTTGAGGGCCTAGAGGGCCACATGTGGCCTCCGGGTCACAGGTTCTTCATCCCTGTAGGAACTTGAATAGGGAAAAAAATTACACCTTTATTTTCACTAACCTTTGGTTTCTTCTGTAATCCTATGTATTTTATTTTATGCATTTAAAAACATTATTCTGAGCAAGGGTCCATAGGGTTCACCAGACTGCCAAAGGGAGCCATGACACAGAAAAGGTTAAGAGTCCCTGCAAGAAGGAGCAAATATTAGGAGAAAATAACACCTCTGACTTATAAATTCAGCCTTGATAACTACAACCACTCCCATTTACCTGGACTAGTAGAAAACTGGAAGTCACAACTATTTAACTCAAGCAAAGAGACTGACTGTGGAGGGTAGGTGTTGGGAAATGGGCAGAGATGGGCAGAGGCTGAATGAACAGCACATTCTTTGAAAATATTAGGAATTCAGGAAACATTAAAATGATTCCTGTATGCTGGAGGTCCTATCAGAAGCAGAAGACTTGAAATATAGGAATTTGCCATAATATTTGGGAATATGGGTAAGTAAAGGATGATGTAAGACCTAAAGGGGAACCTTGGAATATTGGAAAAGGTGATCTTGGCAAAGGGTAGAGGAAGAAAGAGACAGAGTTTCCGGCACAGTCCAAGAATGCCCTAATGAGCCAATAGGAGTGGGCCTCTTGGCAAGTGTATCTCTATAGCGGAGAAGAAGGGATCACCACTCTCACAGCTGGACAAGATGCTAAAGGAAACTATATCTTCTTTGCTCTAATTTCATATTTATCTAGTCACCTCCTGAAGTTAATTGTATTTCCTTACTAGGGAATGCCATTTTCAGTCTACGGAAATTTCAAGACTTGGTTTCTAATTCTCAGTTTTGCCACTAATTAGTTGTATGACCTTGGGCAAGGCACATCATCACCATCATCACCATCATCATCATCCTAGTAGCTCACGATTGTGTGGTTGTGTGTGTGTGTGTGTGTGCATGTGTGTAAAACACTTTAAGGTATGCAAAGCATTTTACATATATTTTCATTTGATCACTTATCTCTCTGGGCCTCAGGTACATAGTGAAATGGAAAGGTCAATAGCTTTAGAGACAAAACCTAACCAAGTTTAAATCCCACCTCAGTCACTCCTTACCTTTGGGCAAACAATTTCATCTCCATGAGGCTCAGTTTCCTCAACTGTAAAATGAGAGGACTGAACTACACCAGGAAGTCTTATGCCATGTCTCTGAACTTGTTTCTTAATCTTTTGTTAACTAGGCTTCAGTGTAATTGGTTTTCTTTGTAATCCCACGTATTATTTTAGATACATAAAAACATTCTGAGAAGGAATCTATATGTTTCACTAGATTGCTGCCAAAGGAAGTCCATGACATCAAAACTATTAAGAACCCCTGGATTGGATGATCACTAGGATCCCTAGCTAGGTGGCTCAGTGGATAGAGTGCTGGTCAGTCAGAAGACCTGAGTACAAATCCAGCTTCAAACACATACTAGCTGTGTGACTCTGGGCAAGTCATTTAAGCTCTATTTGCCCTAATCCACTGGAGAAGGAAATGGCAAAGCACTATAGTATTCTTTGCCAAGAAAATTCCATGGATAGTATTGGAGTGCTATGATCTACAGGGTCACAAAGAGTCAAGCACAACTGAGCAACAACAAAGGTCCCTTCATATGATCAAAAATTTAGAATTGGAAAGGATCTCTGAGACCACATGATCCAATGCCCTCATTTTCAGATGAGGTGATAAGAGACAGAATTTGAACTCTGGTCCTCTGATTTCAAGCCCAGCATTCCTCCTAGTATACTATACTGCCCTCTGCTAGACTTTTTTTTTTTTTTTTGCTTTTTGGAGAGGGGAAGGCAGGGCAATTGGGGTTAAGTGACTTGCCCAAGGTCACATGGCTAGTAAGTGTTAAGTGTCTGAGGCTGGATTTGAACTCAGGTCCCCCTGACTCTAGGGTTGGTGCTCTATTCACTGGGCCACCTAGCTGCCCCCTTACATTAGACTTTATGAGCAAAAAGTATTTAAGTTGTAGATGGGAGGTGGTGCAAATTGTATGTACCTGCATTCTCATGAGCTAGGGTCATATTAATTCTGTTTGACTCGACCATCAAGGTAGATGGATAAAGGTTAAAAACCCGATCTTGCAACACAAAACGAAAGAACCACAAAGCGAAACTTAAACAATCTTAGCAGCCTTATAAACAATCCTATCATACTTAATGAAGTAGCAAAATTACTTGGCCTGCATTGACTTGAGAAGCAGCTGTGGTGGAAAAGACAGGGCGCCAGATTCAGAGTCAAGAAGTTTAGATTTCTGATCTAATTTGAGCTGGTAAAAACCCTGAAATTTTATGACTAGGAGATTTAAAGATTAACCAACCAACTTCCTCAGTCTATAGATGAGGAAACTTTAGATTGAATGAAGTAATATGATTTACTCAATACATAATAATAATGGTGTAATAAATGGACTTCGAATGAGGAGACCTGGGTGTGAATCTCTCAACTCCAGGCACTTTCTCTACCTGTTCTCCATGCCTGGAATGCTTCTCCCTCCTCATCTTCACCTGCTTTTTCCCGTGGCCTTCTTTAAGCCCCAACTCATCTTCTACAGGATGGTTTTCCTATTTTCTCTTAATTCCAGTGCCCCTCTTCTTTTAATTATTTCTCATTTTTCCTGTATATAGTTCGTTGCACCTATCTGCTTGCTTGTTGTCTCCCCCATTAGACTGTAGGCTTCTTGAGGACAGGGAGAATACTAGGAGTGTTTACACTCCTACATTACAAAAAATACAGTTTTTGTGCCTGCTGATTTACAAGTAAGTGACTCTTGAGCAACTATTTAGCCCATTTACATTTGCATTCATTATTTATAAGGAGAAACTTTATTTTGGTGATTCAGATGCCCATCCACAAAGCAACTTGAAGGAAATCTACAGGAAAATGTCATGTATTAAGGATATTACTTTTACTAAAAATACCATTTACTCTCAATTTTTTTTTCCTTCAAGTGCCACTAACACAGCCAGATTTATTTCAAATGGTCACTTTCTTTAACCCAAACAGCCACTCTAACAATTTGAGAACATTAAAATTCTGCCCCTTGAGCCTGAGACTCAACTAGACAGCAAATCCATAAATCTGAGTAATCACTGTGTTATTCAACATTCCCACAGGAAAAAAAGAAGCAGTTGGGCTTAATACAGCACTTAGGTGATTGATCAATACCCAGATGCAATCTAGTAGGCAGTTACCATTTGGAGAAACAAAGTAACTGAGACATTCAAAAACCCCTGCAAACAAGATGTGGTCATTTGATTCTTTGTTATTAAAAAAAAAAAATCTTAGCATAGAAAATGTTTTTGGGAAGAAATACCAGGAAACTCACTGCATATCCACAAAACTCAAGTTTTGGTCCTAGTCTACCACACTGGCCTGTTTACAGATGTATTCAAATGCTCTGCTGAAAACAATTGGCCAGTTACCTAAAGGAATCACTCCAAATAAAGGCCACAAACAATAATATTTTAAGTCACTCTCTGTCCTTTTCTGTGGTTCACCACTCTAAAATATCTTCACACATCCTAGTAAAAATGCTAGGATGTTCTTTCAACAACAGAACGTTTAGTTTCCCAAGAAGAATCCTTTCTCACTGAAGGAAAGAAGCCAAGCAGTTTATTTCACACTTCCTATATACCAGACACTCTGGTTAAGCACTTAACAAATATTACTTCATTTAAACCTCACGTAGACTCAGGGAGATAGCTGTTATTATCTCCATTTCATGGCTGCAAAGGTAAGCAGTGGTTAAATGACTTGCCCAGTGTCAACATAGCTGCTGTCTTACAGTTCAACTTTGAACTCAGGTCTTCCTGAGAGTCCAGGACAAGAACTCACCTGTGGAGTCTATACCTTCTGAAAAAATGAAACCTTTCATTATTTATTCTCCTGCTCTGTAACCTTGCCAAAACAAGAATAGGAGGTCACAAAATTTAATAAAAATCTTATCTCCAGCATCTAAATGAAGAGTCAGAAGACTGGACCTAAGCCCATAGGACAGGGCCTAGTGAAAAATTTTACTTCTCCTTTTAACTAGAGCTCTAAGCTTCTTTGACCTCCTCTTTTCTTGACTTGAGGGTGGCAAAAGTGATAGCTACCTAACAGGGTAAGGAAGGAGAAAAGGAGTAAATGAGTGATATATGAGAAGTAATAGTTCTTAGTGATTTCAATGTAGTTACAAACTTTCCTAAATGATTGAAGCTTAAGACTTATAGTCTTCTACATGCAACTTTGAAAGGCACTGCCCATTTTAAAGTTATGACAACGTCCTCTTTTCCTTATATTTCACGTTGGATAAATGTCTTTATAGTTCTAACAATTCTCAAGAATCTCGTACTTCCACGTCTAAGAGCCTTAACAAAACTGTTAGAACTGCTTTATGCTATAATTATACCTCTTATTTTTGGAAAATTTTCTTATACATTCACTTTAAGGAGTGCTGCAATTACACAGTCAGAGGACTGTAATGTCCTTGTTGGTGCAAGTATAACTATCACAGATCCACAGTTAAGAAAAAATGTTGTAAAAAAGAAAGCTAAACTTGTTCCAAATTTTCTATTTTCCAAGACAACTTAATATGCCTTATAAAATTCTCTTTTGTTTTAAAAGCAGTTAAATACATATAGACACCTTTCCAAAAAATTTAAGAACAAAAATGCAACTCTTACTTTTATTCTATTCTATTCTATCCCTGTCCAAATTATTCCTAACACAAGCAAACTTGTTTGGACAGCATAATGCAAGATGAATACCAAAATCCCTATCCAATGAAACATGTTACTAGCTGCCATTTTCCCCAGGGTGATTAAAGGAAAAGTGAGTATGTTAATAAAGACTCAAGAGGCATATTACACACCCCAGCCCCTTCCTAAACTATTGTGTTTTCCTACAGAAGACTGAAAGCCTAAGTGATAAACGCTTATGAATACCAGTAAATGATGACTGAGTCTGATTAGAATCTCCGGATCCTCTTTTCATGAACAGTGTCAGAGTTAGCAACTGTTGGACTGTTTCCAGATGTTTATTTGGACGTGAAGAGAAGTTTGCTCCAGAAGGCAGGCTTCAAAGCAATGCTAGTGGTGCTGACGTAAGACACCAGGCTGTGGGAACCCTAACTGGCCTAGAAGTTATACGTTTATCCTTGGGTTTTTTTTTCCTGTACTACTAGCAAGAGGCACAATTAAGAGGGCAAAAAGGTAATAAGGAGTCCCTGGAGTTTGTTGTTATAAAAACAGTAATTTCTTGGAAAAAGACAATTGGAAAGGGGTAGCTGGCTCTGTGTTAGGGATGTCATCTGATACAAGTGTTAGACACACTCACACATGACATCTCTGACGAGGTTGTCTTCCTGCCCTCACCACTACAGATTCCTTCTGGGCAACATGAAACAAGTCAAAGGAGATTTCTTAAAAGGTGTTTGGCGAACTACTTCTCTTTTCAATGATCCCTATTCTACTTTAGACACAGTTAAGGAAGAAACCTGTTGTCCCCTCTCTAGTAACTAGAGAAATGCAAACAAATGAAGCTCCGAGGACATGCGCTAAGCCGGGGACAGGCGCCAGCAGGGGCATTTGAGTCCCTGGCGCCAACATCTTCCGCTCTGCGGGCCCCGGAGGACAAAGGCAAAGCGGTGTGTCCGCTGGGCTTCCTAACAGGTTCAAAGCTGGGCAAGATGTTACCTGGCGGAGAGGTCCCTACCTGTCGGTACAACCAGACAGGGATGGAGTGACAGCCCCATCGATAGTCTTGGCTGCACGGATCCGAGGGCGAGAGTGGGTGGACAGGCAGAAAGGAGGGAAGGTGAACTGAAGCAGAAGGCGGGAGTGGGAGAGGGGCCATCGCCGCACCCTGCAACTGACCAGCCAGATGTGCAACCTCTGTCCCGGCCCAAGCGCCGCAAGCAGCTCCCACCCCCCAGGGACACCGCTGGCTGCAGCCCGGATCTCCCCCACCCCCACTTCCCCGAGCCCGGCAGGGCAGCGTCCCCGGCCCCCTCGACTGGCTCCTCTGCCTGGCAAGTGAAGCTCCCCGGTGCGCCACTCGGTCTGGCGTTCCCCTGGGGGTGTAGCGGAAGGAAACCCTGGAGAACTACCCGATGGGGGGGAGGCGGCGAGTGATTAGAAGGGGAGCGACAGTCACTCACCCAGGGCGGAGCCCGCCTCCACGATACGAGACAGCTGGTAGCCATCCGAGCTGTCCAAAGCGCCGGGGGTCGTGGCGGGTCCCAAAGGAGCCATCGGCGCTTCCCCTTGGCGCTCCTGCCCGGGGCAGCCAGGTCCCCAGTCCTAGCAGCTCTCGGACTGGAGGAGGTACAGCCGGGCCGCCCTCCGCGCTCCGCCTTTCACCCGGCACAGAGTCCCGCCTGTCCTGCCCGCCCCGCCCCGCCCCGCCTCTTCAAGCCTACCCGCTTCCTCTCCAAACCCGGTCCGCGCCAGCCTCCGAGCCCCAGCCCTGCGCGGGAGCTGCGCGGCAGGAGCGCGCCCTACCAGCTGCTGCGCTAGCCCCGCGGCAGCCGGGGAGGGCCGAGAGTGGCCTTGACCCTCCCAAAAAAGACGGGGGGCACGAGAAGAGGGCTGCGGGACCGACCGGGTAGTTGGAGTGACCGGTGGTGAATCGCGGTGACCTTCCCAACCCGCCCAAGTCCCTGAGGCTTTTCTTCCCAACTGCATGGTGGCTGGGAAGTTGCCCCAAGGACTGGAAGCCTGTCCCTCTTTACACTGTGCGTAGCCAGCCTCTGTGCTTTCCCAGGGACTTTTTCTATTCCCTTCTGGCTTTTGGCCCAGAGCAGCGAGTCCTTGCCTTTCAGAGCGCTATGTTTTTAAAACTGAAATAGAAGAGCATACCGAATCACTAGAATAACTTGGTTTGGGAGCGCTCTGGAGTTTCCACTTGACCTGCAGCTCCTTTAGGAAATGCCTTTGAAGCCTTCTTGGAATCTGGATATCTAATGGTGTGCCTTCGGGGCTTGTAAGGGTCCAGATTGCTCTACAGATGCTAATTAACTGTTACACAACAGGAGCAACCGCCACAAATTTGAACTAGTTCAGCATCATCGATATTTAAAGCGTTCAGTGCTTTCCTCTGTGGGTTCTCTGCTCTGCCCGAGAGGGGATCTGGCCCAAACCTTTGGGAATTTACAATTAAAAGCAATGGCAATGATGAGGTGTAGGCTCTGTGAGCCCCCTTGAGCTCTCCTTGAATCTTTGACATACAGGCTCTGGGAAACCCCTTGAAGTCTGATTAAATCTTCCTACTTGATGAGGCATTTGCAGAGGCCATAAGTTTTTCTTTGTGGCTGGGCCCAAACCTTGGTTACTAGACTGGCCCTCCATTGTCCATCTGCTTCCCACCCCTGAGCCTATCAAAATATCGATCCACCCTTGCATTGACCTCATTAACTCCTCCTGAAGACCCTTCCCAAACTCATTACTGGAGTCTGACCTCATTAAAGACCCTCCCCAAACTCCTCCTCTAGACCCACCCCTAGATTCCTCTGTACATAAGACCCCATCTTCCCTCCATGTGGTGTGAGAGTGCCATAGCACAGACTTATTCTGTGACAGACTTACTCTATGTCAGACTTACTCTGTCCTGCTTGCCCAATGCAAGCATCACAGATACCTAGGCTCCTTAAGAGTCTACCCAATATGGTGAACTTTTAATGAACTTTCAATAAACTTTGCTTTTCTTTGACTGAGAGAAGACTTGAGTCTAATTCTTTTGGCAGGACCCAGCGTGTTGGTATTTTGGGGTCTCCAGAGCAACCCTAACCCTCTTTATGGGTAACCACATCATTTTTATGGTTACCTGATATCAGGAAACACTGCTAATCTCAAGCTCTTCTCCAGCCAGGACTGGAAGTATGTAAGCCTCTCTCTTTCCCTGTTGCATTGCCTTGTTGTTCTCCAAGTACCTTGGAGGTGTGAGGTTTTTTCGTGTTTTTTGTGTTTTGTTTTGTTTTTGTGGGCCTCACCTCTCAGGTCCTGTTAGGTCAGACAGCTAGGAGGCTAACCTCAGGTTCTCAGTCCTCTTTGGTTATGTTGGAGAACAGGGACATGGGTGCAGCTTCTGAAGAATGGAGGACAAGGACAGAAGCCCCATGTGGAAGCATAAACCAGATTATGTATGTGGGTGTATGTACATATGGTTGTTTGTGTATATATATATATATATATATATATATATATATATATATATATATACAAAATTGTTTAGTGTTTTTTTCATTCGTGTCTGACCGCTTTTGGAGTTTTCTTGGCAAAGATACTGGAGTTCTTTGCTATTTCTTTCTCCAGCTCATGAAACTGAGGTAAACAGGGTTAAGTGACTTGCCCAGGGTCACATTGCTAGTACCTGAGGCTAGATTTGAACTCAGAAAAATGAGCCTTTGTGACTTCTGACCGAGCACTCTATCCACTGCCCCACCTAGCCACCCTTCCTATATACACATATAGACATACTCGTGTCTATATGTGCATATATTATGTATATGTTGAGAGGAAGGGCAGTAACTACTAGATTTCCTGGTCGGTTCTGCTAAATGATAAGCAAAAAGATTTCATATTTCCACTGAAATTTAAGTTTTAGAAATACCTTTTTTTTGGAATTTATTTAAGAACATATTGTCATCTTACAATTGGAAAAGATAACATAATGTCATGGAAAGAATACTCAATTTTGAGTCAGAGGACCTGGATAGAGGAAGGCTCTGCTCCTTCACACCTATGAAATCTTGGGCAAATCCCTTCACTTCTCATGAACTTATTCTCATTTGTCAAGGGCAGGTTAAGGTCAGGCCTGGTAGTGGAAGCCTGTAAGTCATTCCAATGTCCATACCAAGTTTGGCTCTAATATAATAAGATAATAAAATAATAAGAAGGGAGAACCAAGGAGAGCACCAGGTTGCCTAATTAAGGGATGAATGGACCCAGATGGAGACCCAATCTTAACCAAAAAAAAAAAGAAATAGGGTTGAACTTGGGGGATCCATAAGGCCCATTCTAATCAAACAAGCACTGAATTAATAAGCACTTAAACTTATTAAGGCTCTGCTATACAGCTGAAGATAAATACAAAAGTGAAACAAGTTCTTCTTTCAGGAGCTTACTTCTACCTGGGATAACCTCATCCTCTTGTAAGATCCCATCAGCCTCGGTACTGGACCTCATCAACTCTGCCTCTAAGATTGGAGGATGGGCCCATGAACTCCAAATCTCCATTTAAGGAGAGCGCCCAGCATGGTCTGCTCATTTTTCTGGCTGCGCTACTTGAGGACTTTTCCGGCTGCGCTACTTGAGGACTTTTCCGGCTGCGCTACTTGAGGACTTTTCCGGCTGACTTGGCCACCATCCCCCCAGTCAGCTGTCTTCTCCTCTCTTCCATTCTCCCCCAGCTTTCAGTTACTTTTCTTTTCCTTTATTCCCCCATTCAGTTTTAGGCTTCTTAAGGGCAAGGACTGTCTTTAGTTTTTCCTATATGTATCCCCAGTGCTTAGCACAAAACCTGGCACATAGTAGGCATTTAATAAGTGTTCTTTGACTATTAAATAAATAAATTCAGAATATATACAAATGAAGTAGAAAGTGATTGTCGTAGATAAAAACTAACAACTGGGGAGAATAAGAAAATACCTCTTAATTTAATGAAGGAACTTCTGGTTCTATTTCCGTAATTATATGACTTAAGTTGTGTTTGTTTTTGTTTTATAGAATGGGGTCTCCTAATTATATGACATTGGAATGCTTAGTGAGGGCCGAAATTGAAAAGATGTATATTTGTCCTCTTGGGGAGTAGATCTTGTCACAGAATATTTAGAAATCTTTTACCAATTACACTGATACAGGTATTACCAGTTAGAAAGTGTTATGGGAGTAAACCTGCCTATACAGGCCTTGTTTGTCTTTCGTTTCTTTTCATGACTAACATGGATATTATGTTTTGCATCCAGTAGGCACTTACCTATTGTGTCAATTAATATGTTGGACTGCTATTACTTCACTGAGACCAGGAGACCAACATGAAAACTCCAGGAGCAAGTTAAGGAAAGAGTTGTACGTAGGTTCTTAAGATGAAAAAGGGCTTGGGACCTGTGAGAATAGACTTTAGAGTGAAGTGATTTTGTGAGTTGTAGTAATAAAATTAAAATTAAAAATTAAAATTGGATTTTAAAATGGAAACAATTTTTAACCCTTCTGCCATGAGTTGGCATTAACATTGAAAAGAGACTTGGTTTCTTTTAAATAATCTGCCTACATTGAGTACCCCCACTCTGGCCCTCTGGAAATGAGATTGATCTCCAACTGTAGCTGAAATGTCATGTGTAGATTTTCATATAATTGCACATAATTTCATGTACTTGATTTGCATGCTATTCAAAACAGAAGGAACTCAAGCTCTGGAAACAATGTAGTATGCTGTCTGTAACCATTTAAAAAAAAAAACTGTTTTAAAAAAACCAGCCCTGGATTCTCGTGTGGATTTTGGTGCTGGCTAGCCAAATGACAGTTGGCAAGGCCTTTTTCCTCTTCTTATCAGTCAGTCAATCAATGAGCATTTATTGGGCACCTCCTGTTTACCAGTCACTGGGCTAACCACTGGAGAAACAAAGAAAGGGAAAAGACAGATTTGTAAAATAGAGTTAGAATCTGATGATTTAGGTGCCTTCCGTTCTATAATTCAGCCAATACCTTGGTCCACAAACTTGCAGATCTACTTTCAAACTATCTTAAACTTTGTATCAGAAAGTCTAAAGACTTTTGAATACTCGACTTTAAAATATCCTTGTTGGTTTAGGACTTATTTTGATATTTCTACATAAAGACCTTTGCACTAACCAGTCTGATGGTACACAGAGGACTGGTTTGGAAATCATCTTGTATCAGTAACCAGTTATTTCTGGTCAAAGTATAGTATCTCTGATATCAACTGTCCCAACTCATCCACTGCTCAACAAATTCCAAAAACTCCCTGTTATCTCTAGGGCAAACGTAAATTTCTCTGTTTGGCCTTTAGAGCTTTTCATAATCAGGACCTTTCCTAGCTTTCCAGTCTTTTAGCATCCTACATGCCATCTCTGGGCCTCTGCTCTGACTGTCCTCCATGCCTGGGATGTTTTCTCCTGCTCTAAACTCTCTGACCTCCCTTTGAACTCAGCTCAAGGATCCGCTCCTTCTGGAAGTTCCCCACTCACCCCCAATCCCCTAACTGCTAGTGCCTTCCTGTCTAAGGCTGCCTTCCATCTGTATTTACCTTGTACGTACTGATTTATGTGTATTTTGTCTCTCCCATTAGAATGTAAGGTCCGAGAGGGCAGGGACTATAGTAGGCACTCATTCCAGACTAGATGATAATCAGTTTTTTGTGTGATATTACTTGGTGCTTGCCATGGCCAGGGCCTCCATACCTTTTTCTTTTATTTAGTCTTTTTTTGGGGGGGAGGGGGGAAAGCAGGACAGTTGGGGTTAAGTGACTTGCCCAAGGTCATACATAAAGTAAGTGTTAAGTGTCCAAGGCAGAATTTGAACTCAGGTCCTCCTAAGTCCAGCGCTGGTGCTCTATTCACTGTGCCACCTAGCCGCCCTTTATTTTCATTTCTTCTATCAAATGGGTAAGTTGGACTAGGTGACCCCTGAGGTCCCTTCTGGAGTTCTTAACCATTTTTGTGTCATGGGCCCCTTCTCAAAATGTTTTTCAGTACATAAAATAAAATCCAAAGAGTTACAAAAGGAAACTAATTAGACTGAAATGCAGTTATCAAAACCAAGTTCACAGATGCCAAGTTAAGAATCTCTGCTCTAAGGATGGTCTCAGAAAAAAAGTTTCTGGAAAGACTTACATAAACTGATGCAAAGTGAAATGAGCAGAACCAAGAGAACATTGTACACAACAATGGCAATATTGTACCATGATCAACTGTGGATGACTTAGCTTTTCTCAGCAAATCAATGATCTAAGACAGTTCTGAAGGAATTTTGAAAAATGCTGCCTTATCACCAGAGAAAGAATTGATGGAAGTTGAATGCAGATCAAAGCATACTTTTTCTTTTCTTTCTTTATCTTTCTTGGCTTTGGTCTGTGTTTTCTTTTACAATATAGCTAATATGGAAATATGTTTGCAAGACTGCACACATATAGCCTATTTCAAATCACTTGCCTTCTCAATTAGAGGGGAGAGCAGGTAGAGAGAGAGAGAGAGAAAGAGAGAGAGAGAGAGAGAACTTAGAACTCAAAATTTTTTTTAAAAAGAAGATTGGGGGGGAGGGCAGCTAGGTGGCGTGAATAGAGCACCAGCCCTGGAGTCAGGAGGACTTAAATTCAAATCCGGCCTCAGACACTTAACACAAAAAACTAGCCTTGTGACCTTGGGCAAGTCACTTAATCCCAATTGCCCTGCCTTCCCTCTAAAAAGAAAAAAAAAAGATTAGGGGCAGCTAGGTGGTGCAGCGAATAGAGCCTTGGAGTCAGGAGGACCTGAGTTCAAATCCAGCCGCAGACACTTAACACTTACTAGCTGTGTGACCTTGGGCAAGTCATTTAACCTGGATGGCCCTGCCTTTCCCCCTCCAAAAAACAAAAGAATGTTGAAAATTGTTTTTGCCTGTAATTGGGGGGAAAATAAAGTATCAAATCATTCTGAAGAAAAAAAAGAACTGCTCTGAATCTATTATCCCATGACATACTACTGGTAGGACTAAATATGCTCATTTGTCTTCAGTTTTTTGCTATAAACAAAACCAGAAGACAAAAAGACTTTGTAACTGAATGGAAGGCTTGCCATTATTTTATCATAAAACCTAAATTTGTGTGCTTTAATGTAGCTAATAGCTCCCTTTGGGATTTTGAAACCTGGACAGCATCAAATTATTTCTCTTCTGGGAAATAAGATCAACACCACAAAGAACAGTTGGGTTTTTTTTATTTCTTTCTTAAGTGGATTTTGCAGATGGTACCTCTAAAACCTAGAAACACTAATGAAACACCATTTCTCCAATATAATTATTTTCACAATAATTGTCATTTTATGCCTAAAAGAGCCCATTTATAATTTGAATTTTTTTTTAACCACTGTAATCTTTAGGTATAAAAAGTAGCTTTTGTGTTTTTCTTTCTCTGGCAGATTTATTTATGGAAACTTTTTTTTTATTTGAACAGAAGAGTTGACAGCAACTGGTTTCACAAACTCATGCAAAAAGACTATCCTTGTTTTAAGATAGCTTCCACAGGAATTTAGTTAATCATTGCTCTCAGTGCTAGCCCTTCTTATTTTCTCCTAACTGGCTTAGGTGCTAATTTTCATTGCTATCTTTCAAATAAGTGAGACTTGGTTGAGCTTTACTTTAATTACTGTTAAAAATACCTCTACAAGGATTGTCTACTGGCTTTCTCCTTTCTTGTGTTTTGGAGAAGAAATAAAGACCTAAATGATACCGTTATGGACTCACTAGGAAACATGCATTCTCTAAAAATATATTGGCAGTGGAATTTTCAATTTGTTTCAACATTTTGCAAAACCTAGAGGAAGTTTCATAGTCAAATCAACTCATCAAGTTCTAGTATATGCCTAGCACTGTGCTGGGCACAGTGATACAAAGTAGAATATACTGACCTTGTCCAAGGTAGGATTTAATCAGGTTGAAAAGATGACTATAAAACAATACAAAAATATGATGCAGCAAAATAAGCATAAAACTGGGAGTAAAAAGACCTGTAGGCAAGTCATTCGATGTCACATACCTAGGTCTCCTCATTTAAAAAAGTGTTGGACTACTTGGAGGCTAAGGTCTTCCCAGCTCTGTTCTGTGTCCCATATCCTCATAGAATAATCAGGTGGTAGGGGCAGCTAGGTGGTGCAGTGAATAGAACACCAGCTCTGGAATCAGGAAGACCTGAGTTCAAATTCTGCCTTGGACACTTAACATTTACTAGCCGTGTGACCTTGGGCAAGTCACTTAACCCCAATTGCCCCTACGAAAAACAAAAAAAATTAATAATAATCAAGGGGTAGATTTGTGGAACAGAAACTAAGTGGATAGGAATTCAGAGATAAGGAAGAAGCTTGTAAGCTAAAGTAGCCAAGGAAGGCTTCATGCAAGAAGAAGACTTTGAAAGAAGTGTAGAACTGGAATTGATGGTGAGAGGGAAGAGATCAGTCTAGGTGGAGGAAGTGACATGAGCAAAAGTACATATCAGGAATTTTTAGAGTGTATATTGTAGTGGTCTAGTCCCTATCCCTACTCCTACAATGCATAGCATAAGATAAATGCATCATAAATAAGCATATATGATATATGTTATGTATTGTATTTTATGATATATATGATAAAAAATACACGAATGTTCTATAATGAAAGCATCAGTATGGGAAAACTTCCAGTGTGGGAACTCTCTTCACCATTTAGATTACATACCCTCTATAAGTCTGAAGTAGTTACCTGAATTATAGAGCTCTCAAGTAAGTTGGCCAGGGCTATGTAACTACTAAACACCAAAGGTGGGATTTGAACCTGTCTTCCTGATACTCAAGTCCAGAATATTGCCTATTATGTCTAATTCCTTTACATTCAATGACCATGTACACAATGGTGTTGCTCACTCAATGATTGATACATTCATAGAGTAAAGCAAAGAAACTGATCTGCAAGAAAAGTAAGACTGATAGAACCTGAGAGGACAGAAGGAAGGAATGATTGATTGATTAGGTTAAAAAAAAAAACTGTTGAATGAAGAGCCTTGAATGCCAGACAAACTGAGTTAAAAACTTATTTCATTACTACATTATACTTTATATGCATTATGTGGGAAGCCTGCAGCCTCAAGGCCACATGTGGCCCTCTAGATCCTTAAGTATGGCCCTTTGACTGAATCCATGTTTTACAGAACAAATCCCTTCCTACACGCAGCAGCAGAGCAGGGGGTTAACTGTGCTCTAGTCCTGCCAATCTCTCCTCTTACCGCATTATCCCACAGAAATGAGTGTTCAGGTTTCCAGGTTATCTCAAAGAAACTCACTTAACGCATAAAGTATCTGAAATGTTGTATGTTTTCAACTGCATTGTCTTTCACTGTTTTTCATTGTAAATAAATATGTTCTGTTACTTTGTTATTAAGTTAATTGTTCTGTTAATAACATATTATTATTTAATATACTATTTATGTTACTATGTTATTAACCAAGCTATGTTACTGAAAGAAGTTTAGGATATCAAAAGAGTGTTGACTTTGGAGTCATAAGACCTGAGTTCTAATTTGTTTTGGCCACTTACTAAGCTTAACTTCTAACAAGTCTCTTCTTCTCCCTGAGGCTAGGTTTCCACAACTATAAAAAGAGGAAGTGGATTACAAAACCACTACAGTTCCTGTTTAGTCCTAAATCTGAGACTCTGTTATCCTGTAGGGTAAACAGAATTATTTGGCTAGCCTAGAAGTTTGCTAATTATTTTAAATACTTTTTTTTGCAGGGGAAAAGGCAGGGCAATCTTGGTTAAGTGACTTACCCAGGGTCACACGGCTAGTTGAACTCAGGTCCTCCTGACTCCAGGGCCAGCGCTCTAGCTGTCCCATTGAAACACTTTTCTATAGAATAATGTGTTCTAAATTTTAAAGAAAAACACTTCCCAAATGGACTTTTGAATCACAACCTATTTGTAACTTGGCCACTATCAATAATGTGGCATTGCCATCCTTTGTATGCTGGCCTTCTTTACACCTGTCAGTAGGCAGGGTGGGGAACCTGTGGTCCTCTAAGTCCTCAAGTGCACCCTTTGACTGAATCCAAACTTCACAGGATAAATCCCCTTAAGAAAAAAGATTTGTTCTGTAAAACTTGGACTCAGTCAAAAAGCCGCACCCAAAGACTTAAGGCAACAAGTTCCCCACCCCTGGTTTAGACCTTTCTGTCTTTATGATGTCTCTCAAGAGTCTAGTACTCCATTTTTCTTCTTACGTTATTTTCTTCTTACGTCCTATGTTTGTACTACTATGTCTCCTTGTTATGTCTTGTTTCTCCTGGACTCTGCTCCCTTACCCAGACCTGCCCTTCTATTTCTTTCCTGTTAGACTTCATTCCCTGTCATGATTCTTTCATGCTTCCAGACATCTGGGCTGCTCCTCTCATATCGTGATTCTGACTCTTTGTTCTCCACAGCAATAAACCTGAAACTTGAAACTGATTAATCCATACCCTTCCATTATTGGAAGAGGCCTGTACTACCCTCCACTCATCAGGTAGACAGGCATTAATTCTGGAAACTACCATTAGAGCTATGATTTAAAATAGTTGCTTCTCATCGAGGACTAGGAAACAAATTAAACATGTATTTCATTTCTTTTCTTTAGTATCTTTGTGAATTGTTAGATATGGGTGAAGAAATATATGTGGTTTAGTAAGAACCCTTCTATAACTACGGGAATGAAGAACACCAGAAAACAGGGAAATTGGTTGACTGGTTGCATATACTTAAAAGGACTAATAGGAAAAATGTTTGTTGTACAGAAGAGTTTTACAAAAAGTTATTTCTTATTTTGCCTTTAGGTACAAATGTCTGTCACTACAATTGTTATGGATAACAAGATGTTAAGGTTTTCCAGGGTGGAAGCCATTTCTTATGTTTCTTCTGCCTTCTTGGAAGTTCTCATTCCACAAGTCTCCTAACTGATGTTTTAGACATCACATTTGTCCTGCTCCAATCTGTTGGGATTGGTCTTCCTGCAGCACCACTTTGCATTTATCACACACACACACACACACACACACACACACACATCTTCAATGATTTCTTGTTTTCTATCGGTCGACAAGCACTTATTAAGTACCTACTATATGCCAAGCTTTGTGCTGTAGAGATACAGATACGAAAGTGAGATAGTCCCTCCCCACAAGGAACTTACAGTCTACCAGGAGAATACAGCATATACACAAGTACAAAATAAATACCAAGTTATTTCAGAGGGGAGGGAGAAGCACTAATGATGAGAAAAATCAGAGAATGGCTCTTGAATGATGGGACACTTGAACTGGAAGGGAGTTAGGGTTTCCAAAAGATGGAGGTAAGGGGAAAGGGCATTCCAGGCAGGTGCAAAGCACCAGGGAGGGAAATGGAATATTGTGCAATGGGAAAATCAAATAGATCTGTATGGAGGGGGAACCCACCCCCCTTCTTAAGACACTCAATACTTGTTCCATAGACATATCATCTGCATTATTGCTTCCTTTTCTCAAACTGTTCCCCAGGATAGAAGACAGCCCAAAATGCTACCTTTTCTTCAAGTATTTATTAAATGCTTATTATATTCCAGACACTGTGCTAGGTGATAGAGACATAAAGACAAAATGTCATTAAGAAGTACCTTGAAAGTTAAAAATTCATTTCAGATCTGAAGTCATTCAGAAGTCTGTTCTGTGATAAGCTTGTTAGCTTTATGAATTTTAATAATGATCTGAATAAAATCAGAATGCCATGTTCCTTAGAGCTGAAGAAATTAAAGACTTTAAGTTGCCCTTTTCACTAATGAACACCAATATAATCTTTGAATTGAAAAATCATGAAAAAATTAATATCAATATTTCTAGTACTTGAACAATATTAATTACAAAACCTCACCTCCTTTCCACATGTGTTCACCTTTCAATTGTCAATTGAATTTACTCTCTCCAAAGTTACCAATGATCTAGCCAACAGATCCAGTGTCCACTAGTTAGTTCTCACTCTCTTTGACTGAGGATCACTTTTTCTTGAAATTGTCTCTGGGCTTTTCAGAATCATAGTATTCCACTGTTAAAGGAACATAAGAAGCTCAACCCAACCCTAAAAGAATCCCATCAAAGCATCCCTGATAAGTTGTCCTTTAGTTTCTACTTCAAGACATCCAGTGAAGGGTAGGTCATTCCACTTTGGTGTCACTCTTAGCATTACAAAAAATTTTCCTTCTATCTGGGATAATTTGGAAACCCTTCATATCTGCAAGGATCCATAGGAAAGATGCTCTACCCTCAACTTTCCTTACTGAATGTCCTAGTTTCAGGAATCTGTCAGAGAAAAGTTAGCATTTTATTTTTTAAATTAACACATTCCTTATAAATCATAGTAGTTTCTTAGTGGTAACTTTGATCATTTGAAAGCTTATGTACCAATATCCATTGTATTACTATACCCAACTTTCTTATATCAGTGCCTAGCAGTTCTTTGTTGCATTAATATAACTTTTAAATGGTTCTTTTTGCTTACTGGGCTTTTAAGCAGATCAAGACTTGCTTTCCTTATTGTGAAAACTTTATAGCCTGTAGGTCTACAGTATAAGGTTTGGCTCCTGACCTACTGAATAACCAAGCTAGGGGAATCACCCAGAGTTTTGGTAATTCTAATTTATAAGCACAAGTGTTTAATCCCTTTTGGGAGTATAGAAGGTTAGAAGGCTATACACATTAATATTCAAAGAGTATCTATACCTATAGAGTAGCTAAGTGACTCAGTGGATAGAGTGTTGAGGTTAGAGTCAGGAAGACTCATTTTCCTGAGTTCACATCTGGTCTCAGACACCAGCTAAATGACCCTGAGCAAATCACTTAATCTTGTTTGCCTCAGTTTCCCCATTTGTAAAATGGCCAGGAGAAAGAAATGACAAAGTCACTCTAGTATAGCTGCCAAAAACCCCCATTTGGAGTCACAAAGAATTGGACACAACTGAACAACAAATGTATTTTTACAAGCTAGATATATGCAGTTCATCTGTTAGTATGTTCATAAACAGAAACTGGTCCAAATAGACTGATGTGCCCATTTGGGGTTTTCAAACCTGCTTATGGGGTAGTAGAGTAGAATCTCAGAATGATTGTCATCCCAGAAGTACAGTCAGAGCTGTACCTGAGTAGTCTGATCATTACAGATTTGTTTTTACTAGAAATCTGACCCCCTCTGCTACAAGGGAAGACATCAAGCCTAGCTATAAAGCACAAGGCACTCAAGGCAGTAAAACAGAGAAACGACATAGTGCTTCCCTGGCTAGCTTCCAGCAGAGCAGTGAGCACCAGCAGAGATGCACAGAGCCCGCATCAGAGAAACTCCCTGGCCAACCTAGACAATGCAGCTGTGCCTTTTCCCAAGCCCAGAAACCTAACTAGGTCTGATCCTTTTTATAAACACCCAAACCCAAACCACGCAAAGGGTTATGGCCAGCCTAATAATCCATTATCAGCAGCCACTACTGTTCATCTTTTCTAAGCTTCCCAGCTCTGTTGCCTCTTTAGAAAAGTAATGGCGGGGTAGAAGCAACAAGGTGCTGCAGCTCCCACATAGCCACCTCAAATACCCATAAAATATGATTCTAAACAAATTTTAGGGCTCCAAAACTCACAAAAATACACCTCCCATTGAAGGCAACTCAGCAGGAAGGGATCATCGCAGCATGCTGGGAGCCAAAACCAGCCCAGCCTGAAACCGGGGCTTGGCCCTGGGGTGGCCAGGACAAGCCGCAGCTGGAGCCTTCAGGAGAGTGGATCAGCTGCAGCTGTGACAGTTTCTAGAATTATTAAGCCATAAGAAACAAGGACAAAGTGAAAGGTCAGTGGAACTCAACTAAATTTGGGGGAGAAAAGCAGTCCAGCCAAATTGCCTCCAGAGCAAGGAAGCAGCAGAAGGGGTGGCCCTGCTGCCACCTCCACATGGCTGCTTCAGAGCTCCCAGCCTGCAGACTGCAGGGGGGGCCAAGCAGTCGTTCAGATGCTAAGTGCTCTTGGGTTAAGCGACCTGGATCCAGATGGTGGTCTTGGGTGGTGGTCCTGGGGTGCGTTTTCAGTGAGCCAAAGCTGGTGGGGGCTGCAAAAAAACGGCAGTCTCCTAATAGCTCCAGCGGCTGCGAAAACCATTTTTTAGTAGGGTAACTACTGATCAGAGAAATGTTGTAGATATACTCTATCTGGATTTCATTTAAATATTCAACAAAATGTGTCTTACTATGCTTATGAACAAGATGGGAAGATGTAAGCTAGGTAACAGTACAGTTGAGTCAATTGACTAGACCCAAAGATTAGTGTCATTTTTGGGTTGATGTCTAGTTGGAAGGAGTATTTTAAATGAAGCCCTATATAGCATGCCTGTCAAATTTGCAGACAGCATAAAGTTGAAAGGAATAGTTAACCCAATGGATGCCAGAGTCAGTATCCAAAAACATCTCTACAGGACAAATTAAATTGGATAAAATATTAAATAGAGACATATGTAAAGTCCTACATGGGTTTAAAAGGTCAACTTGCCAACTAAAAGAGAGGGAAGGTATAGGTAGATAATATATAGTTCTTGGTGAAAAGATCTGGTATTCTTTGTTATATGGAATAGTTTTTGAGGCATGAGGAAGAAAAAGGATATTGGGAAAAATTTAGGAGGTAGAAAAGTAGAAGATTAAAAATGTGTTGTTTTTTTAAATAAGAAAGGTAAAGTTCTGGGACTTTTATCAGGTTACAAACTCAATATAAGTCAGCTATATGACACAGCAACCAATAGAACCTATATATATCCCAGTCTTCATTAAGAGACATGATATCCAGGAAAAAAAAGAAGTCATTGTTCTGTTATATTCTGCCCTGCTCAGACCACATCTGGAGTACTGTGTTCATTTCTGGGTATCAAGGATAGATAAGCTGGAGAGAATCCAGAAAAGAGAGATCAGGATAGTGTAAACTCATTTGAAGAAACTAGAGATCCTTAATCTGAATAAAAGAAGACAATGGAGAATCAAAGAATCACAGAATGACCTCAGAGGACAGGTAGTTCAACTTATATAAGAATACCCTTTTCAAAATCTACAGCTCTTAGTGAGGCTGTGTGCTATAACAGAATTGCTGTTGAGTTTGACATCAGAGGACCTGAACTAAAATCCTGCTCCTGACACTACTGGTATAAATTCAGAGTGAGTCACACCTTCTACAGGCCTCACTTTACTCATCTGTAAAAGTAAGGGAGCTGAACTAGGTGACTTCTACAGGCTATAGCCCTGATTTCCAAGAAGTGATCATTCGTCCTTTGTATAAACTTGGCAGCCCAGTCTACTTTTTGGGTAATTTGGGTGTTTAGATTTGAGTTTTTTTCTTACCTGAAGCCTAAATATCTGTCTCACAATTTTCATCCGTTCCTCTGAGTTTTGCCCTCTGGTGCCAAAGTAAATATGTTTAATTTCTCTTCGAAATCACAGTCTTTTAAATACTTGAAAACAACTATCATTTACCCTCAAATCTTCTCTTTTCCCTCCATTGATCTCCAACCAAATGCCCTCTGCTGTGGTTTCCCCCTGTGGATACTGGATTTTCTTACATGAATAGATATTAACAGACCATGCAACTCCAGACTTTTTGGATTAGGTGCAACCTTCGAACCTAGAGTCATATTCCGGTCATGAAACGCATCCAACCAAGGTTCAATAATACCTATTACCTAAATGACTGTTTTTGTGCCTTTCTCTGGTGCCCTCGGTGTTTGTGCCTCCACCCTAAGATTATCTCCAGTTTAAGCTGTGTATATCCCACATGGAAATAATTGTTTTCATGTTTTCTCTTTGAGGACAGGGACCTTGTTTTTGCCTTTCTTTGTATACTCAGTGCTTAAAATAGCACCATACACGTAGCCAGTGCTCAATAAATACTGATTGACTTGGATTTTTCAAAAGTTTGTTTAGGGGTGGCTAGATGGTGCAGGTGAATTGAGCACGAGCCCTGGAATCAGGAGGACCTGAGTTCAAATCCAGCCTCAGACATTTAACACTTACTAGCCATGTGACCTTGGGCAAGTCACTTAACCCCAATTGCCCTGCCTTCCACCTCCAAAAAATTGTTTTTGTTTAGTTTTGCTTAGTTGCTAACATTGGGACAAAGTCCAGTTATCATACACACACACACACACACACACACACACACACACACACACACACACACACAGTTATCACTTTGACATCACAACTTTTCCCGTTGAGGTTTTGATATATTGAAGGTCAGCATAAGAAATTAAATGGGAATCTGGGGGACTTTGTGGAAGCCACAGATGACACCACATGTAAAGGCCAGAAGATGACACGGAAAAAGTTGAGAACCCCAGAAATGCATAAAATCTCTTTGGGGGGGAATGATGGAATCCTAATAAAGCTACCTCCAGCCCCACTATTCTAACTACATTATGGGCCCCACTGAACAGCAGACCCACTGTACCTACCTAGCACCCCCATCAATATTCTAACTTCATATGTACCTCACTGCTCTCTAGAACAACAGGTGTGTCCATGAACTCTTAGTTCCCACAGAAACAGCAGGCGTGCCCATGTAATGGGATCCCAGTAATTGCCTTAACAATCCCCTCCTGCCTTTTTAATACTCATAATTTAATATTTCATAATTTCTATTATGTAATTGCATCTTTAACCTATAAAAATTCATCTTGCTCTCTCTGAAGTTGCTGATTCCTCTTAGAACTTAGCTTGCTTCATGAGAGGCATCAGTCTCAATAAATGCCTATACTTGGATTAGAGGTGGTCTACCTCTGAATACTTTGAGACAGTTCCACCACAACACATCATGAAACTACAACAGTTTTTGGTGTCCCAGAGTTTAAACCATAACACAGTATTGTATGATACCAATAGATTTTATCTTTTAATACCATAATAATTAAGACTTCTTCTCTGGTATGAAGGGAGGGCCAAAAAATTTTATGCAGATTTTCCAGATTGTGGTGGGCATTGCACCCCTAACCCCTCATGATGTGGAAGGGATAATTGTAATAGTTTGGTCTAGTTTACTCATCTCAATATATTCGTATTTTTTGATGTATGATGGCTTCCTTTTCTAAGATTACGTGATGCATACATACAAAAGGGAAACTGCACTGTACACACCTCATTATGCATTATGTTTATGTCTTTGTATTTTATGTACATGCCTTAAATCTCTAACTAGAACATATGAAACATGTAGGGCAGTTTATGTCTCTTTTGTGCCTCTAACTTCCTGCAGCGTTGCTGACATGTTCGTTACTTGGTTGATTACAATTTCTCCACATTATTGCCTGCCACTCCCACCTTAGTTCAGCCCCTCAATTCCTTTTTTTAAATATTTAGTTGACAGTCTTTTTTAAACTGCCACTGTCATTTCCAGATGACTCTCCTCATATTCCTTAGAAACCAAAAAGTAAATTAAACAAAACAAAGCATTGCCCATATTTAAAAATGAATAGCTCATTGCACCTGTAATTCACCTTTGTTCAGCTAAAAGGTGATGAGCATGTTTCATTCTCTGCCCTTTGAAGTCAAAGTTCCTCTCTGCCTCTCACCTATGCTATTAAAAGTATTTCTTGGTCACTGGTCACTTTTCCACCAGTCTCTCATCCTCCAATTCATCCTACACAGTATATTCAGATTAATCTTTCTAACATGAGTATGACTATCATTGAAATAAACTTCAGTGGTTTCTTATATATTTTTCAAAGAAAGGCAAAACTTCAGAGCCAAGCATTCAAGACCCTTCAGTATCTGCCTCCAATCCATCTTACCAACCTTATCTTATATTAAATACCACTCTTGAGGCACTCTGTATCAAAGGCAAATTGAATTACTATTTGTCCCTCAAACCTACTCAATTCTTTCCTACTTCCACACTATTGGACATTCTCATACCTGGAACGTTCCTCTCCTATCTCTTTCTGTTAACATCCATCCGTTCCTTTAAGTCTCAGCTCAATTATCATCTCTCCCATAAAGCTTGAATCTTCTCAACTACAAGCAATCCCTCCCTCATTTGATCTCATAAAATTTTGATGATCTAAATTATATTACAAACTAGTCTTTATTTTAAAAGGGGACTGGGTGGTACAGTGTTGGATTTGGAGTCTGGATGACCTGAATTCGAATTCTGCCTCCAACACTTATTAGCTATGTGAGCCTAGACCAAGTCACTTAACCTCTGCTTCAGCTTCCTCATCTGCAAAATGGGGATAATAATAGCACCTTCTCACAGGGTTCTTGTGAGGATCAAATGAGATAACATATATAAAGGACTTTGCAAATGTTAATGTTCTATGTAAATACTAGTTATCATTATTACATTAGTTTGTAGACATTTTGTTGCCCCTATCAACTGAAAGTTCCTTGAGGGTTTGTCTTATTTGTCTCATCCAGACAACTGGCTGGTGCAGTACCTGGGCAAGGTTAAACCTGGAGTCAAGAACACCTGAGCCTCAGACATCTACTAGCTGTGTAACTCTGGACCAGCTCTCTCAATTCAGCTTCCTCATCTACAAAGGCAGATAATGGGATCGTAATGTTTATAAGGTTATTGTGGGGAGCAAATGAAATAATGCATGTAAAGTGCTTTATAAATTTTAAGGCTGTTATTATTATGATGTAGCTTTTAAAATATTTATGTATAATGTCATCATATATATTATTAACATAAATCAGTTATTATTTACTATGCTTCCCCAGCACGTTAAAAAGTGCATTTTTATATAATAGATGCTTACAAAGGCAATCAATAAGCATTTATTAACCACCATAATGTGTCATAAATGTATATTAAATTAATTGTAGATTAAATAGAAGCCTTGTGTCCTGAAAGAGTTAATGAATATAAAGTCATCAGGAAGTGATCCCCAGCTGGGAAAGGAGCCATTGTTATCATTATTAGGCATCCAGGGCAGCTTATATATTTGTTACATATCAGCTCTTTACATCCAACCTCCTACCCGGTCAGAAACCATTTGTTTTTTCTTTTCCACATTTTGGTTATTACCGGAGGTCACATGCTGCTCCTGTCCTCAGTCATATGGAAGGGCAGCAAATGGCCTCATGTTTAATTAGTGTTCTTTGGAAAGTATGCATACTGGGGGAAAAAAAAAACCTGCACAGCAGGAAGCAAAATGTGTAATTGTTGTCTTTCCATATAGTCATCCAATCTATTGAAGACAGGACCAAATAGATTTCCCTTGAACTCTGGTCAAGTCACAGTGACCTGGAAAAAGCAATAGTGGAATTCTCCCACCGCTTCCTCTGTTGTTTCTCCTCCAATCAAATTAGCTTATGCCCATAATCTTATTTAAAACAACTATTTTTGTGTTATGTTTTGTTGAATTTTGAACATCTTTACAGTTTGTGTAAGAATATTTTAAAATCTTCATTAGCTCTATATTTTCCAAATAGATTTGGTTCATGAGTTTCTCTTCACTTTAAAAGTTTGCTGCTCTTTCCTACTCTTTCCTCAGGTTCATCTAACAATCTATCACAGAATAGATTAGTTTATCTTACCTATTTTGGTCTTTGAAAATTATGTAATTTTTAAAATACTATCACTATAATTAGTTCTAATGATTCTCAGATCTGTCTATCTAGCCCTAATCTCTCTTTTAACCTCTAGACTTGAATCTCAAAATATCTATTGTACATCTCAAGCTGGATTCCCTGTAGACATCTTAAGCCCAATATGTCTAAAATTGAACTTGTTTTTTTCTCTGCAACACTCCCCACTTTTGAACTTCCCTATTAGTGTCAAGGGTACCACTATCCTCTCAGTCATCAAGACTTAAAAACCTAGATGCCATCCCCAACTTGTCACTGTCTCACTCACCTATATATAATCTATTGCCAAGACCTGTTGATTTTACCCTCATAATTTCTCTCATATTCACCCCATTCTCTCCTCAGACACTGCTGCCATCCTGGTGTAGGTCCTCTTCACCTCACTCATGAACTATAACAATAGCCTTTTGGCTGATTCCTTGACACAAGTCTCTCCCCATTCCAGTCCATCCTCAGCCATCAAATTAATCTTCCCAAAACTCAGATGTTACCAGGTCATCCTCTCTTTCAATAAGTCCAGGGAATCCTTATCATCTCTAGGATCAAAAACAAAATCTTCCATTTGGTATTTAAAGTCCTTTCCTATCTGTCACCTCATACTTTTCCAGTCTTTTTCTGTCCTCCCCCACTACCACTATGTACTCTTCTATTCTGTGACTGGGCCCCCTTGCTGCTCCACAAACAAAATACCCCATCTCCAGACTTGCCACCTCTCCCATCTCTGGAATGCTCTCCTTCCTCTTCTCTGATCACTGGCTTCCTTCAAGTCTTAGCTAAAATACCACTTTCTACAAGAAGCCTTTCTTGATACCCTTTAAAATGCTAGTGGCTTCCCTCTATTATTTCCAATTTATTCTGTCTATATCTTGTTCATACATAGTTGTTTACATCTTGTGTCCCCCAAAAGACTGTGAGCTCCTTGAAAGCAGGGACTGTCTTCTGTCTTTCCTTGTAATCCAGGCACTTAGAACAGTAGCTGGCACATAGTAGGTGCTTTGCTTTTGACTGACCAGAAATAATTCATATGACTTTTCTGTAAGTAATCTAATATTAATTAATTCAACAAATATTTATTAAAAATGTATTTTCCAGCCAAATTGGGGGGAAAAAGAATAAGCATTTATATAGAGCACCTACTATGTGCCAAGCACTGTCCTAAATGCTTTACAAATTACTTCACTTGAATGGACTAGAAGAGGCAGTAAGTTGAAGTCCAAAGTCCTGGATCTTGCACAATTCACTTAACCTTTCTGTACCTAGTTTTATAATCTATAAAGTTTGGTGGTTGAATTAGAGTATTTCTCTAATTTGAAAACCTTCTGCTTCCTTGGAATGCTAAATTTTTCTGGATCTTACAAAATCTCAGCATTAAAAGGGATTTCCATGGCTTTCAATCCAACATGTTCCTGAAAAGAACGTCTCCTTCATTTCCCACGTATGACTGTCTAGTCTTTGCCTGAAGACCTGTATTCAGAGGAAACCTGCTCTATCATTTGGCAGCCCATTCTAATTTTGGATAGGTCTAATTGCTAGGAAGTTTTGTCTTATGTTGAGCACAAGTCCACACCTTGCCAACTTCCACTCATAGCAACTAGTTGCAATCTTTGGGACAAAGTCCTTTTTTCATATGACAATCATGAAAAAAAGGTGGTTTTTAAGCTCCTCCTTGTCCCACCAAGGTTTCTTTTTTCCAGGAAAAACATCTTCAATTTCTTCAACTGATCATCATCAGATACAATATCAAGATCCCATTAGCAGCCTACTGTCCTCCCCCTAGACAATCTCTATTTTATCAACATCTTTCCTAAAATGTGGTGTCCTGGGGGTGGCTAGGTGGCTTAGTGAATAGAGCACCAGCCCTGGAGTCAGGAGGACTTGAGTTCAAATTCATCCTCAGACACTTAACACTTACTAGCTGTGTGACCTTGGGCAAGTGTCTTAACCTTAGTTGCCCTGCCTTCCCCCCTCCAAAAAGCAGAAAAAAAAAAATAAAATGTGGTGTCCAAAATGAGCTCAGCACACTAGCTGTGGCTTGATCAGAAAAGAAGATAGTGAGATTATCGCTTCTCTCCCTCTAGACACTATCTGTGCCTCTCTTAAAAAGTGTGGTAGTCAACATGACTAATGTAGAAATATGTTTAACATGATTTTACATGTATAACCTATATTAGATTGCTTGCTGCCTTGGGGAAGGAAGAGGGAAGGGAGAGAGGAAGAAAAATGTGGAACTCAAAATCTTACAAAAATGAATGTTGGAAACAATCATTACATGTAAGTGGAAAAAATAAAATACTATTAAGTGCAAAAAAAATGTGGTAGTAGCATTAGCTTGTTTGTTTTCCTTTGTTTTTATAGCAGCTAGTTTTCTAATATTTTATTTGAGAAAGGGCTTTATTTTCCTGGAGTTCTCTCTTTAGCACTTGGAGACTATTAGTGAATCTGAGGACCAAAAGAAAACAAGAGTTGCTACATCCAGATCTGTATAAAATCACTTTAAGTGATTTAAGTATTAATAATTTTAATATTATTAGACTTGAGTTAGATTTCATCTAAAGTTGAGATAGATTTCATCAAAATCTAATTTTGACTATTACTGTCTTTAAAAAAAAAAGCTTTATTAATTCCTTTATTTTTACACCACAATAAGAGAATCATAGAAATAAGGAAGTCAAAGGTATTCTGTTCTCTGCCCTGGTCAAACATCTGCAGCATTGTACTCCTCTGGACACTAGAGATTAAGAAAGACATTAATAAAATGGAGAATACCCAGAGAGTGACAACATGTTGTATGATAATGGTTTGAAGAAACTGGTATTTTCAATTATATGAAGGGCTGTCATGAGGAGGAGAGATCTGTCTTGTTCTGTTTATACCAAGGGACAAACCAAGAAGCAAAGGGTGAAAGTGGCAAAGGGGGAGCGGATTCTGGGAAGATGGCGGAGTAGGTCAGAAAATTTCAAGTTCTCAAGATTTTCTTCCACAAAAGAGATAAAATAGTGCCTCTGGGCAAATATAGGGGTGATTGGGGTGATTGAAAACAAATAAGAGTAGGGGAGAACAAAGGTTCTCTTGGGACAACTGGAGAAGACTCAATGAAAAATCCCAGGACAGGGTTTGGTCTGGGTGCCAAGTAAACATCTCCAGGCTGGGGTCCACTTTAACAAGCGGCTAGCCCTGGGGCTAGTTGGTTTGAGAGGCTGCCTTGGCTCCAGCCACAGGCACTTTTACTCCCAGGTAAAAGTGAGGGGAGTTGGGCATCCTGGAAGATGGAGGGAACCTCTGCTGACCAGGAACGCCAGCCCCAGTATGCTGTGGAGAGTGGTGGGGTCGAGAAGGAACCAGCACACGCCCATGAGTGCCGAAGCAATGGGGCAGAAAACCCCTGGCTGTGGGCACTTACAGGAGGCTGGAGGTCTTGCCTTGAATTCAAGGTCAGCGAGGAGAATTGAAGAGGATCAGAGGCCGTAGGTACCATCCCCCATACCCTAGGATCAGAGGTGATTATAAAAACTCAATTATTAAGAAAATCGCAAAGGGGAGAATTTAGGCTTGATGTCAGGAAGAAGGTCTAAGGATTAGAGACATCTAAAAGGTGAATGGACTTTCTGGAGATGTGGTAGGTTTCCCTTCCTTGGCGGTCTTCAAACAGAGGCTAGATGACTATGGAATATTATAACTCCATATTATGGAGTATATGGGGATTCTTTGGGTGTACAAAATCGACCACATGACTACTGAGATTCTTTCCAGTTCTCAAATTCTGTGAAATAATGCCTGCCCTCCAGGAACTTACATTTCATGGGGAAACAACATGTGCATGTTAGTAAATTCAAAATGCGGTTCATTGTGAGATTCGTCCTTCTCTCCATATTTACAGAAAGTGAGATCCCCAGTTTCAAAGGTAGTTTCCACATGCGATGGCTGTTCATCCTGCCAATCTCCTGACTCCAGACATTTCTTTAGGTCACCCCTCACCTCCCCATTGTTTATCGAGCTATGAACACAAAGGTACTCACCTCCGTTATTTATTGAAACATCTCTTTCTTCAAGAAACTCAGGTGACACCTTCACCATAAAACTTCCCAGATCATAGAATTTCAGAGTTGAGAAAAGTCATCTTCTATCTAGGCCAGTTTATACCCAAAAAAAGGATCTCCTTTGCAACATAAGCAAGAATTGATCATCTAGTCTGTAGCTGAAGACCTCCACTGAAAGGAAACCCACTCTTTCTGAAAGCAGCCTTTGGTCATCTCTGATTGTTGGGAATTTCTTACTCACACCTAAATTGGCCACTTTATAACTTCTACTAAGACCTCCTAGTTCTGTTTTTTAGGATCAAACAAAACAAGTCTAATCCATATGACAACCAAAGATGGAGTCATCCTTCTTTCCCCAATCACTCATCCTCTTCTATTTGACTTTTTCTGTTCATTTACCACTTTCTTAACATGTATTAAAATCATTTATCTTATTTTTATACCTAATTCTGAGCTCCTCCAGAGCAGAACCTCACTTTTCATTTTATATTCCCAGGACTCATATAAGTTCATAGCACAATATATTCTGCATATTAGGCTCTTTCTTAAAATAATATTTTATTTTTTCCCCAATTATGCTGCGACCAGCACAGTATATGGCCCAGCAACGAGCTGAATAAAAAGAGAGAGATGGGGATATATTCAATAGTCTGTTTATTACAGAGCCATTTCATACAGAGCCAAAGATACAAGAAAATCATAAGGCTTATATTCCCTATAGCAGGAATTCCTGGAACAAACGGTCCCTTATTGGAATCTACCACTCCTGCCCCAGCCCAA
>CM053583.1:89128306-89165018 GCA_028627135.1 Pseudochirops cupreus
AAAAAAAATTAAAAATAAATATTCTAATGGTATGTCATTTTTGACAGTCTTCCAAGAAACCAGTCCCTTCTGACTTGTGATTGTCTACAATATAGGCAGTTCTGAAGATCTAAAAGCACTTTATTCACAATATCATTGGAAATAAAGATAGTATAATTCTTAGGGTTAGCCATCCCATTAAGATGCCATAACAAATATTTCATCACAGCTACTACCATTGTCAATTAAAAGATCTTGATTGAAGTTTTTTTTAATTTTCTACCAGATTCTGTTCCCAAATCCACAACTTTCTAGTTGATCGAAAATTTCTGCCAATTATCTAATATACAAATAGCCAGAAAGCCATTTTCAGAGCAGAGAGAATCTTTATCTTCTGGGTGTGTTTGGAAAAAGAGGGCTTTGTCTAGGCAGAGTGCCAAAGCTTTAGCTAACATTTCACAACCCTTACTCTTGAAGATCTTAGATCTAAAAATCTTGATAAAGACAGTAATGAGAAGCTACCCTGTTAATGGACTAAAATGGATTGTTATACTATTTTAGGCCTCAGTAGAGGTAGACTTACCATGCTTCAAAAATAAACTGCTTAAAAATACATGTTTAGTTTCATATGCAAGAGTTGGAATGTTTTTTGGTTTGGAAAGCCAATTTTATGGAAACATTACAAATTGATGGCTACTCCAAAGCCCCAAGGTATAACTCAGCAGTGATAAACAGATGGCAATAGCCAGTCCTACATATGCCGAACGAAGAATATTTCACATGGCATATTTTATCTGAGTCATAAAAGCATTCCTGATATCTGGCAATGACCAAAATGTGACAAAATCAGACAGAGAGACAGCCTCACAGGCCTTAGAGTTCCTCTGGAGTCCTTTCAAGACATGGAGAACTACAGACTAAGACAGCACAACCTTATGAAAAAAGGTAAAACAAAGAACAGAAAATCACAAACATAACTATGGAGCTAAAACATAAACAAAGTGACTCATAAAGTTCCAACCAGTTAAGAGTGCTCAATAGAATGATTGTCCTGATTGTCAGCAGGAAGGCTCTTTATAGGCCCATATGGACACTCAGAGAATGTCTGAGCAGGAACACACCTCAAATGTCATTTGACTTCCTTAATTACACAAACCAAGATCTAGTATTCAGGCTTCTTTAATTTGTAATGGCTTTTCCAACACAGACAACCAATATATTCATGTTGAGGTGTTTTTACCAGCCAAATACAAGCTTTTTGAGGGCATGGGCTAATTCAATTTGGCTTTCAGTCTCTAGGACATAATATAGCACCTGACATGCAATAACTGCTTTGGTGAATGTTTATTGCATTGAATTGAATTGCTCTGAAACACAACTATACCAACCACCAACTCATAGAAGTGATACAAGGTCCTCTCATAATACTTTCATTTGTTCTAAGGGAGAGTAATGATGGTTCAGTATCAGTTCACTATCATGATCATAAATTTGAAGCTAGACTGGACCTTTGGAGTCAGCACAACTCCATCATTTTATAGATAAAGAAACAAGCCAAGCAAGACTCAGTGACTAAATTAAGCCAGTCAGTCAATAAGGATTTATTAAGCTCCTACTGTGTGCCAAAAAATGTACTAAGTACTGAGGACAAAAAAGGGCAAAAGACAGTCCTCGTTCTCATAGTCGGGGGGGGGGGGGTCAAAGTTATATAAGTAGACATGCTCATTCTGGGAACCAAGATGGTGGCTTAGAGGCAACCATCCAACTGAACTCTTTCAATATTCCCCACCAAACAATTTTAAAATAATATCTCAAGTCAAATTTTGGAGTGGCAGAACCAACAAAGGGCCAGGATGAGACATTTTTCTGGTCTAAAAAAACTTAGGAGATCCATAGGAGAATTCTGCAACAACAACATGGAGGCCTGTCCAAAATGTACATGTGAAGCAGCAGCACCAGCAGCAGCTATAGCAGCAATTTTGGGAGCTCTCAACCCAGAAACTTAGGGTCAGATAGCTGGTTAGAAAGCGATTACAGGAAGCCGTTGCTGGCACTGGGTATAGCTGGCACTGATTGGCAATTCTATTGCCCATATGTAGTCCTGGGTCACAGTTCTGGGACAGAGAGGAGCACTTGTGGTCAGTCCCAAGGGAGCAGAGGCTCTGCACAGTTCCAGGGCCAAAAGGAGTGCTAGCACTTGCAGCTGCAGAGGAGCATGGTCCCTTCCTTGGTAAAGACCAGAGAACAGAGCAGGAGGGCAGTAATCATACCTCTTCCTGGGTCACACCACTTTAAAAGTACTGAAAACTTTGCAGATCCCCAAAACTAGCTCTGAAAACAGCAGCACAGAAAAGCCTCAAGCTTGGGACACTGCCTCCCCACCCACAGGTGAGCTGAGCCCAATTTTAACATAAAGTTCAAAATCAAAAAATACTCTGGAAAAATGAGCAAACACCAGCAACAACAAAAAGAATTTGACCATAAAAAGCTACTACAATGGCTAGAAAGAACAAGACATAAACTTAGAAGAAGAAAACAATAGGAAAACAGCTATAAACAAAACCTCAAAGAAAAATGCTAATTGGACCCAAGCCCAATTTCTTAGAAGAGCTAAAGAAAGAGAAAAGTTGTAGAGGAAAAACTGGGAAAAGAAATGAGTGATGCAATAAAATTATGAAAAGAGAATTAGTAGCTTTTAAAAGAGGCACCAAAAAATACTGAAGAAAATTAACCAGGAAACACTTGACTACAGATTCAGAAATGAGGCAGAGACATTTTGAAATAATGTTATGAAATGGTCACCAGGAATTCATAGAGCATGTAAAGCTTTACAGATCTTAAATTCCAGTCTGTCCTCTCAATCTTTCTACCTTTATTCTAGTAATGACATCATTTAAATAAAGTCATTGGATGCCCTCCAGTATCCTATACAGGAAATTTTCCAGGTCAAGCCCTTTTCTTTTAGTGTTCCTTGTTAAGAAACTGGGATCTGCCAGTTATCTCAAGTTCATTAATCCTAAGAAAATATAAAATTCTGCTTTATGCTGGATGTTGCCTGGCATATCTTTGGGGATTGGTGATTGTCACAGCTCCAGAATGTACAAACATCAGCACATACTTGGCAAATTCCTCCTTTACTTCAATGATCTGAAGGCATGTGACATTAGCAGATTTTGCATCACTCTAATGAATTGGTAGATTATATTAGGGCTACAATAGGGAAGCTCCTTCTTCGTATTCTAGACTTTTAGGGAATAAGATGGCAAAGTCACATCCTCTAGCTCTCTCACAGTTCCTTCTTTTCAAGCTTCTTGTTGTTCAGTCAAATACTCACTAGATCAGCACTCAGTTTCTTTCTGACTTCCTGTTACCCCCAGAAGGCATTATTTAAAGAGATTTTATAAGGATCAATTTAGTGGATGACCTAACCTCCAGACACTAGGGACATCCCCCTAGTAAATGGGCCATGAAGAGGGTGCTCATATTATCCAAACCAAAAGTCAGAACCCATGGTCTTATAAAGAATTTCATTTTGGTTTATGCATTTGTGTATAAGAAAAGGAAATAGCATAATAAAGTGGAAAGAGAACTGACTCTTGAGTCAAAGGACCTGAGTTCAAATCCTGTCTTAGATACTACTTGTATGACTCTGGCAAGTCACTTAATCTCCCTGGGTCTCAGTTTCCTCACTAGTAAAATGAAGGGTTAGACTCAAGAGTCTCTGAGGTCTCTGCCAATTTCAGACCATAGAATCACAAATTTAGTGCTAGAGAGTACCCAAAAGGGCATCTAGTCTCCTTGATTTTACAAATGAGGAAACTGAGACTTGCTCAAAATCACAGATTAGTAAGGCCAGGATTTGTATGTACCCAGAGCCTTTGACTTCAAATCCAATGGTCTTCCTCAGTGCCATCCTGCCTCTCTACTGCTGATTCTCATGCCCAGATTTGACCAGATTATAAAAACTAAATCATGTCTGGTTAAATAGTCAATGGATTTCCTCTATTGGAAAGAATAGTATGTGAAATTCAGAAAACCTACATAAAAGTTTATACAATATTTGCATTGTCTTTTTTGTCATTTATCCCCTATTGAAGTTGAAAACATATTTGTTCCACTGACACTGGTTTGAAGAGCTTGGCTTGTTCAATAAATCTATGTTCTTTTTCAATTTTTATTTATTTTTGCCAAGAGAAGCAACAAGGTATAGTTACTAGAGAGCAAGCCTTGGCATTGGGAAGACTTGAATCCAACAACGTCAGTCAACAATACTTTTTTAAGTACCTACTGTGTGCTAAGCTCTGAAGATACAAACAAAGGGGGGAAAAGCAATACACATTCTCAAGGAACTCACAGTTTAAAGGAGAGACAACTTGCAAGCAGCTGTATGCAAACAAAAAGTGACAGCACTAACATTAAGTTTATTGTAGAAAATGAGCTGAGAGAAAATGAGCATTTAGCTGAGACTTAAAGGAAGACAGGGAATCCAGGAGACAGAGATCAAGAAGAGGATTTTAGGCATGGGAGACAACCTGGACAATCTAATTCCTTTCTCTTACATGTAATTACAAAGAAGTTACTGACTTGCATTGATTTCTGGCACTAGGAATTCCGCATACTACATTGATGAAATCATTAAAGCCACTTCCATGTTACATAAGCAACAAGAATGAGGACTAGAAATTTTCCCAGATCTCTGTGGACTTTCAAACCTATCCTAAACAGAAGTTATGCACCAAAGATAAAGCAACTTCAGCTGTCTCCATGGTCTAGGTTGTCTAGAAGCCAAAGATTTAAAAAAAAAAACATGGACTGACATTCAGTAACCCTGAACTCACTCAGTACCCTCCCATGCTCCCAGCAGCCAGGATGCACTAGCAGGCCTAAGGACCTGACACAGACTTACAACAAAACCCACCTCCACGCCCTGATCTCCCCTCCCTCTTTCCAATGCCATGGAAACAATGACTCCAACCAGTGGAATTCTGCTTTGATGGAAACAGATAGTCAGGTGGTGATAGCCCCAAAGGAGAAAAAAATCTGCTGAAGACCATAACCCCATAGCACCCGTGCTACAAAGGACTGAACTGCTGGTGCCAGGCAAATAACCCTGAACCAATAGTGCTGTAAAGCTCTGAACTGCTAATGCTGGGCCAAATAATTAAAGAACAGAGGAAATGGGGGCAGGGGGCACAGGATTAAGGGCAAGGGAAGGTTGTGCCCTATCCACTAAGCCAAAGGGAAAGAGCACAGCATCCAGCTGGGGCCAGTTCTTAACACCCAAAAGTCAGTTTGGCAGACATCTAAGCTGGTGAACCATGAATTCCCTAGAGTGGGAAGATGCTGAGACTCTTTGAGCTCTTATCCCCAAGCAAACCACAATCAAAAGAGAAGGAGTCAGAGAGTGAATAATAGGGAAAAACAGAGAAAAGACTGAAATTGCCAAAGATTTCAAGGAAAAGAAAACTCAAGGACCTTGAACATCAACAGATCACTCAACAGGAAAAACAGTAACAACAGAAAGAAACAGAGCCTTCAGATCCAGTAAATAAGTTCAGTTACCTGTGAATAAATACTGGAGACGAATCCAAACACTTGATGAGATGGAGAATCCTGTAGAATTTCAGGAGAACATAGAACCACAACATACTGTTTCTGAGTGGTTCAAAAGAGAAAAAAAAGAATCATGAGAACAGAATTTATGACCTGCACTGCAAAAATAACGAGCAGAATAGAAAAACTGAAATCTGCAATGACAAACCTCACCAAAGCAACAGAAGAGACTGATAGATTGGGAACACAAATATACAAGAGTTGAAGTACAGTGTAGAGAACATGACAGGACAAAAAGATGAAACTATAATAAAAGAAATAATAGAAGATAACTACCCAGAACTTCTGAATATGGAAAATGAAATACCAATACCAAATAAAAGAATTCATAGATCATGTTCAGAAAGAAAAAAAATAGAAGAGTCCATACATTTCATGATCTTTGACACCAAGAAGGTTACAGAAGATTTGAAAAAGCCTCAGTATATTTGGGTTACAGGTTACTGTGCAGTTGGCAAAGTCTTTCATAGTGTCTTTGAGGACAAAGGGGAAATATCAAAACTGGCTTAATGATCATACCTCAAGAAAAAATAGTTAGCAGATAAATGTCCACTTGGACTAGATCTTTGATTCTCTGCTATTCATGAATTGGATAAAAATATAGACAGCATGTTGGTCAAAAATCGGAGATGACCAAAAAACACAGTAACAACAAAAAAAAGCCTTGGAAGGACTAGCTAATATAGACGACCAAATCAAGATTCCTCCTTTCCCCGATCTCAACAGTAGAAAATATTCTAAGATTGTATCTTAATCAAATGAAATTTGGTGGGGAAAAACATAAAGTCCTTCACATTTGTATGGAATTGAATTTAACCGAATTAAATTCCCTACGACAAGTTCATGTTGCCAGCTGTTCTCTAAACTAATAACAATAAACAATCACAACTATTTGTTGTTGAAATTTTCCTCTCAGTCATCTTCTACCACATGCACATTCCCTCACTCACACAAACAGAAAGAGGTCTGTTGTAGAGCCCTGCCAAATTAGGTCTCTGTATAAAATTGGTGTCTTCCTGAAGCACGTGGGTTTCTCAGCCTTTTGCAAGTATTATAAATCGTACAAGTAAACACTGAAAGAAAACTGGAGATTTCCTAGAAGATTAAATGATGGTTTAATGAGAACTACCCAACTTTGAGATAGAAGCAGGATTTTTCAGATAGTATAAGAAAGATAATTATTTTTATGTTCTTCATTTACTCACCAAAAGTATGTACATAAATATCCTTTCAGAAGTGATGGAAATGAAACTCATTTCCCATGCATGATGTAAGGACTGATTTATGAAGAACTTTTTACTTTTTAAAATTTTTTTTCCTTAATAGTATTTTTTCCAATTACATGTAAAGACAGTTTTCAACATTCATTTTTTTTAAGATTTTGAGTTCCAAATTTTTCTCCCTCCTATCCCCCCTCCCACTGCCAAGTAGCAAGCAATCTGATATAGGTTATACATATACAATCATGTTAAACGTATTTCCACATTAGTCATATTGTGAAAGAATCAGAACAAAAGGGAAAAAACACAAGAAAGAAAAAACAAAAAACAAAGTGAAAATTGTATGCTTCAATCTACATTCAGACTCAGTTCTTTCTCTGATTGTGGTGAGCATTTTCCTTCACAAGTCATTTGGAATTATCTTGGATCACTGTATTGCCAAGAGGTATGAAGAACTTTTTGCTTTTTTTTTTTTTTGGAGAGGGGAAGGCAGGGCAATTGGGGGTAAGTGACTTGCCCAAGGTCACACACCTAATAAGTATTAAGGGTCTGAGGCCAGATTTGAACTCAGATCCTCCTGACTCCAGGGAGGGTGCTCTATTCACTGTGCCACCTACCACCCCCATGAAGAACTTTTTGGAAAATAAATTAAAATGTCCAACAATAGAATGATTTGCTATTTACTATGTGACCTTATGTAGATCATAGCCTCCTGGAGCCTCCATTTCCTCACCTGTAAAATGAAAGACATGAAGTAGACTCATAAATCCCTAAGTTCCCTTCTAGCCCTAAATCCTTAAATCTGTGACCTGATGCCTCATGAAGTAATGAACTCTCAGTCAATGGAAGTATTGGAACAAAGGCAGGATGATCAATTGTCAGAAATGCTGTAAACAGAATTCCTATGTGAGTGGGAGGTTGCATTCAATGACCTTAACTATCTCTTCCAACTTAGAGGTTCTGTAATTCCATTACTGCTTGCAAATGAAGGAAGAATTTATGCTACCCTAATTGGACAGTTATATTTGGGGAAACAGATTTATAGACTTTAGAGCTAGAGGGGCTCACATGATTGGTCCCCCTTTATTTTACAGATGAGAAGACTGAGGCACAGAAATATTAAGTGATATACCCAAATACGCACTGTAAACAGCAGAACTGGTATTTGAAATCAGGTCTTTCCCTCTACAATATCTTTTCTTTAACATAATATGACTAGCATTTTAAAACAGTTTAACTTCTAATTGAAATGCTTTTGGAGTGACTTAAGGTCACAGAGCAAGTTAATATCACAGTCAGCATCTTAACTCTACTCCAGCATTCTTTCCGACAAAACCTTCTGCTTATGGGCAGAATAGAACACTGGCCCTGGAGTCAGGAGGACCTGAGTTCAAATCCAACCTCCTACGCTTTGCACACTTACTAGCTGTGTGACCTTGGGCTAGTCATTTAACCCCAATTGCCTTGCCTTCCCCCCTCCAAAAACAAATGCAAAAAAAAAAAACCTGGGCCTTCCCCAGTATCAATATGATTTGATGGGAACTACCTGAAACTTGGAGTCAGGAAATCTGGGTTGTGAATTGAAAAAAAAATTTTTTTGAAATCTAGTTTACAAATAAGTGCTTATTAACTCTCCACTTATGCTTTTCAAACCTTTGGTGGTATTTACAGGTGGCTGTTAAGTGATACAGAAACATCATTTTCTCAATACATTTCCTCCAAGTACAAGCTTAGCAAGTCCCTTAAAGCTGCTCGCAGCTTCACTTCATCTATAAAAAAGGAATAATAATTGAAACAGCAACCACACTGGGATATAGGAGGGTGTAGATCAAATGAAGCAATAGATGTACTTTGAAACCATAAAGCCCTGTAAAGTATAAGCTATGTCTATTGTGGGAGCTTTGACAACAATCCTTTAAACAGCAGAACTATAGTTACTCTAATTATGTCTATGACTCCAATGATTACTAGATACAAACTCAGTATTCAACAGACATCCAATTGCCTCATATGACCAGCCTTGTAGAACAACCAGCCTGACTTGTGCAAGTGTCTAAAGTTTGGCCGTGGTCCAGCCCCTCGCTGTTTGGAGACTCTGCCCTGCTACTCAGTAAATGTTCTGTAGCAAAGATGCAAAAAACGGTCTTTTATTTTTATCTATAAAGAACTATGGACCTTTGGAACAAAATCAGGGCTACCTGTGTATACAAAACAATAGAATTTAAGTTTCCTTGTTTGTTTTTGTATTGTCTTAAATGCAGAATTCCACCTTTAAAATTAAATACAAAATTTTCATCACATACATATTAGTACTAAAATACTTTCATGCCCTATTAAGGAGAAGGAAAGAAAAGGAAGCTAGAGAAGAGGAGAAAGAGAGAGAAGCAAAGTAAAGAAAGGGTAGGAGGAGTCAGAGACAGAAAGGAGAGAGTTAAAGAGACTGAAACAGAAGGAAGAATGAAACAGGGAGATACAGACAACTTAGATGATTCTGAATCAGATGCCTGCATTGAATTAAATTATTTTCCTCTCATCCTTTTTTTTACCTGGGATGCAGTTGTCAAAGTAAGTTAAGCCTTTAATTGCTACCCTCTGAAATTCTCATTTTCACTTGCAACAATTAACCACTCTCCAAAGTTGGTTTTTCAGCTACTCTTACCAAACCTTCCCAAGAGTTCTGTATACACACTCCCTCCCTGCCCAAGAGAATTCTGTATGTTCTGGGTTCCAGTGCTAAGGACAGACTGCTATCACTTCAAAGGGTACTTACTATAAGATATATATATAATCAAGGGGAGGGGATTGGGTCAGATCCAATTGTTTCCCATATTTAGCATATAGCAATGATGATGGACCAGATTAATTCCCACAATTGACTCCTATGATCTATAGCAGTTGACTCCTATTAGCAAGTGATCAAGATTTAAAAGCTGGGGAATCCAGAGAAAACAAGTTGTCAAAATGAAGAGGGATAAAGATTTTTCAGGGATTTCTAAGAAATCTTTGGAGGGTTCTTTTAGTCTGGAAAGAATTCCCAGACTCAAGCAATCTTATAAGTCAGGATTGTAAAAGTTTATTGTTACACTTTGCAGCAGGCGGGGGGCAGGTGTCTTAGGAAGCGTGCAAATGGCAGGAGTTAAAGATACAGGTTATGAAGTGAGAAAACCATAAATCTGGTATCAATTATGCTAACTAGGTGAGTAAGGGTGGGATTAGGGAGGAGTTAAGGAGTGGTCGGTGCTTAAAGGGACATGCATTTTTTATATCAACTGCGTAGGTGTATTGCCCATAATTCATTGGGAAAAAGCCCATGGCTGGGGGAGCTACCAGGAGATGTGGTTTTTGCATTGAAATGTCACTAAGTCAGCCAGAAGGCTGACTGAGAGGTGTCCAGTCTGTTACCCATCAATGTCCTGTTTGACAAGATGGTTGTTGGGAAGCTAGGCTAATTGGGGATCCAGGATGTGCCTAAGTTAGGTGAGGAGTTAGCTTACTGATAGTGTATTGAAGGATTCATAGGTGCAGCTGGCTTAAAGGGATTGTTTATAAATGCTTTTGTGAAGGATTCACAGGTATAGCTTGTCATTGTACCAAGCAGGGATAACGCAGTTCATGAATTGCAGCTAGGCAAAGTGCTGGCTCAGAGGAGAGGCAGAATTAATGGTTTCAGGCTAGGGGAAGTGTGATTTTACAACGTGGTTTCACAAACTGATATTACAACCATAGGTACCCAAACACAAACGTGATTTTACAAACTGAAGTTACAACTGAATGTTACAGCACCCCATCAAAACCACAGTGAGCAGCAGAGAGGGGCTCAGGGTTACTGTTCACCATCTTGGAGGTAGTCTCTTCTGCCTCTGTCCATGTAATGAGAATAGGAGTTTGAAGACCTCCCTGCTTTGAAAGTAAACTCTGCCCCCTGATAGGCTGAATGTAATCACATGGAGCCTGTGGTGGGAGGAGTTTGCTGAAGGGTAGAGCAGAGCCCACAGGAAGCTTCCCTGCTGTGAAGATAAACTCTGCCCCTGATAGGCCGAATGTAGTCACATGGAGCCTGTGGTGGGAGGAGTTTGCTGAAGGGAAGCAGAGCCCAGAGGAAGCTGGAAGTCAGAGCTAGCAAGACAGTGGGGGAGAGAGGACACTCAGGCAAGGAGTCAGATAGGCTCATGAGTAGATATTGATCTTGTATTGGTTTGTGGGAAGGCTGAAGAATGCTGTGGCTCTCAGTGTTATTATGGCTTCTGAATATCTTTAGAACTATGCTGGAATTGGCTTACTGGTTTTGGGATTTAGTTTTCTGGTGTCTAAATAAATTATGCTTCAGTTCTGTCCTCTACCTTGAAAACTGGTATATTTTGCAATCAACCGTCATGCGATATTTGTAGTCACGGTCTTTATCATGATTGTGGGTGCTGTAAATATTTCATTGGTGCTACAATCCATCCACCACATCCATTCCATCCCACAACTCCCTCCAAAAAATATGTCCCAGCCCTGGAGTAAGAGGAAGGGGGGCTTAAGTTCTAGGTTCCCTGTGAGGACTAATACCTGTTACATTCTGGGCTTCAAAATACCAAAGAACCAGGCTATTAACCTGTTGTTTTTGAGTATCATTTGAATGACAGATCCCTTGATTTCCTCATCTAGAAACTGAGCCAGCCAGTAGCAATGTATGGCTGTAAGAATTAGACTATTAGCAAACTAAATGCCATAAAATCAGTATTTTTTCATTGTTTCTGGAGAAGACTTTTCAAAGTCCCTTTGATAGCAAGGATGTCAAATCAGTCAATACCTAAAGGAATTAATTCAGGCTATTCTCAGGAAGGTCAAATACTGAAACTAAAGCTTGAATACTTTAGCCACAGAATGAGAAGATGGGACTCATTGGAAAAGACCCTGCTGTTGGGAAAGATTGAAGGCAAAAGGCAGAAGACGAGATGGATAGATAGGGTCATGGAAACAGTGAACATGAACTTGGACAGACTTTGAGAGACAGTGGGTTACAAGGGCCTGGCATGCCTATGGGGTCCCTAAGAGTCTGATGGAACTGAACAACAACAACAAAAGAAATTGAGAACGATGGATAGAAAGAGCATTGGGAGAGTCTGAAGACTCGGGTTCTCTCACCAAGCAGCTTTCTAACCTGGGATAACTCATTCGACCACTCTTGTCGTCCCTTTCATTCACAAAACAAAGGGCTAGGCTAGATCAGAGGTGAGAAATCTATTTTTTTTTCATTAGAAAACTAAAAGCCATTCTTAGAGTATACATAAGGTCAATCGTACATATATATATATATATATATATATATATATATATATATATATATATATATATCAATGAACAAAAAAATTGTATTCTTTCATAATTTCCAAATTTTGACAAAATTACAAAGCCAATATCATTTAATGACTTTTAGAACAATTATCCTGTAGCAAGCTAAGATTTTGATATTCGGTTCCAGTACTATTTTTAAAAATTTAATTGGAATTGCATATGCATAGTAATATTTTTTACAAGCCCTGAATTCCTTCATATTCCCCAAACTTTAAAAACTATAAAGAATTTATAAAGAAGCAAGTAACATTCAATAACTTTTGGGGGGGAAGGAAGGAAGGGGTGCTAAGGTGGTGGTCCTTGAATTCCCAACTATTATTTTCAACTTCGGTTGGTCTTCCAAATCAGCTTCAGTCATCTGTTGAAAGGTAAAGGGGAAATATATATGTGTGTATACACATATACACATATATGTGTGGACATGCATATTTATATGTATGTATGTGTGTATACATATATGTATATACACATGTATGTGTGGACATGCCTATTTCTATGTATATATGTGTATATATACATATATGTATATATGTATATATACACATATATATGTATAACACAAAATCCTAGACACATTAGAGCTTTCTTCTCTATTTGTAGTCACTTTCCCTACTCTCTCAAACTGATTTCTAAGGTACCTTCCAGCTCTAAAAACTGACACATTTATTTTCTGATAACTGCTCGAGACATATGGGCTAGAGACAATGGTACTGTTAAACATAAAAAACCAAAAGTTTTAGTGCAAGTTTGAGTCTACACTAAGCCTTTTGAGACACTCCGTCTACATATTCTGAATTAGTTGAATGAACCAACTGGAAGACTAGTCTTTAATATTTCCACAACACCTTGGGAGGATTTTGGATGAAGTGTCCCTGGCCATGGCCTTCCCCCCATCAGACACCAACTTACTTTTCTCACCTTAATTCTTACAATTTCCTTACAAATACCTGCAATTAAAAAAAAGAAAAACTAATCTATTCACTGAAGCCCTCCCCCAAAAAACTTTGGCATCAGTTAGTTAATAAACATTTATTAAATGCCTACTATATGCCATGCACTCTGCTAAGCACTAGGGAGACAGGGTCCCTGCCCTCCAGGAGCCCACAATTTATCAAAGAGCTCCCGTCCCTTTCCTTTGCTCACCCCATGACATGTGCCACTCACACCAGGAATGTCTCCTTTCTCCCTACTCTTCCCCACAAAAAAACACCACGCGTACTCTAAGGCTGGAATAAAAAAACTACTTTTTCCATGAAACTTCACCTGATCATTACTCTCCAAACTTCTCTTATCCTTCTCTGTCCTCCCTGCCTATATCATCCATTACTCACTCACTGATCTGGCACTTATCCTATCTTGTCTTGTATTATTCATTATCTCTTCACATATGTTCCATCTCCAAACCAAATTCAAGTTCCTCGAAGGCAGGGACCATGTCTATACTTCTTTGTAGAGGAGACAGTCCTAAGCATGGTTCTTTGCAAATAGTCAGCATCTAATAAAATATTTTGTTTGACTGATACGAATTCAATTCTCTCTTTTAAAATGTCATTATGAAGGCACAAAATCTGTTTTTTAAATGGATCTCAAAGATCTGCTTACATGCAATATATTTCTAAAGTCACTGTATGAAAATAACCTTCAAGTTTGTTATTGACATACTTTGTTCAGTATCTGGAAAGGAAATGTTATTTTCTAAGGTCATTGAAAACTGTATGGTTAATTTTCCAGAAACAACTGAATGTTAAATGATTAAATTACTTTCACAAGTTAGAAAGTTGAGATAGATGAACTTGGAAACAAAAAGGTCAAATTTATAAGCAAATAAGTCTCAGATTTATTAAGCTATGCAGGAATTGGGATGGGGGGGATTCTTTTCTACATGTTTGCATTTTATGCTTGAAAAATACCCTTACCCAACATACTTTGATCCTTCGGTAGATCTGTCATTACATCAATGTATATTTTCCCTCCAACAATACAGAGAGCAACACTTTGATGCTTTTTTGTCCTATCTATGCTTGCCAATACCCTCCTGTACACCCTCCACCAGAAATCTATGCAGCATGTCAGACACCTTCCTGTGTCAGACACCTTGTCATAACATTGCATGGATAAAAAGGAGACACGTGGGCTACCCATTGGTTATTTTTTGAGTATGCATGAGGCTGCATGACCAGCCCACCTCGTTTTCCAGTTATATATCTCTCTGATAACATTCTTTATGCCATTTCTCCTGTATAATGTTTATTGGTAGTATGCTACAGCCTACTCATACCCACCATGTACCTCTCCACTATGTTTTGGGTGACTGGCAACTTTAATTCTTCAGAATCTGTGGTATTCCATTACTTGCAGTTCCACTCAGCCCCAAAAGTATATCCATGTTTTTGCTTTTATTTTTGTTGGGAGGCTGGGGAGGCGGTTAATGGTGGTACTTTCTTTATTGTTGTTGTTCAGTCTTTTCAGTTGTGCCTGACTCTTCATGATGCTATTTGGGGTTTTCTTGGCCAAGACACTGGAGCAGTTTGCCATTTCTTTCTCCAGTTCATTTGACAGATAAGGAAACTGAGGCAAACAAGATTAAGTGACTACACAGCTAGTAAGTGTCTGAGGCTAATTTGAATGGTACTTTGTTTTAAGTAGAAGCTTGGCACTGTACAATTCACCATAGGCTATCTAGCAACTCTCTCCAATTTACTTAATTAAGCTAACAAGATTAAAATAATCTAGCATTATTAGATATGGCTTTCTAAACCACCAAATCAATCATGTGTCTCAGCTATTAAAAAAAATTAAAAAGATATCTTTTCCCCCTCAGCACAGTTATCTTTGTACACGGTAGCATATTTTGTTTCCTGGATTTGGGTTTTTTGGAGGAGAAAGCAGCCCTGTGATCTTTTAGATATAGAGAATATGCAATGAGGTAACGCCTTCTATCTCTTTCTTTTGATTTATATTGTAACACTTTTTAAATGGAATGTTTATTTAAAGTCTTAATAACTGAAATACCCATCTTTTAAATTTTCCTGTGTTTCATTTAAAAATTAACTATTAGTAGAGCACCAGCCTATAATGGGAATCTGAAGATCCTCCTTGTCCCTTGGCCCTTTGATAGGCTTAAGTCAATCTGAGAACCTTCCCTGATTTGAAAATACACTCTGCCTCCTAAAAGGCTGAATGTGGTCATATGGAGCCTGTGGTGGGAGGCTTGTTTTTCAGGAACACCCACACCTTGTTACTTTGTGATTGAGCAGTGAGTCAAGAGGGTTGTGACATTCTCTGACCCAGGAGAAGGCTATACGTACCCTGATGTGAGGTTTTGCTTTGCAGCTCATTTTGGGAAGAGTTGTGTGATTTGGCCAGACAAGACTCTGGGCAGCCATTGAGCCCCCTGGCTTTGAAAACTCAAATGTTGTGCTTCCCTCTCTGGTAACAGACTTGGTATGGATGTAATAGTCAGACAGCTAGAAGCCCTGTCTGCTAAATTGTATAATTTTCTGTTGTAACTTCTGTTTGTATTCTCTGAAGTGTTATGAGAATCTGAAGATCTTCCCTGCCCCAGGCCCTTTGCTAAAGTGGCTACGTGACTCTGAGAATGTTCCCTGATTTGAAAGTATACTCTATACCCTAATAGGCTGGATGTGGTCACGTGGAGCCTGTGGCAGGAGGCTTGTTTTTTGGGAATCTACCTCCCCCACCCCCCGCCTTGTAGCTTTGTGATTGGGCAGTGGGTCAAGAGGGCTGTGACATTCTCTGAGCCAGGAGAAGGCTATATATATAAGCCCTGATGTGAGGTTTTGCTTTGGGGCTCACTTTGAGAAGAATTGTGTGATTTGGCCAGATGAGACTCTGGGAATCCATTGAGCCCCTCGGCTTTGAAAAACCCAGATGCTGGTGCTTCCCTCTCTGGTAACTGATTAGGTATGGATATAATGGTCAGACGCTGGAAGCCCGTCTGCTGATCTGTTTTTCTGTTTGTTTGTAACTTGTGTTTGCATTCTCTGAAGTTCAGGGTGCTGACTTTTCCCCCTGAACTAGGTAAATGTTATGTGTTTGACTGATTAAAGTGAGACTGTTAACCCATTTTGAGTTGCTTTCCTTTAGAAAAGCAGATCTAAGAACCTGTGCTAGCAGTCATCCTGGGTATGCTAGGGTGCTTGCTGATACAGGGTGCTGACTTTTTCCCCTGAACTAGGTAAATGATAGATGTTTGATTGATTAAAGTAAGATTTTTAACCCGTTTTGAGTTGTTTGCGTTTAGAAAAGCAGATCTAAGAACCTGTGATAGCCGCCATCCTGGGTATGCTAGGATACTTGCTGCTACATGGCCCTAGAGAAAGGAGGACCTGAGTTCAAATCCAGCCTCACACACTTGACACACATACTAGCTGTGTAACCTTGAGCAAGTCACTTAACCCCAATTGCCTAGCCTTCCCCCCTCAAAAAAATTAATTATTAGGAACCACTCCCCTAAAAATATGCTCCAGAACCAAATGTATTTTTGGCATTTCTTACCTACATGAACATGGGATTCTGAGGTATAGTTTACCCATCTGTAAAATGCAGGGTTTGAATCCCTCCTCTGAGCAACCAAAGCCTCCTTTCAATGATGAAAGATACTCTGGTACCTCGTAAATTGTACATTATGAATAATTGAAGCACAGAGACAAATAAACCTTTCTTTCAACTCCTTTCCCAGGTTTTCCAAATTTGCTGGACATGAGCATACATACAGTAGTACACCTCTCTAGATACCCACTTGTCAAGAATATTCTATTTTATGTTCTAGGGGCTGCCTGAAATTTGGGGAATATTTGGGCAGAATCACTGTAATTGCCTACTCCCCCACTCTCCTGCTCCCTGTTCCCTGTTCCCCATCTACCCTTCAAACAGGAATGCTGTTCAGTTCAATAAATGCTTAATAAAATCTTATTGACTGTATCTAATTCTGACGGTCCACTTGAGAGAAATGATTATTTCTCTTATATTAATAAACAGTTATTGAGTTTAAAATTTTCATTTTTCTATTTCCTAATTCAGAAATAAACCTGTGATTAAGATATACAGGCACTGGGGTAGGGAGATCCACCTTGCCCTACCAGAAAGCCCTACCGGGTGATGGGGGAGGACATAGGAGAGAACAGATTGGAGGAGAGAGTATACATTGGGATGGCTGTTTTGGGGTGATGGGTAGGGGAAAGATCGGGAGAAAATTTGTAACTCAAAATCTCATAGAAATGAATGATGTAAATTAAAAGTAAACAAAAATTAACAATAAAAAAATAGCACTGATGCAAGAAAAGGCTAAACAAAAAAAAAGATTAAAAAAGAAAGAAATAAATCTGTGTGGGTTTATTAACCCATTCCTCGTGAAGGAATTGCTGATAGATAAGACTGCCGAATCGTCTGGGTACATGCTTCTCTCCCCATCCAACTAGAAGATATGACAAGGTAAATCTAATCTAGATGGAATTCTTATCCTCCTATTGTTCGTTGTTCACTGACTGAGTAGAGAATAGATTCTTTCATATAGGTTGCTAGAGGCAGGAGTAGTCTGACTTGAGATGAGTCTCTCTTTGCCCAGGAGTGAAGTGATCAGAATCATGTGTGCTGCCCCTCATAAAAACAGACCCATCTCTCATTATAATATTCAGTCTCTCATTAATTGTTAACCAATCAGAGCTGAATTCCATCTGTCAGGAATGCCCACTCTTCCAAGGAGATGTATATATATATATATATATATATATATATATATATATAAGTGTCAAGAGACCTTAATGAGGAGTCTTTGGTTTATGAGAGAAAGCAAATAAGCATCCTTTTATCAATTTTCCACTAGCCATAATTAATAAAATGACTGTTAATTACCCAGAAATGATGTCTCTAAAACTTTTCATACATCACACGCTGGAACTGATTCCATATTTCCAATGTCTACCAAACCAGCTCCTCCTCCTGGGTGTTCATTGGTATCAAAATTATTTACGTTCAAAACCTTAATACCTCTTGCCTACACTACCATAATATTCTTTTTTTTTCTCTTGATACATTTATTTAGTTAAATATTTCTCAATTACATGTAAAATGAAATTTTAACATTCATTTTTTTAAAAATTTGAGTTCCAAATTCTTTCCCTTCCTCCTGTCCCACTCCTTGAGAAGGCAAACAATTTGACATAGATTATATACATATCATAATATTCCCTTTGTTTTTTTACTTTTTTTGGAGAGGGGAAGGTAGGGCAATTGGGGTTAAGTGACTTGCCCAAGGTCACACAGCTAGTTTTGTGTTAAGTGTCTGAGGCCAGATTTGAACTCAGGTCCTCCTGACTCCAGGGCCAGTGCTCTATTCACTGTACCACCTAGCTGCCCCCACAATATTCTTAATAACTCATCTTCCTTCCCTCTGGTTTTTCTTCACTCCAAACTATTCTGTACACCTCTGAAAAATTAATCTTAAAACATGATTCTGTCATTTTACTTCCACGTTCAAAATTAGAAGGTGGATGGGAGAGCTTATATGATAAAATAAAAAACTCCTTAGCTTTGCATAAAGACCCTGTACTATCTGGAACAAAACTACTTTTCTAGACTTATTTCCTTCTATTCCTCTACACTAACCTTCCTCTCTACTCAAACGGGTCTACTCATGGCTGTGTGAACTTCTGTACCTTACCCCTTCTGCACACTGGCACATGCTAATCTCATTTTATGGATGATGAAAATGAGACTAAGAGAGGTAATATTATTTTCCCAAGGTCACACAACTAGTAAGTATCAGAAGCAGAATTCATCCCTAGAGCTCAGAGACTCCAGGTCCCCTGCTCTAACTACCCCACCAAACTACCTCATTATCACTGATGACTGAAAGACGGATTCCTCCAAAATTTACATAATTTACAAAATAATACAAATTAATAAATAAATATAATTAAAATAATAAATAAAAATAATTCAAAACAGTATCGTTGAATGTGAAAAAAAAATACTCCAGAATAATGATGTAATGTTATGCTTCTCAAGAGAAGCATGATTCCATTGCCATTCAGAAGTTTCTTCAGGGACATCATGCTTATAGGCCGCTAATACCTAAAAATCATTCATCCTTTCTGGACTTGCCCAATGAATCAAGCATGTATTGCTGCCAGAGTCACTAACAATATAAAATCAGCCCTGAGAAAACATTGAATCTAACCTATTCACAGAAACACCTCCCTGGGCTCATTTCTAGGCAATGCAGGTTTGCAAGCATGGATGTTTTAAATCATATTAGAATCCTTCATTGGTGTTCACGACCTTTTCTATACTCTTAGAGCATTTGTTATCGGATATGCAGGGCCTTAATCTCACCAGCTAAATTTGAACTGATTCGTCCTTTCATTTTCCTGGAACATGTTGAAAAGGAAGTCCTTACTATCACAAAGTGATTACTCCGTGCAAACGATGAGACATCACTTACCGGTAGGAAAAAAGCTAAAAGGTCGAGGTAGAAGAAAATCTAAAAGGTCGAGTTTGTCGTAAAGAAATATAGAAACAACTTGTAATTTCCTCAGTGTGGGGAACTGCCCATGTTAATGAGTCTGTGATTTTGCAATAAATTCTAGGGAGCTGCCTAAGGCTCATAGTGACCTTCTAGCCTTAAACCTACTGCAAAGGACCAGAGGCAGGATTTCGAATCCAGGCCTTTCTGACACCAAGGCTGGCTCTTTAACCACTAAGCAACTTCTTATAGAAATCCTGGTTCTCAAATATTGAAATGACACATGGACTGTTTAAACTTCTAGTGTGTACACAATAACATTTCATCATCATAGACTTTCCTCATGTCTATAACAGTCACATATTTCCCTCTTTGTCTTGGGTTTTGTCTCTGAAAAGGAGAATTGATAGCTTCAACTCCTACCTTGCTCCATTCCACATCAGATTTCCAGAATTTATTTATTTATTTTTAGTTTTCAACATTCATTTCCAGATGATTTTGAGTTCCAAATTTTTTCCCCATCTCTCCCTACCCCTCACCCCAAGATAGCAAGCATACTGATTACTCCTTCCCCCAGTCTGCTCTCTCAAATGTTCCTCTACCCATCCCTCCTCCTCCCCTTACCCCCTTATCCCTTACTTTCGTGTAGGGCAAGATAGATTTCTAAGCCCCATTGCCTGTATATCTTATTTTCCTGTTGTCCACATCAGATTTCTAGGAAGATTGCTCCTCTGCTTCTCACTGTTTCGTAGGAAGGACTAAATAACTTTTTCTTATATAGAAATTTACTTATTCTGTGGATTAGAGAAGTCAGAGGAATGAGGAGAGAGAAAGGGGAAAACTAGAGAAAGGAGTTAGGAAATAAGTGACCTGCTATTTGCCCTCTGCTTCACAAAAGGCTCTGGGGGGTCTTCTTGGTCGTGGGGTAGCTGCTTTTGAACTTTGAGATACTTCCAGGGCTGAGCTACACATAGAGCAGAAATGTCAAAGGAATGACCAGAACCCACATAATTTTCTGGTGAGATGATAACTTGAGAGAAACCATCAACCCTCCTTTTTTCCAAACTTGAAAACAAAACATGATTCATCTAAGGCTCATGACTTTGATGAACATCTCATGTGCATTTGCTTGGCTTTTTAACATTAGCAAAAATCTCTAAGCCAACAGACAAAGGAGAAAGGATCCCATAAACAAAGAGCAGAATTGCCAGTGCCTCTGGGATTTAAGATGCATGGCCAACTCCAGATGCTGCCTCAGTTTGCTGACATTATCCAATGTTCTGGCACGGAACCAGGGCTTCTGTTGTCTGACTGAACCACGGGCTCTGAAAGGTGTGGTTCCCTGCTGCTGTTGGAGACCCATCCTTATTCCTCTTGCCATGTGAGTTCCATGGACCCTGGTCAAAGTCAGTCACCCTGGGAGATCCCACCACTCCTGCACTCCATTGGTCAGCTCCTCTCAAGAACCTCATTTTAAGAAAGGGCTCCTTCAGTCAGGTTCACTTCTTTGCTCCTCTCTGGGCGCCACTTATAACTTCCCAGAATTCCTTCTCCACCATGGCCCCATACTCTAACTTCTGCCTCCAGCCTCACCCCTGGTTTTCACCTCCCTTGTGTGTATTATGTTCCCTTATTAGAATGTAAGCCCTTAAGTACAAGGACTATCTCTGTTTTCTGTTGCTATTTGCATACCCAGCACTTAGCCCAGTCTCTGGCACATAATAAATGTTGATTGACTTAGCTTGACTATCAGTTGCTCATGACAGCTTTGTCTTCAATTTAATCCAGTTCAACTTGGCAACATCTACTATGTGCAAAGCACTGTACCTTGCCGTTTGGAGCCTTCCAATATATTTTTTGTTGTTATTTAGTGGATTAGTTGTGTCCAACTCTTCATGACCACATTTGGGATTTTCTTGGCAAAGATACTGGAGTAGTTTACCATTTCCTTCTCCAGCTCATTTGACAGATAGGGAAACTGAGACAAAGAAAATTAAGTGACTTGCCCAGGGTTACATAGCTGGTAAGTGTCTGAGGCCAAATGTGAACTCTGGTCCTCCTGCCTCCAGGCCCATCACTCTATCCACTGCTCCACCTAGCTGCCCAAGTCCAACATATACATATGCATATATATATACGTATATGTTATAGTTTCCCAGTATACCCTCCCATTAAGATCAGAGAGGTTCAGTGACCCAAGACACAGTTGGTAAGTATCTGAGGAATGATTCAAATTCAGGTTTTTATGACTTTACATCTAGTGCTTTAACTCTCTTTGGAGAGGGGTGTGGAATAGAGAAAAAAAGAGAGTTAAAGCATTAGTCAGAGAGTCATAGAGACCTAAGTTCAAATCATGCTCTAAAAACCATTTATATATCAGTCGCTAAACCTGGCCTTAGTTTCCTCATCTGTAAGATAATAAAAGCACCTACCTTATAGGGTTGTTGTAAGGAACAACCCAGATAACATGTGAAATACTTCACAAACCTTAAGATATCATATAAAAGTTATTATTAGTCTACAGATTAAATAAATATGGGGTAATTTGATGAAGAAGATGGTGCTAATAACTGAGTGGAGGAGGGGAGGGATCAGAAAAGTTTTCCCTAAGAGGTAGCCCCTTATCTGAACCTTGAAAGAATCTAAACATACTAAGATCTAGAGATAAGAAGAGAGAGTGAGTCATTGGGAAAAGACTATGCAAAGGCACAGAGATGAGTGAGGCAGTTTAGGAAACATGCTTTGTACTCTACTTTGTCAGAAATATAGAATTCACAAATTGGAATAATGTGAAAGATCTGGAAATGTAGGTTGAAGTCAGGCTATAGAGAGCTTTAACATTCCAACACAGAGAGTTTGCATTTTATCCTAAAGACAACAGGAGTGGCCACTGAAGATGTTTGAGCAGCAGGATGACATGATCCGTCTTGTGTCTTACAAAGATTGTTTTGGCAGCTATGTGGAGGATATATTGGAATGAGGAGTGGTTGGAAGCTAGGAGACAAATTTAAAAACTATTATAATAATCTAGATAAGAGGTCATGATAGCCATGTGAGTGGGGAGAAATGAAGAGATATCTTGGAGGTAGAATGAACAAGACTTGGGAACTACTAATTAGATATGGGAGGTGAGGAAGAGAGAAGATTCATCAATGACTCTAAAGTTATAAATCTTAGTGACTAGAAGCATGCTGATATACTTAATAGAATTAAGCTAAGTCTGGAGAAGGGGCAGGTTTGATGGGAGTGGAGAGAGAAGATGAAGAGATTTACTTTGGACATGTTTAGTTTGAGGCATTAATGGGAAATGCACATGTAAATGTCCTGCAGAGTATTGGCAATGCAGGACTGGACTTTAAGAGAGGTTGGGGTTAGAAACATAGATTCAGGACCAGTCTACAAAGAGGTGATAATTTGGCTACTGGGAGAATATATGAACAGGGAAAAGTGTAGAGAAAAGAGAAGAGAGACTGTGATAAAACCTTAGAAAGCACACACACTGAGGAGGCAGGACAGTAAATGAGACTGAGAAACAGTCATCAGACATGTAAGAGGAGAACCACGGAGGAAAGAATGATGTCATAGAAGGCAAGGGAGGATGGACTATCTGGGATGAAGGAACACTTAACCCTGAAAAGCTGCCAAGAAATCAAGGAGGAGGAAGATTTCGTTATGGAACAGGAGACAAGAGATGAAAAGAAGAAAGTATTCGTCTCACTGGTTACCCAGAGGTGACTAGGAAGATGGCGAGGTCCACATCTTGTCATCTGTGTTTCCCAGAAGGCAGAGCATTATTGTTCGATTCCACTAACTATACAAAGTCAACAGCATTTAGGAAGTCCTGTTTTTAGCAGATGAGAAGTAGTAGGTGATGAGGTTTGAGTCACAGACATGTCTAAAGCAAAGGCATATGAGATCCCACCTTTAATTGAACATAAATGAAAGGAAAATTGGGAAAATCTGCCAACCATAATAAAGAATAAAATAAATAAGCATCTTGTTTAGTGCCGGGAAGAAATGAAGAGTCTGTCAGAGCAGAATTCAGTATAATTCACTGACTTTTCAAAATACCACCAAGATTCATGGACCCTCGATTCATACTCTGAATTGTTTTAACCCAACTAATACCTATTTTGCTTTCTAAAGTAACTTCATTTTATTCATTTCCTTTCCCTGGTTTCACATACTTAACCTTCTTCCTTTCCCACAAGAATTGCTCTTTGTCATTTGTTCCCCTTTCCTGAGGTAGCTTGGCCAAGTGGATAGAGTATTAGTCATGGAGTGGGATGGACAAAAGTTTCTTTTTTTTTTAGACCTAAACTTTAATCCTGCCTTAGATACTCATCAATCAGATGATCCTCAACAAATTACTTAATCATTTAGAGGCTTAGTCTGCCATGGGGCTGATAATTGCATTTACTTTACAGGATTGTTGTAAGAATCAAATGAGATACCTTTTAGGTCGTGTGACCAACAAGATATTGAACCATACCTTTCTTTCCTTGTTCTCATAACCTCTAAAAACCTCTGCAAAATAGAAATTATGCAAACAATTTCAACTATCTCAATGGTCTAAGTCACTAAGAATCCTTATGAGGCAACTATCCAATGAACTAACAGCACAGAAGGATAATCCTTAACCCTTAATTCATTCATTCAGCTTCCCCTCCGCCACTGCCCACCATTTACAGCAGAGCTGCACCAGTCACCTTGTAACAGGCTTGTAACAGAACCCAACTCTACCTCCTTTTCCCCCAGTATTGGCAAACCAAAAGACAAAACCTTGTTCAAGCTGGTATAATAAACCAACAGTGCTCTGTGCCGCAATAGAGCTTTGCCAAAGAACTAAGGCACCTAGGGAACTGTGGCAGGGCCCAAGTGTATCCCCCTTTGCAGAACTTCACAAAGTACCCGAGGGATAGAGCCCAGCATCCAGCCTGGACCAGTTAGTTCTGTCCCCACAGAAATCACTTGAAGCAGAGGCTGAGGCCTATGGAACATGAATTACCTTAACATGCCATCCCAAGGAAGGAAAAAAGACTGAAATTTCCAAAAATCTCAGGAGAAAGAAAACCCATTTAAAAACCTTGAGCATAAGCAAATAAACCAACAGGGGAGATACTAATAAGAGAATGTATCATGATCAGGGCCTCATGTTATATTTATCTGGCTCTTCTTACTTGCTTGCAGTCTATTTTCTTTAATCTAGATAGCCTGAATCTTAACAATCAAATATAAATATGATTGTATATTATATCAGGATTTCTATGAGGCAGTGATCTACAGTATCAATCTTTATTTTCTGGATCCAATATTTCTGGGCAATTTTCTTTTGTGATGTATTAAAACTAAATATGGCATTTGGGTTGTTGTTTTGTTTTGCTTTATTATGCTTTTATGGGAACCCAAGGATTCTTAGAGTATCTCTCCATGCCCTGTATTCCAGGTCATTTATTTTCTACTATAGGTATTTCACATGTTCTTGTAATTTCTCTTCTGATTTTGCTCTAATTTTTAAATTTTCGAGTTCTGTTTCTTACATACTATTTATGGGGTATACTCTGCTATGCTAAGGTTTACCAAATTCTGTTGTACAATGTCTGTTTTACTCTTTTCCTTACCTCTTCCTTCAATTTTCAAAATTATACCTCATAACTAACCACTCTTAGAGTCCTTATAACTGTTTTAAACTCTTTTCCAGGTTTATTATAGAAGTATTTTTCTCCTGGAGTTTTATCCTGGTAAAATATTACCTAAAAATATTTCTTAATGGGGCAGCTAGGTGGCTTAGTGAATAGAGCACTGGCCCTGGAGTCAGGAGGACCTGAGTTCAAATCTGGGCCTCAGATACTTAACACTTACTACCCGTGTGACCTTGGGCAAGTCACTTAACCCCAATTGCCCTGCCTCCCCCCTCCAAAAAGCAAAAAAATAAAATAAGTCTCTTAATGATATTAGAAAGATTCTTTGGTTTAATGATTTCCTGCATCTATCTGGTGTATGCTCTGCTCCCATGTCTCCCTTGTTGAAGAATAAAAGTCTTGTCCAAAGAGAGACTGAGCTAGAAGTGGCTTATGAAAGCTCTTGTTACTTGTCCATCTCACCGACAATTACTTTTAAGCTTTCTTTGATCCAATAATGTAAGGGCCCCATTACGATGAAGGTATCTTTCATTTAAGCCAGGCCTGCACAACCCATGGGCACCCCAAAGGATTTTGGATGGTCTATGAAAAATGTAAAAGATGTTTTCCTCTACATTTTTCACCCAGCCGCCCAAAATCCAATGGCCAGCTGCAGTTTGTGCTGGCCTGATTTAAGGCTTCAGCAGAAGATAGAGAGTGGAAATACACCAACTAGGTTAGATTCTAGAATGACTAGTGTCAAGATACGAGGCAAAACCCCATTTTCCAGAGCTAAGGCCCAGCAAGCAAGCTGTACTCTGAGCTTGGCATAAAAACAATCCTTTGTGCTCACCTTCTGGAACTGATGGTCCCTGAGCTTGGGCAAGAACCAACAGGCCCAGACGCGAAGCCTTGCTGTGAATGGACTTTTTGTCACTAGACACCTTGCCTCACTGGTACTGTTGTGCCTTAGTATCATTGTTACACTGTGCTGTTTGACTCTTTGTCTAGTGACAAGTAGATAAATCACGGTTCAGTCTCAGTGCCTCAGGTCCCCCCACTAGGGGCAGTGCCCCAGCACATGTGTCTAACCTCTCTCTTTGCTTGCAGGTCATTTCCTTCTCTTTGAAATTAAGCTTCTGTCTGATTCCTGACTCTCCTGTCACTAGCTTGCTCTGTGGAGGCCAGTTGGGCCCAGCTGACACTAGCTAGGGCCGCTGCTGATTTTTCTGCCTCCCATATTGTGAGTTTAAAGCTTTCTTTGACAAATTAGTTATAGAAACCCTGTTACAATCAAGTCATCCAGGTTGTGCATTGGGGCCAGCCAGTGGGGGACCCAAGGCTGGGGTAGATGCTGGGGTGAGGGCCTTTGGGGTTTATTTTCCCTGCTTGCGGTTAGTTCCAAGGTTTCTTTGACTCAGCAGCTGCCATGCCAGGCTCACTGGAGGTAGATTAGCAGAGCCAGGGCATTGGCAAGGATGGGTGAAATGTGGGTCTGATAGTGATTACATTGCTAGAATTTATTTATTTTCTCCTTTTTTTAATCGTTGCTCCTTTACTTTGTATTTGCCGTATTTCCTACCATTTTGGGGGTTTTTTTGTTTTTGTTTGTTTTTTGTCTTTTTGGAGGGGGGAAGACAGGGTAGTTGGGGTTAAATGACTTGCCCAAGGTCACATAGCTAGTAAGTGTTAAGTATCTGAGGCTGGATTTGAACTCAGGTTCAGTGCTCTATTCGCTGCAACACCTAGTTGCCCCCTTTCCTACCATTTTTGAAGAGGAAATAGAGACAGCTGGGTTTGTCCAGGTACTGGGGATAAGAAGACAAAAATGAGAGCAGCCTCTGCTCTCGAGGAGTTTATATTATTTGGGTCAAGTTTTTCACGTAATAATAATAACTAATATTTACATAGTGCTTACTGCGTGTCAGGCACTATGCTAAATGCTCTACAAATATTGTCTCATTTGATCCTCACAACCCCAGGAGGTAGGTGCTGTGATTACCCCCATTTTACAGATGAGGACACTGAGACAAAGAGGACTGGTGCCCAAGATCACACAGCTAGCAAGCGTCTGAGACCAGATTCAAACAAGTCTTCCTGACTCCAGGTCAGGTACTCTATTCACTGTACCACCTAGCTGCCTCAAAAACCTTCACATTATTTGATCCTAACAACAATCCTGGGAGGTAGGAGCTATGATTATCCCCATTTTTATGATTGTAGATTGTAAGTTCCTTGAGGGCAGGATCTGTCTTTTGCCTCTTTTTATATCCTGAGTGCTTAACACAGTACCTGGCAGGTATATAGTAGGCACTTAATAAATGTTTATTGCATTGAAATTTTACAGTTGAAGAAACTGAGGGACACTAAGGTTAAGTGACTTGGCCAAGGTCACACAGCTAGTAAACGTCTGAAGTCAGATTTTAACCCAGGTCTTCTTGACTACAGGCCCGGAAATCTATCCAATATGCCACTAGAAGAATGGTTTGATTATTAAGGAACAGCAAATATGAAGAATTCAGAAACATAGGAAGACTATGAACTGATGCAAACTGAAGAAAGAAGACCCAAAAGAACAATATATGGCATGACTACAACAGTATGACAATAAAAAAGGAACAAAATTCAGACCTGTGTTCAAATCCTATCACTGCCATATGTTACCTGTATTAGCCTGAAAACTGATCTGGCTTCTTCTGGCCACTGTTTCCTTAGGTATAAAATGAGACAGTCGGACTAGATCATTTCTAAGATCCTTTTCAGCTCTAAAATCATATGCTCAGACTTCACATTTATAATGGGTACCATATTACTTACCTTCTCAATGGGTTAGGGAGAGAATGGAGGAAGGAAGAAAATTTAGAACTCAGTAAAATAATAAAATCATATACTTGTAGTATAAATGTAAAGAGCAGATTAGAAGAGACAAGCTTAAAGGAAGTTGGTGAAGAGACTGTTCCAGTCTATCAATGAGGCTAAGATTTTGACAATGAAATGATAGTGACTTAGCTATTCTCAGTGATACAACAATCCAAAACAACTCTGAAGGACTTAGGATGAAAAATGCTATCCATCCCCAGAGAAACAACTGATGGTGTCTGAATACAGATTGAAGCAACTTCTGTCTTGGTTTTGTTTTTTTTTCATCAGTACTTTTTAATCTATGTTTTCATTCACAACATGACTATTATGGAGGGGAAGGGGGGAAGAAAGAAAAGACAGTGAAACAAGAGTCAGTGGGTCTGTCAGTGAGACAAGGCAGGTCTAAAAACCGTAGAGGAAGGATGTTAGGGTAGTGGAAAGAGTGCTGGACTTGGAGAGAGAAGGTCATGGCTTATAATTCTAACTCTGACACTAGCTGTATGACCACAGTCACATCACTTAAATACGATCTATAAAATGGGCATCTGTAGTGCCTACATTTCAGGGTTGTGATGATGCTGAGAACTAGATCTAAAACTAGGCAGAGCACCTGAGTTCAGATCTTACTCTAGGTACTCAATATCTTTGTGACCGTTATCTTCCTGGGCTTTCCGTTTTCTCATCTATAAAACAAAAGGGTAGGAATAGTGGACCACCGCTCTTTATCAGGGATCTCATTAAATGAGAAAATGGATTTAAAACATTTTGCAATTTTTTGAGTACAATTATATTATTAGGGACAATTTGGCATAATGAATAGAGGACTGGATTTGGAGTCAAGAAGATCTAGATTCAAATCCCACCTCAGGCACTTACTAGCTGTGAGACCTTGGGCAAGTCGCTTAACCTCTCTGTGCCTCAGTTTCTTCATTTGTAAAATGAATGGAGGGATGAAGTTGATGACCTCTGGGGTCCCTTCCAACTCTAGAACTAAAATCCTAACTTATTAATAGTATGATTCTAAAATCCTAACTTATTAATAGTATGATTCTAAACAAGTCACAACTCCTTCTGAACCTGTTTCATTCTCTGTAAAATGAGACTATGCCCGTTATTTCATAGACTTGTTCTATGAAGCTAAACTATTATTCAAGCAAAGCACTTTGCAAATTTTGAAAGGCTATCAAATTGTATATGTTACCAATGTTCTTTTTAATAATCGATGGTAGCTTAAATTTGGAACAAATAATTGTCCAAAATGACTGATGTTATGAGACTAAGGAATTGAGAGGAGATTGGTGATTACAATATTGGTAAGGAAATCGAGGGGGAAGTTGAAATTTTAACTCAATATAGTAGGATAGCCCTGTCACTCAAACCCAAATAATCTGGCATCTCTCTCTCCAGACAGTCACTAAAGTCTGTGTATCCAGAGTAATTCACTTGAGCATGCTCACAGTGTCCAGCAAGTGAACTTAGAGGTGAAAGGGCAGAGATATTTTAAAACTAGGAAAAGGCCATCTGCCTCAACACTGCTAAACTTAATCCTCAGTCTGGAGTTGATCAACTGTCAGAGGGCGACAACAGAAAAAAATGTGTTTGTATCCATCTGGGCTCAGAAAATGTTTATACTCACAAGCCATAGAGACCAGAGGAGTTGTGCTCAGCACATCCAGTATCTTGCTTGGGATTGTTATTTTATGTGTTTTCCATTATTACAACAACAATTGAGAATATATCATTTGAATGCCACGTATTTAAAATACATTCTTTTATTTCTTCTTTCTTTTTTTTCTTCTCCCATCCCCCTCAGTGTCTGAAGCCCCTTTATTACTACCAGAATTTACTTTTGAAACTCATGCATTTAGGGGCAGCTAGGCAGCACAGTGAATAGAGCACCAACGCAGGAGTCAGAAAGACCTGAGTTCAATTCCAGCCTTAGACACTTACTGTGTGACCCTGGTGATAAGGTACAGGCTCTGGGAAACCCCTTGAAGTCTGATTAAATCTTCCCACTTTGATGAGGCATTAGCAGAGGCCATAAGTTTTTCATTGTGGTTGGGGCCAAACTTCTGGTACTAGCCTAGCCCTTCATTGTCCACCTACTTCCCACCCTTGAGCCTATCAAAATACCAATCCACCCTTACATTGACCTCATTGACTTCTCCTGAAGACCCTCCCCAAACTCATCACTGGAGTCTGACCTCATTGACTCCTCCTGAAGACCCTCCCCAAACTCCTCCTCTAGACCAGCCCTAGATTCCTCTGTACATAAGACCCCATCTTCCCTCCATGTGGTGTGAGAGCGCCATAGGATGACCTAGCACAGACTTACTCTGTGTCAGATTTGCTCTGGCCAGCTTGCCCAATGCAAGCGTCACAGATAACCAGGCTCCTTAAGAGTCTACCCAATATGTCGAACTTTTAATGAGCTTTCAATAAACTTTACTTTTCTTTTTTTCTTTTTTATTTTTTTATTTATTTTTTAATTTTCTATTTTTTATTTTAGTTTACATCATTCATTTCCATGAGATTTTGAGTTACATATTTTCTCCCCATCTTTCCCCTACCCACCGCCCCCAAACAGCCATCCCAGTGTATCCCCTCTCCCCCAGTCTATTCTCTCCTATGTCTTCCCCCCTCACCCCTCTGACTTTTCAGTAGGGCAGGATGGATCTCCCAACCACAGTGCCTGTGTATCTCATAAACTTTACTTTTCTTTGGCTGAGAAGACTTGAGTCGAATTCTTTCGGCAGGACCCGGCACATTGGTATTTTGGGGTCTCAAGCAACACTAACCCTCCTTATGAGTAACCTCTTCACTGGGAAAATCACTTAACCACTGTTTGCCTCAGTTTCCTCAACTGTAAAAATTGAAATAACAATAGCACCTACTTTGCAGGGTCATCATGAAGATCAAATAAGATAATATTTGTAAAGCACGTCATACAGTGCCTGGTCCATAATAGGGACCATACAGATGTTTATGCTTTTCCTCCTGCATATAACAATTATTATTGGATAATGGGCTTGTTTATATAATATAAACATTTTAAAAATATAATCTCTATTATCTAGTAACTGTAGCTAGAGGTTTAAAGCTTCTTTCCTCCTGACTGGCGCCCAAACATAGCACCCAGGTACTCCAAACAAATCTTGGTGTTCATACTTTTACTCCTTTGTTCATGAGATCTCCTTTTCCCTCCAGCTATTCGAATCTTGCCCATCCTTCCAGGATGTCCTCCCACTTCCAAGGAACCTCCTCCGACCCTCTTAGACTAACCCGTTCCTCTTCAGAACTCTTTAGCTCTTACTTTCTATATCAGTCGTTTGGATCATAATCACATACTGCCCTGTGACATTTCTCATTTATAATTTTTTATCTGACATATCATTATTCACCACAATTTTGCATACCCACCATTATGACATCTATTAGTAAAGGTAGTAAAATTTCAGTAATAATAATAATGGCTTATAAACCTCTTTATGAATTTTGAAATATTTTCCTCACAAATCAATGAGGAAGTTAGTACTATTGTTATATTCCCATTCTGCAGATAGGAAATTTAGGCTCTTAAGTGGACAGGAGCCCAGCGGCACAAAGCTAGCAGGGGTCAAATGCAGCTCTTCTGATGTCATCTACTGCTCTTTCCAATACTAGAATGTAAGTTCCTTGAGGGCAGGCTTTGGGTCTTTCTTTGTATTTTCTTTTTTTTCTTTGTGTTTTCTATGGCACCTAAAGCACTGCTATGCATAGAATAGGTTAAAAAAAATTTGTCCAATGAAATAATTTTATTTATATATATATATATGCATATATATATGCACATATAAATACATGTGTATATACACATATACATTCACATACATATACATATATTCTTATATACACATATGCATACATACATGTATATATGAAAGCAGATAAATTGCGTAGTAGAAAGAGCTTTGTACTTGAAGTCAAGAAGGCAAGTTCAAATCTCCTCCCAGGCACTTAATTAGCTGTTTGACATTGAACAAGTCACTTAACTGCTGACTGCCTCAGTTTCCTCATCTGTAATAATAGCCCCTACCTTCAAGGGTTATTGTGAGGATCAAATGAGATAAAGACCTCAGCACAGTGCCTGGCACACACACACTTAATAAATGCTTGTTTAAAAAAAAGTGTGTCATACATTTTTATGAGATACTATTTATAATCTCTCTGCTGAGTCATATAAAATCCTCACATGCCCCTTGAGAGTCAAAAGAGTTTTGTCTCTGTGGGGGAAACTCTCCCCTAATAAATTCTTGAATAAGCTTTGCCAAATTTCACATGACTATGTCAGCACAGAACAGAAACTTGATCCATGACCTTCTGTGGTATTCTGAATGAAGAAAAAGTGAGCAGTCTTAATGATCAGTAATGGATGTTATAAAAAAGGCTCTAAATAAACATATTTATAAGAACATTAAAGAGTACTTATTAAAAGAGTATTTATTAAAAGTATTAGGGGTGGCTAGGTGGCACAGTAAATAGAACACCAGCCCTGGAGTCAGGAGGACCTGAGTTCAAATCCAGCCTCAGACACTTCACACACACACACACACACACACAAAAACTAATCGTATGACCTTGGGCAAGTCACTTAACCCCAATGGCCTACCTTCCCCCCTCCGAAAAGCAAAAAAAAGAAAAGAAAACCCACCTGAAAAATTAAGCATATTCCTTCCCCTGTACTCCATCCCCACCCTTTCAAAATGTTGCTTTTCCCTTCAGATTTATAAAATCTGTCACATCTGTCAAAATCATCTGTAAAGTCAACTCTGGCCTTTCTCAAAATTCATTGAGCCTTAAAAAGTAGGGAAATTTCATTTCATAATAACATTTGAGTTTTTCCAACAAACTTCTGTCTACTATTCATATGTTGTAAGTTTTCCTGATCTCACAAAGAAACTCTCCCACTGCCAACATTTTAGACCCTTGTATCTAAAAGTTCTTTGTCTTGTTCATCAAGGCAAGGAGTATTATTCTTCAGATATAAACATAAATTCCATTTATAAAACGTACATTTTCCTTTCTGTAGCTCCTAGGAGCTCATTAACATTTACCTTTCAATTAAGAAATGAAAATATTCCAATGATCTAATGAAATGAATTAAAATGTTTTGTTTTCTAACAGCAATGGTGGAAAATCTGCCTTCAGAAGAAAAACCAAATAGTCATGTAGTTGTCTACATAATGAAAAGTTGTGCCTCTAAATAAGGCATTTTGTAGGGCATATACAGAAATGGCTTGCATTTATTAAGGCACATTATCTGCAAATACCAAGGATAGAAGAGAAAGAAGTTTCTTAACCAGTCTAATCCACCATGTCTGCTCCACTGGTAAGAAGGTATGAGAAATATTCCAGAATATCAATTCCTGCTTTCTTTGTATTGCATTTAAAGGGATTCTTGAACATAGCTGCCCCTTCAGAGTAAATCATCTTAGAACACTCAGCGAGCAAAGGAATTTCACAGGCTTCAGCTCTTGACTCCAAATTCAGTTTGATTCAACATTTATTAAAAACCTACAGTGTAGTAGGTACTAGAAATAAAAATAAGACATAAGCCTCCGACCTTATCTGATAAACTTCACTGTACTCAAATTGTTTGGAAGCACTTCATTTGGTTTGTCTCTACATAAGCGAAAGTCATTCCTGTATATTACAAGACATGACTACATACTGAAACAAATGTATTTTAATCAGTTTTTTAAAAAATCATCTTAGGGACAGCTAGGTGGCACAGTGAATAGAGCACCAGACCTGGAGTCAGGAGGACCTGAGTTAAAATTCAGCCTCCAACACTTGACACACTTACTAGCTGTGTGACTTTGGGCAAGTCACTTAACTCCAATTGCCTTGCCTTCCCCCCTCCAAAAAAAAAATCATCTTAATGATCTAATAGCTGCTATTATAGCTAATTATTTTCAATTATTTAGGAGCCCCAATCTTTGGACCAACAAATTTTCTTCCTTAATTAGAAACTTGAACAACTTTATAGAAAAAAAAAGATCCCAGTAAATATTAAAGTCTATTTATATCACACTAAATTCTCACCCAGTCCTTGGTAAGGTATATATAAACATTTTTATATAGTTGTAATAGTGTATAAAAGCTATCCTGTGTTCTACATATTGCACTTAACATCATTCCGTACCAACATTTCCAAGTACTAATATAGGCTTTATGTCATTTTTTAAAGTGTTATAAAATCCAGGATAGCTCATAAGGAATCCAGAAAATTAGGAGGGAAGGGGAGTTTTGAGGGAATTGGGGTTAAGTGACTCACTCAGGGTCACACAGCTAGTAAGTGTTGTGTCTGAGGCCACATTTGAACTCAGGTCCTCCTGAGTTCCCGAGGCTGTTGCTCTATCTAATTCTAACCCTAAATTCATTTCTAACCCTAACCCTAATTGCCCCATCTAGCTGCCCCTGAAGCCAGAATTAACCCTAGGGGCATTCCCAGACCACCATCTGGGACTCTCCCACAGGGCAAGGATAGATAAGGAAGATAGGTATTGAATATGAATTGTTGATATTCAATGGATTGGTCAGACCTGATGTATCAGAACAGAAAACTAGGCTAGAGTTTGGTCTAAGTTTTTATAAGAACAAGCAAGACAATAGGCAAGTACTCATTACAAAAACAGGCAGGCTGAGAGGATCCAAAATGAGGAATCCAGAGAGTGTCAAAATAGATTGGTCAGTAGGCTGTGGTCAGGACCAGAAGAAAAGCAGAGAAGATAGGAAAGGCAGTAGTTAGGCCTAACTCAGAGGAAGAGCCAGCACCCATCTCAGAGAAGATACTAACCACAGTATAATGCAGGGATACCGAAGCTTCTTGGCTGCTTTTGGGTTAGGAGATAAAATCAAGAAGATAGGAAGGAAACATCAGGCCGTGGTCAGGGAGCCTGAGAAGGCATGCCAATGGAAACTAACAGAATCCAGTTGGGCCTAAGGAGTAAAGAGATGCTGTCAGCTTCATGACTATTATAGGGCAGGTATCATGATGGCAGAACAGTCTGGTTCACCACGTGACACGTAAGTCTTTGCTCCTAGACTTCCCAGTGATTTACTAGGCAAGAGTTTAAGACCTGGGTAGGTGAATGAGGGCAGACTAACCAAAGCTTCTCTCTCCTGCCGTCATGTGGCTTTTCTGGGTAAAACAGCTAGTGAGTCTAGGTAGGGCTAGAAGGCTAGTAGGAGCCCAGACCATATGGAGACTTGATAAGTTTTTAGAACACTGGCTACTCTCCTTGTTTCAGGTCCTTGAGGAATCAGTTCAACTCTATATTATCTTTTATACTCAAGTCTCTTGCTCCCTTTTCCTATCATTGATCATGACTTAAGGCTCCACCTTGAAATACTCCCACCATCTGCTACCTTGGCTCCTATTCATGTGCTACTCTACTGAACCAAAAGAAAATCATGCAATCACGTTGACAGTGTCCACTGTGAAGTTGGGTTACATAGTTGGGCAGTTAAATGACACCGTGGATAGAGTACTGGGCTTGGCATCAGAAAGACTCAACTTCGTGGGCTCAAATCAGGCCTCAGACATTTGCTAACTGTGTAGTCCTAGGCAAATCACTTGACACTATCTGCCTCAGTTTCCTCATTTTGTCAAGAAAACCCCAAATGGGGGTCACAAAGAGTTGGACATGACTAAACAACTATTTTTTTACCTACAGCATTTTGTCTCTTTGCACAGCCCTGGAATACCCTCCCTCCTCTACCTTTTAGCATTCCTACTTTATCTCAAAGTTCAACTCCTACATTTGACTTTTTCCTGATCTTCCCCCTCCCCCTCTAGACAAAATGTAGACAAAAATCCTTGAGGGAAGGAACTATCTCATTTTTATCTTTGTATAGCTAAGAGTGGAGTGACTGGGACAGCAATTAAAATGTTCTGATTTCTTCCACGGTTAGAAACAATTGAGCTTAGCCTTTAGCAAGAATAATTAGTTAAAATAAAAATAAGTAGCTACCAGAGGATAAGCCTGCCTTGTTTCCTCCCCAAACAGTGGTCACAATGTGCAGGAGTTTTTCTTCTCATGTGATCTTGGGGCCTGAGGTTTCTCCCAAGGTTTCTCCCCTTATCTGAATTTATCTTTAAAAAAAATTTTTTTTAAGAGTAGCTTTTAAGCCACTTACCCAAGGGCACATTTAATGGTGCTTGCTCCAGAGACAAGAATTGCTCATTACAGTCAGTAAATATTCCCATAAGTCAGGTAATAATTTGGGTCAGTTTTCCCAAGGCCATATTAGCATTTTACCACTGGAAATATTGATCATAAAGGTGTCAGACCTACAAAGCTGAGAGACCAGACCTCTGAGAATAGGGGCAATGGAAAACCTGCAGGCCAAATCCAAATACAATCCTGACAGCTTTATGTATCAAATGCATTAGTGCATCAGCAAGCAGTAAAATTACATATTTTATTTTCTTTGAGAAGCAGCTGCAACATAACATGGAAAGCATTGTAGTGCTATAAGAAATGGGGAGGAGATGGACTTCATAATTACCTGGAGAGGCTTATACGGACTGATGCTAAGTGAGAAGA